>CM052441.1:51748151-51873191 GCA_028533085.1 Varecia variegata
TGCAATATAAATGCTCTTCCCCTTCTGGAGGACAACCCAGATGAGATTCCATTTCCTTGGAAAGGCAGGCCACTCCAGCTTCCAGGACTTATCCCTCTTCTGACTTAATTGCACTAGTACTTGCATCATTTGTTTGACCCTTTTCTCTCCAGCTGTGCATAAAGGTGCAGAGAGTACCTTCACTTCTTTTGATCTTCTTCTCTGTCTTCACAAAGTGGCTACTTAACAAGTTTTGATTGATGTACGGTGGGTAGGCAAGAAAAAATATCATACCTTTAAAAATTCAACTTGCATTGCTTTTCTTTTTTGTTTGCAATAAAAACATGGATTCTCCTGCTCTTCTAAAATATGTAAATATTTTTAATATTTTGAAATGTAAATAATTTATTAAATATTTTAATATTTAAATAAGTAAATTAAGGTATATGTCTAGAATGTTAGCTACAGTGGAGATAAATATGGCAGCCTACAGAGAGAAAAAACAAAAAGCTGTTGCCTGAATTTTTCAGAATTGTATGCTATTTTTAGGCTACCATTCAATAGCAGGTGCACTGGCATCTTGCTCTTTATGACTCAGAAAATTATAAGTTCAACTGATTGGGGATATTTATTAAGGTTTATAATTTTATATTATCCCTGTCTCCTTCACTGGGTCATAAGCTGCAGGGACAAGGCACTGGTAACATCTTTAGTTTGGAGTTGTAGGAAAAACACATGATTTGAAGCTGACCTATCTGAATGCCTCAGCAAGTGGTTTACCTCTTCAAGTCTAATTTTGTCAACTAAAAATGAGAAAAAGTGACACTACATTTGAGATCTGGGATAAGGATTCCCAAAAATGTATGTAAAGTGCCTTCAACATAGTAGATGCTCAATATACAGTAGTTATCATTATTATTCCCTTTTACAAATGCTGTTAATAATGCTTAAACTATAGCTTTGCATAGTTCATAAATTTTATTCACTGATTGGGTAAAGTTAGGAAAACACCAAACGTCTAATAAGGACTTTGTTTTTTTTAAAGTATCAACAAAAGTCATAGTTGTCATGTAAAATCCTTCATTTCTTTTGTACTTGAAAAAACACCTCACCAGAGATAAGAAGAACAGACTGAGACATTCCACTGGACTATAAGCAAGCATGTACTATTATAATATATTCTGGTTCCCAAGCTCTATGTTACTCATAGCACAAAAGGCACACAGAGAAATCTGAGGATGGGAGAGCTGCATTTCTTTATGACCTTATTTGAAAGATAAACTCCTTGGGGAAATACAATTTATTCAGATTATCAAGACCCTGCTGTGCAAATCTACAGTCTGGGAGCACACTATGGAGATCAAAAAATATTTACTTTATTCTGTTGGGTATAAAAGCTTTTAATGAATGCATAATTAAGACAAAAAAGTGTATACAGCTTTAGGAATTCCACTGCTGAGCCAAGCCATTAATATCCAAGGCACCATACCCAGTTGTGATTCCACCTGTTTCCTATTTTGATTACAACCTAGTTATAAATCAAGGTATTACGAGACTACCCAACCTGGTGCTGCAGGAAAGAATTGTACTCCAAGAGTAGAGGAAGCAACATAAAGGGGGCTGGTGCGACTGTGTGGTGAGGGGTTGTCCCTTTGGAACAGGTTGAAACAAACCAACAAATAAAATTCAAACCTTTTAATAGCCTTAGGATGAATCATGTAGGAAAAAAGTTATCATGTTTATCATGTATGTAAAGGGATCTGTCAGTTTTCTCAATACTACTGTAGAGTTGATAGGATAAAGTCTATTTGTTATGGAATAAAAAATGAGCAATTCATTGACAATGTAGGCCAGATTACTTGTGATATGATAAAATAATGTAAGCCCAGATATTTTTATATGTATAAATATATAGAGAGGTATAGGTATTTTTGTAAACAAATATGTAAATATGTCTGGACAACTACATGTGACCACATATTCATACATTGTTATAAATATGTAAGTGATACAATTTGATTAAATTAAAACAAAGTATTAGCAGCAATTCAAAAAATACAAGAAAAAAACCCAGCATGCTCTAATTTTTGAACTCTTGGACGGCCTATTTAAATATATTTGTGCTGTATAACAGAGGAATACTACAATTAGGTTACTGGTACATTTTCATAATCAATTGTATGCATAATATCTAAGGCTCGTGAATAATTTTATATTGTTCCTTGGGAAAGTCTCTAGTAAGCTGGAAATCCAGTAGGGAGGAAGCACAGAAACATAGCCTTCGTCAACAACTATTAATAATAATTCTGGTCCCAGTCACTACGTGCTGCAAAATGCTGTTTCCAAAGTTACTAAAACTGACTCAGCACATCAGGAGATTACCAATGCATTAGGGACTATAGAGGGGAAATTAATGTATATGTTTTTCCTTTAATTGAAAATAGTCCATCTGGGCAAATTGGGTTTTTTAAACTAAAATCTCAATAACTACAAACTTTTTTTGAACTATGGGAGGCAAAATAAGTTTACAAATTTTAAAAAGAATAGCAGAGTATAGAAGTAATCGTGATATATTGCTTTATTTGCTCTGGTACACAGAGTGCTGAAAATAAGCCCAAAACTTCAGACTTTAAATCATCCCTCAGCATGTCAATCATAACTTAATAGTTTTTTTTTTTTAAATCCCTCAGTTATCTACATAGACGATTTGTCTTAATCATTGTTAAAAATAAGAGTGAAGACTGGAGGAATTTTTGGTTTCAGATCTGCATTGTTTTGGCTTTTGATATTTTGGATGCTAATAAGGATACATGACATCAACATTTTTAGATGTATAAACTAGGACCAGGGCAAATTTATCTAAATGTGATAACGCTTTCAAAATTTGAATGTCAGTGATTTAATACTCAGGTACCTGATGAAAAGCAGTTTGGCAACAGTGTCTAGAGTAGGAGGTTTTAACCAGCGCTTGCCAGTACAGACATCAGCATGCCATGGAAACTTGTTAGAATACAGATTCTCAGGCCCTCCCCAGACCTCCTGAATCAGAAACTCTGGGGTAGGGCCCAGTAGTTTGTTTTAACCAGCCATTCAGGTGATTTTCTTTGCATGGTCAAGTTTAAGAACCACTGATCTGGAGTATGCATTTGAGTGAAGAAAGGAATGACTCTATTCTGCATAAATACATTCTTGCAGCAAAGGAATTGTGTGACGCTAGCCTCTCATCCCTGCCCTTGACGTGGGCAACCATTACACTGAATGTGTGGGGCTGAGGCCAGCGTACCTGGAGCTGAGTTCATGACACAGACAGGCATTCATTTCCTACAGCCTGTAGCATGTGCCCCTGGATGTGTAGTGGGAAGAAGGTTGGTAGCCTGTTCCAAGGATACTTGTGAGACAGTGAGAAAGGGGTGGAGGAGAAGTCGAGGAAGGAAAGCCAGAATTGAATAGCATTTTCCCAGTAAGGAATAACTTACATTTTTTTTAAAACAAATGCACTGTTTTACTTTCTCTTAGTCTGGAAGCATAGGATACCATGCAACTTTATAATAAAAAGTTTTATCATAGAGAGCTCTCATGGTGCATGCAGAAGGAACTTAATCGAACAAGTACCTACTATGCACTAGAGCTAGAGATGAAAGACTTTCCCAGTTATTTCTTGGATTCTATATATGAGGATGGGGCCAGACATTTTATTTACAGGAAGGGCAGAAGAAATAATAAAACAAAACTTCCTATCAACTAAGCGTCAATACCATGTAATGTGTTGCTTTTGTCAAAGCATGGCCTTTATTATTTATTAAAGTAAAATTCCAGTATGATGTTTCCACATTTCAGAGGCAGGGAAAAAGTGATGGTTCATTTAATTATTTGTGACTTTATAAAACAATGTATGCATTTGTATAGAATCAGAGAGATATGGCTGAAACAAAGAAAAATACCTTCTATAGAATGGTGATTATTCCCCCAATTTCAGGAAGAGACTTGTCCAACATGTTGTTGATTTGAGGAAGGTAGCAAAGTTGCTAAAATTTCCAGAAATGAGGAAAGAGGAGCCGGGGGTTGGGTAGGAGGATAACTGGACTTAATAGAGGAATTCACAAGTGAAGCATTGCGCTATATTGGCTCTGGTTTCTAGGGCACCCACTAGTGTAGGATACTGTGTTGTAGGACAGCAGTCCCCAACATTTTTGGCACCAGGGACTGGTTTCAGGGAAGACAATTTTTCTTCTCTTTGTATGAAGCCTCCTTTTCTGTGGATTCATTTTAACTCATGGTGTCACTTTTTGAATTCCTATTTCACCTTCAAGTGCTTGGCTCACATGCTATCTCCTCTTCCAGAGTTGCCTGTTCAAACCACCCAACTGGACAGCAAGTGCCGGGGAGCGGCTGTAAATACAGATGAAGCTTCGCTTGCTTGCCTGCCACTCATTCCCGCTGCAAGGCCCAGATCCTAACAGGCCACGGACCAGTACTGGTCCGCAGCCCGGGGGTTAGGGACCACAGCTGTAGGATACTTTGCATGCACTATCTCACTGAGTCCTTCAACACCCTTAAGAGGTAGATTGCATATAGGGTACCATATCTGTATTTCACAGATGAGGAGTGGGGGCTAAAGGGGTTAAGTAACTGGCCCAAGGTCACACAACTTTGGGATATGAACTTATACCCTGGGGAGACAGATAAGTAAATCAATACGGTATGATCAGCCTCCCAGAGGATTGCCCATAATTAAGGAGGAGGAGGGCAATATAACTCCAACTGGGTGGATGGAACAGGCAACTCTGGAAGAGGAGATAACACGTGGGCCAAGCACTTAAAGATGAAATAGGAATTCAAAAGATGACAAAGTGAGTTAAAAAGAATCCACAGAAAAGGAGGCTCCATACAAAGTTTTTTTAGGTGTAGAAAAACGCACGAAGTTCACAATGACTATGGCAAAGCAACTGGGTAGTAAATGGTTTTTAAAAAAGGCTCAGGAGATAAGAGGTTTATAACAAAGACAGGCCCTGTGTGCCAAATTAAGAGGAATGAACCTTATCCTGAAGGCTATGGTGAACCACTGAATAATTAATGATTTTAAGCAAAAGTGTGACATGATCAGGTTACTTTTTTTTTTAAAGTCAATCAAACAGAATTTTTCATGGATTTTTAAAAAATTTTCAAAATCAATCAAACAGAATTTTGGAGGAGGTACTGGTGTGGGGCAAGAATGAAGGCAGGTTCCTCAGTTAGCAGGAAGTTTCTTCAGTCCAGGAAATAAGCAGTGAGGATCTGAATTAAGACGGTGGTAATGGAAAGACAGAGAATGACAGAGATTTTAAAAGTCAAAGGAGTTGAAAGGCCTTGGTGTCAGTGTATGTGGGGCACAAGGAGAGGGGAGATTCTGGGATGGCTCCTGGTTTTCAGGTTTGGGTTCACCTGCAGTAGGTCGTGTGCCTGAGGAATATCCAAGAGGAAGGGCAGACTAGGCAGCTGGCTTGGAGATGACAAGACAAGCTATCCTTGGGGTACAGGAAGAACAGGGTACATTATGGAGACAAGAAAGAGAA
The DNA here is from genome assembly GCA_028533085.1 of Varecia variegata. Taxonomy (NCBI): domain Eukaryota; kingdom Metazoa; phylum Chordata; class Mammalia; order Primates; family Lemuridae; genus Varecia; species Varecia variegata. The sequence goes on from CM052441.1 coordinate 51,753,683, forward strand.
AGGACAGGGTTAGAAAACTGCAACCAGGAGATGGGAAGCTAACTTGGATTTAAGGGGAAAAAACTGTTTTGTGGGTCAAATAACTTAAATGGTGTAATATTGATCAGCATTAGACTACAGACAGGTAGTCCAGTTGAGTTATTGCAGGAAAGTCCAGGAAAAATAATCCAGACCTGAATGATGACGATGACAACAAGGAGAAAGAGAAGGCAGCATCCTGGAGAACTATTTAAAAGGCTAAGCCAATAAAATTTAGTAGAATTCATAAGGTCACCGAGGAGTGTATGATCACACCAAGGTTTCTGGTTTGGTGACTGAAAGATGATGCATGAGAGAGAGTGATAGTAAGCAGAAGAGAACACCCGCACAGAGCCTCCGAGTCCCAAAGGGTAGTCAGGGAGCTAACGCCAGAAGAAGAGCTTGTAAAGCAACTGAAAAAGAGTAGGAAGAAAACTAGGAGAGAGTCCTGGGAAAGAGAGGTGCAGGGGAGAATAGAACTGCCCATGTCAAAATGCTGTAGAGGGATCACATTAAGATACCACAAAAGGGGGTGGGCACGGTAGCTCATGCCTATAATCCCAGAAATTTGGGAGGCCAAGGCTGGAGGATTGCTTGAGGCTAGGAATTTGAGAACAGGCTGGGCAACATAGCAAGACCCCATCTCTACAAAATATGTTTTAAAAATTAGCCAGGCACAGTGGTACATGCCTGTAGTCCCAGCCACTCAGGAGACTGAGGTGTGAGGATCGCATGAGCCCAGGAGTTTGAGACTGGCTTGAGTAACATATTGAAACCCTGTCTCTACAAAAAAATTTTAAAAATTAGCAGTTGTAGTGGTGTGTATCTGTAGTCTCAGCTACTCAGGAAGCTGAGGCAGGAGGATTGCTTGAGCCCAGGAGTTTGAGGCTACAGTGAGCTATGATCACGCCACTACACTCCAGCCTAGGTGACAGAGCAAGACTCTATCTCAAAACAAAAGGCCCACTGCATTTGACAATTAGGAGGCTTTGGTGACCTTTGTTGGAACGGGTTTTGAGGAGTAATGAAGTCAGACGACTGAGTTCAATGGGGCTAAAGATTAAGTAGAAGGTAAAGTGCAGACAGTGGGCACAGTTTGGTAGTGAAGGGAAGGAGAGAACGGGGTGATAAGAGATGAAGAAAAGTTTCTCCCACCTTACTGATCCTATTTATAAACTGAAAGGAAAGTACCAGTGGAGTAGGAGAGATGAAAACCACAAGAAACACAGGAGGTAACTGATGCAATGAGGAGCAGATAGGTGGTTTAGCTTCAGAGAACAGGGCAGACAATTTGCCATGAGTAGAAATAGTTACAGGTAGAAGGTGAGTGGGAGGATGATTATCTCAAATAAAACATAGATTTTTTAACCTAATTTCCAAGTGTTCATAATGGAATTAAGGAGAATGATGTTTGTTTGTTTTGTTTATTGATTACAAAACATTCCAGAGTTTTAATAAAACACTGGAAACACTTTATTTTTAAGAAGAAAAATATATGCTGAAAGTAATTCAAAATTGCCCAACTAACAAGTTAGCTTAGAATTGAAATTACTAACATTAGAAAAATCTTTCAAGATAATCTTTTCCCTCTTTAAAAAAAAGTCACAAAGAAAATACAGTCAACCCTAGTTTACCCACACAACAAATTAAAATGCCAAAATGACTTCCCCGGCCAGCCAGTGTGCCTCTGGGCTGTGGCTTACTGACATCCTTCAGTGTGGGCTTGGGGAATAAAAGCCAACATAATAGCATATGAAAAAATTAATTGGGACCCTAAAATGGCTACTAAAGATCTTATGATGCATTTCAGAGCCAACTATGAATGGTATTTGGCAAATACAATATTCTGGATTATCCATGCCAGATAGCAAATACTCTTGATTAAAACAAATAACTAGTAGTTGGCTATGCTTTAATAGGTCTGATACATTTCCACCCTTTTTGATCATTTTTGCTGACTAAAAATAATCCAAAAGATTAAACCATTTGTAATACATTTTCCAAACTTTGTACTTTAACTTTCTCCAAACATAAGAGTATCTCCTCTAGTGAACTATGGAATGGCACTCAGTTAGTGCATTTGATTATGAGTATATTAAATATATATGTTGGCATAATCATTTGTCTTCTCTAATGTGCACACAAAAAAATGGCTCGGTATTGGAGAAAAATGAGCATGAGTTAGAACTTCTCAACCTTGAGGAAAAATTATTCTATTTAGAACAGCCACGATATATTATGTATGTAAGCAATGCTGTTAATTTAATAATTAAAATTATAATAATACATTGTTTAGAAGAGTAACCTCCTATAAGTCATTGTAGTATTAGTTAAAAAATGATAATCGATGATAATACTATAAAATACATAAGCTCCTGAGTGTCAAACTTAATCCCCATAGAAAATATTTTCAACTTAAAAAAAATATTCAATGGGTAAAACTAATGGAAGGCTGGTAATATATTTTTCTTGCCATAACATAAAATTTCAGTATTTAAAAAGCAGAGAAAAATTAGTAAATGGAGGTATGTTTCCATCCCTCAATACACACTGAACTCCCACAATGTGAAGGAAGGGAGGGGTGAGGTATAAATTGGTACAAGGCATGACCCCAGCCCTCAAGAGCGCCTCGGTGTAGCTGGGAGTGGTATAAGGCATTTTCCAACCATATTAAATTATGTGCAGAATGATGCAAAGGCAGCACTCAGATAGTTTTGGCCCTGGTGAAGGTATTTCAAGGATCCAGTGCTTCTCAAGGTTGAAAGTAGAAAAAATATTTTCTTACTAAAATCCCCATTTGTGCAAAAAGCCAAAAAACAAACAAATAAAAAAATTGCCCAGAATTCTCCCTAACCCCCTCCTGAGGGAATAAAGTTCTTTAAACCTTTGTACCTTCACTGGAGAGAGAAGATGACTAATTCTCACGGTGGCCCATTTAGTGTAAAACCTAAGGAAGACAAGGGATGCTGAAGAAACACCAGTCATGGAGGAGATTTAGGGCAGGGGCTGCCTCCTCCCTCCGGTTCCCTCTATGTGCCTTCTTGGCTTCTGAGAATTTGGGCTTTGCTTTACTAGACGATCCACATGTGCACACCATAAACAGAACAACACCTTCAATCTGGGGAAATGATCTTTCATGCTTGTAAAAGCAGAAAACAAAACCAATGGAACAAACCCCCCTCTCTGTTTCCCGTACAGCGATAAAATGCTATAGCCCTGGCGTCCCTTTCCTCTCACATCCCAGCAGTCTCCACTTGCAGGTCACGTCTTTCACATAAAAGTGCTAAACTAATGCCGCTTAATGACAAATTAATGTCCATGAATAAAAAATACACCTCTAATAGCATAGAGTAATTTGCCATTACAATATCATCATTGGACATGCCCCTGGTTTAATACGATGTATTTAATTCATAACCTAATGAGTGATATATAAAAAGAGGGAGATGAACCCTGCAATTACATTTATGTGAGTCTGTCACCTTATTTGTAAAACCTTAGAGTCATTTACATTCAAATTAGAACAAATGAGTGATTTCACAAAGTGTGCTGATAAATGACCACAGCAGCCCAAGACAAAACTGTATTTCCTGTGAACACATTAACAGTTTCCTATTATTTGTTAAAAATTACAATGCATATTGCCCAGTGTGGTGTGAATAATGACTTTTTTACTGATTAGGTCAGAAGAGTAATATGTAGCAAAATAAATAATTTTTCTTCTCATTTTTTCTGATTTTTGCTTTAAATTAACTACTGAATTCTGGTGGATTCACACTGCCACCTGCTGTCTAGGAACAGACACTAGACATATATTCCTATCAAAGGGAGTTCATGTATTCACTACTTTGGTGGTTTGATACAAAAAGTCTATGCGATGGCTCTTTTTTCTCAATACGTTTAAATTGTATATCATTATAAAGACTGTGATCCTTAGCAAACAGAAAGAACACTTGTTAATCAAACCATAGGGATATATTATTTGGGGGGGGGTGTAAAATGTATAAACTTTGGTTTGTTTGTTGGTTGGAAAGCTAACTATAAAAAAAGCCATCTTCAGCAAAACACCTGGCCACTAATGCATCACTTTTAGGGGATTAAACACAAAGTCCAGTTACCAATACCCCTGATCTTATGGCATTGTGTATCAGCAGAGAACAGGTGTGTGTGTGTGATGTTTTCCCCACCCCTGCCCCTTGGTACAATTTGAAGGGGACTAAAAGGCTCTGCCTGCCACCAGGGATCTCCACTACCTAGTCTTCTCCCAAATGGCAAGCCCCAGCATGAAAAGTCTACCTTAGGGTTCAGAACAAAGCGGGCCAGGAAATGCACTAAGGCAGGAGATGAGGCTGGGGAGGAGGAGGCCTGGCCTTGGAGATGAAGAGATGAAGCTAAGGACTTTTTTAGGTGAAATAATGTACCTGAATGATCATCACAGGAGCTAACAGAAGTTTCCAAACCAGATCAACATCCTAGCTCTGAATTTAAGTTTCTCCATCCATAAAAAGAAAACAACACCCACCTGCCTTAAGGAGTGACTTAGCAGAGTGGGAATGGAAGTCCTTGCAAAACACTCAGCATTGATAGGCCCTCAGTTTATGCTGGTTCACTTCCCTGGGAAAGACAGTGATGCTCTGGGAGCTGACGTTTGGCATGGATTGAAGCTAGAAATGAGCAGGCAGCTTAAGAGGATATATGAGCTATAAGCAAGAATGGTGAGAGCCTAAAGAAAGGCAAGACCTCCGACCTCCCATCAATTAGCATCACCTACATTGTCCATTCTCCTTTTTTTCCCACAAACATGCTTTGAGAACCTGTTTGAAGGCCTCACAGCCGACAGGGCTAATTCAACAGCTGTCCTCACTGACACAGAGGGGCACTGCTCCCGCAGTTTGGAGTCCCTGCCCTCAGAAGCCAGCCAGAGGAAAAGCAAGGGAAAGGAGCCACACAGTGGCCTCAAGGTGTCCCTTTCCTTTTCTGGGAGCAGGAGCGGCCATCTACATGTGTTCAGGGCATCTTCAGGCTGAGGCAGTAGCTGATGTCCCGGGAGGCTCAGGGAGCTTCCACAAATGGTTATGTCTGGACGTGCTTTATAGCGAGCATTAGTGACAACAGGTATTAGAGCAGAGTCCACCTTTCACTCCTCTGGCAGAGAACCCAAAGAAATGATGGCAATTTAAGAACGACAAAACAATACCTGACATCTTAGTGAGGGGAATGGTTTTAAAAACTTCTAGTTGACAATGTACCACCTAAGTTTGGAGAATATATTAGCACCGATTGACAGGCCCAGTCTCTAGGTACATCGTGAACACTGGAAATTTTTCACTTTTTCCAGTGAAAAAGTATATATTTTTATATATATACTTTTATTATATACTTTTATATATATCCAGTATATATTTTTATATACTCGATAAAATGGTATCATATGAAATTAAAAATCATTTGAGCAATATTGCCAAAAAATAGCAAATAGGTATAGCTATAAGACTGTGTCAAAATATAAAAGAAGACTAAGCCAGTCTGTGATTTTGGTAGTCATATAGTCAAAGTTTCCTCCTACAAGTTTGATATCTTATAACAATCACAGATAAAAAGGAAAAGTAAAGTTACACAAGAGAGTAAAATGAAAACATTTGTGAAAAGACAGTGAAAGCTGCAACCACTATTCAAGATGCATGAATAATAACAGTTCATAAAATATATCTGTAGGTGAGCTACACTTTGACCTCAGCAAAATAATGAAATGCAAGAGTTAAATTCAAAAGTGCACAAGTCACTTAGTATCTTAACAGATTCATCTGATAGGGCAGGAGAAAATATCCATGTACTTTTGATGTTCATCTGGAACTCTCATTTATAGAAAATAATGGATATAGGTATACACACATACACATGTATATACACACCATTTATAATAGGCATTATGATAACTAACACTACAACCAAATTTGTATCAACGTGCATCACTGATTATTATCTGTCAAGGAAAAAGTGAATCAGGTGATGATGTGTAAAGCTCAAGTTGCAATATTTGATGTAGAAATGTCAAATAAAAGTAATTTCAATTTCACAAGTCAAACACATACTTTTGAAGTCTTATAACCTATGTGATTCCAATTTGCTACTAGCAGAAAGGGATTAAAAATAGCTTTCCCATACCACCTAACAATATTGAAGGGAAAAGAAAGGAAAATAAGATAAAAATAGCTGAACATTTGCTGTTAGACTAGATGTGCTGAGATAATGATAAACACTTCATATGCTGTATTTGAATTGCTCCTTAGGTGAACATAGCTGACATTCCTCACGCTGTCTCGCTGGGAGGCACTGGGTCCTACTTCCCAGGGTTGCTAGGAAGATTAAATAAGATGCTACATGAGAAAGAGCTCTGTAAACTACCTAATGGGTAAGAGAAGTCAATGATAAGGAAATATTTAAAATTAGAGAAAATAATTAGAAAGGAAAATAAAGTAATTGGGCATGAAAACAAAATTGTTCTGCTCACTAATACCATGTGATATGCACAAAGGTAGTAGAATTAAATTGTGTGGATTTATTATTTCTTAAAATTAATTATCACTGTTGTTATAATACTGTAATACACGCAAGTGAAAGTGACACCAGTGGGGGAAATGGGAGGAACATAAAACTGTAAATTAGTTCTCAACTCATTGTAAAGTCAAAGAGCCTCACAGCCACGCTATCTGCCTAAGATGCCCCATTTCTCCCTACCTGGCAAAGAGTTTTCATCCAAGAAGAAAAACAGTCTCTGGAATCAGAAAGGCCTACCACTCACCAGCCATATTGCCTCAGACAAGTTGGATGCATTTCGAATCTCTGCTTTTTCATCTATAAAAGTGTGCAAAGTTGTTGTGAAGACTGAACATGACACATTTGTGAATACAGAGTCATTGCTTGGTGTCCAGGAATTTTCTCTCCCTCCCTCTCACTGAGCTTTTCCTGACCAGCCAGCAAATCAGGGGGAAAATGCACAGATGACTCATCCCCTCTCCAGCATTTACTGCCTGGGAAGTTCACGTGGTCATTAATCATATATGACTTTGTGATGTATCAGCTCCTGTTACTGAAACCTTCAACAACTATTGAACTTGTCTTGCATTTGTGGTTATTTCTGAAACCAGACAACATTGTTGCAGACCAGGACCCTGTCCAGGGTCATCTCTCCAGGACCCTGTAGGGAACCCTGTGTGTGGCTGTTGAGTTATTCTGCTGCCCCAGGGTAGGAGGGACCCAGGGTGGCCAGGGAAAATGGAGAAAACCACCCACCTCTGTGATAGGACACAAGAGCTGCGGCTGTCCTCCAAGGAGCCTGTCAGCTTGCCTCCTGGAGAAATTCTACCAGAGGCTACAACCGCACCCCACAGCCCCCATTTTACCTGCCACTCAGCTCCAGTTGGTGGGGGACACCTTATGAGCGCTGGAGAAAGGAATATGAAGAGCATGTTAGCAGGATGCAAGCTCACATACCTGGATGAGATAGTGGGAACATAAGTTGAGAAGCTCCAACAGCTGTAGGTGACTGCCAGCTGCTAACACATCCTGGATCACGCCTGGCTCCAACAGAATCTGTTTTGTTTTTTAACAAAAATAAAACTATCAGTTAAATTTAAAAATTAATATAGTATTGCATAATATGTAAATATACCATACTATATTTAAATTGCTGTTTTACATATTCTAACTGGATTAATACTGCTCCTTATTACGGAATTCAGTTCTTCTCTTTCTATTCTGAATAACGAGCTGTGGTCCTCACTCTAGCAGCTGAGTTTTCTCCTTACCGTGTAGGCTGATATTCATTTCCTATGTGTAAAGCTCTGCATTTAACCACTTAGTTTTTTAGGATGACATGGACATTTTCAAAGAACAATATAACCTTCTTGAAATTCAGTTTGTGATGTAATGTTATAAAATATAAAAGAATGGAATTTTAGTTTTTCAAAGTATATTTCAGAATTTTGCTTTTCAGTAGATCACAGAAACAGTATGGTTAACAGGTATCTTAGGAAAAGGAGCTATGTTTCTCCTTGCCATATGTGACCAGAGGTGGAGATGATTCCATTTTACATCTAAGTCCTGTAACAGTAAACTTCAACCACAAACTTTCATTTTCCTCTTTCTCAGTCTCAGATTTTCTCATCCTTTCTATTTAAAATAAAGGATTTACAAATAGCATTTGTAGAATAAAGACATCACAGAGAAGAAAAACCTTCCAAGTATCCTGGTGATATCAATTCTTCACTCTTTTCGGTTAAGTCGGCAGCCAGCTCCTGCACAGCTGAACAGAGCTGGAGAAAGACATACAACGGTGCTGACGAAATTCATGTTACATGCATGACTGCCAAGCACATGGAGGCCTTGAGTGCCACCCCAGCCATCCATCCTAATCCATGTCCCCAGCCCAGTGGTTCCTAAAGTCTGGTCTCTGGACCAGCAGCATCAGCATCACCTGGGAACTCGTGAAAACCGAAAACTCTTGCATACCTCCCCAGACCTACCAAATCCACAAACTGTCAGGGTGAAGCAGCTGATGCTTTAACAAGCACAGGGAGGCATGAGCACAGTCATAATCAAGTCGCCATTCCACTCTACTACTTCACCATGTTCCTTCCTCCTCAAGCCTCCAGCTCCTCTTCTGCCTCATTTTCCCCTCACAGTCTTCCAAAGGCTCCCACCACCAAATTCACCAACCTGCCTACCTGGATCGGTTTCAGTGCATTTTGCTTTCCCCAACACTCCACCTGCACACTTGATCCTAACCCCTTCAACCCGCCATGGGTCCTTCTTATTCCTGCATCCTTATGTGTGCTCTTTCTCCTGGACAGCAATTCCCGACAGCATACAAACATGCCACCATAGCTCTTATCTTAAGAAATAGACATCCCGTCCCTGGACACCACAGCTCCCTCCAGCTGCTCCACATTCCCCTCCACAACAAACCTCCTCAGGAAAGGTGTCTATACACACTGCTGGCATTCGCTCCACTCTGCTCTCTCATGCACCCACTCCTGTTGAGTTCTGTTCCCACTGTTCTGCTAAAAATGCTCTTGTCAAGGTCACCAGTGACTTTCACGTGTCCAAATCCAATGGCCATTTCTCAATATATTCAATCTGACTCAAGCCAGCCGCAGTTCGCAAAGTCATTGTGCTCCTTCTTGGAATGATTTCTTTCTCTGCCTCTGGGACCACACTTGTTGACTTTCTTCTGCTTCACTGGCCATTCCCTTCCCATCTCCTTCCCAGCCTCGAAGCTTTGGAGATGCCCAGAGCTCAGTCCTCGGACTTCTTCTCCCCTCTCTCTGCTCACTCCATGGATGGTCTCATGTAATCCCATGGCTTTAAAACCACATGCAGTTGACCCTTGAACAACATGGGTTTGAACTGTGCAGGTACACTTAAACGCAGATTTTTTTCAACCAAACTCAGATAAAATATATAGTATTTTGGGATATGAAACCCACACATATGGAGGGCCAACTTTTCTTCTAGGTGGGCTCTGCAGGACTGATTGCAGAACTTGAGTATGCTTGGATTTTGGTATACTTGGGGGTCCTGGAACCAATCCCCTGTGTACAGTAAGGGATGACTATATATGCTGATGACACTAGAATTTGTTCTTCCTGCCCCAACCTCATCCCTTGAACTCCAGACTCTCATATCCAACTGCCTATGCAGCATCACAACTTGGATGTCTAATAAGCAGCTCAAACTGAACATGCCCCAGACTGAACTCTTGACCCTCCCCTTCCATCACCACCAAACCTGCTCCAAACCCAATCCTACCATCTCAGATAGCAGGATGGTAGTAAATAGCAACTACCAGCCATTTAGGCTAAAACCTCAGAGTCATTCTTGACTCCTCTTGTTTTCCTTATACCACACATCAGTTCCATCAGTCAGTCCTGCTGGCTCTATCTTCAAAATAGTTCCAGAATCTAATCACCACTCACTACTTCCATCTTTATTGTTCTAATCCAATCCACTCTTCCTCCTAGACTTAACTGTAACAGCCTCCCAACTAGGTACACTGCTTTCTCCTCTGGCCTCTCACGCTGTTTTTAATAATATCAACCAAATTCATCCTTCGAAAACATAAATGAAATCATGTCACTCCTTTTATTCAGAACTCCAATGACTTTCCATCTCAATGAAAATAACACCCAAAGCCTTCACTATAACCTAAAAAGTTCCTTGAATATGCTGTGCGCCTTGGTGTTTGCAACTTGCTGTTTTCTCTGCCTGGATCACTCTCACGCAAGATATCAGTGTGGCTCACTCCCTCTCATCTGTCAGACTTCTGCTCAGACATCGTCTCATCTGAGCGACTTCCCTGACCATGCTACGTAAAATGGTATCCCATTCCCCAACACCCATTGTTCCCTATCCCCTAACATTGCTTTATTTGTCATCGTATCACTTACCACCTCATATTACACGTTTGTTTGACTGTTTTCTGTTTCTCTACTCACTAGAATATATGCTTTAGGAGAGCAGGGACTCGGTCCATTTTGTATCCTGAGCACTTAGAACAATGCCCAGCACACAGCTGTTGCTCAATATTTATGGATTTATTTAATTAAAAATATTGATGAATTAATTGATCCCTACACATATTTTTAATTCAGAATTAATTTTAATTAATTTTATTAATTAATATAACCTACAAGGAAAAAGAACTCTAATATTTCTAAGCTAGTAAAGAAGTGAGAAAGTTAAGCAGATGTGGCAAAAATAACAATACCCATCTTATTCTGAAAATTCTTTCTAGTTCCTTTTCCATCTAGTCGGAAAGAGAAATCTGAATTTCTCCAGCTCCTCAAGGAGGGAGACTTTGACTGACATTCTGGAAATTAGTGCAGCTCCCATCAGAGGAGCAAGGATGTCGTACAGTCTTGCAGAAGAGGCATGGCCTAAGGCGGAGAATGGGGAATAGATGGATTAGAAAGGTTAGTTTTAGCCTTTAAATCCCGTCAGTTGCGCTCGTTTCACACAACTGGTATTCATGATAACCTCCAAGGAACACAAAGACAGATATCACAGAGAGACAAGATGAATATTCCATAGCATGTGTAACACGTCCGGCAGGCTGACTTCGACAAAACCTTCACAGCAAAAACCCGTACCAGGATTGTTTTTGTCTTTCTTATTTTTTGTTCTGTAGTTTTTTCCTCCACTCATTATAACATAAATTTTTCTAAAAGACACTTTACCCCAGAAAATCCCTAAGTGCTTTTAAAGATTTGAAGAAAGGTACCCTACCAAAACAGCAGGTTCTCACTTATGGAAACGGAAGCAGCATTTGCAAATCCCACTGTATTAGAGTGTTTTAAATTCAGCTCTGTTGCTCTTTGGTGACTGGTTGTTATGATAGATTTTTCCAGAGAATTTGTGTTTGGGCAGCAAAAAAAACAAAGATTCAATCTCCTCATGATTTACAGGGTGGTGCATTTATCTGTCACCTGCCTTGAAGGATTGGCCAAAAGAATTACGTCTGTAGAAGGGAGGGGATCTCAAACATGCATTTGCAAAGGACAACTAAGGAAGGTAAATTTGAGCTCTGCAAAGGACTACATTTAGGCCTTTCCGAAATTATACCTATCAACAGGTAGTCTGACACTCAAACTAGGACAGACGGGAGGCGGGGTCACTTGAGGACCACCTACAGGAAGGGAGGGATGTCCCCAGAGGAGGGCACAGAGTGCTGGAGTAGGGGCCAGTATGAGCAGCTTGACACATCCAATCCCTCATCTGTCTGGAGGAGCACAGCTCAGCTGGGGCATAAACAGTGGACATGACAAAAGGTCTTAATAACAAGAGATCCAGAAAATGCCAGATGCATAAAGCCAAGTGGCCCAGAATCCAATGGAGAAGCCGAAAACCCTCAAATAAGCCAAACTAGGCTGGGCATTGCCTCTACCCTCAATGATGCTCACCTGTTTGGGTGGAGCTCACCAGAGCTCGGGCTTCTCCAGATTTGCAAACAGGTTGGCACCAAGGATCAGGAGCAGGCTTAGGTGGGGCACGAATGTCTCTTGTCCACAGGGCCATCAGTATGCTCTCCCTGCTGCCACCCACACCTGACCTCTGGGTGGCAGAATACAGGGGCTTGTGCTGAAAGAGGGGAGCTGGACAGTGCCAGCTGGGGAGGTGACAATCTCATTATGTGGGACAAGCCCAGGAACCTCTTCTGCAGCTTTTGGCAGGCAAGGCCGTGTGAACCGAGGAGAGGTCCACAACTGACTCCCACCCCAAATGCCAAGACTCTGTACTCGTTTTGGTGGGCATAAGAACTGGCCAGTGGCTGTGATGCTGGATGGTGTGACAAAGTAATAGGGGTAAAACTCACAAGTGCGGGAGAAGGGGATGGATGCCTGGTGAGAAATGTTACATCAGAATTCAGTTATGAAGTGGCCCAATCACCCTCTTGAGAGGAGGCACTCTTGAGTACTCTGTCCAAATATGTCCTCTGGCCACCAATCCAAGCAGAATTGGTAGTGGACAGATAAATATGCACAGTCCCTAATGAAGGCCCTCAAAAATGGAATAAGACTGGGGCTCTTGGTCTCAGCAATATCTTCAGGCAGGATGTGGGACCCGAAACCTGTGACAGAGGAGGGGTGTGGGACCTGAGGTGAGATTCTGCAGGGGGCATGATGGCGTGGGCAGCCTCGGGCGGCACTCACTCCTCACTGGGTGGCGCTCTGGGACACCAGAACTAGGACTAGCAGGTCGGAGCAGGGACAGCCCACAAACCCCAGGGTGTCCGGTCCCTTCTTCAGCTCATCCTCTACCACCAGGTGTCCAGTCTCTCAATCCTGTCTTGTTCTCTTTCTTTTCCCTCCTACTTTCACCTGGTTGCTTGGACTGGCTGCTGATAGGGACTGGTATTAATTGCCATGGCGAGTCTCAGTGTGACCTTTTTTTTTTTTTTGCCTGTGAGCAAGGGAGTTGGCATCTTCAGAAAATTTCGTATTTTCAGGTCTTCAAACCTATCTTCCTCATTTCTTGCTTTAGGAGACCTTTAAATTGCTTGCTTCTGGGTTTGTGGATATAGTAGGCTGAAGAATTTGAGCATATTAAAGCCAGACAACTAAGGTCTTTACTGAGCACACATGAAGACACTTTGCAAGCACAAACCCTCATGCAACTGCAAATTAGATGTAGTCTAACATGAGAATAAATGAATACATTTTCCCTCTTCTTTATACTTTCTTTCTTTGGGACTTCTTTTCCTTGTATACCAAAATGGCAACCTACTGCAATTTTGAACTTATGAATCATCAAATAAATTGAATACAACAGCATAAATAGCTTTTAAATGATCAGATGTTCAAGACATATAAAACCTTTTGAGTAAAGTTCTCCTTTATAATCGAATTCTTATAGATGGTACGTGAATCACAAGATCTACTTAGCTATGAGAAATTGCCACCAATCTAGAATTTGTTTCAAAAGCATAAAGCTTTTTAATCCACAAGGTGGCGCCATGTTTCAAGCAAAGGATTTTCTAAATTACAGGGATATAGAAGTACAGTACATGAGTAAGTTTATTTCTAAGAAAGAAAAAAATTCACGTGATGATAATAAAACATACGAGTTATACTCTGTAAATGTTTCTACCACATTGGGAAATGTTCATAAATATTTCCGTTGAAAGGCTCGATCTGAGCAATACAGGTTCTGCATAAATCAGGGAGTTCAAACTTTTGGAACTTGTAGAAATCCTCATGGTGTGGCCTCAGCTTTATTTTTAAAACTAATTTCTAATTCTGTGACCTACTAGTCCCTCTGCTAAAGCCAATAGTCCACTGTTCTCCACACTCAAGCAATACCTTGTTCTCCATCCTCAATGACCTCCTCCTCACTTCTTCAATCTCGGTATAGCAAAATCCAACTCATTCTTCGAGATCCATCTCTAAGTCCACTTCCTATACAAAGTTTCGCAAGATCTGTGCCCACTCCAACCTCCAGCTGAATTAATCTCACGGGACTCCAAACTGCCACAGACGTCTGGTAAACTAAGCCCATGGGCTCTAGGTCACACTGTCTTAGTTCAAATCCTGGCTCCTATACTTGCTGGCAGCAGAATGAGCTTGAAAAAACTACTCAACTCTATGTGCCTCAGTGGCTTTATATGTACAGTGAAATAATATCTACCTCAAAAGGCCGTTTTAAGGACTGAGAAAATATATGTGTATCATTACAATTGTATATGCCTATATGTAACAAAATGGCTTAAAAATATGAGGCTTATTTTTCTCACAAAATTTGGATTAGGTAGCTTGGAGTGCCAACTAACCAGCCTCCTTGTATTCTCCTGCTTGGCAAATCTCAGTCTGTGGTTTCATCGGCACAAAATGGCTGCTATACCGCCAGGCATTGCACTTGCATTTAAAGCAGAAAGAAAAGAAAGGGCAAAAAACAAAAACCATTTGCCAGCTGAGTTTGTCCTTATTTATCAGAAAAACTATAGATCTCCTACAAACACTTTCACATAGACTTCATCAATGCATCCCTAACATCTAGTAAGTCCTTAACAGATAGTAGGTGCTCATTAAGTATTCACTGAATCAATGAATCTCACTTTGAAAATAAAATATAAATGGATGGTTTTTATGAAGCATATAGAAAGCAAAATATTCACAAATTAACTTAGCACATTTGATACATACAAATTATTCCTTCATTTCAATGTTCTCTTTATTATATTAATACTACTCAAATGGAGTATCTACTTGCAAGATAAATCTTCTCAAAAGTACTATTTGGCCAATTATGTATCCTGATATTAATTACAAAGACCATATATTTTTTACTACCAGGTTGTTTTCTTTTTTTAAAACTTTACATTTAGAATTGTAACACTCCCATATACTACTACTTCATACAAATACTAAATGCTTCCAGCAGGGGGCTCAAGAATTCCATTTTAAGGGAAAAAGTTTAAAAAGCCCATTGTCCAACAGCAGCTACTGTAAAACTCAGAAGGCAATTCCCATAAAAATATATTCCACCTCTTGATCAAGTAAATCCAGGTCTCTGAATTTACTTAAAAATAATCCAAATGAAAGGAAAAAAAACTAGATTACAATAAAGTGGTATTATTTACACACTGTGCATTTATGGATAAATGTACTCTAATTCTAGAAAAAAATTGAAGTCAATTATAATCACAAAATCTTTATAAAATTGAATAGGTATATGAGCAAAGTCCAGAAGAACACAGAAAGAAAACATATTATATGTAAGTGAGATTTTGTATGAAATTATTTTTCACTTTTATTCTTAATTATGTTTATATAAACATTTGGGTAGGGTTTTTTTTCATGTTCAAAGATAAAAAAGAATAATTTATTTTTATAGAATTTTCATGCCCCTTTATTTTTAGTGCTGAAATAATAATAGAAAAAATTTAGAAAGCAAGTGGAATGGTTTATTTATGAAACAACTTGGGAATCTAGAGGCACCTCATTTTCATAGGCAAAACTATTGCGGTACAGCGCCACTTTATTCCAGCCTACAACTAACATTAACGTTCCTCTTGGAACTTTCAGACGGAGGTCCCATATCTTTTAGTCACTCTATTTACTTACATTCTGCTTTGTTTCAAGAAGAATCTGAGGTATCAATACAAGCACTTAAATATTAGGAACATAAATAAGGTAAGAGAAAATAGGAAACAAAAAGTAATATGAGGTCAGAAGAAGATACATATATACACACATACACATATATATACATACACACACTGTATATGCATCATCATAACTATAAGTGGGCTACAAATGTGACTTCAAGTTTCCTAGCATCATAACTAAAAAAGACTAAAAAAGAAACATAACCTAATACAAGAACAAAAGGTAGAAATACTAAAGAGAATTCATGCTTCTCTAAACTTTGAGATCTAATGGAAATTTTCCTATAGACATTAAGAGGGTCATTGAATGACATACTTGGTGATACTTTCAATACCAACAGAAGTGTATTCCACAGAACACTACTTAAAAAACAAAGGTTAATAAAGAGACTTTTAAAGACCCAGATATTTAGTTTTCTGATTTTCTGGTTTGATCCAGGCATAAAATTTACAATACCTAAACAGTGTTTCTCAATGGAGGCAACACCACCTTCTAGGTGGCTATTTGGGAATTTGTGTATGTATTTTTGGTTGTCCCAGCAGGGTGGGCAATACTGGCATTTACTGGGCAGCGGCCAAGGATGCTAGACATCATGCAGCATACACAGTAGTCATTAACCACAAAGAATTGTGCTGTAGGCTGCACACTGGAATGCCCTGCTGGACATGTACATAAGAGAAAAAAAGGTCAAAGCACAGAATATAACTCTGTTTTACATACAAACACAGGTTTTCTTATTCTGTGTCAAGGTACACTGAACTTTCCAGGAATGCTGCCACCACAAAAACCAAGAGAAGACTGTTGCTTTGTTTTACTTGAAATTTTATTAAAAGAGTTGTACACATAAAACAACCTCTGTGGAAAGTAATATGGAGATACCTCAAAGAGCTACAAGTAGAACTACCATTTGATCCAGCAATCCCATTACTGGGCATCTACCCAAAAGCACAAAAGACATTCTATAAAAAATATATCTGCACTAGAATGTTTACAGCAGCACAATTCACAATTGCAAAGATGTGGAAACAACCCAAGTGCCCATCAATACATGAGTGGATTGATAAAATGTGGTATATGTATTCCATGGAGTTCTACTCAGCCACAAAAAACAATGATGATCTAGCACCTCTTGTATTATCCTGGATAGAGCTGGAGCCCGTTCTACCAAGTGAAGTAGCACAAGAATGGAAAAACAAGCACCACATGTACTCACCATCAAATTGGTATTAACTGATCAACACTTAAGTGCACGTATAGTAATAACATTCATCGGGTGTCGGGCAGATGGTGCGGGGCGCACCATCAGGGGGATGGACACACTTGAAGCTCTGACTCAGATGGGGCAAAGGCAATATATATAATCTAAACATTTGTACCCCCATAATATGCTGAAATTAAAAAAAAAGATTAAAAGAGTTGTTCATAATGTCTTTTGGAGGAGTTGTGCCCCAACATATACATACTAAAATATACATTATTTTTAACAAATTTCTTTCCTTTTGTTTGTTCTTTATATACAGTCAAAGTATCCTATTGATGTTTAGAGTAATTTGTGTAGATAAGTTATATTACCTAAGAATTTCATTTCAGGATAGTAAAGGTAGCCTTTTTATATTAAGGTCTGGTAGATGATAGAGAACCAGCAAGCCAGATGGACAGACTATGTATCTTCTGGGGAATCCTTTACGTGTATAATTTCTCTACAGTGAAATTTTAGTAAGAGCTGTTTACCAAACAGGATGAGGCTAGAGTGCAATTGTTCTCTTTTCCTGAATAAGGGAAAAGCTTATGTACTTTAAAAATCCATCCATAGGCTAACACCTTCTTATGAAATTTAGGGAGCTAGCTGGAGGGTGTCAAGTCAGAGAAGAACCAATTGTTTATTGCCCCACTAATGACAATAAAACCACTATCAAGTGCAAGAAGGAAATACTTCTCTTTCTATTCCCTACACTGGCAGTGGAGTGGAGTGGGAGGAAAGAAGAACAAGCCCAGCTCATTTCAATCGAGTTTTACATAATGAAGATGAGTTACAGCACAGAGAGGGCCACGCTCATCCTGGTCATCTAATATTATCTCAGATATCTGGAGCCCCTCACAGTGTGCATGTTCTGTACATATATGAGTTCAAGCACCCTGGCCCACACTGGGTTCCCACAGTGCAGAATGGTGCCAAGAAAGATTAAAAATGCTACAAGCATCATGTTCAAACACATTTTGTTTTCATTAGGGGACTGAGTTTAATAACGTCCCAAAGGAAAATATCAGTGCCTGAAATATGACTATTACTCAAGTAGAATGCTAACAGAGTTGACCCCTTTTTGATATTTGATGTTTGACTGCTGATAGCTTTCAAGCCACACCCTTCCCTCTTTCCCACCTGCCCCACCTAAGAGCAAACGTATAAGAAAGCCTCCAAGACATATAAGCCCCACCTGCCTAAAGAACCCTCGTCCAGGCCCCACCTTCTAACCACAATAAAAGCCAAAGCCAGTCACCAATCCTTGCTGTTCTCAAGCCATTTTTGCACCTGCTTGGGAGCCATCCTGCTCTCAGAGAGTCTCATTATGTGGGTAATAAACCTTTTCATACCCTGTTGGAATGTGTGTAGCATTAATGTTTCTGCAGAGTGAGTACAAGACAATTAAGAAATCAAAAACTTGTAAATTATTATGGAAAAACATGAATAAATTTCTTAAAAAATAAAAATATCAGTTTTGTTACCAAATTGAAAAGCTGATCTCAGAAGGTGGCTACAGCTATACTTCCTCACACAGAAACATTTTAGACATTAATCTGCTGAACATACGGCTTTATAAATCTGGCAGTATAAACTACACTTGACCAGACAGCATACACGTTTAATAAGGGATAGCCAACTGGCACGGAGTAGAGACTGTCAGTGGAACTGACCCTGCTCTGTAGGTGGGAGGCTTTCCTACATGGCATCATTGTGTCTGAATCAACTGCTTTCCATGAGGAACAGCCAGGCCTTGGGACCAGTGAAGTTGTTCTTGAGTCCTCAGCTGAGAAAAGTAAGCTTCTGGGGGTCAGTCAGGACTTGGACTTCTAAGAATCTCACTTTTCATTTTCTCACAGTAAACAATTGGGTTCCCAACCTATCCTTACCAATTTTGAACACTAAACCATGTCAAGGATTTATTATTTTATTTTCTATCTTTGGAAGCCATAAAAATTCCATTTGGCATATTGTCTCTAATGGCTATGGGTAAGGTTCTTTGTTAAGTGGGTCGACACATTCTATGAAACCATGACTGAAGATAGAACAACTTCATCCCAAAACAAGAAGCAGACTAATCTGCTAGTTTGTTTCAATAATGCACTGATAAAAGAAATCTCCCCAAAGGCAAATAATGGAATTTCAAAAGATTCAAGAAATCAAAGATGGAATTCAAAATTCCTCTTTTGTTTCATGCCTCTCAAGCTTTCCATCAACGATTCAGTTATGGACTCTGGCACAACTGTGACAAGAATTAAGGTGAGGAGAAAACAGTCACTTTCTGCAAAATTCAAGCCAAAGTATAGTAGTTCTCACTTATCTGTGGTTTTGCTTTCTTTGATTTTAGTTACGTGTGGTCAAGTCCGATAATATTAAAGGGAAAATTCTAGAAATAAACAACTTGTAAGTTTTTAAAAGCCTGCTGTTCTGAGTAGCATGATGCAATCTTGCGATGTCTGCTCCATCCCACTGGGACGTGAATCATCCCTTTGTCCAGCAGATCCCATTGTACACACTTCCTGCCCGTTCATCACTTGGCAGCTGTCTCGGTTATCAGATTGAAAAAGCAGTATATTTGGGGTTCAGTACTATCTATGGTTTCAGGCATTCACTGGGGGTCTTGGAACTAGTCCTTCTCAGATAAGGGGAGACTGCTGTATTCTTCCTCAGAATGTGCCCTCTGGGGTCTGGGGTACAGTATAGGTGCCTCTGGGGACTTTTCCGTGCCAGACTTCTGTAGGTACTGCCAGTTGAAGAAAGGATTCTGAAGCTAAAATATTTAAACCTCTGAATAGTCTTAACACTGCTCCCAAGAGAAGCATCTAAGAAATACTTCTCCCAGATTTGTTCCATCTGCTACCATTTAGCTCAGCCAGGTTATGTTTGTCAGTCATCTGATGGAGACTTTCTCCATGTAAAGTGACACATCACCCCCAAAGGGACAGTCCATGGGAAAGCAGTTCCAATTAAGACTCCTGTCACTCTGCTGCCTGGCCTGATGCTCAGGCCTCCAGAGAAACATATTCCGCTGTGGGAAATAAATACAGTTTCAATGATCATCAAAATGTAAAGCTACAGTACATGCATTATTAGCACTATCTAAAAAAAGGTCATGTGAACTTATTAGGACACCAAATGAGAATCAGAAAGAAAAACTTTACTCTTTAAGACCGTGGAAATTCAGGATTTTCCTTTAGTTTTCAATTCCTGACTACATAAATATTTTTATTTGACTGCAATTATAGCTAAAAAATTTTTTCACTTGGAGTATCATACTTTCCTAGATTTCCAAAAGGCTTCAAAATATGAATAGTGATGATTATACAATATTTCCTTGTGAAGCTTGTAAAAGTATTCTGTGGGTCAGAGAAAGGTAGTTAGGATGAGTATCCATCAAGAAAGAGATGGGTCTTTCTATAATGCTGAACAGCCACGGGCTGGAGTTATTGGATAATAAGGAGAAATGCAAGGGGACACTGATACCAAAGAATCTTTCTTCTTCAGATGCCCAGATATGACACAACTGGTTCATGGCTGGCAAAGTTAACAGTACGTGGAAGTGAAGGATTTTAAAGGGGAGTACAAGTGTCACTACCATTTGGTGCATAGTTTCTCCGTTTACTGGGTTTCTGGGATCTCTCCATCAGGCTACAAGGGACGAAACAAGAGAAGGACAGCTCCCTAGAAAGTAAGAGGAAGCTAACTAGGGTCAAACCCTTGTTCCACTACATCTAAGGTATTTATCACAGTGCTTGGCATACAGTCTATCTCCCTTGGCATCATTATGCCACAGTGTTAAACAATAAACTGTATTGTGGTGCTCAGTCCTATTTGCTTCCATGTTGGTCCTTTACTACACAAGTTTCTAGAGGCTTATTCCTAGGCCTTTGGGATTGGAAGTCCTTCTGCCTTCCAAGCAGGGCTCTTTTCTTTATAAGAGGGTCTCGATGTTATTATGCTCCTCACTATCTGGCTGGGTGTTTTGTTTGGTTGGTTTTGTTTTCAGCAACACCTGCTTGCTCCTGAGTGGCTGACCTCTTGTCTAGTTTGGACTGCGACTCCTTCTCCCAAGCAACATCTCCATCAGACTTTTTTTCCCCCCCACTTCTTCATCATCTCTTTTCTACTCAGGACTGGTGTGAAACACGAATGAATTCCTGGCCAGAGCTGGAAAGTGAGGAGAGTGGGGGAGGCCAGGATAACAGGATGGGGCCTCTTGCCCACCAGGAGAGTGGAGTTTGTGTTTTCTTCGATTCACTTTGTTCTTTTCTCCCGAAGGCAGATCCGCCCCAGGAGAGTTTACGTCACACCTTTGGCTTCCGACCTCACTCCCAGAACAGGGCCCCTGGAGCAGGGGCAGCCTGGCCCCTTTGCCCTCCACGGCTAGTTCTGCTGTAGTCAAGGCCTCCATGCATGGCTGTGCAAGGACACCCACAGGGCTGTGATGCCTCCCAGCCTCTACTCAAGCAGCGCCCAAGCAGAGTGTGCCCGGAGGAAGGTCACGTCTCTAGTGCCAAGCTGGAGTGTGTGCTTACACAGCCCTGCTGTTTGCATGTATTTTCAGAAGATGTATTAGCATTAGGGGGGAAATTTCTTTTTTAAAAAAATTTCCTGGATGAAATCTGTGGGCCAATTTTTAAGAAGGCTATACTTTAGAGCAATATGTAGGAGGAACACGCACACATCTTGTTACACTTAGCGGCATTCATTCATCACTCCCACTCTGCACTTCCAATTTCTCTCCAAGACAGCGACAATTTTCAGACGCTTAAAATACTTACATTTTATACTATACTTACTACAACTGACTAAACATATAATCAACTGTCAGTAGAAATAGCTATACGTGGATAAAAATCAATGTTAACCCTGAATTTTTTCAAATCTATATACATATTATGGTTAAAGACTATATATCAGTAAATGTCCCTAATAGTAAATAGCAGTTAAGAAATTGAAGAATTATGCTTATATTCATGCTTCCATATTCCAAACTCTTTGCTTAACCTTAATTTCAATTCCACAGTGCAGACAAAGCAGCTGCTTGCCATTCCCAAGCACACTACAATTTCAGGTTTGTTTTTTTTTGGTTTTTTTCCTGCCATAATCTGTGTCCTTGTCTCAAAGGGAACAAAGATTTATTATAAAGTCACTTTAATGTTTAAGAAACCAACCCCCCCCTGGATGTTGTCCAAGAAAGACTATCAATTTCCAACTTCTACTCTGCAGCAAAGAGTAATTGTAAACAGAATACAAGTGCAACTCTGAACCCTCATGGACTGAGGAAAGGCACAATTTCCAGGTTGAGAAAACTGTCAAAATAGTTCACTCTCTAAGATTCCTGAACACTTCCCTGTCCCCTTCAGTGAAGTGAAACAAATATAACTTAACCTTTTCTTAATGATAGAGGACATTTAAAAAGAAGAATAGACTTGAAATTAGGAGGACTAAGGTTTGATTAATTGGGTCAAAACATACTGGGGGAATGATCTCAGTCAATTCACTGCAACTCCCTGGCCATGTCATCTTTCAAATGGGATCACAACATTCCCCAGAGCTGTTTAAAGATCAGGTTAAACAGCACACATAAAGTAGCTAGTGCTGTCCTCTGGCTCTTTTAGCAGGTGCTCTGTCAAATGTCAGCCACCTTCCTGCCCCTAGGTACACATGTGACAGACGTGTTACTGCTGTGTGCCTCAGGCTCATCACTGCTCTGCAGATGTCCAGCCAAGAGTGGGTCTCTGGTGCCTGCACAGAACAAATGCAACCCCAGGTCTGGCCCTAGGTCTTGCTTTTCTTTCTTTCTTTTTTTTTTTTTTTTCTTGTAAAGCACTTACACCAGTTACCTATATATTTTCATCTCAATTGGCTTTCTTTTTCTCATAAAAGTGGACTTTGAGCATCTGAGGCATATGACTTCTGGGCAATGGGATATGGCTGCCCTTCTGCAAACTTCTTCCCTCTTTCTGAGTAGTTTTCTTACCCTTCCTAAAGGGAGCTTATCTTCAGTTATTCCGCTATCTTCAGTTCACATTTCATAAGTCCTTTGTGCCACAGGCATCATCATATATATGTTAAAACAGCCATTCTGAGGGAAACCACAAAGTAATCAAGGCAAACAATGAGGCAGCCACTTATCTTTGCATGTGTATTTTAACTAAGCCTTCACAGCAATTTTTGTGTTCTTGAGTTTACTAACAATTTAGACATGCTTTACAGTTTATAGCCTCTAAGCTTAAAACCTTTAGTTGTTAATGCCGCTGAGTACGGATACCATTATTTACTATTTCATCTCCATTGCACACTTGTGAAGTATGAGCTATGGATTTTCAGTCTTTAGAGATGGTCAAATGCAGGTGCAACTGTAATTCACATATAAAGAGAAAAATTCACACAGACAAAATTTAGAGCTGATACCTTTCTTTACATCTCTAAACAAACAAAAAAAAACCCCATATGCTATTTATTCACCTCACTAGGAATATTTTTTAGCCACTCTATGAATGATAACTGCCTGCCTCAATTTCCTAAAGCTTGAAATTTGGCTGGGCTATCCCTGAATTTGTGATCCACCACCTTTCTTTCCCCCTTTGTACCTCCTATTTGATTTTTTTTGTCCTTTCTAACTACTATTTTTATTCCACCTGCCAGAGTTGCCTCAATTGTTCTATGAAACATATCTCTAACTCTACTAACTCCAGAAAAGAGAATGGACAATACCATATATTTTAATAAGCCTCTAAAGTAAATTTGGTAGAAAATGGAAACTAAAAAGATAAAAAAGATGAATGAAACTAAGCACTGGTTTTTTGAAAAGATAAACAAAATCAACAAAATTTAACCAGACAAAAGAGAGAAGACAAATAAATAAAATTGGAAATGAAAGAGGAGATATTATAACTGATATCTCAGAAATACCAAGGATCATAAGAGACTACTGTGAATAATTATATACTAAGAAATTGGATAACCTAGAAGAAATGGATAAATTCCCAGAAATATACAACCTACCAAGACTGAATCAAAAAGTAATAAAAAATATGAACAGACAAATAGCAAGTAAAGAGACTGAATCAATAATTTAAAAATCTCCCATCAAAGAAAAGCCCAGGACCTGATGGCTTCACAGCAGAATTCTACCAAATAACAATCCTTTGGAAAAAAACTGAGGAAGAAGGAATGCCTTCAAATTCATTTTGCAAGACCAGCATTAGACTGATACCAAAGCCAGACAAGAACACTACAAGAAAGAAAAATTACAGGCCAATATCTCTGATGAACATAGATGTAAAAATACTCAACAAAATACTAGCAAACCCAACAAAATACTAGCAAACTGAATTCAACAGCACATTAAAAGAATCATTCACTATGATCAAGTGAGATTTGTCTCTGGGATGCAAGGATGATTCAACACATGCAAATCAATAAATGTGACATACCATATTAACAGAATGAAGAACAAAAACCATATGATCATCTCAATAGATGCACAAAAAGCATTTGACAAAATTCAATATCCTTTCATGTTAGAGACTCTCAACAAATTAGGCACAGAAGGAATGTACCTCAAAACAATAAAGGCCATATATGAAAAGCTCACAATTGACATTATACTTGGTGAAAAGTTGAAAGTTTTGCATCTAAGATTAGAAACAAGACAAGGATGCTCACTCTGACTACTTATAGTCAACATAGTACTGGAAATTCTAGCCAGAGGAATTAGACAAGAAAAAAATAAAAATAAAAGGCATCCAAGATCTCAAATAGCCAAAGCAATTTTGTGCAAAAAGAACAAAGCTGGAGGCATCACAAAAGGAAAGCAAGAAAACAAGTAACCTAATCACAATATTGGCAAAGGACCTAATAGACTCTTCTCAAAAGAAGACGTATAAATGGCCAAGAGATATATGAAAAAATGTTCATCATGACTAATCATCCGGGAAAGGCAAATTAAAACCACAATGAAATATTACCTCATGCCTGTCAGAATGGCTATTAAGAAAAAGACAAAGGATAAGAAGTATTGACAAGTGTGTGGAGAAAAAACGAACCCTGGTGAACTGTTGGTAGGAATGTAAATTAATATAGCCATTATGGAAAACAGTATGGAGGTTCCTTAGAAAACTAAAAATAGAATTACCATGTGAACTATAGCAATCCCACTCTGGGTGTATATCCAAACTAATTAAAATCACTATGCTGTACAAATATCTATCCGTACTCCCATGTTCATTGCAGCATTATTCACAACAGCTAAGATACAGAAGCACTTTTGGTGTCCATGATCAGATGAATAGACAAAGAAAATGTGGTATATATACCCAGTGGAAGACTATTTAGCTTTAAAAAAGGGAGAAATCCTGTCATTTGCGACAATATGTCTAAATCTTGAGGACATTATGCTAAGTGAAATAAACCAGGCACAGAAAGACACATACCTCATGATCTCACATGTGAAATCTAAAAAATTTGAACTCATAGAAGTGGAGAATACAATGGTGGTTACCAGAGACCGGGGGAAGGGGATTGTCTTAATCCATTTAGTGCTGCTATAAAGTGCACTGATAGTACCTGAGGCTGAGTAATTTATAAAGAAAAGAGGTTTATTTGGCTCACAGTCCTGCAGGCTATACAAGAAGCATGGTGCCAGCATCTGCTTCTGGTGAGGGACTCAGGCTGCTTCTGCTCATGGCATAAGGGGAAGGGGATTTAGTATGTGTAGAAATCACATGGTGAGACAGGAAGCAAGGAGGGGGAGGTGCCAGGTTCTTTTTAACAACCAGCTCTCATGGGAACTAATAGTGAGAATGCACTCACCCCCTTGGCCCCCCAGGGAGGGCATTAATTTATTCATGAGGGATCCAACCCCAGGACCCAAACACCTCCCATTAGGCCCCACCTCCAACATTGGGGATCAACATGAAATTTGGAGGGGACAAACATCCAAACTGTAGTGGGGGTAGGGAGTGTGGGGGTATAGATAGGGAAAGGGGAGATGTTGATCAAAGGGTAGAAAGTTCCAGTTAGACAGGAGGAATAAGCTTTAGTGATCTATTGCACAGAACAGGGACTATAATAAATAATAATGCATTATATATTTCAAAATTGCTAAGAGTAGCTTTTAAATGTTTTCACCACTATAAAATGGTAAGTATGTGAGATGATGGATTTCTTAATTAGCCTGATTTAATCATCCCACATTGCAAACATATATCAAAACATATTTACCCCATAAATATATATAATTATTTGGCCATTAAAAATAAAACAAAAAAAGAAGAAAAATTCATGGAAAGGAGACCGCCCAACCACTCTTCAAATGGAGACCCAAATGCCACCTTCTCTGTGAAATTCTGGACCAGTGGCCCCACTTGGCCACATCCTTGCTTCTCCCACTGTGATTTACATTCTGCTTCTATTGTGATTCCCGTCCCAGTGAGGACACATAATGATGTATTTGCCCCCTCTACCAGGATGTGGACCTTCAAGAGAAGAGGCCCTTGTTTTAGCATAGAAGATACTGAATTCCAGTTGGATGAAATGGAATTAAAGAACAAAATTTTATAAAAGAGCATAAACATCCAGTCTGGGTCTGAATTGATTTATTTGAGTAGTTCTCAAATGTAAATGGATATACTCTGATGTCCTGTAAATTCTATAATAATTTTAGTCATGATCATATTAGGATTTAAAATTATCACAATCTAATCTAAATCCCTTATATTCTGACCCTGAGATACGTAGAGGACACAATATCAAAATGCTGGACATAGATTTTTGGAGCTTTAAATATTTTCTGTCTTATTTTTAAGATAATAAAGCCAGGACTGAGTCACTGAGCTTCAGTGATAACAATGAGAATCCAAGTTATCATGCAAACTCTTTCCTTTATGATAGTTCAGATATTTTCAAAATTTTACCACCAAGCACTGAGTTAAGATTAAAATACTGTGTTCACTGGATCATGTTAAAAATCAAATTGATGTGCTTATCTTTCCATAACATTAGTTATAAAATTATGTGGATGTGAAACTTTTTTTAACATCAAAATGAATAACAAAAATATAACTAAATCTCATACCTCAAAGATAATTTCCTCTGGTTAGGTACAGTTAAAATGTTAACCCTCTCAGATCACATTTGGTACCATACCTGTCCTGTGTATGCAAACTCCAGAGCCTGCTTTAAGCCAAGGCTGGTCACACCATGCAAATTCACCTCATCAGCTCCACTTTCCACCATACAAAGACTGAACATTGCCTACGGGGGGGGGGAGGCGGGGAGGAAAGAAAGAAAGAGACAGAATTATGGGAGGTAGCAAGACAACGTCCTAGAGAGACCAAGAAAGAAAAAGTTTTACCAATTAAAGACTGTTTTTGATTTTGAAATGCTTCTACAAAGCTTCATCGACACGAGCCACTGCAAATCACTTTGATGTCTAAACAGTTACAGTAACAATGCACACAGTACCTCATTCCTTACACACAGAGTCTCATTTGAGGTGACTGTGTTTAGGCTCATTGAACTCATTCTCTTGATCCTGGGTTCTCACTGATACCAAGTAATAGGCAACAATCCCGAACATTCTGGCCAATAGGATACGGAAAGTGGCACCCTCATCTCCTGACCTCTCTGCCTTTTTTTTCTGCCTCATTCTAATGACACATCTTTTTCCTGTCATCTGCCATGTATCACACACTCCATTCCAGCCTTCTCAAAGTGTGGCCCCTGAACCAGCAACATGAGCATCACCTGGACACTTGATTAAGTATAGATTCTCAGGGCCTCACTGTAGACCTGTTGAATCCGAAACTCAGAGTGGGGCCCAGGGATCTGTGTTGTAACAGGCCCTTCAGGTAACTCTGATGCTCACCTGAATTTGAGAACCACTAAGTTATTCAGTGCAAATCAATTTGCCCCCAACCAGTTGTTCAAATGGCCAATTTATTGAAAATCAGTTCTCCCATGAATGATCAGTATGTCAAATGAAAAGACATACAAATGGCCAACAGCTATATGAAAAAGTGCTCAACATCACTAATCATCATGGAAAAACAGATCAAAACCACAATGAGGTATCACTTCACACCTGTGAGGATAGCTATAATCAAAAAGACAAGTGTCAGTGAGGCTGTAGAGAAAAGGGAATCTTCATTCACTGTTGGTGAGAATGTAAACTGGCATAGCCATTATGGGAAACAGTATAGAGGTTCCTCAAAAAATTAAAAATAAGCCAGGCATGGCAGACTGCACCTGTAATCCCAGCCACTCGGGAGGCTGAGGTGGGAGACTTGCTTGAGCCCAGGAGTTCGATACCAGCCTGGGCAACATCGTGAGATCCCACCTTAAGAAAAAATTAAAAATAGAACTACCTTATGACCCAGCAATGGCACTTATGGGTATATATGCAAAGGAAATGAAATCAGTATCTCAAAGAGTTATCTGCACTCCCATGTTCATTGCAGCATTATGCACAATAGCCAAGCTATGGAAACAACCTAAATGTCCATTGATGGATGAATGGATTTACAAAATGTGAGATACACACACACACACACACACACACGCACAATTAAATATTATTCAGCCTTAAAAAGGAAAGAAATCCTGCCATTTGCAACAATACAGATGAACCTGAAGGATATTATGCTAAGTGAAATAAACCAGACATAGAAAGATAAATATTGAATGATCTCACTTCTATAGGCATATCTTGGAGATACTGTGGGTTTGGTTCCAGACCACCATAATAAAGTGAATATCACAATAAAGTGAGTCACAGAAATTTTTTGGTTTCCCAGTGCATATAAAAGTTATGTTTACACTATACTATAGTCTCTTGGGTGTACATACAAAGTGAACAATACCTGACATATGGCAAACATTTAGTCAAATTTATATTTTGTGATAACAATGAAATGGAATGAAGTTTCTTTTATGTATTCCCTGGCTAAAAGGATTGATATATTAGAAGTACCAGTTTCTGGCTTTTTTTCTAAATCAAATGTGGCTATAAATAAAAAATGCTAACAGGAAATTGACTTTAGAGTTAAATGGATTCTGTTTATGCATTTGTAGAAGATGGCCTGGAAACTCCAAAATAAAAACGCATAAGTCACAGTAAAAAAATAAAATAAAATAAAAATAATTTGTGTAATTCTGAATTTGCTTCTAGATTTCTTAAAACTATTTTCAAACTATTTTGAAAAGAACCTAAAAAAAATTTAAATTATTGTCAATGTCTGCTTTTTATTATCTGGGTGGTTAAGTTTTTAATATTTCTCATATCAAGTTCTTTTTTCAGACCTTCCAAGTTGCAGCTGTACTTGATGTGGCGCCCAGCTGCTCCCCACCAGCCCATACACAGAGCAGGACCAAGATGGTTCGAAGAATGATCTGGGTTAATGAAACGGAAAAACTTCCTGAGAGCAAAGGTTAAAAAATCAGAACAGGCTGCCAATGGAGTTTTCTAAAATCTGCTTTTCTAGGGTCTTTCAAAAGTAATCAGGGTAACAGTGGCATAGATCAGGGATCCTCAACCAGAGGCTTGTGAGTCAATGAACTTGTAGCCTGGCTTAGTGGAGTTGGAGAGAAAACACAATTCCTTAAATAATGTACATCTGTATTTGCACACATCTGTATAAGCAATAAAGGGAAACCAAATTGGTAATTGTTTTATACCAATATAATGAAATAAATTTATCTATAATTGTTCTATTGTAAGGTATGATTGTAGAGAGAAGGGACTCAATTTTATCGACTTACATAAGTATTATCTGGATCATTACAATGAACATGTGAACAACTGCCTTTTTAAAACTTTATTTTTAGTGTTCAGGATTGTGTAGGAAGATACATCTGATTTGAATCCTGGTTCTATAACCTGGTCATGTGGGCAATTTACCTTGATCCTTTGGCTAATCTGTTAACTTCTATGAGCCTCTTATCTATAAAATGGTGATAATACCAACTTCACAGGGTTGTCTTAAGGTTTAGATACAATCATGCTTAACGTCAGGCATGAAACTTGGCACTTAGAAGATGCTCAATAAGTAGAAACTGTTGTTATAGGCAGACTGCTCTACTTTCCCATGTCTCCTTTTGATTCCAATTGAAATGAGAGCAGAGAAACAGTCCCCTCCACCCAACCGCATCTGAATCCATTCCTTTCAAATATTTTCTTAGTGACAATCCCATTCTAAATCCTTACCTCTGGCTGCAGGACTTCACTTTTGCTACGTACTCCTACATCCCTACGTAATGGAATGATCCCGTCATAAAAATCATCACCACCATTTCTATAAACACAGAACTTAACATTTTGACATCACATCATATTGTTTCCGAAATTTAATGTTACAAGTTTAATGCTTATCATAAGTTTTGAAAACTAGAATTGGTTAATTTAAAGTTTTAAAAAAGGAAAATATTAAATCAAGGTCAATGTTTTGGGGTAATAAATTTACAAGGCACTTCAATTAGGAAAAGCCTCATTGGATACCACCAAAGTGGTATCTAACCTGGGCATTTGGCACAGTGAAACACCAGCTGCCTAGGCTGTCTGAGCTTGTGAAACAATGTCTAGAGACCTGCAGGAGCCCACAAGGAAGGACAAAGGCTCCTTTGGTAGCAAAAGAGGTGATGAGATCAATGGTGCTATTTTTCAGCCTAAAACTTCTTGAAAAGGTAAACTGCAGGCTCCAAGAAAGTGGGCACCGTCTCTTTCTTACTCACTGCGGTGCCCCTAGAGCCTAGCATTGCATGCATGCCACAAATGCAGGCAAATGAATAAACAAACCAACCTGCTCTTCAGAACCCATCTACAGATGATGTCTGCTGCTCTACAGCGTTGTAAACAAAAAGAATTAGATCTATATAAGAATATTCTGCATGGAAGGCGTTTTAGATACCAAAATATAAAATCATAATTAGAGTTAAACAGTATCTACTGTAAGATAAACACTTGAGAAACATGAGTTCAAAGCTAGACGTTTAGAAAAAAAGAACATATGGCAATGTCCTCTATCAAGCCACAACATTCTGCCAAAGCATGGGATAAGGCTCTGCTTAGAAACATGAAAGCACTGCACAGACTTGTGCTTGGTTCACATGGTTTTTTTCCCTGGGAGAGCCTGGGCCAGCCTGAGATTTACAGTCATCACAGCTTACTCTTGGCTGATAATGTGCTGCCACTACCACAGATATATCTAATTGAAAACCCAGTTTGTGAGAATACTAAGTGCCTACCACAGCAGGATGTGTGGATTTATGGTGTGTTATTATCTCTTTATTTCACACAGAAATGACACAAATTGAGTCCTAAAATCACAGCACATGAATTCAGTTTCCTTGGGTCATATAACCACATTTTAGGTTGGTACATTACGCCACAATACTGACAAAAATTCGACTGTATCTTCAAAGATAAGTGAAATGGCACATAGATTTTGGTAAGCACTCAAAGTTAGTGAAATATGATCTTTTGACCTGGTAAATTATGTGCAGCTTTGTAATTACATGGGACATAGGCAAAATGTACCATGAATTCCCATTTCATCAAGAATCCAAATAATCTTACAGGTGAAATAACTGAATTGTTGGGAGGCACATTCAACACTTAACCTTTTATGAAAGTTAAAGAGAGTTCAATGAAAGTACACAGACATGTTTAAGGAAGTCACTGAAGAGAGCAACTTGCAACGACTGCAGCATGTCCATTATATCTTACATGCTCTATATGCCCAGTGTTATATAATCAGTGATGTTTAGAATGGCCATGAGCCATTACAGAAATCTGACCTAAGTTCTGAATCAACAAAGATTATATTTTGCTCAAGTTCATATGAATGGTGATTATCCTTTATTGCATTTTGGTTATACCTCACATACAGAATGGCTAGTAAACCTCGGTTAATGAGAATGTTCAATTAACCACAATAGCCCATTCCCTTCCATTAGGGAAAGAAGCGTCCTGAGCACAGTTGAACAGGACTATTTACATCATTTGCCTTGCAAATGCAAAAGTAACCCAATCCATTTAGGGAGCTTAATGGTCTGAAAGAATAGATGTGTTTGGTTGGTGGGGGTTTTTACCCTTTATATTTATAGCTCATTTAATTTTTCCTCAAACAGTATAGTATTAATAATACTCTCAGAGGATAAAATATCACAAGACAAATTAAAACAGCAAAATTACATTACCATAAATATAATCAGGCAGCAAAAATCAATATCTCTAAAACACCCATTTTCCTTCACCTTTACCACATAAAGATCCACCTTATAAGCTAAAAACTGTGCTACATATTGTTTTTTTCCAACATCTTCAAATATGTAGCTTGTTTATTCAAAGGACCTAGCTGCGTTTCACAGCTTTGCTCTTGGCACAGTTGCTTCCTAAATTAACTACATGGTGATAATGAGTCCTTCAAAACAAGCATCATTACAAACCCATCATTACAAGCATCAAGGATTTATCCTACGTCTCTTTAGAATTCTCCTCCTGGATGTGACCATGTTTCAACAACCTGGGTCTTCCGGGAGAGAAAAGAATGGAATGGAAAAGGGACACAAATCAAGTTGTTTTTTTTTCTTAGCTAAAGTTATGGTAAATGGAAGTCTGGAAACTGCTGCCCAATATGAAGTCAGATAACCCACAAAAAATATTCATCCTTGCCAGCTGTTATTTCCTCTGGAAAATGACATCCATGCATTTGACTTCAGCCTTGGGTTACCCTCTCTAATGCCTTTGCTTTCCCTTATTCCTCTGGTGCTTCTGTTACCTTTTTGTTGTATCACCTGAATATGGGATTGCAATACTTTACTATCCACCATATAAAGAAGTCCCTTCTTTTATCTGTCACAAATTTGCCTCTTTTGGATGTTTAGGGATGGTGCTTGTACTCTTCCTAATTGGCTTCCTTATCAAATGCATTTGATAAGCCATTACTGAATGAAAGAATCCTTCCCATGTAAAGAGATCATTTAGTCTGTCCTCATATGGCAGCCAACACCACAATCCTGCTTTTCAAACACTTGTAAGGGCACCCTGACTGAGACATAACCTGGATTTCTTTCTTTCTTTCTTTCTTTTTTTTTTTTTTTTTGAGACAGAGTCTCACTCTGTTGCCCAGGCTAGAGTGCTGTGGCGTCAGCCTAGCTCACAGCAACCTCAAACTCCTGGGCTAAAGCGATCCTACTGCCTCAGCCTCCCGAGTAGCTGGGACTACAGGCATGCGCCACCATGCCCGGCTAATTTTTTTCTATATATATTTAGTTGCCCAGTTAATTTCTTTCTATTTTTTCAGTAGAGACAAGGTCTCAGCTCTTGCTCAGGCTGGTCTTGAACTCCTGAGCTCAAACGATCCGCCTGCCTCGGCCTCCCAAAGTGCTAGGATTACAGGCGTGAGCCACGGCACCCGGCCCATAACCTGGATTTCTTGCATTTTGACGGCTGTCCTAAGAAAGAATTTGGGGTTTGCATGAAGGAGTGACTGAGCAGATGTGATACAGAGTCTGCGTGAAACAGGGAATGTAAGTATGAGAAAAAAAACTTTTTTAGAGAACAGTGACATCAGAAAAGGTTGAAAGCCTGAAGAAGACAAGACGTGGAGCTACTGAGGAGGCAGAGAGGGGGACTCTTTACCGAGGAAATTATAATAGGAATTCAGGGTGAATTCTGTAAGACACAGAAGGGGCCAAATTGTGGTTTATCAAAGCTGTACTGGGTGTGTGTAAAAATCATGACTAAACTCTAGATTCTCTTTTGTAAATGGAATTTTGGAATTTAAAACTGGAAATTACTTTGGAAATCACTGGCCCCTCAGTAGTCAAGGTGTGGTCCCTGGACCAGCAGCCAAGGAACTTGTTAGAAATGCAGAATCTCAGATCCCGCCCCATACTTACTAGATGGAAAAGCTGAGTTTTAACAAGAGCCCCAGGTGAACCACATGCATATGAGTGTTTGAGAAGCATGACTGTCGTGGTCAATCCTCCCCTTTGCAGAACTCTTTGCATATTTGAAGCAATGAGACACCTAATATTTTGCACGACTGGTGTCCCTTGCTGGAGAAGTATTAGTAAAAGCTTCAAGATACAGAATCATAATTATCCTCCTCCTGATAACTTTCTCCCCTTCGTCCTAGAAGATGATCAATAAGTTCACTCTATTTACTGCTTAAAGCCTTTCAGATATCTTGTAACAGCTCTTAAGTCTCCTATTGGAAAGAGCATCTAATCCGAATTCTCTGAGTCATAAAATGTTGGTACTTGAAGCCAACATTAGAAATTTTGTAGTCTGGACAGAGGCCTGAGTCCAGATCCCAGCAAGGGAACACTGAGTCTCAGATTTGGAGGAGGGGAGTGATTATTGCACAGGAAATAAAAGTTATGTAAAGAAAGACCACTTGTTTCAAGGACATGGTCTTCGAAAGAGTAAATCATCCTATCTATGTTCTTAGATGGTGGCAGTGGTAAGAGCCTTCACACTACCTCCCTTTTCCCCAATGACTTCGGTTGATTTTCTGTGGTCCATTTCTTTCTTATCATATTTTCCTTTAGAGGAATTTCATGTGGCCACCTCAGAGCTGCTTTTGACACAAATCACTCAGAATATTCCTATGGAATTTCAAAGTAGAAGCTTTTAGTGAGTTTCAACCTGCTATAGTGACAAGGAAGTCCCGATGTGGTATTGGTAATGGCTTCCTGGCGCCCTGCTGAGGGCTGTAAGGCCCCATCCAGCCCACGTGGGGACAGTCAGGGTCTAGTCATACTGTCATGGGTATAACTAGGGAGTAGGAGCAGACAGGCACTAAAACACACTGTTTCTGTCCTAGAGGTCATGATGTGATTCATAACATCTGGCATCCTTTTACTATAGAGAACTTTTTGGAAGAATGTTGAAGATAATAGTGTGGAATTCCCTCAATTATCTCCTATCCTAGTCTCTTAAAACCAAATGTAAGTTAGTGATCACTCTTAAAATTTTAACCCAACATTTCAACAGTCCCTCTTTTATTTTTAATGTCTTCTCTTAGTAACTTTTTCTCCAACACTCTAACATAAAATAAGGTATGTAAGACTGTAAATATAGATGCCCAGTTCCGCTGTGGAATCTCTCTTCAATCTTTCACTTTATTCGTCGCTTTGGTTTGGCGGCTGCGAGTCAGGCGACACACGCCGGAGCCAGTCTCCATTCTCAGGCGCACCCAAAGATGAGGAAGGCAAGAGCTCGGCTACCAGAACGTTTCCTTTCACTCCATTAGTTGCTAAGCAACCATTTCCCTGGACTTGCCTCATCTAAGGCAGAACAGGCCAGCTTAACAAATACGAAGTGTTCCAATTCTCAAATGCACTTTTTCTGCAAACACATTTGCTGCTTTGCCCATGCAGGCTAAGGCAAAGTCTCTACATCTTATAAAATGAGGGAAAAAAAGAGTTCAAGAATAACCCACAAGAGTTCAAATACCTTTAAAAAAGTTAATTAGATGATGGAATTCTTTTATTCCTATGAAAATTTATATATATAATAATTTATTTCTCAAAATTTATATAAAATATTTTATATGTATCACTCATCTTGATTTTCATTCTTATTTGGGTGAAATGAGCTCTGTTCAGTAATTAGGAAAAATAAATAGTTTTTTCTTCTAGGGCCTCCCTATAGCCGTAGTTTGGTCATAACAATGACAATAGCAACTCATGTTTACCCAGACTTTATCACGTGCCAGGCCCTGCTACTTGAATTAAAGTTTTACCTTCAAACTCTGTTAAGTAAAGCATTCCTATTACCTCATTTTAAACATGAGGAAACAGAACCAGTGAAGTTAAGCAACTGGTCCAAGGTGGTAAAGCTGGTATGTGGGAGAGTCAGGACTTGAACCCACCCACTTCCCCACTATTCTTCAGAGCCTACCCTCGTGCCTCCCTCTCAAGTTCCACAGACTGTTGCATAAACTGGGAAACCAGTAGGCCCTTCAACTAAAAAAAATATAGACATCAGACTATTTGACTTACAGACATCCTCTCCCGTACTTCTTCCAACCACAGTTAACTTCAGAAGGATGAATATTCATTGCCTACCTAGGAATTGCATTACCTCCTATTACTGGAACCTCACACAAGGCAGACTAATTTCCATAGGACCAGAAAGCATCTAATATATATATTGCTATTACAAAGTGATATGAATGATTTCATATGAAAATCTCTCATCATTTTAGAGCCGCATCTCTCCAAATGAGAATATTGGTAATTCAATCTTTCAGGAATTCAGACATGCAAGCCCAGGATCCAATCAACATCAGATGGGCTAATTAAAAGCAATTGATTCAACAAGCAGCTGGATCAGCCCGGTGTGGACAATTCATTCTCAATCAGTTTTTTACAAAGACAGTAAACAGAATCGTGGCTTATCTATAGATACCAATAATTCTTTACACTAATTCATTAGGTTCACATGATCAGCTGTCATGCTCCTCTTTTACAAAACATCTGCCTTCTCTCAATACTCAATTTTAAAAGTGTAAAATTTTCATCAGCCTTATTATCCTTTAAGCATGTGTTCTTCCTTCAGCTAAAAGTAAGGATGACTGTATATCTGAGATCAAATAAGCATGAGTGAAATTTTTATTTTAAATAAAACAGCATAGAAGTTATAATTTTAAAAGCATAAAAAAGATACGGCAAAAAATTGAAATAATCTTTCAACACACAAAGCAAATACACATAAAGGGCTTAGCACAATGACTGGCACAGTGTAAATGATAAAAAAAAGTTATTACTTTATAAATATCTTTCTAGCTTCTGAATACTTCAGTACTTCTGAATAATTCAGCAGAAGTGAATCAGTTTAAATAAAGGAATAAAATGCAGACCAAAGTTCACCATTCTCCCTTCACTATAATGAACACACTGAATTATATGCACAATAATGAAAATTATACTCATCTGACTCTGAAATATTAATGATTTCCCTGGCATTCATTCAAATAATTTAGAAAAGGAATATGATGATGGATCACAGCTTTCTATCTAAAAAGGAAATAACATTTGACCAACTATCACTATTAAGTGGTACTTTTCCTTGATTTGACATAAGGAATTTTATTTTTAATGAATGTGCTCAGTTTCAAAAGGAAATTATGAAGCCATTTTAACTTTAAAAAACAAAAACCTACACACTTCTTGGTGCTCACAAGGTTCTGTCCCACAGTACACCCAAAGTCAGCCTCTCCCAGCTATTCCACCATGTGCAGCTTCTATAACAGCAGATGTGTAGCTGCTCACTGTCAGCCAGGCAAATTAATGCTTATCGAATGTCCACTGGGTGAGAGGCTCTATAACAGGCTGCCTATAGAATGTCAGATTGACTGCTTAATTTGGCTTTGCTGAATGTCAAGGCCATTATTAATGGTGCTATTTTTTCTTGCTAAATTTAAAAGCTATTTCTTGAGACCTCTTCTTGGTAGATACCAACTAAATGATTACTCATCAGATACAAGTTGCATAATGCCAACTTCTACTCAGAGAAGAGTCTAACATGCTTTACATAAGAAACTGAGGACATTTTCAACTCTGGATGATTTTTTGTCAATTTCTACAGCTCCTTGGAACTATATTTTTTCATAGATTTTTTTTTAAGTCACAATTGCCTCAAGAAAAGATAAGAAAAGTTTATTGCAGCATTTTAGGTTCCTCTTCGGGACCAGATTCTGGTATTTCTAGAGACTTACAAGTTGAAAGGAAGAGATCACAAGCTCCCACATTAGATCCCCAACTGATCAGCCAAGGGCTCTAAAACTTAGAAGTGGCCAGGTGTCCAGTTTTCCCTGGCCCCTAAATCCCTAGTGGCTTCAGGTGATGCTGTCCACATAAGACTAGGCCCACTGAATCTGACAAAACAACAAAATGCCTGCTGGGTCACAAGTCTTCAGGACTCGGCATTCAAATCCCCTTTCCAACAGTGCATATCCACTAAGAATCCGAGAAGTTCTATTCTGAGGAATGGGTACAATCACAACTCTCCTGGATTTCAAATCAGACACAGCATCAGCAATGCCATGTTCTCATGTGTAGAAAGAAAACAGAGACAGTGCCAATGTGTATGAGCCATCCTTCTGTTTCCCACCCCCACAGCAGCTATTATACAAAAAAAATATATGGACAAGATCCAAAAAAAAAATTATTTAATTTTAAAGAAAATCACTTTTACTTGTGAAAAGAGAAAGACACAGGTTACACTGATCAGTTGTACATTTACAATTGTCAATTGTATCTGTGGATCCAGGGATCTTGTTGCTGCTGGATAAATATGATCCAAAATTCCATAGAGGAAAATCTCTTTGGCTGGCCAGGCCCAGGCCTTCAAACATTTTTTTTATTTTATTGTTTTTTTTCTTTTTTTAAGAAAAAAAAAGCTAAATGGTACCTTTTTTGTCTTTACTATTTTTTAGTTTCACAAGTAATACATGAATATAGTCTTCTTTAAAAATTAGGTTATCACAGACAAAATTAAAGTCCTACTTTTTGAAAAAGTAAGGAAGTATTTGAGCAAAGACCTGGAGAGGCCAAGTGAGGCAGTCACGTAGCTATCTAGGAGAAGAGCAATCCAGGCATAGGAAACAGCTGTGCAGAGGTCCTCAGACATGCCAGCAAGAAAGGCAGTGTGGCTGCAGTAAAGGAAGGGCAGGAGCCGGAGAAGGGACACCTGAAGATGTAGAACCATGTAGGCCAAAAGACACTAGCTTTTACTCTGAGAGTAGAAACCATCATAGAGTTTTGAGCAGAAATGACAATCCAACCACTGTTTTCAACAAGATCACTGGGGCTGCAGTATTGAAACAGACTCCCAGGGATCAAGGATTGAAGTAGGAATACAAAGTAGGAAGATACTGTAAAAGTCCAGGCAAAACATGATGGTGGCTTGCACAAGGGTAGTAGCAATAGAATTGGTTGGAGATTGGAGCCATGGGATCTGTCAGCAATTTGGATGCAAGAGAAAGGAGTCAAGAACACAGATATTTGGGACCTGCATTAACTGAAATGGAGAAAACTGTGCAACAAGCAGTTTTATGAGAGAAAATTGGGAATTTGACTTTGGACATTAGATTTGTGATGCTCTGAAACACAAGTAGAGATGATGAGCAGGCTGTTGGATAAACAAGTTCTGGATTTTAGGGGAGGGTTCAATCTGAAAATATAAATCTATGATTCTTCATCTCTGATGGTTAATCTTTTGTGTCAATTTGACTGGGCCACAGGGTACCCAGATATTTGGTCAAACATTCTGAGTGTGTCTGTGACAGTCTTTCTGGATAAGATTAATATTTTAATCAGTAGAGTGAGTAAAGCAGATTGTCCTTCCTAATATGGATGGGCCTCAACCAGTCAGTTAAAGGCCTGAATAGAACAAAAAGTCTGAATAACAGGGATTCCCTCTACCTGCCTGGCTCCATTCTGAGACATTGGTTTTTCTCACCTTTACACTTGAAGTGAAACATTAGCTCTTCCTGGGTCTCAAGCCTGCCAGTTTTCCAACACCATCAGCTCTCCTGGATCTCAGGCCTTCAGACTGAGATTAAAACTACACTGCTGGCTCTCCAGGGTGTCCAGCTTGCCAACTGCAGACCTTGGGACTTGTCAACCTTCACGATTGTGTGAGCCAATGCCTTACAATAAATCCCATTTTCTCCATATATACATCCTATTGGTTCTGTTTCTCTGGAGAACTCTAATGTATCATATAAGAATCTATATATACACACACACATATGACTGTGAGATCATGTGAGATCACCATGGAAGCTGGTATAGACAGAGAAGTACAAGGACTGAGCCTGGGCCACTCCAGTTTTAAGAAGTTGGGAGATGAGGCAACACTAGAAAAGAAGGTTGAGAAGGACCAGCCAGTGAGTGGGAGGAAACTTGGAGAGTGTAGAGTCCCCAAAGCCAAGTGAAGAAAGTGTTTCAAGGAAAAGGAAGTAATTGAGAGATGCTGATGAGTTGAGAAAAAAGAGGCCTGGAAATTATTGAATTTGGCTCTATTTTATTTACAATTTTTGTATCTATATTAAGTAAGACATGGTTCTCAGTTCTTTTGCTACCCTTGTTGTGTTTTGGCAATAGAATTATGCTAGTCTTACAAAACGAGGTATGTGACTTTCCATCTTCTTCTGGACTTTAGAGCAGTTTTATATAATATGGAAAACAGCCATTAAGTAAAGAGTTGATAGTACTAGCAAGTGAAAAATCTGGGCTCATTGCCTTTCTGAGGAAGCGTGTGGCTACTTTTTCTACTACCCATATTTCTTATATTTTCTCTTTTCTTGGTCCTATTTTGGTAATCTACATTTTCCTGGAAATATTTTATTTTTAATCTACATGATCTGTCAGTTTGAGAAAGAAAAGTGTTAAAAATATCCCCCTCTGCTTGAGGATTTGTTGATTTCTCCTATGATCCTATTTTTTTCCTAATATATGTTGAAGCTTTGTTAAGTGGATATAGGTTCATAACTGTTATCTTCTTGATGGATTATAATTTTGCTAAAAGGCAAAAGATTTATATGATCTAAAGAGAAACCAGAGTATGTACTGTAATTTTGGTCAACATAGCATTTTACTTTTTGTTCCTTCTGATACA
Source organism: Varecia variegata (assembly GCA_028533085.1). Lineage (NCBI taxonomy): Eukaryota > Metazoa > Chordata > Mammalia > Primates > Lemuridae > Varecia > Varecia variegata. The sequence continues at coordinate 51,794,247 of CM052441.1, forward strand.
CCAAGTATGTCAAATCCTCCTGACTCTCGTTAGATATTTTGCTTTGAGATAAAAGAACCCAATTACTTCTTATATGAGAGCCCTTACATATAGTTTAATTGCTCTTCAAATCTGAAACCTATGACTGGGTCTCATTTCCCAATATTTTCAGGTGGCACCTATGAGGCCAGGTTTACAGAAACGAGAGTGAGCAAAGCTACATCTGAAAAATTACAAAAACATCAAGAGAAGTTCACTACTGCTAGCTATTGTTAAGACGCTTGTATTAGTTTCCTTGCCGCTGCGATAGCACCACAAACTTGGTAGTTTAAAACAGCACAAATTTATTATCTTACAGTTCTGAGGTCAAAAGTCCAAAATAGGTTTCATTGGGCTAAAATCAAGGTGTCAGCAGGGCTGCTGTGTTCCGGCTGGAGGCTTTAGGGAGAATCTGTCCCCTGGCCTTTTCCAGCTTCATTTGCTTCATGGTCCCTTGGTTCAAAGCCAGCAATCTGATCACTCCAACCTCTACTTCAGTCCTCATATCTCCTTCTCTGACTCTTTGGACTCCTCTTCCACCTTTTAAGGACCCCTGTGATTACACTGGGTCCAGCCATATAATCTAGGATAGTATCTCCAACTCAAGGTCCATAACGTAATCACAGGCTCCAGAGATTAGGACATGGACATCTTTGGGGGAGGGGGCTATTATTGTGTCTACCATAATGCTCAATAGCTAATGGCAACCTTAAAGAGAAAGTTCTCTTTAGTTCCACACAGCTTGGTATAATGGAAAATTTAGGGGGCTTGGAGACACAAGGACCTAGGCTGGGGTTTGGACTCTAATATTCAGCAGTTGTATGATTTAAAAAAAAATTACTCAATGTTTAGCAAGCTCAATTTCATCATCTATAAAGTTGTTATAACATCTACCTCTAAGGATTATTGGGAGATTAAACAAAGTAACAAATGTGAATACACCTAGCACTAAGGCTAGCAAACAAAGACGTTTAATACATGACAATTTCCCTTCCCTTCCTTTCCCTTCCACGTTTAAGCTTTGCAGCTTGAATAACAATCATTATTTCCTTAGTAAGAAATGCATGCATTTTCTGGTCTATCCTTGTACCATCAATGTCCTTTTCCACTAAGAAATTTCAAATAATTTTATTTCAACCTTTACATAACTAGGAGATTAGTTTGCAATGACTCTGGTGCTTAATTTTAATTCAAGACAAAAGATCACTCTGAATATATATCTATTTGGCTCACTTCAGCGAGTTGGGGTTTTAGATGAGTTTATAGAGTTTTTAAAGATTGTGGCAAGGAAATTCAACATTTTTATAATTTAAGATTTTTACTTGCCCTTTTAAAGTGACTTTTTTCATTCATTATGTAAAAAGCCCCAAATTTCTTTTCACTATAGCTTTGAGATTTGCTCCAACCACACATATACTATGCAAAGAGTAATTAATAATTCTTATCACTATTAGAAAGCTTGTCTCATTCCAACCATTAGGACATAATTCACTAGGTTTCTCTAGGTGATTTATCAAAAAACTTCTTGAAACTGACTTTGGCCTAGAATATGATATCGTTCCTATTATTTTCAGCAACCATCTCTTGTAACATTCAAAGAAGAATATGTCTCCTATTCTCTTTTATTATATGACCTCAAGTGCTAACCTAATGGAATTTAATGTGAACTTGGCCAGACAAGAGATAAATTACCTAGCAGTGAAATCGTGGCGTGTATGATAAATACACAGTGTCCTAATGCTGCCCCTCCTCCCACTCCCACCCATGATACAATAATGCTCCACTAGAAATAAAACCTTCTCCTGAGCATGCTGCTGTGTCTACCAAGTGTAAGTGTTAAGGTTCAGAAAATACTTCCACACATCTACCAATATTTGCTATGCCTTGCAGGAGAATAGTAAGCTTGGTACATCCAAAATTTCTAATTTGTTATCCAAAAGGCTCAATGAAACTACTAACTGTTTTTCTGCTTAGGGAAAAAAAAACCTACTAAGATATATAGGGGAATGTGGCTTTTATTCTTCTAGGTCCTTTCCTTAGATCTAAAAATAACTGCTACTTCCTTCCCCAGGTAGCAAGATTTGAGGTCATTTGGGTATTTGTTTCTCAACATTAGAATCAAATATAAAACACAGCAAGATATTAGCTGGTATTTTTTTCTTTAGGAAAACAATTTTGTAGTTCTTTCTTCGCTCATACACATATAGAATTGAGAAAAGATGAGGCATAAATTCTTCTATGTGTAAGATAACATGATGATAGATAATCAGAAATAAGGGAAACAATGTACTTTATGGGACTCTTAATTTATAAAATGTTCTGTAATGATTTGAGTGATGTTCATAAATGTTTCAAAAATATTTGCTGCATCTATTACATGCAAAGCCCAAGGCTGACTATTCAGCAAGGATGAGGGGTGAAGGGAGAGACAGACATATGTACAAGTCCTGACTCTTTTAATTCCACCACCCCTGCTCCACCAGCCCTGCCAGAGCCAAGCACCATTGCTGCTGCAGCTGTTGCTCCTACCTCTCTACCCATTCTGCTGTTGCTACCATTGCTTCTACCAGCTTCCATTGATTGAAAATCTGCAATGAACCAGGAACATGGCATAGGGCATCCTTAAACATTTTCCTGTATGCTCACTTTTTTCATTTAAACCACTGCCTGATCCTTTCCTTTCCTCTAAGTCTAGGGCAAAAGCCAGTAGCTTATTTGGACCATTTCATCTTGCCTTCCTTTGTATAAGGCTGAATAGAAGCCCTCAGTCCTGCAGCCTGCAAGCTAGGGACATAGCAACCTCTGTTTGTGTGAGGCCTTGTCCCTAACAATGCCCTTCACTCCCCAGAACTAGTATCAAAGCTCTTTGGAGGGGAATGCAAATTACCTCCAAACTATAATCTCCACATATATTTTTAAGACCCTAGAATTAAGGTCAAGAAGTCCCTCACGCACTTTTTAAATTACTCTTAAATATGAAACAGTCTAAGGCTTTGGTGGGTGTGAGCATGAAATATAAGTAGCCTTCCCTTCTACTGTCCAGAAAGATCCCATTACACTTCCACCAAACAGGGAATCCAAAGTGGTAAACAAGCTAGTTCAAAACAGTAAACGCATGTGATGACAACAAAGCACATACAAATTCTCCCTTTCATAACATATAAAGTAAGGGAATATCTCACTTGCATTTTTTAAATCCCATATACAACTTTCTAAACATTTAAAATTATGTTTATAACAATGCTGAATTGTAAATGAAAGCAGAAGCAATGGCATGGCCAGTAAATCCTAAAGAAGCAATAGTGAAGAGAGTTTGGGGTATCCGGAGAGCTGGGAACATACTCAAAAGATTAAACATTTACATCTGAAAAGCAGAACCTTGGAAAAAATTATTTCAAAATAAAGAAATCTTGAAATCTAAAATATAGACAAATTGGTGAAAACTATCTTGCTGAATAGCCTTTAAAAATGTCATTTCCTAACAGAATTTTGGTTTAAAAACCCAAACTCTGCTCTCTTGCAATTGAAAAATAAATATAGCTGTGATTAAGCATTACAAAAGCAATCCATGTAACCAAAAAATTTATACCCCCTTAATATTTTGAAATTAAAAAAAAACCAAAACAAAGAGCTCAACATTAGGAATTAAAAAGAAAGAAAAAAGAAAAATAAATACCATCACCAATACTATTAATAGTAAGCACGTAGTATGTCTTAGACACTTGGTTTGCACCAGACATTCATTATCTCATTTAATTTTCACATCAGGTCCATGTAGTGACAATGTACCTCCCTTTACAATCGGAAAAGCAAATAAAACTTAGAGATATTAAGCCACTTCCCCAAGGACATAAAATATAGCCAGAAAATATTTGAACAGAGATGTTATAAACCAGATTGGTCTCAGTCTAAAACTGTACTGCCTCTCTAATTAATTCTCTTTTAAAAATGTGGTCTCTTTATAGCATTCAAAATATATTCTTGTTTGCTCTTAAGCTATATTATTTATATTTTTTAAATTAAGCTTTTTTCTTGAAATATTTTAAAGTAAAATTATTAAAGGCAACCAGGAGGTACCACAGAAGCATGTCACGGAATCAACTGCACAGCACCTCCAAAGAGGTCAGGCAGTTCCTCTAAACCTGGGTGCTTTCAGGGTTAACTGACCAAGATACAGCTCATGGCAGGACACTCCTCACTTTCCCAATGGGGTAGAGGGCACAGAACTACATGAGTCATGGTGGGAAACAACATGACAAAATATGGGCTTTGGAAGTGTCAGCCTTGGGTCTGCATCATCGCTCCATAACTTAATATCCAGCAGACTTTAGGACGCTTCTCAACCTCTTTCAGTCTTAAATTTCTTGTATCGGTAAGGGAGAACAGCTCTCACATCTGGTTACTGTCAGAATAAAATGAGAGTGAGTAAGTAACTCACTGGTACAACAGTTGCTACAAAATAGGATAAACTATACTATCTCTACTCTCTTCTGCTTGCCCTCTGCCTCCAGGATTACCCTAACTCCTGCCCTGCCTGGAAAGCCCTCCCAGAACTTTCTCTGGGTGGGTAAGGGCCTCCTCTTTCAAGAAACCTCCCAGGTAACTCCAAACCAATGTGTTTTTTTGTTTTTTTTCGTCCTTCAAAATCATTCATTTATTCACTAATTCATTCTGCAAAAACATTAATTTTGATATATATTCAAGGCACTTTGCTAGATCATATAGGAGAGTGAAAAAATTCTCTTTTTCCCCTCAGGTAGCTGGCACCTAAATATATAAAACTATGCAAGTTAGTTACAACCATGAGCCTGGTTTCTTAACCTATACATTGAGGATAAAAACATCTACCAAAAGGGCTCTTTTAAGAATCAAATGAGGCCTGGCGCGGTGGCTCACGCCTGTAATCCTAGCACTCTGGGAGGCCGAGGCGGGCAGATCGTTTGAGCTCAGGAGTTTGAGACCAGCCTGAGCAAGAGCGAGACCCCGTCTCTACTAAAAAATAGAAACAAATTATATGGATAGCTAAAATTATATATATAGAAAAAATTAGCCGGGCATGGTGGCGCATGCCTGTAGTCCCAGCTACTCGGGAGGCTGAGGCAGGAGGATCGCTTGAGCGCAGGAGTTTGAGGTTGCCGTGAGCTAGGCTGACGCCACGGCACTCACTCTAGCCACGGCACTCCCTCTAGCCCGGGCAACAGAGTGAGACTCTGTCTCAAAAAAAAAAAAAAAAAGAATCAAACGAGAGTTTATTGATAGATATTATTATTATTGTTGTTGTTCTGGCACTCTCATTTTGCTGTTGAAGTGTTCATGCTTTGGCCCCTGTCAGACTAGAAGGGGCTTCTAGATAGTGTTTTCAGACAAGCTCTTGGACTGGCACAATGTCTTACACACAGAAATGTTGACTGTTCACTGGATGCTACACTCCCACAGAGACCAAAGACCTTTGTACAATTCCAGAACCAAGCATAACACCCCACTCCGCGCCAGTAGTACCACCAGTGATGAGACTAATAAGCAAAGTGGGGGGAAGTCAATATGCAAACCAGAAACACAGCTCTGCACACATACCCTACCTGGACCGCAGAGTGCTGTTAACCACCACCCTCTCTGCATTACAGTCAACACATACATGCCTTGAACACTCACTGCGCATATAGAAGAGGCTGTGATAGAGAACTAAGTAAGCAAGATCCCGTCCAGAAAACTAAAACCTTCTCCCGCAGGAAACTCTCCACCTTGTGGGAGAAACTGTAGGTACACAAGTGGCTAGATCACAAGTACGTGTAGAGCCCACAGTTTGTCGTTAACACACCGCAATGAGTGCAAAACTAGTCTTCCCAATGCAGTAAATGATAACTTCATCCCTCCAGTGCCTTAGGCAAATGCCTTAGAGTCAGTCTTGACACCTCTTTCCCTTACATCCCACAACCAGTTCACCAACAAATTCCATGGGCCCTTCCTCCAAAATGCACCCAGGAATTCTCACCATCCCCAGCCCCTGACAGATAATCTTTTCAAAACATAACTCAGAAAATGTCACATTTCTATCAAAATCATCCAAGGTGTTCCCATCTCACTGAAAGTAAAAAACAAAACCCTAACTACAGGCCTACAAGGTATCACACATGACCCAGCCTCACACCCTTCTAGTTGCCCTGCTGGCTCACTCCTCTCACTCCTTGCTGATCACACACACTCCTAGTTCCTCGAACCTCAGGCCTTTGTCTGTGCCATTCACACTACAGGGAATGTTCTTCACCAGATGGTATGTGTCCGCTCCTTACCAGTGGGGCCTCTCCAGACTGTCCCGTTAAAAAGCAGTAATTTCCACAACCACTACGACCAGCATCGGACACCTCACCCTACTCTGTCATCCTCCAAAGCTTTTAAGCCCATTAGACAAACTTCGTATTTACTCATCTATTGGTTTATAGTCATTCTTTTCCAACTAGAATGGAAATGCCATAAGGACAAGGAATTTGTCTGTTGTGTACCTTGCTGTGTCTACTGTAAGGTAATCCATACCTTGCTATAGCCTCACACTCTAGAACAGTGCCTTGCGCATAGCGGGCAGTCAACACATTTGAATGAATGAAATCAAATCCATTCTGAATACAGTTGAATGAATGAATGATTGAATTAATTAATTAATGAAAGAGAAAGCAAATTAAGTGAGATATGTACAGAGTGCCAGGGTACCAGAGGAGAGACTGGAGAGTTAGGAGACAGGAAGCTGCCAAGAGAGAAGGTGTCACAGAGGAATGACGTATGGGGTTAGAGCATCAGAGGAAGCTCAGAGCTCATATAAACACCTGGCTTTCTAAAAGGCTGAGATTCAGAGTATATGCTCCTATGTCATTCTGCCTTGAATTATTAATTATTTGGGTATGTTTTATCTTTTCTACAAACTGTACATTCTTTGAGGGCAGAGAATGTCTGTGATCATTATATGTTAACTTGACTAGGCCAGGGGATGCCCAGATATTGGGTTAAATGTTATTTCTGAGTGTGATAGCGTTTCTGGATGACATTCACATTTGAATCAGTAGTTTGAGTAAAGCAGATTGTCTTCCCTAATGTGGGTGGGCTTCATCCAATCAGTTGAAGGCCTGAATAGAATAAAAGGCTGAGTAAAGAAGAATTCTTTCTCTCTGCCTGTCATGGAGTTGGAACATTGTTCTTCACTTACCTTTGGACTCAGACTCTGACTGGAACTTACATCAGCAGCCCTCCTGGTTCTCAGGGCTTCATACTTCACTTCAACCATATCATTAGCTCTCCTGGGTCTCTGGCTTGCCAACTGCAGATCCAAGGACTTCTCAGCCCCCATAATCATGTAAGCCAATTGCTCATATCTATCTATCTATCATCTATTCCTATTTGGTTCTGTTTCTTTGGAGAACCCAGACTCATGCAGCATCCTATTTATTTTTCTTTCCTGCAACTGCATCAGTGCAACACCCTGCATATCCATGTGCTTAACATGTTGTCTGGATGAACGGCAATGCCCTTTAACAGAAGAGCCCATCAGGTCATCTTTAGAGTGCTACTTTCCATCCAAAACTACCTACTACTACTATTATTCTTAGAATCGCTCAACTTTGAAACTAAGACCTGACTGACCATGACTTTACTGTGTTAAAGCTGTCTGTTCCTCAATGTTCTCTTTTCACAACCTAATTGCTCAACGTTAAGGGGGGAAAAAAAGATCCTTCACTGGAAGGTCATCTTTCCTAAAAACAATAAAACAATTATGAGACAACTGTGAGGTACCTACAATATATTTTCTTTCATTTAAAAGAATTTAACTAATAAATTTTATTTCTTAGAACAGTTTTAGGTTCACAGCAAAACCGAGCAGAAAGTACAGAGAGTTGCCCATAGTTCCTCCCCCCTCCTCAAGCACAGCCTCCTCCACTGTCAACCTGCCCCAGCGGGATGGCAAATCGATGAAGTTACATTAAAGCATCATTTTCAACCAAAGTCCATAGTTTACATCAGGGTTCACTCTTGGTGTTGTACATTCTATGGGTTTTGACAAATGTATAATGACACGTATCCACCCTTACAGTATCACACAGAAGAGTTTCACTGTCTTAAAAATTCCCTGGGCTCCATCCATTATCCCCCAACCCCTGGCAACCACTGATCTTTTACTATCTCCATATTTTGCGTTCTCCAGAATGTCATACAGTTGGCATCATGCAGCATGCAGCCTGTTCAGACTGGCTTCTGTCTCTTAGTAATATGAATTCAAGTTTCCCCATGTTTTTTCATGGCTCAATAGCTCATTTCTTTTTATCACTAATATTCCATTGTTTAGATGTATCAAAAGTTACCTGTTCACCTACGGAAGGACATCTTGGTTGCTCCATGCTTTGGCAATTATGTGCAATATTTTTTAGAGAATGTTTTAAAGTAATTAGAATAAAAATAATGGATGTCATATATCCAAAAATAATAGTGACAGGAATTATTAGAAAGAAAAAATTCTCAAAAATTTCATTTGATGTCTGGAAAGTGGCAAAAGTATTTCCAATAGATATTATATCATAATTTATATCACCTAACAATGAAGCTATAGATTATATCTAAAAATGGAATCATGTACCTAACTATATTGCATATTATTTGTACCAGTGCTCATCAAAGAAGGTCGTCTGTGAACTGCTACTTAAGCATCCAGGACAAGACCAAAAACCCTTACCAGAACACAAATGAACTCACTACATACTTCCTTGAGAAAGACTTCCTGCAAAAAAAAATTTGCCATTTTAACTAATACACTGTGTCATGATATAGCTGATATACATTCTGTAGCTTACCAGTGTGGAGAGTTAAGCATTTTGCAGACTGGTACTGGTACATGGACCATACTTTGAGTAGTTTTATATATCACCCCCTAGAGAGTTAGGCTTCCTTTCCCAACACTTTAAGAAACCACCTTGCTGAATTTTTCTGAATCCTGATATTCAACAGAATACATCAATCTCTTCAAATACTTTCCCTATCTGGATTTGATTAAAATGTACACCCTGGTTATGTTCATACATCTTTGACTGTTCCTTCTTTGTGCCTGTGGCCATCTTCTCATTCTTTTTCTGCCATCTGAGTAAAGGCATCCTTTAGGTTCTGATCACAGACATTTCTTTCCCTGCTCTTCCTTTTCTCTCTTCATATACCATCTCATATGTTCCTGAGGTTTCAACCATCATCTCTGTACAGAAGCTCCAGCACAATTCTGTGACCCTTGCAGCATCCAGCACAATTTTTTTTGCATGAGTAGATGCTCAGTATATGTCTAAGGGATTGAGACAGTGGTGAATTACGTGCACCATTTGGCTCTGTTATCCACCATGCAGCTTCTTTGTTCTTACCACATTAAGAAATGTAATAAAGAAGCACATTTATTCATGAAGTAAGCAATAGCTACTGTATTAAAATATTAAATATAATATTAAATACCAACTAAAATCTAAACAATTTAAATGTAGATGTTTGAAAAAATATTTAAGATATAAAATATTAGAGGTAAATTATTTTATTGCTGCATAGAGCATAATAAATTTATCATCAGAAAGAAAATACACAGTGATAAAATGGTCCTAATTACCTGGATTTTTAACTTTTTCTATTGTCAGGAATTGTTTATTTCAAAATTCTACCAAATGTGGTGAAAAGAGATGACAATCTGCAAATATATTATTTCCTTGATGTTTTTGCTATCAAAACTCAAATAAAAAAGGAAATAAACTTTTCTAAAGCAGCATACATCTGAATCACTTTCTCATAGTCTTATTAATCTGCCCATAACAAGCTTCCTTAAGTTTTTTTTTTCTTCTTCCTCTTAGGGTCTTCATAATGTCTTCAAAGCTGAATAAAACCTCATTGTCTAGCCATACTCTTTAACTCCTAATAGACACTTTCTACTTCTTAATGATTTCTACAAATAGGTCTTATAAAAAAAATATACATATATATATATATCATCATCATCATCATCATCATCATCATCATCATCGAATGTTAATTTAATCATGTTCAATCATGAGTTTACCATATAATACATAATTCAAATATACTGTAAAAGTGATACACTGGTTCCTCTGTGATCAATATGTGAAATACAGAAGTCAGGGAAAGGAAAGACAACAGTGTGCAAATATGCCAGAATTAGCAATGCTGCTGTTTTCAGCAAAAACACCCGATAATAACAGACTCAGTAGTGCTTGTTTGGCCTCAAGCAAAGTAATTAATCACAGGACAGGCCAGTGTAAAATTGACTATGGAAAATATTGAACATCATGAGATTTAATTTTAGTGACATTCATGCACCAATTAAATAACTACAGAACAATGCTTTGCTATTTAGGACAGTAGTAGATATTTATATGCTCACAGTAATCATCAATAAGCTAAACCAAAAATAATCATTCTACGTATTGAGGGACTTTGAGTTATCTTACTATTTTTTTAAGTGTTTTTTTTTTTCTGAAAAGGAGATTAGATGTACGTTATTCCCAGCTAAAATTTAATTTTTGAGGACTGTCTTAATCAGACTGTGACAATATTACTGCAGATCAAGTGAGCGGATCCTAATTACAGCATCAAGCCCGGCAACTGCTCAGAATGTGCCCAGAAGAAAGCTACAGCAAGGATGACTGAGAGAAAGACGAAAACTGACTACTAAAAGTCTTGAATATTCATATAGCATTTGATGGTTTACAAAGTACATTCATTTTATTAATTTTATTTTTTAAGCAAAAAGATAATTTACTGGAAGCAACCTCGAGGGAGGTTGAGAAGCAGGCTAGGAATAAAGGCAGGAGCTGCAGTCTTGGGGGCTGGAAGCAAAATAACTGTCAATGCTATGCTGCCGCTTACCCTTTATGTAATAAACACCATGTGTCTCTACACGTGATTTCTGAGAATTAGAAATGTTAATAAAGAGTATAGAAAACAATCAAATAGGAGACAGCATAACCTAACAATGATTTGATTTACACGTTTTAAAGTCAGCAGTGCTATTCCCTTCAAATCTTTACAGGAGACTTTTTCAGGAAATAAGACAAACTAATATGTTAAACAGATAGCATATATATGAGTGTGCTTTGGGGAAAAATTCTGTGGAGGGGATTGGTGAGGGCCCACCCATATGACACAGCAAAACATTGTTCCAGTCAGATAGCAACAGGGAGCATGAAGACAGAGGGTCTGTGGTGGGCAGGGCACTGCTGTGGGCTTTAAGGATGCAAAGATCAGAACAGCAAAATAGACCCTGGCCCAGCCCCTCAAGGAGGACTTCCAGAAACATCTTCATACACACAGCCTTCCTCATACCTGCCCTTGATGGCACAGCTTCCTTAAAAATACCTTGTGCCTGCTCTTTCCCCAGCCCCTCCGGGCCTCAGGCCTGTGGTCAGCATGAACACTGCCTTGCTCTCATGACCCCGACCCTCAAGCCAGGAGCCACACTCTCTTAAGTCTTCCCTCTCCCTTGCCATGCATCACAACTCCTGCTGACTCTGCCTGCTGTGTGTGTCCTGTCCCTTCTACCTCCCCCAGCCCACTCCTCAAACATACCTCTTCGCTCCAGCCATCTGCCCCTTGCCAAGCTCAGGCCATCATCAGTTCTTACATAACTGCTCTTCATGCCCCTAGTGTGAATTTTTAAATTTGGGCCTCCTTTTCTTTATTTTTAAAATGGAGATGATAATACTACCCATCCACAGGTTTCTTTAGAGGATTAAATGAGTCAGTACACATAAAACATTTAGAATAAGTGCCTAGACCACAGTAAATGCACAGTGATAATAATGGCAATTATTATTATTGTTTTTAATGAGAATGCTGAAGAGGGAACAAGAGATTAAAAACAAGGCTTGAGCCCAAAACACCACCTCAAACCCCACATACCAATTATACTATATTGCAGTTATTTGTCTGTATCTCCTACCAGACTATGAATTCACCGTCCAGAAAATAGTAGATACGTAACAAATGCTGACTAAATTTTAAAAAATTTCTAATTATATATTATATACTCACTTAATAGCCTTTTATGCCATTTCAATCAAATAGTGACTGGAGAATATATGATTATAAAAATACACAGGACACAGATTTTTATTTTTATCATGGGCTTTATGCACTTCTTTCAAATCTAAAAATTACGTAGGCAGAAGCACACTCAGACTCTAACGGAAAAAGATGCTCAAATATTTAATTTTCCGAAATGTCATATTTGAATCACTTTACCAACACATATAAGAAGCTATGTTAGACAGTCAAGACATCTGCTTCCCTGGCCAGAAAGTGTAGGCGTTCATGGGGATTTAAGCAGGAGAAAGCAAATACTAAACAACAGCTTCCAGACTCTATAGGGTGGTCTATAACCCAGGGCTGCCCACACTGGGGCACTGCAACTTATGTGTCCCCACTGTCAGAGGGGTTTCTAAGGGAAGGGGGATAAGAGGCTGACTCGTTCCCACCTCTTACACACACACTCTCACCCACAAGGCACCGGATTTCTCCTGCTAGCTCTGGTTCAATACTTCCTCATTCAATTGTGTTCAACAGCACTTTGATGGACTTCCTAGTGCTTGGCTAGTCACTGTCCCTTTCAGATATTACTGGTAAAGGGGCTGCAATACATGGTATGTAATCTTTAATTCCTTGAGGGAGATCAGCTGAAAGTTGTAAGATTTCAGGTGAGAGGGACCCTGCATATGAACATAGGAAGGTGGCAGAGGGTGGTCAGGATAAGGCTTCATGAGGGACATCTTGCTTCTTGGTTATGATAAATCCTGGAAGATGGACAGAGTGGATTGAGAGGGCAATAGGAGGTAAGAGGTGGGAAGAATGGTCATTAGCAAAGCTGAGAAGTGCAAAGGCCTTGAGATGGAACACAGTGTGTTTAGAGAACAGTGTGGCCTCAACATCAGATGGGGGCACAAAGGGGAGGATGAATGAAGATGAGATGGCCGGAAGGCCACTCTGGGGGTCTGGCAGGCAGGCAGCGAGGCACTGTGGAACACCTGAGCAGGAAGTGAAAGTCAGTCACGCAGCCATCTGCACCATGGTTTGGAAAGGGACAGCCAAAGGAGGAGAAAAATTAATAGACGGCTCTTAGAATATTATAAGAAAGACAGAGAGGAGAGGTGTCAGATTTAAAAAATGAAAAGATGGGAAAGGACGAAACCAACAAGTTATTCTGACCCATCAAAAGATGGGTAATCCTGCAACCAGCTGACCCTAAAGATGAATTGACCTTTCTTTACACCAACACCCAGGCAGGGCATGGCCAAAAATCCCAAGTTAGTCCAAGGAATGAAACAGCAGTATTACTGAAAGTCTACTGTGTCAGATCCTGCGCTTAGTGTAGATACCTTCTTCTATCATTTAAATCTCTATGCCAACCCATCCTGAGAGTTATGGTCATCAATTTACAGATGGAAAAACACAGATTCATGGAAGAAGGATGACTTGCCCACACTCATAGAACAGACAGTGAGGAGAGTAGATAACCCGACAAATGTTAATTAAAATAGCACCTACTACTTGCCAGGCACTGTGGGAAACAACGGTGAACAGATAGATCTGGGCCTTGGCGCTAAATTCAAACTCAGATCTGACTCTCAAGCTCATCCCCCCTTCTTCCTTCCACCATTACTTTGTACTTTTATAAAAGAAGTCCCTGGTCTGACTCAGTTACAGGATTTGACTAACACCATGCCACTTCCATACTGCTGAAATTAAGCCTAAAATTTTTATTTTTTAAAAAAAAAACATTATTACTTGGCTGAAGAATGTGTTTTTACACTTTCTTTTAAAATGGTGATGATCATAGGAAGTCATAGTACTTTGTACTCAACCACTCATTCATTATTCATATTTTAAGCAAGAAAAACTGATACGAACTCTCAGGTCAATGTAAAGGAACAGTTTACATCAAAGCTTGGGCTGTCTCACTCTTGCAATCGCACCTTCCCTGAATCAGAACAACAATTGTGGGTGTATACCTACATGATGAGTGCGATGTGCACTGTCTGGGGAATGGACACGCTTGAAGCTCAGACTCAAGGGGTTGAGAGGGGCATGGGCAATATGTTTAACCAGAATGGTTGTACCCCCATAATAAGCTATAATAAATAAATAATAAAAAAAAAAAAGAACAACAATTGCTTTAGCTTCACAATAAACTGCTGGATCAGAGTACAGAGTCAAATCTAGTTATATCAAAGTACTTAACTAACTTAACAGATCACAGTAGAAGGGAAAAAAATCCACACATATTTTTCATATTTAGGATTTTAAGAATTGAAATATACATGGAATTCTATGACAAATAGAAAGTATTTCTTCATTCACTTAATAAATACTTATTAAGCAATTATAAAGCATGAGGCAACATTAAAAATGTTGTGAGAGACAAAGCAATTACTAAAACAAGATACTGTTTCCAGGTGTTTCAGTGTAGTAGAGCACAGGACAAAGAAAACAAATATAATTCTAGTTTAGGGCATGTGGCTGACGGGAGATAATTCTCCAGGGGTCTCTTCCATTTCTGCATATATTGTGAGTGAGACAAGTATCCTTTGTTCTGAACTTTCTTTTTAAGGATGTTTCTATAATCCTCCAGAGCAAAAGGCAGGTTTGCTTACAATCCTAGAAGATTTAGTGTCCGTTTGCAGAGCAAAGGGTAGGCATGCTTACTGTCCAGTACAGTAATGTCTCCCTCCAGAGCAAAGGGCAGACATGTTTACTATACATTATAAAAGATTCTGGTTCTTTAATCACAATGATCCTCTCTTATAACACAACCCACTCTGTGTGCAGTAATGCAACCTGGCCTCTTCATGCCATCCGGTGGGAACTGGGGATCAGAAAAAAAAAATGCTGATAGTAAGATGCTGCTATTGTTGTGAGTAATAAACTGTCCCTTGTTTTTGACTTAGGAGTCTCATGTCTTCTACCAGCATCTATAATACTATGGTAAGCTAATTAGTTAGCTTGTAAGTGGGACAAAATCAGATGCTTGACAGTTTTTGACAGTGGTAGGCTGCAAAAATGGCAATAAATTCTTTCCCTTCCTGTATCCACGCCTTTTAGTATACCCTCTTACACTGACTCTGGGCTTGGCCATGTGACTTGCTGGGCCAAAGAGATATTAGCAAACACTATACAAAAAGAAGCTTGAAAAGAACATGTATGCTGAGGTTTGCCCTCCTACCATTCTTAGAATTTAGTTGCCTTGTGAAAAAGTCTAGGCTAGCTGTTTGTGAGAAATGCATGGCCCAGTTTCCCTTATCACCGCAGCCAACAGCGTACCAATCACCGGACATGTAAACAAGGCCAACTTAGATCCTCTAGCCTCCAACCAACCCTCCAGTTAATCACTGATGCAAGAGTAAATCTAGGAAAGATCAACTGAGCTGGCAGACTAGAAGGACTATTTGGCTTCTAAGTTTTTGGGGTGGTATGTTATATAGCTAAAACTAATAAAGATACTGGGTACAAGGCAATGATTGCTTCCAGTGTAATATCTACATTACAAGCTCCATAGGGCTCAGTCTATGTCTGGCTAAATACTGTAACTCCAGCACTTAGCACAGTGCCTAGAAAAGAGTTGTGTCAATTGTCCCAACTTTGTTTTGGTTTCTCCATCTGCACAATCAGTGCATAAGTCATTGAATTTTCATCTTACAAACAGGTTGTGAGACTGAAGGATATATGTATGAATCCAGCAGGGCACACAGCTGCAGTGAGAAAACTTAGCACTCAGGGACACAGGTCCCTGAGGTATGTGAAAATCAGCTGTTCTACTTAATATCTGGCAGTCCTTGGACAAGTTATTTAAACACATTAGTTTCCTCACTTGCAAAATACAAATAATAAAATTTTCTTCACAGGCTTTATGATACAGGCCAACTTCCAGGCCACAGACTGACACCAAGGCTGTGGCAAGCCAGGAACCAGGCCGCATGGTAGGAGGCGAACAGAACACAAGGGAGAGAGGCCCCACCTACACCCACAGCTGCTCCCCATTGCTTGCATCACCTCCCAAGCCCTGCCTCCCATCAGATCAGCGACATCGGTCCCTCACAGGGGACTGAACCCCACTGCAAACTACACACGCACACTCCCCATGAGAATCCAACGCCTGATGATTGGAAATGGAGCTGAGGTGGCAATGCCCCTACTCCCCTCCCCACCCCATCCACGGAAAAACTATCTTTCAGGAAACTGGTCCCTGGTGTCAAAAAGGTTAGGGACCACTGCATAGGTATTATAAAGGAGGCACTGTCTGTGCACAACCTGCCAGAGTATGAGGGGCATTATGATGGAAGAGATGAAAAACTAGGACTGTTAAATGCCAAGAAGTGAAATGGCTTCTCACACCTGCGTGTCTGCACTCACTCACATCCTCTCTCCTCTCTCTTACACACATAAACACATGCACCAAATCAAACCATTTCCCAAAATTAAATGCAAAACCCAATAGGCAGAGACCTAAGTGGAGAGATGCTAGCACCAAGACTATTTCATAGTCTACAAAAAGACAAAACTCATTATATAATGCGCACACAATCCAACGTGTTTTGTTGATTCAAAACCCCCTCTGAATAATATAACCTTTCTGGAAGATTAATACCTGACAATGTGAGGGTGTGTGAAATCTATCATTATATTAATGGAACTAAAAGATTACAGATATTCTGCTTCAATTCTGCAGTTTAGAATTAAATTTCTACTTTTTATTTTAGAAACAGACATTTCAAATAATTGCTTCTTTATCCTCTACATTACTCAGTTTTATCACATTTAAAACAACTTTTTTAAAAGGTTTTCTTTTATAGTTTGGCATCTTGGAAAATTCTCCGTGACTGCTAGTTGGCAACTGAGTGTAGATGATATTTCTTAAACATCAAAAACAAGATTATTATTGGAAATATGCAAACCAACCAACAAATTGCCCATGGGCCTAAGTTGGTTTCTGTATTATTTAGAGACTTTGGTGAGAGAAATGAAACAAACAAACAAAAAAAAAAATTACAATTAAATTTATATTTTCATTTATACAGAGATTCATATTGTTATGTTTCAAGAGTATAACCTAGTCACTAGTTAACTGAAATAACATAGAAAAGGAAATTAAATAAGAATTAAAATCATACATATTTTCAGAAATTAATATTTCAAAAAATTCTGGTTAATACTTGTCCAGCTTTGTTTTCTTATATCCATATAAGAGGTAGAATAGCATTCTGGTTAAGAGTCAGACATAGATTTCAATTCCAGATCTGCCATTTAGGAACTGTGTGACTTCTTATTTAACCTCTGAGTTACTGCAAATTACTTAGCCTCTGAGATTCAGTTTCCTTATATGCAAAATGGTGATTTTAATAGTATGTACATGTTTGTACAAAGGGTTGTTGTGAGGATTAAATGAGATATGCATACAATGTCCTTTGTCCAACACCTGAATCACAGGAAATGCTAAATAAGTGGCATTTAGTCAGCTATAACCATACTGTACACTTTCATCTTCATAAAAGCAATAATCTTATCATCGCATATCATTGGCTGTTGGGAACCAAACTCCAAAGTTCTACTAAACAAGCTAATGTATCTTCTTCAGCCACATGTATCAACCATAAAGGTCCATTAGGCCAATTGCATCTCTGTCCCTGGAGCAAATAATTAGAAAGCATGAAGAACACGTATAGAAAATAAAAAGTCAGAAACACTGCATGTATTCAGAGACATTTTTATTTTAACAAATTGTATTACAGATGGTTCTTCTGATCTTGAATCCAGAAATATCCCTCCCTCAGCCCGCACCCCCATACAGAGCACTATGGTGCCACATTTTCTTACGGTGGTCAATGCAAAGGCCCCTGGGCTCAGATGCGAGGGGAGGTCTGCTCTCCAGCAGAAGGACATCCAGGTGGCCACCCCAACAGGCCCCAATCACATTCTGCCCAGGAAAGAACACAGGCCCCCAACGTTCACAACTCTGGGGGATACCATCTAATTGTTTTGCCATTGAGGGACAATTCCAGAAACACTGTCATCCTCTGTTTATTGACACCTTGAGAGAATCAAACAAACTACCCTGACTTACCCGGAAATAGTCACTGCATGCTGCCAGGACTGCCTTGTGAGCGTGGAATTTCTGCTCCTCAGCGATCAAGGTGACGTCGCAGAGGATGCCGTCACTCCTCTGCTGATTCAGGGCTGCCAGGACACTGTCATTGTGAGATTCAGAGTGGCAAAGCCTCTGGCCTGTCAGCATCTCTTGAATACTACAAAGGAGAACAATCAAGTCAATGTCCTTCCTTTCAGCAGCCCCTCTGCCCGATGCTCTCCCTCTCCAACACCCACTGAGGTGACCCGGACTCCAGTGCACTGGACGAGCAGGACCTTCCCGCGTCCCACTTTCTTTCTCTCTGCCATTCTCTTGTTTTCCTTTCTCTGGTTCTCTCTTCTCCTCACCCCCATAGGCTCTTGCTCTCTTTTGCTAGAGCCCCTCTTTCTGAATTTGTGTTTGTGTGTCCGTCTGTGTCTGCATATTGGCCCAGGTCTGCAGACCTGTGAGCCTCTCTTTCTGGGCCCAGGTCCCCTCAGTGTGTAAACACCTGTGAGTGCAAGACTTTCTTTAGATGTGTGTCTGAACGCATGTACATGTGTGCCTGTCACCCTTCCCACTCTGTCACGCCCTCTCTAACTCTCTGAATCCTTCTCCAGCTTTGTACCTTACCACATCTTCCCACAGGACACGATACTCCATTAATAAATACAAGCAAAGGGAGCAAACATTAGTTAGGACAAAAAGGGCTGCAAGTGACCATTCCATGTAGAAGACAATTAAACCATAACAGCATATTGTTAAACTTGGGAAATTATGCACCACGAGAAGAACAGCAAAAGAAATGCCATTGTAAATGAAAACAAACTTAAAGCTGAAAGTAAAATTTATCCATATTGTCAGCCTTTGATGTCTGTGTGTGATCATCATGCTAGATTTGTGTAAGGCTGGTGGCAGGTGCCCCTCCCTTCCCTAATGAAAAAAGAAGAGGCCCCTCCTATTCCTCAATACCCGCCCCCAAACTGAAACAAAGACATTCCTTAATCCTCGTGCTGCGGACATCTCCTGGCCAAAGAAGCTCCCATCCCCCAACCCTAAAAACCTATATAAACCCACTCAGACTTCTGGGCGGTGCGGCATCTCGAGTTCCACTCGTGGGACTGGGAGGCTCGCCGGGTCCCTCTCTCTCTCTTTCTAGGGACTCGTTACCCCCACCCGGGAGTGCCCCAATAAAGCCTCTTTACCTATCTTTTTCAACTCTGCTCGTCTTTCTTTCTCTGACACCGGCTACTCCAAAAAACCTTACAATTTGTAAATGACTACACAATTCTATTTTATTTTCTATTTTGTGAGATTGCTGAACTTACCCATTGTGAAACTCACCCCTTCAATCTCTCTCCCAACCTAAAACATTTATTTATCCTTAGGTCCTTTCAAAACTCCTACGTGAAACTCTAGATTTTTCTAAAATAATGCCATAAACATAAAATGTAACTGAATTTATAGACAGCCATGGACAATTCCAGCTTAGATCAAGGAAAATCTCTAAAGTGCTCTAAGATCTCAGAACTGGTGTTGGACTAAGATGGCTGATCCGTGCCTGTAATGAGTACTCCAGGATGAGAACAAGGGCCATGGAGCCCTATTTCTGGCCAGCAGCCTCTACTCAAAGCTGAGTAAAGATATCAGAGGGATGAGTGAGCCTTGTCTCTCCCTCTAATAATCCCTCTCTTGGAGTGTGAAAGAGCTGCCCAGGGGAGCCAGAGATTTGCCACCAGCCTAGTCTGCATGGTTGGTTTATTTGACAGGGCTCTGCCCAGCCTGTGGTGCCAGTTGGCTGGTAAATTACAGTTAAACACAAATCACCACCTTAAAATTAACCAAATGCTTCCAGTGAAATGTCAAAACGTGGTCAGCAGCAAGTTTTATTGTATAGTGTTGACTGGGAAGCATCAGAAATGTCAGAACCATGAAAAGAAAAGAAAACTGACAAAAGGTGATGATATAGGAAGTTCTCATGGGAAGGTGGGAAGATTATTTTCTGTTGAAATGCAGCAGTGAGTTTTAAAATGGTTACTGTCATTGAATATTCATGTAGTGGCTCAAGCTATGGCAGACTTTTAAAATCAGTAATTGAAAACTGCATTCAGAAATATAGTTTTTTATAAATTCTATGCAAAGCCTAGAATGGAGATTAATTAGCACCACTCAGTTAAAGAAATGAAGAAACAGAATAGTCACAGAAATACTATATCGCTAAGCAAAGCTTTAGCATAGTCTTTGAAAAATCTTTCCTAAACGATGCCATTTTGATATTTAACAACCACATAGTGTTTACCATGTTCCATGAACTATTCTTAGTGATTTACAATGATTTATTCATTTAGTCTTCACAACAACCCTACAAGGCAGGTAGTATTATTACCACTATTTTACAAATAAGAAAACTGAAGTCCAAGATCAGGCATTTTGAGAACATATCACCAAGAATACAGTAATGTAATTCTTCCTCCTGCTTACAATAAAAAAAAGAAAGGTAATCTTTAAAGATCTCAAAAATCTATGCTTGAGGGGGGAAAAAAATCACAAAAGTCCCTATTAATTTTATATTTATATTATGTATAATTAATCTAAAAACTGGCCTTTCAGAATAATATACATGAACATAATAACATGAGATATTATATGAAATGTCTGAAATCATGGTACAAAAACATTTATCTTCATACTGTAACTAAAAGTTTAAGGATAGAAAATAGATCATAATTATTATAACCATAGAAAATGTATTTGAAACTTTCATAACTTCTTTTCTCTCCTTTTATACCCCCTTAAATGTTAAATAAATGTATTTTGAAGTTTCATTTGTAGTGGAACAGAATATATTAAAATAATTGCCTTAAAATGTTTCCTTACTCATTTTCCAAATATAGTGCCACAATTCCTCTCCTTATTATTAAGACTGAATCAGTATTTGCATTTTAGATGTCTATTGAGCGTGAATAAATCTTGCCAGGGAAAGAGCAGCTGTAAACTGAAATTTGGCAAAGAATAAAAGGCTTAGCTTTGAAACAATAGTAATGCTGCACAATTTCACAGGATCATTCAGCTGGGCTTGAAATATTCAAGCTTAAAGAAAACAACATGCAAAATATTTAAGACAACACTTGGCACAAGATCCCAAATATTTTGGAACCAATATGTTAGGAATCCTTAAAAGCAGAAACAAATACTCCAACATTTGGCAAGAAATAAAGGCTTATTAATCAACAAATCATTATTGTATTCTGAAAGTAACTTCCCACTCAACTCTCAGATGTAAATCTGCGAAAGATCTCAGCCTTCTAAATGTTAAGGCGCATGTGGCCACAGAACACAGATGGAAGGCGACAGGCCCATTTAACCAAGTCAATAATCATAAACCAGGGAGGAGGTGAATCAAAGACTACAATGTGCAACATCTAAATTAAGACGGGAGCAGACACATGCTTGCGAACAGCTCCCTTGGCTTCTATAACATACATTGAATTAGCAAACTAAACCTCCCAACTTAGAGCAATGTCCCTCCATTATTTAAAAACAAAGAAAAAGGAAGGAAAACCATACCCTAAAACTTCGAAATTATTGGAAAAAGACATAAAGCAGGAGCCACATTTCTTAAGGGAATACAGATTTGAGTGTCATCCTAAAGATGGGAAAGGTCTTCCGTAGAAGCAATGCTGCCACCTCAAAATTCATAGGTGAATGCAATGTCCTGGTTTTCCCAGTGCAACCCCAATACCCTTTTCTCTGAGGGATCCCCTAGAACTGCATTGTCCAATACAGTGGCCACTACCTATGTATGGCTACTGAGCAACTCAAAATGTGGCTAGTCCAAATTGAGATGCGCTCTAAAGTATAAAATGCACACTGGATGTCAAAGACATGATATGAAGAAAAGAATGCAAAATATCTCATTAATGTTTTTATATTAATTGCACATTTAATTTATAATATTAATATTTGGGGTATATTCAGTTAAGTAAAATATATTGTCATAATTAATTTTACCTGTTTCTTTTCACCTTTTTTTAAATGTGGCTTCTTGAAATTTTAAATTATATATATGCTTCCTAATTATGGTTCTACTGGACAGTCTACAAGTTCACAGTGTGATATATCACTCTATTTCTTTCCACCTGAACTATGTAAGGGCCTTAGGTGACCCCCATCAGGCTGCCAATGAGGACTGTGGTTCCTGTATCTAGCAGGGCCCAGACTAGGCCCTGGTGCGACAGCAGAAAGCCCCAGACTCCCTGGGCAGCAGACTGCTTTTTAGTAATGCCAAGGAGCAACCATTTGATCAGCCATAGGTCAGTAGTAAGTAATGGAGATATAAATAAACGAGGTCTCAAGGAACAGGACTATTCATGACTTTAAGCCTTTAACTTTCATTCTGGAATTGATCACAAAAACTAGTAAATCAAATGCAGAGCATGATGTTCATAGCATTGTATGCTCTACTCAGAGAGAATCACTGCTTTGATGAAAATCACTACTTTGAGTTCCTAGAGTTAACATTTTTTGGTCACAGAAATCCCACAGGGTCTCATTTTCATAGAATAAATTTTGAATGAGTTCAGTCAGTTTTTAAGATGTAAATTCCAAAACAGCTATACAGTTTTAAACATCTGCATTCCAATTTAAAATTCAAGTCAATTTCTATATCAATGTTTACCTTCTACTGAGATATACAAAAAGTATGCAAGTAGTTTTCAAGTAAAACTACCAATAAGGTGTTACATACTTAGATATCAAAAACAGTCCAGTAGCATAAAAAATCCTCATTTATTTTTATTTTTATTTATTTATTTTTTGAGACAGAGTCTTGCTCTTTCGCCCTGGCTAGAGTGCCATGGCATCAGCCTAGCTCACAGCAACCTCAAACTCCTGGGCTCAAGCGATCCTCCTGCCTCAGCCTCCCAAGTAGCTGGGACTACAGGCATGTGCCACCATGCCCGGCTAATTTTTGATATATATATTTTTAGCTGTCCATATAATTTATTCTATTTTTAGTAGAGACAGAGTCTCGCTCTTGCTCAGGCTGGTCTTGAACGCCTGAGCTTAAACCATCCACCCGCCTCGGCCTCCCAGAGTGCTAGGATTATAGGCATGAGCCACCACGCCCGGCCAAAAATCCTCATTTCTTAAATAGACTACTTTACACAAGAAAGTGGACAAAAAAATCTGATTGTAATAGAATCATGCATGATTATCTCAATTAAGTCTATGGGTGAACTATTGAGTGTCCTAATCACTTCAATTATATAGTCAAAATATTTTCACACAAATTAAATATATTAATATTTTAAAAATTCTATTTAGGTGGGCAGACAATTAAAACATCCTTCAATAAAACTTACTTTTATTTTTATAGAACACTTTATAATTTATAAATACTTTTAAATGAATGCTAACAATTAATAGCAATATAATAAGCAAAGAAGATATAATATGTTTAGAGAATTATGAAGCAACAATGAAGACTATATAGAAAGGAAATTAATTATAAATGAAGAGTTTTATTTCCTTCCTTCCCTCATTCATTCACGCAACACACACCTGTGCCAGGGATTGTGCTAGGTACTGGGGATAAAACGCTGAGTAAACCATATGTGGTAGCAGCCCTCATGGAACATTCAGTTTAGCAGGTAAGTTACACATTAATCAAATAATCTGGCCTTCCTGAAGAAATAATATCTGAGCTGCACACTGAAGAATGAGACCAAGTTACCCTAGTAAAAAGGGAAGAGAAGGTTTTCCAGGCAGGAGAACAGCAAATGCTATGATCCTGTGGCAGGACAGAACATGGCTCTTACACGGTGTCCACGGAATGTTAACAGCCAGAACCCTGAAGACAAAGGAGAGCGTGGTACAGATGACCATCAGAGGCCAGAGCCCACCTGTGCAGGACTTCTGGTCCAGGTTATCCTAAGGGCAATGGGAAGATTCAGCAAAGGTCACTCAGGCTGCAGTACTGACAGCAGTCAAGGAGCCTGGGGCAGACTAGGGCAGACCTCGACTGTGGCTGTAGTTAGGTGAGTGATGGACTTGGGCCTTGGACAGGAGCATGGGGACAGAGTTTCAGAGAGGTGAATGGGTGTGAAAGCTATTTAGAGGGAATCTACAGGCCTTGGTGATGGACCAGATATGGAGGTGAGTGGGAAGGAGATTTCCAGGAAGACACCTACATTTCTGGCTTATGCAATTTGATAGTCTCAGAATAGGAAACCAGTGGAAGAGGATTAGAATTGCAGAAGAGAAAGATGACGAATCTGGTTTGGGACATGTTAAGCGTGAGTTGTGTTTAAGACACCCAAGCACAGATGTCAAATATGTAGTTTGATTCATGGATCTGGAGCTCAAAAAGAAGTCTTGGCTAGAGATGTAAATCTGTGACTCATCTGCACAGAGTGGGTTACAGAAGCACAGCTGTGTCTCAAGAACACAGCTGAGAGACAACCAGCAGGCACAGGCTGCTGAGAAGATAAGGAAGATGGGATTCAAAGCACAGAAGCAGGACTGGGCTTGGCTGCGGAAAAGGACTGTCGCTTGAGTAGCAGGGAATAAGAGGACCAGAAACACATACTAAAACTCAGCATTGTTCGGTTTGTTGAATCTAAAGATATTGTGGAACCAGTCTCCACTAGACAATGTAGGCATGGAACTATGAACAGTTGGGTTCATCTGGATTGGGACTGTCAAATGTGAAAGAGTCACAGAGTTAGTGAATTTAAAAGAGCTTTATTTCTAAGGGAATTGCGTCCTACAGGCAGGAAGCAAGCCTCCCACCAAAAGCATAAAGCCATGCTTCAAAGGAGAGAAAGAAGTAGGTATATATATTAGATGGGGTGGCAGGGTATACATATTCAATAGGATATAGGATAAGTTCATGAATATTCATAGGGGAAACCCATACACATGAACATGAGGTTTACATGTAAGTGACATACGGAAACATATGACCCATGTTCTCGTTTGGGGTGGAGATTTAACATTTAAATGAATTATAATTAGGTCTTATACATAAAAGAGTAAAATTTAGGGCACAAGTTCATGAACTACACATCCTCAGGGGACAGGCCAAAACTACTCTGCAACTGGCAGTCATTCGTCAAGAAAATATTCTTCATGGTGCAGAAGAGTTGACATTTCAGAACCATAAAAGCAGAGGGATGGCGCCGGGTGGCCAGGTGAAGTAAAGAGGGATCTTCTGGCCTTTTGTTTCTCTCAAGCTAGCCTCTGATAAAGTCTAGTAATGATTAGTAACACGTTGGGGGTGAAAATAAATGAGACATGACCACTCTCCCATCCTGCCATGCCGAGCGCTTTAAAATTTGGTGTTTTTAGCCAAAAGAGGGTCCATTAGTCTGTTGGAAGGGTTCAGGACTTTTATCTTAGTCCTCAGGGTCTTCTCAAGAAGTGATAGAATCTAAACTGGTTAAGAAGGGAAATGAGGGAAAGAAAGGATTGCTGGGTTGGTAGAAAGTAGCAGGTCCAGTAGATGAGACAATGCAGTAAGGTCAAAGTATAACCGTAGTGAGGAGAGGTACATCACCAAGCTAGAAGGACAGGCAGCCATGGTAAGAGTGATGTGGCTGATGCAGTGATTTCAGAAATAGAGCAATTACTGGGGATGACCAGGACAAAGGTGTGACCATGGCAGTAGGTGGCTGAAAGAGAAAGTCTTTGGAGATAAGCAGGCTGAGAATCTCAGGGCCATGAAGTTGGACAGATCTTCCATGCTGACACTGAGGGCCCTGGGAGGTTGTAAGGGGTTTATGAAGGGGAGGAAGATGGCAACCAGGTGCACAGTGCTCAGTACAAGAGGGGCAACGAGCCTGACCACAGTAGGAAGAGGAGAGGGTGAGAGAGATGAAGACCACCACCTTCAGAAGAGCATGTCTTTGTTGTTTTCGTTGCTGTGGCTTTCCTGAACAACCACGTTGAGGAGTAATATCTAGAAGCAAAATTACATCCCAAGGTAACAACAATCTCTCTAGGCATCCCTGAAATACGTGACATGTGAGGAAATAATAGCACCACTACTTGAGAGGGCTACAAGGGAAGTGGTCTTCAGGGAACAGCAGGTCTCAGTGAAGTAGGATGTGAACAGAGCCTTTTCGGAGGAGGGAGATGACACAGCAGAGTGTATGATCATATTGCTACATTCCATGTGACACAGTGGGAGAGTCTGAGAGGTGGGAAGGGAGGGCTCTGGGTTGAAGCAGAGAAGGAGAGACCATTATAGAAATGATTCTGCTGTGGAGGACAGATGATGGTGGGATGAGAGCTGATCAATAAAAACAAGGATGGCAGACTTAAAGTAAAAAAATCATTTTAAGAATGCACACTAATCTCGGTAGCCAGAAATAAATAACTTGGCTGAGGTGGTGGCAGACAGATACCATGGTCTCCATGTGCTGTACTGGCTGGACGCCAGATCTAGAGCAGGGTTTCTCAGCCTTGCTACCACTGACATTCTGGCTAGATCAATTTTTTTGGCGGGGGGGGGGGTGCTGTCCTATGCATTGATAAGATGTTTAGCAGGATTCCT
The DNA here is from genome assembly GCA_028533085.1 of Varecia variegata. Taxonomy (NCBI): domain Eukaryota; kingdom Metazoa; phylum Chordata; class Mammalia; order Primates; family Lemuridae; genus Varecia; species Varecia variegata. The sequence continues at coordinate 51,820,958 of CM052441.1, forward strand.
GGCCAACTGTACCCCTACTCCCAGTGACAAGCAAAAATGTTGTCAGACATTGCACAATGTGTGCTAGTGGCAAAATCATCCTCCACTGAATATCACTGAGGGAGAGCAACAGACTCACACGGGGTGTGCAGAGGCGTTAAACCTGGTACAGCAGTGTCACCATTTCTGAACAATTCCTGGAAGTAGTCATCTCTAATAGCTTCAGAGTCATGGAAGGAAGGAATCTGGTCTCATTATTTAATAGACAGGCCCAATTCTTTAAAAAAAATATATATTCCCCAAGTTTATCACATCTCTTATTCCTTGCTCTGAAGATCTTTTGACTGTTCCCCGGAGGATGACTCAAATGTACCGCCACTGAGAATATTCAAACAAACCTCATGCATTTTCTCATTGGCTGCCCTCCACTTTCTGGAATGTGCCAAGCTCCTTCCTGCCTCAGGGCTTTCCCCCTTCAGATCTCAGGTTAGAGAGCACTTCCTCAGGAAGGCATTTCCTTCCTCTTGCCATCCTGTACTTTTCCTTCAGAGCACTTTTCACAATTATATTTGCTTCATTACTGGTGTGATTATTTGTTAATATGTGTTTCCTTCATAGAATACACATTTAAGAGGGCAGGAACCGTATCTGTTTTATTCATAGCTGGATTCTCTGCACCAGAGGGCTTGACTCAATAAATATCTATGAAATACTTGAGAATAAGCACTGTACTCCTCAAAGGGATTACTTGAAAGGGGACAATATTCATATATATGTAGTTTTCTGATTCTTTTTTCTAATTATATTTCTCTATAGTAGTATACCTTTTGTTCGAGGGAGGTGAGCATCCTAAATAAGAAAAAGATTTTAAAAAGTAGTGTCATATAAAGGATCATGAAACATATGTAGGTTTGACCAGTAACTAGGTCATAGCAGTTAGTCCTTGTGCCACCACAGTAAAGTCACAAAAGCTCTGACGAGTTTGTTTATTCCTTCAAATACGTGTTGAGCCCCCCTACTCTGTGCTGTGTCCTGGAATGGGCAGCGCAACAATGTCCGGGCTCATGACACGAAGCAAGGACACATTATACAGGGCGTACCTGAGGCAGCATTCAGACGGCATTCTCCAGCTGGGTTCTCAGGGTCTCAGTCTCAGAAGTTTGCAGAGGAATCAGTAAGCATTCCAGCTGAATAAAACAAGAAAAAAGAATACATTGAGCTAAATGCAAAAAGAGCATGCTCTGGGTCTTCATGATGCTGAAGCTTTAGGGTCCCACGGAGGCAGCTTGGAGAGTTTCACTGTTGACATAGAACATTCTACACAAGGCTCTTTTCAACAAGCAATGGTTCTAGATGTTTTCAAGTTTTTTCACATTGCTGAAGCCTCAAAGACTAGGAAGTAAAATGTGTTCGAGAATCGACAATAGCAACTTCAATTAAAAGTTGAAGTAAAAATTAAAACATCAGATAGCAAAAGGAAAAAATGAAGATTTGATAAAATAAAGCTATAAGGCACCAAACCACAAATACTGGTTGATTTGTCCTTTATAGAGATTTTACTTTCCTTCCAAACATGATTAATGAAATTAAGTTAAAATCAAGTAGCTTTTGGCTAAGCAGAAATATGATTTTCTATTCAAAGAGCAGATTTCTGAAAATTAGATGGAAAAAAAACACAAAGAGAAGATAAAAATGAGTAGGAAATGAAAAATGGATTCTTACAGGAGCTTCAGGATTAGCATAACTGAAACATATAATAGGATACAGTTGACAGGCTTGAAATTGTTCCTTGGCTATATACTTATTCATGTAGTCCTTACCCTCACCTTTGCCTTTGTTTTTAATCATTGATGTAACTCTAAACAGAAAAATAAATTATTTCAATAGTCTGGGACCTGGCCCACGACTACACTTTACAACTCTCTTTAGAGGGTCTAGCTCCCATTTTCGAATATACCCAAGTGCCAGAATTAATTATAATCTGGATAAGCTAAACAGGCTTCCTTCTGTCTCAATTTTATTTTGAAAAGCAATAACAGGATGAAAATGCTTATGAAAAGAGTATGTTAAGCTGTGCCTATTTCTGCTGATTTGTATAAAAGAGAAAGCTATGATTTGCAATCTGACTAAAATATACTGTGTGTTAAATTGTATACAAAGCTTCAATTAGTATGATTACATAATACTTCATATAATATATATTTGGTTAAATATTCCATTTTATTTAACATTAGGTTGTTTTGAACATTTTTCACAGAATTATATTCTTATTTCTTATTTTCTATTTTTAATTATTAAAAATAAGATGTCTGTACATTCATTTAGTTGTAATTTAAGTTCTGACAAATCTAAAAGTGAGTGTCATTTTTAATTGATCCATTATGACTGATCAGCACAGGCGGTCAGAATAATTCAAGGCACGTTGTTTAATTAGCTAAGAGATTTGCTTAGCAACCTAATGTTGCTACAGTTTCCTTTCAGAATCTGGGTTATAAACTCCAGGCTCTTGTAGTCTAACACAAACTCCAACAGAGATGGACACTTGAGCTTTAAAATTGCAAGGAATATTTATTATTATAGAGAGATGAAAAACCTTAACCTTTCCAAGAGTATAATGTTTTCAAAACACTCCCAATAATCAGGTGAACGGAGAACAAAAATCCTAAAAGTTAAAATAATCCAAAATTAAAGGGCACATCTAATTTGATATTTTACATTCTAAACACAATCATTAAAAATCATAAGATAAATGAAATTGCCTTCTACAGACATTTATTGTTTGGAGATCAAGTCACTAAATTAGCTCTTCTCTAAAAGAATCTAATTACAATCTGCTACATCTTATAAAATTTAGTGAAATGGACACCATTTTAAAGGTGAGTTAATATGAGTTAAGGACGAGTCCTCACTGAAAAAGGTTTGATGTTAATTTTACTATTTTACTGCATATTATATATTATTTGCTAAATATATTTATTATACTAAATTAAAACTTGTGGATAAATATATTTGTTTTTATAAAAATTTCCCTTACAGTTAGTACAATGTACAGCATGGCTACTTATAAGTGTAAGGTTTTTTGTATTGGCCGGCGCCAGAGAAAGAAAGACAAGCAGAGTTGAAAGGGATAAGTAAAGAGGCTTTATTGGGATGCTCCTGGGTGAGGGTAACAGGTCCCAAGAGAGGGGCCCAGGCGAGATTCTCGGGTCTCGGGAGGGAGAGAGGGGGAGGGAGAGAGGGAGAGGGGGAGGAGGAGAGAGAGAGAAAGAGAGAGAGGACCCGAGAAGTCCAATCGCCCAGAAGTCTGAGTGGGTTTATATATGTTTTTAGGGATGGGGGTAGGGGTTTCTTTGGCAGGAAGATTTATGGTGGGGAGAGCAAGGAATTGTCCCTTGCAGTTTTAGGGCGAGTATTGAGCAATAGGAGGGGCCGGTGGTATGTGTGGACTCTAGGAACCGAGACTCTTATCGGGGTAACCATCCAGGTGTGGTCGTCCTTTAACTTAGCTGGGCCTTGCAGGCATTGTCCTTGGCAGGTCTCGTGGGCTTCTTCTTTTTCCATTAGGGAGGGGAGGGGTGCCTGCCACCAGCCTTACAATAAGCTCCAGCTAGAAAGACCTCTATTCCCTCCTCCCACCTCCTTGCACTTTTTCGCATGCCAGGGACACGGATTACTTCCTAACCCAAAGCTCTTAACTCTTCCCATGACCTCAGGGAGATCCAGGCCAGTCTCGTGCTGTTCCCCTCCTGCGAATCCAGAAATGATTCAGAGCTAGGCTGGCCTGGCAGAGCATTATGAAGCAGAGCGATAAGAAGAAAGGCTGAAACTGCCCTCCAGGTATCCAATAGCTCACACACTACTGGAGACAGAATCACATTTATCACAAACCCTGAGGGGAGTGCTATGTGGGGTTGGAAGTATACGAGATGGCTCTTTTTCTGTGAACTGAGAGTAACCACCTTCAAGGTCTCTGGGCTGTGACCATCTACAACTTTCTGAGCCCACTGGCATGACAAAGTCTCTTCCTTGATGACCAAACTCTAGTCAAGCTCCCCTAAGCTCTTTGTTCAAATAGGTGCTGTCATTGGGGATATCTTCAAGAGCTTTGTAGTCAACCAACTGAATAAACAGATACTACTTTGGTGAACAGAGAATTTATTAATTTCACCAACTATCACTTAAAGACATAAAATATAAAAATAGTTACAAAAACAAACATTAAAAAATTTTAAGCATCTCTTGATCAGCTTCTGAGTTCAGCTTAATGAACTTAGAAAGGAAACATTTTCCTCTGCAGCATAACCACTATAAAAGAACAAGGCAGGGAAGGGTACCAAAATATGTCACCCCAAAACATGCTTCTTTAGCACATGGATTATTTTGAGCTAAAGGCCATTGAGAACCAGCAGATGTAGGAAAAGCTCTAAACATAAAGCAGTTTTCCTTTTGTAAAGAAAATTTACATTTATAAAGGAAATTTCCATTGTAAAAGGTCTCTTCCTCTCTTGTAGCAGGAAGTGGAGGAATCTTAACTCTTATCAATGGAAAAGGCTGCTAACTTAAATCTGCATAACAAACCTTACTAAACAATTCTTGTTTACCATACTTCTCATTCCACAGCTCCCTCTGTGATCCAGAAGCCCCAAACCCCTTTTCCTTTGATTAGCCTAAGATGGTATATAAGGCCAAGTTCTAACCATGCCTTTGGGGTACTCATCACTGGGTGCTCCCATGTGTATGTGTGATGCACATGTTAATAAACTTCTGTTTTTCTCTTGTTAATCTGTCTTTGCCAGTCTAATTTACAGGAACCCAGCTGGAGACCCTAAGACGGATAAAGAAAGAAAGATTTTTTTCCCCCTCCCCTACAGCAAGCACAGTGCTTTCTATTTAACAATGTAAAGTTTGCCTGTGGTACTTCTCAAAGCATGTAATTGTTAGTAGCATGGGATTCCAGGTCTCCTAGGGATGAAAGTGGGTGCTTTGCCTTAGTGCAATTGCCCCACCTGGAAAGAAGGACAAGGGTGGGCCCCAGGTCCCCATCTTGGTCCTGCCCCACCTTGATCCTGCCCTGAGCCTCTGCCATTCCGGAGGGAGGAGGGAACGCCCTACGAATCTGCCAATCAGAACTTAGTGAACCAACTGCAAAAGAATGCAGAGGACTCTCTAGCCCACAGGCCAAGTGGCAGAGGTACCATAGAGTCCGGAAGTGACCTAGAACACCCCACATGCATAGTAAGGCTCATGTAATGCAACTCCCAACTGTTCAAAGTGGTTTCATGGTGACCTCTGAGCAACGCGGGAGGTGCCAATCCAGGCACTACAAAGTAAGAGGCAGATCATAACCAACTCCTTTTTTGTCCTTCCTTTTGCTCTCCCTTTGCTGCAACAGTGGGTCCAGTCATCATGTGTGGCCTATGTATCACGCTCTCTCTGTAAGCCTATATCTTGCTCTTGCTCTATAATCCTATCTTTCTCTCCTCAATAAACCTCATTTTCGTTGCCTTACTTTGGTGCGTCTGGTCATTCTTCAGCACATCAAGAACCGACATTTCAGACTGAAACATGACATACTGACCCACAAAAGACAAGTACCACAAATTTCAGTCTTTGTGGTTAATAATAAAACCCAATAAATCTAGCTTGCAAATAAAAATAACGCAATTATTTCAGAAAATGGAGCCATGTTCACATACCAATTTACCAACATGGTAGATGGTCCACACTCAGCTAGTTACCCTTTCTAAGCCTCAATTTCATTTTCTAAAAACACAAATATCACCTGGTTATAGCTAGTTCAAGGACTTGATATGTCACAGGGTCTCAGTAAACATCAATTGTATCTCCTGTTATTATACATACAAATATAAATCACATAGTGATTTGCTCAGGTAACAGGTAAGTAGGTGAATTTTTTCTTTTGTTTTACTGTTTGCTGATGTAGTTCACATGCCAAATACTAATCTTTTTAATACTATCAACTGAAGAAAATGACAAGTTTCATAAAATTGGAAAGGAGAACTTTATTTCTCATAAAGGGTTGTAGTCTGCAGGGTGGCCATTCTGATTGGCTATAAAGCAATTGCCTTGGACCGGAAGGCGCCAGCCTGTACTTCAAGAGAGGGACAATGAGAACAGGAATTTATGCTAAGTGGGGTGGCCAGTTATACATATTTAACAAGCTATAGGAGTCATGAATATTTATGAAAGGAGAAACATGCACAAATGAGCTCTATGCAGCTTGATGAGATCCATGTTTAGAAAATGGCAGCCTTAGCATGATCCAAGGGTGGAGTTTTCAGCCCTCTGATATCAAAAGGTGTAGCAGAGGACATAAAAACCCTCTCTGTGCATCCTCCCTAGACTAGCCAGAACCACCCCATGGTCAGTGGTCTCTTATCAAGAAGGAATGTTGGCCAGTTGTGCTGATACCGCAAAAAGGGAGAAGCAGCATTAGTGGATGATTGGAATCATTGGTGGGACAAGTCTTTCCAAAGGCTGTTCTGTTTAACGCTTAGGGAAGAAAGTCTGATGGTGTTAGCGAGGGAGGGGGTATAACAAGGCCTGTCTGACCTCCCATCCTGTTATGGCCAGGAACTCATTTTTAAGGTTTCTCTAGGGCCTCATAATTATTACTGATAACATACTAAGACATATCAGAAATTTAGGAACTGCATACAATGTTGGAACACATATTCATAAAACATTTATATAAATACAACCCGAAGAAAGTTAAGCACCATTTCATATTTGACAATGTTTCCCATATAATTTTAACATAATAAGCCAAATATGTCGGTCTTGGACTTTCAGTGGCTCTAATATTTAAAAAGCCAGTTTGATGTCAAAAAGACTGAACTTACAATCTGAAATTTCGATTTTGGAAAGTTTGTCAAATATCAAGCTCAATATCAATATCAAGTTTGTCACAAATCACAGGTTACTATAAAATAATAGTCATTTATTCAGCCAAAGTAATAGTTCAAAGATTTTAAAAGGCAAAAATCTTTACTCTTTGATAGAGAAAAGATTCATTTCCCAAATAATCAAAGACCTAATAAAGACAGCATAAGGCAAACTGAATCTCTTCCTCCCCCTGCCCCGCTTTTTTTTTTTTGGCAGTTTACTCAAATGGTAAACAAAAATTGTTTACTCTTTTTAATACTACATGAAAATCTTGTTCAAAAGAGGAAACCAAATTCTACTTTCATATTAGTGTATGATTAATGCTAAAGCTAATATTAATAAAACCTTATAAACAAATCCATTTAATCTTAATCAATTTGACCATAAGGTAAGATTTTTATAAACCTTTTCTAACATTTTATAATTCTTCCCACTCTTTCTTTCCCAACTTTCTGTATCCATTCAGTTTTATCCATCATTCTTTTTATTTCTTCAATTTAAAACAATTCTTAAAACCTCCCCTAAACTAGGCAAAATTATTTTGCCTTTAACAAAAATCATATTCTTATGCCTTTTTATAAATTCTTTATCAAAAAACCCACATATTTATACCCTTTTTATATAGAACTGGGTTTTTGGTATCCAGTAATTTTAATTACATATATTAATTAAAACATTTACTCTTAGTAACCGTTATTTAAATTAGTGAAAAACCTAGGAGGTAAGCAACTTTAATTATGTAACAAATACAGAGCCCAGGACAAAAGACAAGGTCTGGAGTATCTCATCTTTATTAGTATAGCCAGGCCAGGAAAGACAAGCTGGTGTTTTGTTTTTTCTAGGCCTCACCATACTCTAAAGGTACAAATTTAAACTCATAGGCATATAGACAAGTTAAGCAAGTATTAAAAATGTGTATAGTAGCAATCCTTCCAATATGTTCTCAAGATCACTCTACAAACGGTGATGACTCAGACCCTCCACTCCAAGCGCTCCAGAAGTAGCCTGACATTCACCCCCAAGAAACACAGCAAACATTTCTCAAAACTACAACAATTTTTTCACATAACCAGAATTATCCACTACTCTCACCCTTAGGAAATGTTCATTAGTGTAACTCCCTCTGTTACCGGTAAGTTTTTTTTCAAATATAATTTGTTTGGTACATAGGACTGATGAGGTTTAACCTTGATAGTTTTTATTTTTATTAAAATGTTTCAAGGTTGCCAGAGTCTCACAGACTTTTTGAAGTGAAACTTCAAAATGTAGTATTTTCAGAGAAAAAAATAAATATCTTATTAAACCATAATAGTTTAAAAGGGGAGGAAAAATAGTAAGTGTCCTATAGGTCTTGATCACATGCAAAGAAAGAAGGACCAGACAGATTAATCTAGGTTAATAAGACCAACAAACACAAGATACTAAAAATTAAGCTACTTTAATCATGTGGATTCATACCAATCCCAAGAATATATAAGAAACTGGTTTATTCTTGCTATTATCATATATTGTTTAATTGTTTTAGTATTATATCTAATAATAATGGCTGATGATTTTTTTAAGTATTACTTATTCCTGATCTCAGCAATTTATAATAATTAAAGGTGGTATCATCAGACAGGCAGACAGAAGTAAAAGGCAAGAGATACAGAAGTGGTACATTGGAAAATAGTCTAAAGAGGAAAATTATGAATAATAGATATAAATCTTAACCAAGAAAAACTAGTTACATTAGATGATTCTTCAGTATACTCAAGGGCTTGTTGATCCCAATTCTATACCAAATTAATATATACTGAAAAGAAGTGTTGCTTAGAAGCATAGAATGAATTGAGATACATGCACTGGTCCTGGTCATTATTTTATTTATGTTTTACATATGGTGATAATTTCTCTTTAATTTTAGGGTTTCTGATTATTGCATAAAGCAGTATGTTTTTAACATCAGTACATCATTATGTAGTGCCTAATAAATGATACTAGATGTTCTGTTAGATTACCAGGGATGCTTTCTGTTTCAGGGAGTATACTAAGTTCCTCCTCCAAATAAAAAAGAACTAAGATGGCTTACCTATCACAGGAAAAGTCCAATGTGTGATTAAAAGCACAATTTGCCACCTAAATAGACATTTAGGCCCAAAGAACAAAATTTCTCCTGTTTTTACTGATGGGGCTCAGGAAACAGTACCCCAAAATGAAGGCCTCTGAAGCAAACGTTCTCTGACCCTCCCTTCTAATCCTGTATCTCAGTCCCATTCTTCCCAGAGACTACCCATAGAAACTAGAATCCCTCCTTCCCAAGATAGCTCATAAAAGCCAGAACCCCTTTTCCCAAAAGCCAGCCATAAAAACCTGAAATTATTCTACATAAAAACTGGCCATAAAGTAATTATCTGATCTACCTTGTTTGATGTAGGCCATAAGACCTCCCTTCCAGAAAGGGCCCTGCCCCATACCCATAAGGAAGGAATGCATGCTCAGAGAGGCTAAGAAGAATCTAGACAGACCTTTCTGGGTCTGTTAGCTCAGTCTGTTAGCATTAGAGCATTCCCTTTTTTGTCCAGCCGTATTTCTACATGGCTGGCCATACTTTGTTGAACCTAAACATAAAAATGAACAATTTCTCTGTATCTTTGAGTTTTCATTCTGAAGGTTCCCATGTATTAATATACACATTAAAATAAATTTGCATCCTTTGCCTCCTATTAATCAATCTGCTTCATGTCAGTGATTTTTCAGCAAACCTATGGGGACAGGGACATTTGCTCTCTACAGTTTGGCAAACCTTTGGGGAGCCAAGGGTTTTTGATCCCTACATTACAAAAGCCTTTTAATATATAAGCTTAAAAAAACCTTGATTATTTAGAATATATTCCCTGAGATCATAACTTTGAAGCCTTTCCATTAAACAACTGCTATTATAAGTTTTAATTCAAAAACGTGAAATAATAACCATTTTGCCTACTGTCATCAACCAAATGCTTTTTGGCTGCCATTATATTAAGCAGGGCTTTACAGGAATGATCGAATTTAATTCTCACAATAACCTGATGTAGGTGATATTATTATTCTGAGTTGATTGATAAGGAACCTAGGGATAAGTAATTCACTAAAAGTCATAGGATTAGGAATTGGTAGTGTCAGGGATCAAAACCTGGTCTGTTTGACTCCAAAGTTTGTATTCTTAAATATTCTGTTCAATAATTTCAAATTTTATAAAAAGTAAGAAAACTACCTTTTTAAAAGACACATCTAAAATAAAAATACATAGATTAAGTGAAAATTATAGAAGAAATATAGTCAGTGAGCTCTTCTTAACATAAGTCACAAATATATATATACACATATATTCATATACTATTTTTTATAACCCTGTAAGAGAAGGAAAAAAGCAAGATGAAAAAGGTTAAATGTCTTTTTGCAGGTGGACCTCATTGAAGGTTGCCAGGACATATAGACAACAACTGTATATTAGCCTAGCACAATAATATCAATCAAATTGTTATGTATAATTGGGAAAGAACTAAATTTTTTAAAATTATGCAACACACTGAATCATGCAGCAGAGTGTCAGGGTCATCTATATTATTATATTTAACATTTCACATATTTGAAAGCACCTAGAACAGTGCTTCATACACTGTGGTGCACAACATGCATTAGTTCGATTCTCCTCCTCTATTACCTGGATGGAAATATAGAGGGCACACTTGTCAAAATTGTATTTATGATTATAAGCTAGGGAAGAAACCGAACACATTGAATGAGACAGGCAGCCTCAAGAAGAATCTGACAAGATGAGGTTAACAGAGCTCAAGAAATGTTTCTGCATTTCATTAAAAAAAAATTATCAAAATAGAAGAAATATAGCTTAATACTCGCATGAAATTTAAATAAAAACTCTAGGAATTTGTATGACCATGAATAGCTGTCAAAAGAGTGAAGGAAATCAAAATACTTTACCATAAAATATATTTCGTTGACATACTTTGAAATGGCTGTTCAGAGAGCCAGCAAACGTAAGCCTCCCTGCAAAGCTGTTTTTTTCTGGGGGAGATTTGCATCTGTAGAATATCTGCATTAATGCAGCCAGGCCTTCCGTTGTCTGGATCTAGGAAAGATTAACTGTGAGTCTGACCCCTTAAAGATCTGAAAGAAACATTTACCATCTATTCTCTCTGAGGGCTGCTACCTGTGAGGTTTCATCTACATGTAAGACCACCTTTGCTAGCTAAGCCTTCTCTCCAGCCCATAAGCTGTCTTGCCACTATAACCCTATCTACCACCATGACCTGTTTTTGACCATGTTCTGAGCCCCAATTCTTTCTGTAACCTCAAGATGGAATATTAGCTTCTGCACCCCATTGGGGTTTGGGGTAATCACTCTGTGATTTTTCCCCTCATGTACACATCAATACATTTGTATGCCTTTTCACCAATTAATCTGCCTTTTGTGATTTGATTTTTTAGGAAACCTTCAGAAGGCAAAGAGGAAATTTTCCCTTGGCCCCTGCAAGAGCAGTAGATAGAAGACAATTCACTAATATTCTCAATATATGAAGTATTTACACATCAATAAGAAAAACAGGCCAGGCCCAGTAGCTCATGCCTGTAATCCCAGAACTTTAGGAGGCCGAGGTGGAAGAATCATTTGAGGCCAGGAGTTCAAGACCAGCCTGGACAACATATTGAGATCCCCATTTCTACAAAAAAAATTTTTTTTAATTAGCTGGGCATGGTGGCACACACCTAGCTACTTGGGAGGCTAAGGCAGGAGGATCACTTGAGCACAGGAGTTCACAATGTTATAATAAGCTATGATCCCACTACTGCACTCCCCTCTGGGTAACAGAGCAAGACCCAGTCTCTTAAATGAAAAAATAAGAAAAATATGAATGGTTCCATAGAAAATAATAGACAAAAATCATACATAAGCAAAGCATCAGAAGTATACAGGAACAACAAACATATACAAATGATCAATCTGATTAGTAATGAAAATGCAAATAAATCAAAAACAAGGTTCCATTTCCTTCTAATCACATGGCAAAAAATGACATTGGCAAAGGGAACAAGGAAAATGGCATTCATCCAAGCAGGCAAGGACAGAGGGCAACTTATAAACATATATCAGAGGTCTTCAAATGTGCAAACCCTTAATCGAGACACTCCACATCTAGAAATCTCCCCTGTGGAAATAATCAGATAACTATGCAAAGGTATATATACAAGGAGTTATACTGGAGTTTTGTTAACATAAGCAAAAAGTAGAAGTGAGGTATGTCCTTCAATGGAAAACCAAGCAGGAATTTCAAATGATGAAGTAGATATATACCTATTAACATGAAAAAATATTTACATATTTTAAAAGAAAAATAAGTAATAAATCAATACATATTATATAAAACCATTTTCCTAAGAAGATGTGATCATTGTCATGTGAAAGTTTATCTATATTTTCTAATGTTTCTACAATAAACATGTACATTGTATGTATGTAATTAAAAACAAGGATAAAGGAGAAAAGCAGGTTTCAATCTATGTCCTAAACCCAGCATTTACCAGCCATATAACCTTAGACAAGTTGGTTAATTCCAGCACTCACTTTCTTCATATATAAAATTAGTATAATAACAAAAAATACCTCTCAGGGCCAGTATGAGGATAAAACTAAAAGCAAAAGGAATTTGAAACTGAAAAGTAGTTGATAAACATTGGTAGTTATTACTAGCTGACATAACATCCTATAAAAGACAATCCTATAAAGAGGCTGGGGGGAAAAAACCTAATAAACTCTCAGGTGACATTAAGAAATGTGTGGGGAATATGTCAGTCCTCTTCCACCTGCAAGGATCATCACATGTGTGGCAGTGCAGTCCTTTCTCAGTGTCATGTTAAAGGGAAAGGATGGTGATGTTGAAGATGACAGGACCTTTATTAAGCACTAAATAAGTGTCCAGCGCAGTGCTAACTTTTCCCTACCTATTTAATCCACTAGGCCTTCTACTATCCCCTTTTTTATGGATCAGGATATTAAGGCACAAGGAGTTCAAATACTTTGTTGAAAGACAGAGTCCAAACCCTTAACCACACCTAACACTGAAAAAGGGAACATAGTCAGGATACAGTCACACTCTGAAGTGCTAAAGAGACCAGGGACCAACAGCCTCAGCACCTAGCACCAGGGCAAGAGAACTAAGGCAACATCAACTTTGAATCAGTACAAAGGAAGTTGCCAAGAATCTAAGATGCTCACAGTCTATATGAGGTAATCTCTGCTCGGGAAGTGACAAATGGGACAATAACGTATCTGAGGTTGTTCTGAAGGGAACTCAAATGCCCCTAGGCCTGCCTGATCCACAGAAGCTACCAGCAGAGGATCAGGACCTGGAACCCGCATATGCTGTGTCTCCCAAGAAGGCCCCTGTTGTGGGCTCAATTGTGTCCCTCCAAAATTCATATGTTGAAGTCCTAATCCCCAATATCTCAGAATGTGGCTGTGTTTGGAAATTTGGCCTTTAAGGAGTTAACCAAGGTAGAAAGGTCATATGGGTAGGCTGTAATCCAAAATGGCTGGCGTCTTTATAAGAGATTAGGACACACACAAGTACAGAGGAAAGACCATGTGAGGACACAGGGAGAAGGCAGCCATCTACAAGCCAAGGAGAGAGGCCTGAGAAGAAACCAACCCTGCTGACACCTGGATCTCGAACTTCTTGCCTCCAGAACTGTAAGAAAATAAGTTTCTGTTGTTTAAGCCACCCAGGCCATGGCACTTTGTTATGGCAGCCCTAGCAAACCAATACAGCCTACAAAGGCAGGTGCAGTCCACATACGAGAGGGTCCTCTATTGATGCAGCTTGCCAATCTCTTCCAAGCCACCATGGCTCAGAGGCTGTGCCATGCCCACTGACCACACTGCCTCCAGGTCTGGGACAGCCTGTGCTCTGCTCAGACAAAGGTAGGCCACAGGTGGCACTGAGAAACTCACAATCTCAGAGGCCCTTTGGGGCCTGGGACAGCGGCCTCTCCACTACTGCCCCCTTGGACCATCTGGCCTCCAGCTTTTACTTTTCCAATCAGTGTCCATCTTTCTCAAGATGCTTAAAACTCATCTTTCTTGGAGGAAATTACAGCCATAGTTTCTTTGTTTTGCCAGAACACTCTCCTTCCACATTGCATAAGTACTGTGGGGGTCCAAAGTGTAGAAGAGATGGGGGTCCACATTGTGGAAGCACAACCCAGCCATATACTGGAAGCACCTCTACCTCCCAACACCCTGTCCCTGAGGCTGAGCTGTGTGTGCTTGCATGCTGTCTGCATAACTTAGGGTGATTGTTTTCCCCTTGGCAGGCCTTCTACCAAGCTGCCTTCATGGGTCACATGTGACCACATGATCACAGATGTCTGAACTCTTTCCAGTGCAGTCCTGCTTCTGGATCCACCACAGAGGAAAGGGGCAATACCACCCAGTTCTATGTGCTAGGGGATGTGGAGACCCAGGCCCAGCCAAGAAACCTAGTTACATAATGGTCAAATGAACATAGGCAAAAGCCCTTAGCTCACTTGATCATCTCACTGCCCTGCTTAAAGCTGTTGTGATAAAGTCAAACATCTTATATTGGTACCCCTGCCAATAGTCCCAGCCTTCTGTTTTGTCACCCAATCCTTTGTCTTGTAATCACAGTCATGCAGACCTACCCAACCACATTGAACTGCCCTCTCCCTTCAGTGCACTGGTAACTCCATCTTCACTTCTCAAAACTTTAACCTTTCCTTTTCACCTGGTTTGCTCCTATTCATCCTGCAGGCTCAAACATCACTTCCTCTGGGAAGCCTTCCCTGGTCCTCCCAGGTCAATGTTAACTACTCTCCTACATGCTCCAATAGCAACTCTGCATCCCCACTCACAGCATAATCAGCACTCTATATAATTACTTTTTGTGGTGGGGGGATCTATTGCCCCAGCCTCATTTCCATCCATCACCCTGCCCCCCAGACAGTAAGTTCTTTAAATGAGGTGACCATTCATTCTGGGATGGTCACGATTTCCATACTGTCCCAGTGCAATTACTAATTGCATCCCATTTACTCTTTTTCATTTCCTAGTTTGGATGATAAATGATTTGGTCATCCTGTCTATATGGGCAGGATCCACATCTGTCTTATTCACTGTTGGAAACTTCAAGGACTACCATTATTCTCACAAAATCTCCCAGAGCAGAAAAAAGTATGATGTATTCCCATTTTAAAATGAACATGACAGATTATTTGCATATATTGAACCACAATGTTTTAATTTATATTATGAAATTCATTTCCTAAAAGAATAAAATGTTACACTAGGTATTAAAAATTTCTTTATGTAAGAACCAGGATAAAGTACCTAGCTACCCTTATGAATACAGCTGGAGACCTTGGGAACCAAACTAAAATATGTATATGTCAGTTCCTCCAGGCACATTAGCACACCCCTTTTCAGCTCTTATTTTAATTTAATTTTTACCTCCATCACTCCTCTAAGAATAGAAACATAAAATGCATGGATCAGTTACACAGTCTTGTCACAATAACCTAACCTGCAATTATAACATCCCAAGGTGCTTTTAAAAAATATTGCTGAGAAATTTTTTATTAAAGAATTTCTTATAGTTCTCACATCAATTAAAACTAAATTAAATTGTCCCTCTGTATCTTTATAGATGGCACAATGTAGATCTTGAGTGTTTTGCTAGTAAACAAATCAGCTGTATGATAAACAACACATTACCTTATAATATGGCAAAATCATCAACATGCTATATATATGTATTTTATTTCATTAGAAAACCTTAAATGAAAAAGTTCTTAATCAGACAGTAAATGACCATTCTCCTCTGATTAATGACTACCTTCTAACAAATAAAAAATATACAGTTTAGAGTTCCCAAACCTGTGATCTGGAGGTAATCCAAACTCCATTTTCAAACAGAGAAATGGCTTTATTGTTGAATTTTAAAACATGAACAAATATGAAATGAAAAAATATCAAATATTTGCTAAATGCTTAATACATTTCCAGTAATCACCGAACAAGATGCGATGAGACACACAAAAAGATTAACAATGGTCTCTGCCTTCAGAGAACTTCTAATCTACAAAATAATGCATAATATCCACATTTACAATTACCCTAACAATATCAGGTATTCTGTATTTTCTTCTACTGAGAGATGTACAAATTTTCTTTTTAAAATTTCTAAAACTGGAGTTGTACCTTAAATCACCATACACATTAATGTTCTACTATTTTATTCCCTTGAAAAGCTGTTGTGTGCAAGAAGCATTAGAACTGGGGAAACACTGCAGTTCAAGTGCCTACATGTGGAGGCTAGGAGTATGTATGCAAATGTGCTATTACATTTAGTTCTTACAACAATCAAGCATTGTAAGAATTAAATGGGTCCTTTTTCAGAAGAAAAAGCAGAGGCTCAGCAAGCAGATATGCTTGCGGTAAAGCCGGTACTTGGTGAAGCTGAGAAGTAAACCCAGCTTTCTTACATTCTGCTGCGCCACATTATCCTACCAAAGAAAGAGACTGGTACTGGTTAGAATGCTGGGTGAAGATTAAATGGAGAAGCACTAAAGGATGGAGAGAAAGGAGAAGGCTGTGCAGATGAGAAGTACAACATGCTCAAAGATACGAAGGCCCTCAAGTTATACTTTCGTAAAATGAGAAAGCTGTGTACTAGCTGGAGATGCAGTATAGTACAGTGGTAGAAAAAAATGGGTTCTGGAGCTAGACTGCTTAGGTTTACATCCTGGCTCCAATACTGCTTATGTGACCTTCATGAAGTTACTAAATTTCTCTAAACCTCAATTTTCTAATTAGTAAAAGAGGTATAAAAAAATGGAACTTACCAAAAGCCTTCCAGTTAAAGATGGCAGATTGGAAACGAGTCCATACAAATGTTTACACTGACTGGAACACACACCTTGATTTTACGAATGTTAAATTAAAAAAAAAAAAATTCTATCTTTCTCTTGACGAAATAATCCCACTGAAACCACAGTAAAGAGATTAAAAAGCAACAAAAGTAAACCTACAAGATCAAACAGAACAAGAGAAGAAATAAAAACCATAAAAGTTATTGAAGCTAGAGAATGGACGGATGCATAAGAACTAACTTAGTAAAACCAAGAGAAAGGTGAATTCCAATCTGGCAATGGGGAGTCAAAGAAAACATCCAATTTGCATCAAGGATTATATCTATCCAGCAGACTCAGGAACTGATGGTACCAGCATGGAGTTGATGCTATGGACTGAATGTTTGTGTCCCTCCCTCCCCTCCAGCCACCCCAGGCCAAAATTCATATGTTACAACTCTAATCCCCGATGTGATGATATTTGGAAGTGAAGTCTCTGGGAGGTAATTAGGCAGTAAGGAAGGAGGCTTCATGATGGGATTCATGTCCGGATAAGAAGAAACGAGAGAGAGCTTGTTTCCTCTCTCTGCTCTCCACCATGTAAGGATACAACAAGAAGATGGTCATCTGTAAGCCAGGAAGCAGGTTTCACCTTTCTCTTGAGAAAATAACCCCACTGAAACTATAGTAAAGAGACACCAGATCTGCCACCACCTTAACCCTGGACTTTCCAGCCTCCAGAACTGTGTGAAAAAAATATCTGCTGTTTAAGCCACCCAATCTATGGTAGTTAGGTATAGCAGCCCAAAATGGCTAAGGCAGTTGACAATAGAAAAACTAGAGGAAAATCTATTTAAAAAGCAGTTCAAACTCCTAGGTCCCTTCCTTTACTCTGTACGATTTGGCTACTGTCCCTGTCTCATCCCAGTGGCAGACCAGGTATTTGCTCTCTGCAGAAAATAAAAGTATCTGTAGATTGGGGAACACCGGGTGCAGTAGAGGGTGGAGGTGCCATTTGGAAAACAAGAGTGTGAAGTTTACACAGTAAATGTGGCCACCCTGAGCTTTCATACTCCACTCAGCTTCCAGAATGCCAGCAAGCAGCTAGGCTTATATCATCCAGGGAAATTAGATTATTCCTTGGAGAATATAACTAAACCAACAGGAAAACCTAAAAGGTCTGACATCATAGGTTCTCAAAATACATAGCTCAACCAGATCACTTTACGAAGTCGTCCCTACATAATAAACCTGCCCATGTGCTCAGACCTTTCAGTCAGCTTTTTTTATCTTTAGTATGAGTGAATATCCAAGGATCTCCAAAAATTTGAAAAGAACACAGAGACTCACCAAAGCAAATAGAAAAAAATTTGAAGAAAAGAAAATTAAAACTAAATTTTTTCCCACTGTAGAATTCTATACATGAACAAATTACAAATTTTTTTAAAGTGTAAAAATAGAGAAAATATGTTTTCAGACTTGCAAATTACAAGCAATTATCACCTAAACATTGTTTTCCCAGAAGTTACTAGAGGATATTTTCCACCTAAAGGGAGTATACTGAGAAAAAGGAAGATGTGATTCAGGAAACCAAGGATTTCACACAAGAAAGAGATGAAGGAAACCCCCAGGTGATGATGAAGAAAGATCCCAAAACTGCAACTGTGAAGAACATCAAGACTGGAGCAGTTCAGAAGGATCCAGAGAGACTTCCAGAAGGTGAAATTGATAGAAAACCTAGCATGGCCTCTATTGATCTATAATTAGAGGAGAATTTGGGGATTGAATTGGTGATAACAATAGAAAAACTTAAGCAAATGAAAAAACAAGATGATTATTAATGTAAAGCAAAGTTGTACAGGAAGGGTAAATTATGGTTTGATTATGAATAGCATTTAGATTGTTATAGCCACATAAAAATGAAATAATGATGCAACCAAAATATCAGTGTAACTGAGAGAATGGAGGGATACTGGGAAGTGTACATATGTGTGCTGGGGTGATTACAGGGGATGGACAAAGAGGGCTAAAGTTTCATCTTCCATCAACCAATAGACTCAAATAAGCTGAAAACTCAAGAACTGGCAACATAAGCATGTTATTGAGAAATATGGAAGTTAATGCAGTAAGTCCTCACTTAACATTGTCAATAGGTTCTTAGAAATGTTGTATAATGAATCGATTTTACCATAGACTATTTGATATAAACAAATAAATTCCTAGGGTATATTTCTGGTCACAAAAACAACACCAAACTTCTAAATAAAGACAGAAACACTTCTAATATTAAACACTGAAATAAATGTAAGTTATACATTTAAGAAAGATGAGTAAGAACAAGTGAGATAATAATTTACTCACTTACTCCAGTTCAGGGTCACAGGTGGCCAGAGCCCATCCCAGCAGCTCAGGACTAGGCGGGCACTCACCCTAGCCAGGACACACACACCCACACTCACACTGGGACCCGGCAGACACATGCCAACTGACCTAATGTGCACAGTTTGGGGATGTGGTAGACAGCCCACGCAGATATGGGAAGAATGTGCTAACTCCACACAGACAGTGGCCCAACTAGGAATCAATTTTTTTTTCTCATCAATGTTATAAAGAAACAATGTTGAATGAGATGGCATTAACTGAGGATCTGCTGTATATCTAAAGAAACAGGTAAAAGAATTGAAAGCAGTCGCCTCTTCTATACTTCTACATAACAAGTCTTGTGGATTATTTAACTCTTTAAATCGTGTGACTATAACCCTAGTAAAAATAAAAACTAAATTAAAATATATATAAAACTTATCTCACGAAGTATACATTTTAATTAGCTGACTGGTAATTAATGCAATTTATGAGATAGACAAGACAATCCATAGTACATATCAGTTTCAGATAAATATACTGCTCAAAATTAATACTGAATAATTAATATCTTGATAATGATATAAGATGATGGTAGTCATGATGAACCCTTTCAGTTACAGACAAAGGTTTTCATGTTTTAACCAATCTTTGCCTCCTTCCTAAACAAGTCTCAGCAAAGCTAGGTGGTACGTAGGAGCTACCTCACTGACAGTGGGTCCAGCGCAGTGGGTAAGGTGGTACAGAATCCAGCCCCCACATGCCCTAGCCCTTTTCGGGACTCACTTAAAACAGACCCGGAATCACCATACTGCTCACCTGACTTTGAGCACTAGCTACAAACTTTCTTCCCGCTGCTGTCCCCTTACAGTACTGAACTTCTAGCCACTGACACAAGCTAAACCCAGCACAAGTTCATGACACTCCAGGAACAACGTGTCTAGGGCCACTGATGATCTCCTCCCATACAGACAACCTAGTCTGTTCTGTTTGCCTGAGCCAGACCTGGTGCTGGCTTCTTCCCTGTTCTCCTCAGGCTGCTGAAGTCTCCCTTCTCCTCAAACAAAGCCCATGTGAGTCTGACCCATGTACATTTTCCCATTATTAATAATAAAATTTTAAATATCATGTTTTAAATTAGAAATGTGACCATTTTATATTTAGATTGGGTCACGATTCTAATATGACTTATAAAACATTCAGAATTACATTATTTTGTGGGAAGTACTTTTTTTATTCAAACTGAGCAATTTGCATTACAAGACTTTCTTAAGTTTAAGAAATCAAGGACAGCTATACTCAAATGTCTACACAACTCAAACTGCATTTTCACAGTATTAATATTATCACATGTATTCTAAGATATTATGAGAATATCTTCTGTTGTGCAATCCCAAGTAGAGTGAAAGTAATATATGAAATGCCCTGGTCTCTGTTTTATCAGGTCTCCTGAGGGACGGGCTGGATTATCTGTCACTTCCTCCTTTGGATGGTGCTTCAAGACTGGCCTGGGCTGTCTCCTGCTTGGGAAGCCTCAAGGGTAAGAAGCTACAATGGCCACCGGGTTCTCTTGTAGTTTTTTGGCATAGGTGCTAAAGGGGCTTTGCATCTCCCATCCCACTCCCCTTGGCCAGGTAAAGGAATTCATGCAAAAGTCTAGTATTAAACAGTGTACTTTACCTGGAATATCTTTTAAACTCCCAAGGCTGTGAACAGTGAGTGGCTGGCTGGCTGACTGAGGAGTCTAACACTTAGAGATCAACCCTTTGTCTAGGTTGATAACAGCCGTTGGGCCAAATCCAGCCCACCGCCAGTTTTTGTACACAAAGTTTTATTGGAACACAGCCACACTCAACTGTTTTAGTTATTGTCTATGGCTGCTTTCATCCTACAACAACAGAATTGACTAATTGCATGTAGACCATTGGCCCACAAAGCTTAAAATCTTTACTATTCGGCCCTTTACTGAAAAGGTTTGCTAATCCTTGATCTAGGTGAGAGTGAAATCCCTTTCTCTTCTTTTTCTCTGTCTGGCTTTCCATCTTGGGGATGTCACTAAAATCAATGTCTACAGCAAAGAGGACAACACTGATCTATTCAATTATGTTAATTCACATGTCATGTGATAAACATGCTAATTCTCTCAGACAAAATATTTGGTTTTCCATGAAAACAGATCTGGCCAAGTTGAATAAGAAAGAATTTACTATAACTAACCATTCACTAACCCATCTACTCATTCACTCACTAACTCACACACTCACTCATTCAATATTTAAATAGCATTTACCATGCCAGGAATGCATGTAAAGGAGTAAGATTAAAATGACTTCCTAAAGCAAAGCGTCTGGTTTTTTTCTTTTTAATGACAATTGATAAAAGCTATCACTTAAAGCATAATTTTCTTTTTCAAAAAGATGTAAGGTAGAATAAAGAACGTGGGCATGAGGTTAAGTTCCTTCAGCTGGGTTGAGCTACATGTTAACTGACATCCTAACTATGAATTATAGGGGCAGGGACCACATCCCACTCATCTCTGTGCTAGAATGAGCTTTGTTCCTAGAAGACTTACTAATAAATTTATTGTTTATAAAGTGTTCTTGTTTAGGGAATTAATGAGCTTTTTAGCACAAATGCGGAAATTCCAGACACCTCCAAAAACACTTTCCTTTGTCACTGAAAAGGCACTTCCAAGTCTCTGATAAGATATGCACACGATCCTAACTTCAAGATATCAAAACCAAAAAGAAATCCAAATTTCATTTTCATCTTAAAATTAGCATCACTTTAAAATCTTGACTTTGAAAAAAACCCCTGTGGGTAAGAATCCTCAATTTTTAAGACAATATTAGATTGTCTTGTTTTTTACAAAATAACTGAGCAACAAGATGAGGCACTTTGAAAATATAATGAGCACTCAAAATGCTAAAGTCATAATTTTACAATTATCAGAGGAAACACAGAATACTGGTTTGAGTAACAAATTTTAAAGTCAGTATATTTAATTCCAACAATCTGTGGCAAATTCCTTAAACATATCGAGTTTCTTTACCTTAGCTCTAACTAATACCACTAAATACCTTTGAAAAATATTCAAATTTAGGGGGAAAGAAAGATAGGAAAGCTTTTGCTTTCTGAATCACAATACCACTTACACTATGAATTTTTATATAAATAATGCAAAATCATTAATCTCACTGGGGGACTTCTAAGACATTATCTAATGAAATAACAGATGTCATTAATAATTTATAAAGCCTCGCTATGATTCAGTCAAGTGGAAAATATTGACAATTTCTTTAAAAATTAAAATGAAGGCCAACGCCGCAGACCGGCTGGATCAGAGCACTAAAGCACAGAATTTGAAAATAAAAGCCCCAAATGAACAGATTATGTTGCATTAATCTGAGAATTTTAAATTTACAAGTGGAAATAAAGAAAAATCACAGCTGGTTGCAATGCTAAAAAAAAAAATTAAAATGAAATTACCAAATACTAACTCAGTCAACTTTATACAAAAAAATGGTGGGGCAACAATAGAAATGGACCCAGAGGCTCTGGGATCTAGGTGAATAAGTAACAATGACAAGCGTGGACAGATATGAATGGTGGCAGAAAGAGAATGGCACAAAAAGGCGGCTGACTAACCAGAACGTCAGAACTGGAGCTATGAAGGTCCAATTTAAATGAAGTGAAATGCATGAGAATTCCAGGAATATTCATTCATTCAAAAATAGTTATTAACTCCTATGTGCCACTCCTTGTAAGAGACACAGTTTAAAACAAGACAGACAATGTCTCTATTTTCATAGAACTTATACTCTAGGAGGAAGGACAAATGGACAAATGGACAAACAAGAAAACACTGACACACTAGACAGCAATGAGTACTATAAGGCACAAAACACCACGATATGATCCAGTCAATGTGTGTTTATGGAGTTTCAGTGGTTAGGGAAAGCCTCTGGAGAAAGTAAGTTAATGTAACACATCACTTAATCATACGAACACCAAAATACTAAAAAATATTCCAAAGTCAGAGATAAGAAAGTTTTCCACATTATGTTTTGTGATTTGGGAAATGTTTTGAATTGCTACATGACTTTTTGGCATGAGTCAGAAGAGGAGGAGGAGGAGAGTGGAGTCTGTTTTGTTGGCTCAGTCAATAGGCTTGGGTTAGCTCGACAAGTGGGAGGATGAATCTCAGAGAGAATAGCGTGGGGGAGGTCGAGGGGAAAAAGGCTGTCAAATCCATCACAATGACTGAAGTCGAATTCTTCCTTCATCAATCCTAATTTTCCCAATGCACAAAATCTATGATCATATAATGTTGTGGAATTTTTTTAAGTATATTCTCTAACCAAGATATTATTGCCCTTTGTGATATCCTACACATAAAACTGCTAAATACTATCAGTGAAAACTAAGCCATCATGTTTTTTCATGAAGAAACACACTCAAAATATATTCTATAGTTTCAATAATTGTGTATCACAAAAAAATAGACTTGCCCACATAAGGACATACCTACATCACAAAAATTTTCCATAAGTCTCAGGAATTTTCTGATGCCTTGTTTGGTTAAATACTTTTTATCCACATCATTAAAAGCAAAATCAAAAATTTTGGTCTCCTGGAGAAATTTCTAGGAACACCAACTATGGTTGTCTACCAAGCAGAGGATATGAACCCAACCTCAAGTTTGAGGTGGAATAACTTCCCCACGGTCACTAGGCTAGTAAGTGGTAGAGCCAGGACTGAAACTGAGACAAGTTTAACTAAAGTTCACACCTCTCATCACAGAATATGTTGCCTCCCGTATTAATAACACACAATAGCTGGATTTCAGTGATTTTCCAGAGAGCAAAATCTCTTTCATAATTGCTCAATAATTTCCAAGATGTCACCTATAAAAGGCAATTTTCTGAAAAATGTTCAGTATAACCATTTCTCTTTTGGACCCTCTAAAACCTAGCCTTGGATTCCAGAATGGTATCTAGCACGAGGATAAGAGTGCAAACTTTGTAGTCAAACTGTCTGATTTCAAATCCCAACCCACTAACAATATGATCTTGGGCAAGTACTTGACACCTCTCTGCCTCGGTCTCCTCATTCTGTAAAATATAGTTAATAACACTACCTACCTCCCAGCATGTTTATAAGAGTTAAGTAAGTCAACATTTGTAACGTTCTAAGAACAGTGCTAAGAGCATAAAATCCATGAAAGCGTTACCTGTCATCGTTATTATGCTGGAGTGAGAAAGGCTATTTCCAGCCCCTATTTTACCTCCCCATCTGTACCCCCAAATTGCCATCCCTCTATATACTGAGGTATAACAGAAAGCCTCAGAGAAGATGTGATAAGCCAGTAAAGATGCTTGGAAGACACTGCTTATGACATTCATTACACAGTATCCTTCTCATGAGAATCCTTGAGAAAGATGTCTTTCTGGCCCTTATATAAAGAATCAACTTGTATCAATGCTCCTGAACATTTGGATTTATTTATGTTAAAAAAAACTTTAACATACAGTTAAATTTAACGTAGTTTACTGAGCAAAGAAAGATTCATGAATTGGGCAGCGCCCAGAACCAGAAGAGGTTCAGGCAGTTCAGCCCTGCAGCATGAGTGGCAGGCTTTTATAGGCTTAACACAAAGTAATTACTTGATTGGTTACAGCTGAGGTACAATCAGTGGAAAGTCCCCAGAGGTTAGTTGGTGGTTTCTGATTGGTTAAGCTTAAGTTTCATTTTACTGTTTACACTGGGCTTTAGTTTGCCTATGTAAGAACCCAATGTGCCAGAACCATCTCAACCTGATGGCCTCCCAATTAAATTTCCTTTAACATTTATAAATGCTTTAAATCAAGTAACTAATCAAGCTTCTCATTTTACAAGGACTGCCAAGAAAGTTTAGAATTAAATGTGTTCCTACTCTTAGTAGGTATATAGAAACCAACATTTTTCTATTAATGTTCACAGCTATTAAATAATTTTATGGCCATTCCTTTTCTTTTTCTTTTGCCAGCCATTTCTCACTTAAGCTAACCCTTACTCCTTTTTTCCCTCTAAATAATCCGTGTATGAAATAATCTTTCCATCCACAAGAATGGGAGAGAGAATGAGGGGAAGTCACAGAGTTGTTATCTCATTAGGAACTCATTTCAGGGTCTAATGGGAATAGGGTTGGCAGGAATGGCAATAAGGTGAAAACTTAGAAGTATCCTGGCACCACCTGGCTCTTTCCCATACCTGGTGTCTGTCCAGTTATCAATATCATAAAAGTATTCTCCAGGCCCCTATTACTCACCATCTATTCCTCACAAACCAGGTATAATAATTTCAAGTTCATGGGAAGTGAAGTGACAGATTCTTAACATAAGAATCAGCAAGTATTCATTTAGTGGCTACCATATACAGGCACTCCTATATGCTTTGGAACATAGCACAGAACAGACAAAATTCCTGCCCTGTAGAGCTTACTTTCTACACAAGATGACAGATAAGCAATAAACATGGCAAATAAGTAAGTTATATGGTGTGCTAGGATGTAATAAATGCTTTGAAAAAAATCAAACAAAGTAAATGGGATCCAGAGGAAGGATTCATGTAAAAAAAAATTTTTTTTAACCAGGAACTGAAAAAAGATGTTATGTATCTATTCTGAAAGGTTAGATTGGTTAGAACAGCAGATATCACTTAAAACAAAAATTTAAAAATATTTTTATACTAAACAAACTCACATTTTAAAAGTCTCAAAGCTTACTAATTCCATTGACAGTGCTTTGGTAAAGTGTACATTTTTTTCATAAAACAAGAAAAATCACATCTTATCATTTGTGTAAACCCTTATTTCCCAGGCCACTTAACTGAAAACTGAGATCTTAGAAACTGTTAATAAAACATTTCTTGTCTAGCCTTGCACCCTACACTCATTACTACAGAAAATTCAACTACACAGGGAAGACCAGCTCCTCAGTTCCAAGGTTTGTCTCATGGACTCTCAAAACCATAATTACCCTGTCAACCCCTACATCCTCACTGGCCTGCTCTGTGCAACCATGCCTGCTGCTGAGTCCACAGATGTGGACATTAAAGGCGCCCAGGCTCACGCCAAAAGCACTGACAATGGCAGTCGAACCTGTGACACCTCTAAGCAACCACAAACCTACTTCTCTGAAGGAGACACTGCTCAAGATGCTCTTTCCTACAGGGACCAAAATTCTAAGTGCCAGCACTGCCCAAGTCACCAATGCTACTGTGCATTCAGGATGCCACAGGGGTTTCAATAAAACATGATTTTTTTTAACTCTTTCTTGCTCTTTTTAAAGCATCCCCCTCTTTCTAGGACTTGGAATTCAGCTGAGAACTCTTGGGCCAGGGGACAACTGGGTGACAGACACTGTGCTGTACTTGGAATTAAGCTTTTGTTCTGACACTGGCTCCCATAAAAGCTTAAAAGTTTTTATTCTCTCCACAAGGTCTGTCATCTCTGAAAAGGCCTGCCCCATAAGCTTTCCAGACATGCCCCAATCTTAGGGTACATGCTGGGATTCCTGCTCTAAGGGACTTGGATGTGGGTTTCCAGCTCTTTGGAAGAAGCATAGTTTTGACTTATGTGGCATCATCATGGTAAGCAATGGAAAATGTCAGAATTAGCCCTGCTATGCCCTTTCCACAGTTAGTGCAAACAGCTGGCCCAACAATGGGTTGAAAGGATGATGTTTAAAAACAAAACAACAATAAATAAAAGTAATAGAAGCTGCATCCAATCTCTCAAGGAAATGCTTCCCAAATTAAAATGAAAATCTTTAGAGTAGTTCATGACAAGAGATCTACAAATTCAGTACAGAAATATTGGAATTATTCAATATAGACAGAAGTCCTATACTTTAATCATCTATAGTGAAAAGAGTTGTGAAAGTCATGTTATAGTCTTAGAGCTATAAATGTAAGAGCAAAGACCATCATTCTTCCAATGAGAAAAAGTTCAGTGAGTCTACTTTTCCTTCATGTGACTATTTACTCTTCTGATGAAGAGTAGATCCAGAAGATTCCACCAAAGAAGACAGTGTTTCGTATATTTTCCCAAATACAGCAAGGCTATATTATAGTTTCCTGCCACTTCATAGACTCGGAAAGTGTTATAAAATCTCAAATTTCATGTTCTAACTCAACCTCACAACTTACTATTCTTGTAATTTGGGCAAATCATTTAGTTCTTATGAGCCAACATTTATTTCTCCATTTAGGCAGGGGTAAAACTACCTCCCCCACAATATTTTCATTGAGACTAAATGAAATCATGAGTTTTCAAGTACTTTTTAAACTATGAGATACAATATAAGTTTATAGCATCATCAAACTCCTGTGGCAGACAGGCCACAGTAGAATATTAAATTATTAAGTTCTCTTAATAACTTGAGAAATCTAAGAAAACTAATTTGTTCCCCCAAAACAGCAGTCCTCACAATCCTATTACATAGTTTTATTTTGTAAAGAAGTTAAAAAAAACAACTGCTTAAAGTCAAGGAAGTTCATCATCCCTATGTAGCATTTTGAGCCTGAATATCTGAATAAAAAAAGAATAAAACATCTTATTACTTCCTAGGCTATTCTAGATAATGCCTTTTGATTAGATAATCAAATTGATCTAGATAATGCCTCTAGATTAATGCTAATGACACCTTGAATCCATGCATGGCTCATAGGTAACATTTTTAATTATTTAAGCACTAGTTAATATTGCTGGTGTCGGCATGATCAGTAATTACTGTCTTAATAATCACAGGCATCTGATTCCAGCTGCTCCCATCTTTGATATAACCATGAGCAACAGCCTGGAGGACAGGAACTGACGAGGAATGAATACAGCCGGGGGTCAAATTAATGCTGGTGGTGTACTAGCTTCCAGTGAGCCACTAAAGTCAGAGACACATGCTGAAAAATGATACCACAGATTGAGAAGGAATTAAAGTTCTGAAAGTCTTGTATAAAACAAAATATGTTCTGGGCCGGGCATGGTGGCTCACACTTGTAATCCCAGCACTCTGGGAGGCCAAGGCAGGATGATAAATTGAGCTCAGGAGTTGAAGACCGGCCTGAGCAAAGCGAGACCCTGTCTCTACCAAAAATAGAAAAAATTAGCTGGGCATGGTGGCACATGCCTGTAGTCCCAGCTACTCAGGAGGCTGAGGCAGGAGGATCGCTAGAGCCCAGGAGTTTGAGGTTGCAGTGAGCTATGATGACGCCACTGCACTCTACTTGAGGCAACAGAGCAAGATCCTGTCTCAAAATGAATAAATAAATAAAATAAAATATTTTCTGAACAGGAGAATGGCTTTTGAATATAGATCTGAAGAAGCTGGCTAAATAAATCATACCTTCAACAACCTTCTTTTGAGTAATTATAAAAAGAATGCATCTGCACACTCATTCCCCTGCCAGATATGACTTTTCCCTTCCCCAGATGGCTGGGGTGAGTATCTGTGCATATGGCAAGGGAAAAAAGCAGGAAGCTCAAAGTACTTAACTGTAAAAAGAAGAAGGGAAGGATTATGAAATGTGTTTCTGTGAGGCACTGTAGGGGCCATAAAACCAAAGAGCAACCAGTGCAGGAAAGACTTCAGGAGACCTGTGTCCTAGTCCCAGCGCTGCTACTGTCTCCCTGGGCAAGCCAGTTTACCTACCCGAGCATTCTGCTTTCTTATGCAGAAAGTGGAGGCATAGAGCTAAATCAGTCTGTGGGAGAATTCTGTACAGCTGATGTGCAATTATCCAAACCCAAGGGTCAGCAGGAATAGGTAAAACAGGTGTCAGCCTGTGTGTAGGTGAGAAATCTCCTTGGCAGAACAGTAACAAGTTTTTCTTCTCCTTGGAAACAGAAATAAAAATCATACTACTGGACAGATCCTGTGCGAATGACACCAAGAGATCCAGCCCTTTAAGAGCTGGTACTAGAAGAATATGAACTCTGTGTTTACCACAAGCCAAATCCATTTTCAGGGAAAGAATAATGGGCCCATCACAGGCCTCTGCCCCAGGATGGGGCATGACAATTTGTGTGTGTATGCATGTATATACGTGTGTAGGGGCATGTGTGTGCATGCATGTATGTAAGTGAGTGGTGAGCAGCATTTGGGGGAAGGACATGCTTGAATCTCTGACTCGGGCGGGGCAAAGGCAATATATGTAACCTGAACATTTGAAATTTAAAAAAAGTGAGTGTGTACAGGTAGGGGGTGGGTGTGTGTGTGTGTAAGTGTAGAGGGGGCACAGACAATCCATCTCATTTCTCTCTTCCTTTTTGCCTACTGTCCCTCCTCTAAATCTCTGGCACTGAGTGTTTAATTTTTAACCACGGCATGTGGGCAGGAGAGTGGTAAAACAAGTGCTCCACATATTACTCAGGCTAGCCGAGAAGCTATTCTGCATTAGTGAGGGATTCTCTGCAGAATGGGGACAACAACTGATTAGACATGAAGGAAGAGAGGGAGGTGGTGCCATCAGAATTACCTGGAGAAAGGCTTTTTCAATCCATACTTTCTCCGTTCTCCCTCCCTCGAGAATCTAATATGACGCCGAGGGTATATTCTTAATGCCAGCCACACACACACTCCTCACAGCTGCATCAAGTTCTCAATGCTAATGTTCTTTTCAGTTCTAACACTTAAAGACGTAGCTTCTATTGTTAGTATATTTTCAAATGAAGGAAACACACATCAGATGACCGGAGAACCAAAGGCAATTCTACATAGCTAGGTGGCAGAGTGGATGAGGAATTCCAAAATAAGGAAAAATATGGTACAGTAGGGCTAATTGGGAATAGTTTCATGGAGGAAAATGGGTATTGAGCACAGATTTTGCCTGGATGCACAAATGTTGGACTGAGAGGGAGGTGAAGAGGCGTGCCTGGGGACAAAGCATGTGTGAGGTGGCAGGAGTGGCTGGAAAGGACGGTGAGGAGGACAGCAGCAGTGCAGGCGAAGAGCCAGACCAGGCTGACCAGGGTAAGTGGGGCCAGTGGACCTTGGGTTATAAAAGGCAGCAGAGCCTGAGCTGACAAATGGTGACTGTGGAGTCACCACTGGCTGGAAATCAGGAGAATGCTCGAATAAAACGTACTTCAGGAAGCTCTTTCAGACTATAGTGCCCAGGACAGTTCAGAGCAGAAGGCTCTAATGGAGAACTACGAACAGACTTCACATATGTTACTATATATACAGTATATATGCCACTCTTTCTCAGCCCATATTCATAGTTGCATTTTGTACAGGAATGAGGATCTGGACCATTTATTATATTCTCAACGTTATGGGACAACCACTTCCTGCACTTGACCCCCATCCCTACACACAACACAAAAAAATTAAGAGTTCAGAAGAAAGTGTTGCAAATTGTCCTTGGGGTATTCTCGTTGCTTAGGTGGGACAAATCAGTAGAGGGTAAATTAGGGAAAAAGAGCAGCTATGTGACACCTTCCCAGGTGATCCTTGTGCAGCACGAACCCCAGCAGAGGCTCCAGAGGGGAGGCAGCCTGAGAAAGTACTTTCTCGGGCTCACTTTTTCACAAGATGCTTTAAGAGGGCTTACACGGATTATGAAGTTGGCTACAACATCCAGTCTTCACCTGAATGGCTTATGGTCATCACCTCATATCAAACCTCTTCTGCTTAATATTAGTAGAATCGACGTTTCTCAGAGCTATAATTTCATTTGACTAGATTATATCTGAATCACTCAGGAAAGCTATTTAAAGAATTAAATCAGATTAAGTAGAGCTAATTCTTAATGGAGATATCAATAGGCTTTCAAAAAAATACAAGAATCATGATATATCTTAAATCACATATCAAAATCCAGGTTTCACCACTTACTAAATAGAAAGAAGGCTAATTATTTGGAAGAGATATTTAATATTTTAAAAACTACTGTCAACCCAGGTTGAAAGAATAAAATATACCTCTTTCATTATCTTTATTAAAGTAGTATTCATCTTTTGAATATTTAAGTTAAATTTAGTTTGTTACGAGAATATGTAAATCATAAAAGCCATACCTTTAAAAGCATTTCCAGAGAAATTTATTTTAAAAAATTTCAACCGTGTAAGCAAACCCTTGAAAAAGACTTGAAAATTTGTTTACAAAAGTACAAAGAAGAAATGACACCTAAGAAAGACTAATGAGCTATCAGTGGCACTCTAAATCCTAAGGTGTTAATTATCTGAGATTTCCAGGAGGCTTCTTACCCCAGGTATGCTCGATTTTTGATTGTGCATTTCACATTTCTATTTTTAATTTGTGCATTCCACATCATCTATTAAGCTTTCCCTTCTCTGAATTCCAACAATTTGCGCCTGTGTCTGTGATGCTTACATTATGCCTAGATGACAGTTACAGACGTATTATTGTCATATCTTTCCTCTCTGCTGTTCCATGAGTGTATTCAGGGCACGACGCACCTCTCACCTAGCTTCCATACAGATTATCCAATATCGTCTGCCAAATCAATGAGTATACAGTATTTACAGAGTATGTACAAATCTTACTGCAAAGAGTGGTGTGCAAGAAACAGCTCATTTCCCTGTTTTCTATAACTCGTCTTAATTTCTGTTCTACCAGTTGGGAAGCTCTGCCTTCTTGAAGTTACTCAAGTAGGGCTATAGTATGGGTTCTGGGATTGATGTGGTGGCACAGTGACCAGGTCTAGGATGCAGGTTGCCTGTGGTTTCCAAGTCACCCATGCATGCCTTATCTTGATGGTCATCAAATACAGCTGTCACTTTCACTCTACTTATTGGATACTGGCGGCATCCACATCATTAAATGCTCTCTCCTTGAATCACACTACTGCCTTGGCTTCTATGATTCCACACTCTCGCAGTTTTTCTCCTTCCTCTCTGCCTATACCTTTCCTTGCTCCTTTTTTCTCATCTGTCTCTACTAAATCATTAAGTGCTATAGTTCCTTAAGATTCAATTTAATTGTCTGCTCTGTCCCTAAGCAATTTCAATCCCAATCAAACATTTTATCACAGGCCCAGAGTCTTCTATGAGCTCCAGACAGAAAATCACCTTCTATTTGATATCTTCATTTCAACATCGTAAAGACAGCTCAAATTGGCCAGGCACAGTGGCCCATGCCTATAATCCTAGCACTTTGGGAGGCTGAGGTAGGAAGATCACTTGAGGTCAGAAATTTAAGACCAGCCTGGGCAACATAGCAAGATCCCTTCTCTAAAAAAAAAAAAGTGTTTTAAAATTAGCTGGTGTGGTAGCACACACCTGTCATCCTAACTACTTGGGAGGCTGAGCCAGGGCGATTGTTTAAGCCCAAGTGTTTGAAGCTGCACTGAGATATGATTGCACCACTGCACTTCAGCTTAGGCAACAGAGTGAGACCCTGTCTCTTAAAAAAAAAAAAAAAAGACAGCT
Source organism: Varecia variegata (assembly GCA_028533085.1). Taxonomy (NCBI): domain Eukaryota; kingdom Metazoa; phylum Chordata; class Mammalia; order Primates; family Lemuridae; genus Varecia; species Varecia variegata. The sequence continues at coordinate 51,853,542 of CM052441.1, forward strand.
CAAATTTAATTATTAACATAACCACATAATTGTATGGTTTAATACTACCACCCATGCAAATGGCACCACCACTATCCTTGTAGTTTATGCTGTTGTATGAAGTGGGAACCTCTACCCACAGAGCTGTGTGGAACAGTATTTCCAACCAGGCAGCTGGGTGCAATAGTACCTCCACCCATGCAGTTGTGCAGAATGGCACCACCACCCACACAGATGTAGAAATCATTAGGTTTCTCTTTCCTTCACCCTCAATGTTCAATACATTACCAAACCCTGAAAATTTTACCTCTTTAAATTGTACTTAAATAGTCAATTTCCCACATCCCTGATGGGTAAGATACTACCATTATCTCTGATACAAACCAGAGCAATGGATTCCAGTGCCTTCCTATACTGATCAGTGTTCTCCTGCAATCAGATGCCATAACTAGCCTTGCAGGTCCTGTCACTCCCTGATTAGAATTCTTCCTCAATGACTTTCCAGTGTTCTTAGGATGAAGACTGGAATCCCTATAGGCCCAGGTGTGGTCCTGCCCTATCTTGCCTCTAGCACCATTTTCCCCTGCACTCCCGCTGGCTCTCTGCACCCCACTTTACCTTGTTGTTGCCATGTTTCCTCCCAGCCCCACAATGGACCTCTGCACAGATTTTTTTCTCCCTTTACTTAAAACATTCTCCACTCTCTCCCTTTCACCTCATTACTCCTCATGTCCTTCAAATCCCCAGCCCACCTCCTCAGGGAAGGGTTCCTCACCAACCCCCAGAGCAGGTCAAAACACCCAGCTTTACAGTTTTCATAGCACCGCGAGCCTCTCGTTCTCAGCATTTATTTCCATTGTATAATAATTTCACCCTTATTTGTGAGATAATGTGATGAATGTCTATCTCCTCCACTAGAGTGTCAGCTCAGAGATGACAAGGCCCTGACTGTCTCCCTCACCATGAATCATCAGCACCTGGCACAGTGCCTGACACTTGACAGATGCCCAGTAACTGTGCGCCGAATGAGCATTCTTGACATTCTTGACAGCCTAGAGTAATATTAACGAGAAAACTGGTAATGCTTTTATAAGCAAAAACACCAAAGGCAGCATATTTAAGAAGTGACAACAACACAAAACACTTTTCTAATTTTCATCCTGAAATGAGAACGTGGGATCACACAAGCCAATCAGGTGTGGCCCATGTGTCACAGCTGTTCACTAGCATCAGAGACCAAGGACTGGAAAAATGTAGATGGTGGTCAAAAAAGATTGCCAATATTCACACTACCCCCACACCCACAGAGTGGTGATAACAGGAAGAAGGGCCTGCTCTTCCCAAGGAAAGGGGAACAATCGTTGGCTCCCTGGGCCCTCCCATCTCACTTTAGAACAATCTTAACAGTCAATAGCAAAAAACTTACTGGGTGCTGACTTTGTGCCAGGCCCTGTACAATGAAATTAATGTACATTATTGTACATGAGCCACATGATCATACTGCAGGGTAGGTACAACCATCCCCACAGTATAAACGAGAATACAAGGGTTCAGGAAACAAGTTACTCTCCCAAGACCGAATAGCTAGTATATAACAGAACCAGGATTCAACCTTAGGGCTGTCCATCTTCAGTCATTCTGTCAGTGCATCCCCCCCACCACCACCACTACCACCACCACTGCTGCTGCTGCTGCAGAAAGAAAGAAAGGAAGCTACAAGCAGCCAAAGCCCACCGGCTGTGGAGGAGCTGGTGAACGGTGCAGGCCAAACGCAGCCTTAACAGCAGCAAAGTGCACAGAGGACGTTGGATGTGGTATCTGTAGCACACCAGAAGCACTCGAGAATGCAGTAGCCCCGAAGAGAAGGTTTCCACTGTGGGGCCCAGCATGGCCCCAGCACCACCTCTGAGAGCCCTGGGCAGGGGCCCCTGGGACCCTCTGGCAGGAATAACAGTGGACCAAATGGAGCTGAAGTCTGGTCCTGATGCTGGTAGGCCTTAGCCAGACATATCTGGTTTGTTTCCACTGTGTAATTATCCTATAACTTTCTTTTAGTGTATCCATGCCAGAGAAAAATCTTGGTAAATGTACAGCATTTTGTCTATATTTTGAGAATACCCAACTTGGGAAAACATATACAGATAAATTACTGGATTCCTTCAAACAGTCGACTCCTAGAGGTTTTAGGGGTTTTTTTGTTTGTTTGTTTTTAATAAATTGCTCATTACTTGACAAGGAGGCTTAGGTACCAGACATACATAACACTAAAGGTTGTCTAGATATCAGTAATTCCTGAAAGCATGTTTATTTACAGAGCCTGAGAAGGACAGACGGTCCACGCTGGGAAGAAGCAGAAGGCAGGTGGGGAAATGCTTTTTAAGACTAATTAAGCCAATAGGTCTTAAAGAATCACTGGAGGATTTTAGAAAGAAGAGATGATGGAAGCCAAGTTTCTAAAGACACTACCGACAGCAGTCCACAGGAAGGGATGGAAGGAAAAGGAAAGTGGCACAGACGGACCATAAGGAAGCTGAGGGCCCGAGGTGGAAGGGCAGCTGTGAGGACACAGGAGGACACATGAGGTAGCCGGAAGAGATGCTGAGAGGGCCTAATGACTGCTGCCATGTTCTCATGCATAACTGAGTGAAGAAATCATGGAATCATTTGTAAACAGAACATGTGTGAGGAGTCAGCTCATCTCCCAAGGAGCCTGGGGCACTGGAGGGACTCACCCAGAGGACCCAGGAATGTCACCCAGCAAACAGTCTGAGCAGCAGCACCCCCACACCTCTTTCCCATTTCTGCCCAGCCCCCACATGTCCTGACACCCTAGTTATCTGAAAGTAAGGTCAGAAGCACAGGTATTAATACGGTAAACATGCAGCTCCTTCATCCATTCGACCCACACGTGCCGAGCACCGTGCTAAGTAAGCACCGTGATACAAGGTCAAATAAGACCAATACTCAAATGTCTAGAAAAGGCAAACTTACAGATGCAGAAGTACACGAGAGGTTGCCCAGGATGGGGTGGGAGTGGGGAACAACTGGAAATGGGCAGAAGGGAACTTTTGGGGGTGACAGAAATGTTCTAAAACTCGATTGTGGTGATAGCTGCACAACTCTGTACATTTCCTAAAACTACTGAACTGTACAATGGTGGTCTTTAATGGCATATAAATCTCCCCTCAGTAAAGCTGCTTTTAAAGAGTGATAAGAGCTGTGGAACAAAATAGTACAGGGTAAGGTAAATTCAGAGTGAAGGGGTGGGGGTGTGGGAAGGCCGCAATTTCACATAGGGTGATCGCAGTGGGCTTCGCTGAGGTGGTGACATTTGAGCACAGACCTGGAGGGGGGCGGTGAGCACGGGAGTAGATGGGAGGAGGAGTGCGACAGGCAGAGGGAACCATGAACAACAGGCACACAGGTCCTAAGGCAGAAAAAGAGGCCAGCGAGACCAAAGCAGGAATAGACAAGGGACCAGGAGATGGGAGGGGGCAGATGGCGTAGAGGCTGCTCGTTCTTGGGATGAAAGCTGTTATAGTTTTGAGCAAAGAAATAATATTACCTAACTCGGGTTTTGAAAGGATCGCTCTGGCTGCTGTGTTGAGAAGACTCTTAGGGAGGCAAAGGAGATTAGTTGGGAATCTGTCGCGGTAACTTGAGCAAGAGGGGATGCTGACTAGGACATGAATGGTCATGGAACATGGTAAGAAATAGTCAGATTCTGGGTAGACTTTAAGGGTAGAGCCAACGGAATTTCCTCACGGCTTGGATGTGAGTTGTGGGAGGAAGAAGCCAAGGGTGAGCCCAAGGTTTGGGGCTGGAGCAGCCAAAGATGGGGAGGCTCTGGATAAGGAAGGTTTTGGAGGAAAAAAATTTTAAAGCATGTATGGGAAACTTTGCTACTTAGTCATATATGCCAAAATCACTTCATGTAATTTTGGTGACATTTTTAGAAGGTTGCCTTCACTATAGGGAAAGTTTCCTTCCGATACATTAGTCGAGGTGCTTTAGAGAAATGAATGGCCATGCAAAATGCAGAAATGTCTATTTAAAATCTTAATTCTAACTGTCTTTATCATTAGTTATAGGATTTTTGAATAGCTCATTCTCTTATAACTTCTTAATTATCTTTCTAACAACATTAGACTTAACCTACCTGTAAAGGTCCTACTGCTGGTCCAAGCTAACCAACAATAAGTGCAGTGGCAACAAATGGTAGTCACTCATCTCTGAGCAGTTCTCTTAAAGGGGGTCAGCTGAGCTAGGAAAATGTTTGATAAATGTTGGAATAAATTAATGAAATCCCCCTACTATGACAGAGCAAATTCAAGAAGCAACACAAAGAAGTACCCAAACTCAAGGTCACTCTCTCTTGAGATTTATTTCTCCTTAGGAGAAACTGTGAAGGGATGAAGTAGAAGACGTCATATTCTTGTCTAGAGAATTAAATAATACCTACTGTCATTTTATGACATAAAATACAGATTCTTCTTTCTTTCACTTCTAAATTTATATGCGTATATTTGGTCATCTCTTATTTATTCTGCACATTTGGCCACTGGACGTCTCTATGTGGTCATTATCTTCAATACACAAGTTAGAAATACACATTAGACTCAGCAGCTGTGTCCAAAGCTATTACTTCCTATAATTTTTCACAGATGGACAAAAAAGATGATTTTGGTAGAATGGCCAAATGCTAACCACCTAATGAGGCTGCTGCCTCAAAATCAACTGATGGTAAATGCTGTTTCACAGTTAGTGTTCCCTCTTTCTTTTCTCTTTCTCTCTCATTCTCTCTCTCTGTTGTCATTGACATCAAAGGCAGAAGAGTTCAACCTAACTCTAATTTGGCAAAGTTCTACACACAGCATTTTACCAGATTTTCTAGGGATAGGGGAAGGTATAAATAATAAAACAATAATAAAACAATTCCTGTTCTGAAATGGTCATTCTTCAGGTCAAAAGACTTTTTCTTCAATTCAAAAGTATTACTAGGTAATAAAAACTTTCCTACAATTGGAATTAAGCTGGTTTGTACCTCACTCAATATCAGGGAAGCCATCATAATACCAATAATAATGATCAAATTACCCTAGACAGATAAACATAAGTATGGTATCTACCCTTCTCTCATATATTCACATACAACAAGATGACTTCTCTTAAAGTTACAATTAAGCAACTTCTCACCATGCATAACCTTGGTCATTTTTGTAGATGTCTGAAATTCATTTTTACATTCACAAGCTGTCCAATGGCAAGGTTTATTTTTCTTCTTTTCTATATACTGGTGCTTAACAATTGCATATCTCCTCAAAATGCCTAATATTCAAAAAGCACATCTTGAACCTTCCCCCAAATAAAGAGCAAACTACAATTTAAAACTGTAGCCTCTCTGCTCCCCAAATCCTGCTGTATCTATACTATCCTGCAGCAGTTCACAACCAACCTGTTAATCAATGACTCATAAGATTTCATCCACACTAGAAATGGCATTCTCCAGTTGGCTTATATAATGCCATATAATCACAACCAATGCTCTAAATCTAAAAAGATATAAAATAAAAAGCATCTGATTTTACCTTTTGCAGAAATGTACATTTTTAATCAATCTACTATACAGATAATATAATGAAGCTTTATAAGGATGCTGTCTGCAGCAATCCACCTGATTAGTTGTATACAAATGTGAGTGGAAAATTACAACCTCTGTTTCAGTAGTAAAGACCTTAATCACACATTATTACTTCTATCCAGATGGGGCACTTGGTTAGTAAAGAACTGCCTGCATTGTTTAAATGTCCACTAAGGATCTGGAGAGCTGTGACCTCAGAACTGATTTAACTTGCTATTTTTTTTTTGTTACGTGTAAATGACAGGAAAGCTGAGGCCCACAACCAGGTGGCATGGCTGGTCCCTGGGAGGTGGGAATAAGAAGCAGAGTGTTAGCAGGTCACTGTGCTCTAGCCCATGGCTCCCAAATTAGACCTGTCATCAGAATCACTCAAGGAGGATTTCTTAATACACAAAAGGCTCAGCACCAAAGTAGATTCTAACACAGTTAACTATAGAGGATCTAGCAGTCTACATTTTTAAAACAACTCCAGGTCATGCTGAGGATCAGTCTAGTTGCAAACCTCTGGACTGCACTTATTTGTAGAACAGTGGTAAATATATGATATTCTAAAGCAAGGTCCTAGAACAGCTGATCAAAAGTAATAACAGCACTCAATATAAACACAGCACTTTTTGAATATATCTAATTTTATTCTCATGAACAATGGTGTGAGAAAAGTAAGATTCTTCATGTTGTCCCAATCCATACAGAAGGAGACTTAGGTACCGAGTTCTGAAGTCAAGGTCACTCCAAGCCTCCCTGCAGAGTGGGAAACTCAGGGAATCTGACTCCACCTGCCCTTGCTCTCCCAATCCACTCATTGTGTCCACCCCCAGCCCCACCTAACTCCACAGAAATATTACCAGTGAGGGATTTTCAGTACTGCTCTGTGACCCAAGCAACCATAGGTAGAGCAGCCTTAAGAAAAGGCCTTATTAACTCTGGCACTTCCATTAGGAAGCCTTGGAAGTGGCCAAGGAGGGACATGTGGCTGGCTCCTGGGAGATGACCCTCTGTCCTGGCTGAGATACTCGTAGGTGCTGTGCTACCACATGGAAAGACTCTCTCCTGAAACTTTCAATACACTCCCATTTCTGAGATCAACCATGAGGCTCCAGATACAAAAAGAAAAGGCACAAAATCCTAAGAAAGTTCTTTTTTTGTAATTTATTTATTTATTTTTATTTCAGCATATTATGGGGGTACAAAAGTTTAGGTTACATATATTGCCCTTGCCTCCCCCTCCCCCAGTAAGAAAGTTCTTGAGAGAAGTGATACCTGGGCTTCCTAAACATCTTGGTCAAGAGTTGGCCACTGAGGAGGGCTCACTTAATGTTGAATGCAAGAGGCCCTCTTCCATCCTTGCCTCTGTCCCTTCATCAATAAAGGACTAGTATAACAATAGCTGCCGACTGAGGCACTGCAAGTTTCCACATGAGCAAAGAATGGACAGCAACCACAGGGTATGGATTTCCAACAAGGGGTCAATACAGAGGAAGAACTCCAAAAACACAGTGCCCCAAAAGAAAAACACAGTAACCAAGGCACATATTTGGAGAGAACTGGGAATTTCATGCTCCATTAAGTCCAGGGGTAAAGTACATCCTTATTTTCAAAGGCTGTATGTAGAACTGATGCTACTACGTACTTAAACCATGTAACTAACTCCTCCAGTCTTAATTCCACGCTCACCAAACCCTTACCCATTAGGAGAAAATGTGCTAGCCAAAGAATTCCACCCACATCTGCAAACCCCTTGGCAGTTCCATACATAGAATACATCAATATTCATTGTTAAAGCAATTCATAAAACTTAATGACAACAAATTAACCCCAGACTTCTGATAAGCAACCCTGATAAAACAACATGAAACACAGAAATCAAAAACTGACAACTTAGTGAAAGATTACAAGGTCACAGAAGGGAATGTTATCAGAAAAAACAGCCAGGCGAGGTGGCTCACACCTGTAATCCTAGCACTCGGGGAGGCCAAGGCAGGAGGATCGCTTGAGGTCAGGAGTTCGAGACCAGCCTGAGCAAGAGCGAGACCCCGTCTCTACTAAAAAATAAAAAGAAATTATCTGGACAACAAACATATATAGCAAAAATTAGCCAGGCATGGTGGCGCATGCCTGTAGTCCCAGCGACTCGGGAGGCTGAGGCAGAAGGATTGCTTAAGCCCAGGAGTTTGAGGTTGCTGTGAGCTAGGCTGATGCCACGGCACTCTAGCCAGGGCAAAAGAGTGAGACTCTGTCTCCAAAAGAAAAAAAAAAAAAAGAAAAGAAAAGAAAAAACCCTACAGATGACACTAAGATTCACAAATTAGAATTTCAGTAAAAAGTCAAGTTAAATGCTGTGTAGAAAGGCCTAAGTACATGAGTTTCTCAAATGACATTGGATCCATTAGGAAGCCCTATACGTAGGTGATATTAAATACCTGCAAGCAATGATAAATAGCTTTGGCCCAAAGCTAAAGAAGATAAGCTGTGCCCCAATTAAATCAGATTGTAGGTAACTGATGTTTTCATAGAAGAAAAAACCAAAAACGTTGATTCCATATTTCTTTAGGCTTTGAATTCTCAAAAAAAAAAAAAAAAAAACCAAAAAAAAAAACAATCAGCCACATCAGCTCAAGGACATCAGGCTGGGAAAGACTAGTGAATCTTTTCATAGCCGAAGGGTTATTTGATTTATCTACACCATTGCCTATCGTAAGAATAGCACTAAAAAAAAAAAAAAAATAGTCTCCTTTCAGGGAATGCCAAACAGAGTAGATGAGGAAGCAAGTCAAAGAGAGACTGTATCAAAATAAATCTCTTCCACTCAGATATCTACCTCAATTATGAACCTAAATTTCCAAAATAATAACTATAGCTGTCACTTGGGGAGCAGTTGAGAATAAAGCCAGTATCTTCACATTTAGAGTAGGCTTTTTTTTAGTCATACGATTTTGTAACTTTGCTGGTCTGTGAAGGTGATACAAACACAAGGCCTGGCACTGATGTCATCTTGGTTACTATATTTTTCATCCTAGAATCCACACCTCATTATAATTAATATCCACTATAAAATATTTTTTACTGTACACTTTTCTGGAGTCATAAAGAAATGACTAAAGGATTTTCTGTCTTTAACCATCACAAATTTATCATTAGCAATTCCCTATGCCTTTCTTATTTTAGGTATTTAAATTAATGTTACTTACCAACTACTATTAATAAAAACATATCTGAATTATGAAATTGCAATATATTTTTTAAAAACACTGAAATAAATAAATATATGCCTACATACATACCAGGTATAAGCAGAGCACATTTACCATAAGAAATAGTCTTTTAAGGATATGCCTCGTAATCAATTTTATGATGAAAATGGAACTTAGTTTGGTCTACAGGATCCTAAAATTTATTGTTCAGACGAACTTCCTATAAATGTTCTTTGTTGTCAGCAGTGCGGGTGGGCTGTTAACAGTTCTCACTGCTGTCTGGGTTACCCCTGTGCCTTTAAGTTAGGGGGTGACCCTGAAAAGAGCCAAGACATACTGCATACTAACCACATCTGTACTCCTAGGTTGTTGGAGACCCAAATGATATTCACATGCAGAAAAATTATCCTGACACTTTTGAGAGTGAGGAGTTGCTGGTGGGAGCAGAGAAGGGGTGAGGTAATGGTACAGAGAAAAAAGTAAACAAAATGGATTTAACTAGAAAGTATTCTCTTTGGGAAGGTTTTAATCCTATCTGACTTGAAAGAGAATTTGAGGAGTGTTTTGAGCCTGGTGAGCTTTTGACCTTTTCATAAAATTTACATAATTCAGCATGAAGGGAAACCCCTAGTTGTCTAAAAGGATGTAGGCAACTTGAAATTGACCTTGCAGAAAAGCTAGGAGGTCTGTACCCGCCAGGTACTTGATGCTATTATTAATTCCACGGGGGACACCAGGGGTAGCTCTGTGCTTTTCACAGATGCTGACCCCTGAAGAGATCCTAGAATAGAGCCCAGAGAGCTGCCTAGGCAGGAGGAAACCAACTGACCCGCCCTGCTTTTCCCTGTAGCCAGGCTGGTATTCCAAGAGCTGCAGAAAAGAGGGAGAAGTGGCTTGTCAGAGTGAAAAGACTCCATTAACCCCAAGATACACATCCCTCTCCCTGGGCGAGCCTGCCCAAGCAGTCTGCTGCATCACTAAAAGCTCCTTAACATAAAGTGGCTAGCTCCTCTCTAGGGCTGACACACCAGATTGGGACATTTTAAACGGTGCAGGAAATTTAAATGGATTCCACCATCATTTTGAGGAAGACAAAAAGATAGGGGGGGAAAGGAGAGGCAAAGGGAAGGAATTAAGAAGCACTGAGTTTGTATTATGCACCAGGCATTGTGTTAGATGTTTCCATGCACACTTTATTTAATCTTAAAATAACCCTATAATCTAGATAACAGAATTCCCATTTTACGGATGAAGAAAATGAGACTTAGAGGCGATATATAACTGGACAGTGAATCGCAAAGCCAAGAAGTATCAGATTTAGTACACAAATCCAGGCTCTAAGGCTCATGTTCTGGTTGTGCCATGCTACCTTGTACTTTCAATTGTAGAACTAAAAATCATAAATAATAAGGCTTCTAAGTAATGATTTAAAATCTAAAACTTGTGTCATAAAAAATTGCAAAATGCCTCCTCCACTGCTCTTATTGTCTGTGCTATTAGCATTGAATATGTTCTCACCGAAGCAATCAGCCAGGATGGGACTACTTATTCCATCAATATCCTATATGCCAAAGCAGTTGTACTGTCTGGGTGGGGAAAGGGGTGTAGCCCTGCTTCTAAGTAACTGGAACTGGCTCATTTGGCATGGAAAGTAGAACATATTATGCCTCAAATAAACATGTAGGAGAATGTTATCAAGAGTCATGAAAACTGCCAAAGATTTTTCCTTCTTCATTTAAAAATCATCTTATCAGGTCGGTGATTTCAACCTTGCAAGGGAAAAAGCTATTTTAGACAAATTTACAGCTTTCAATACTTTTTGCCATATGTGGAACTAATCTGACTCCAAGTCAAGTTTGCAAAACTGTTTTTTTTTTACATAGTTCTTTTAAAACTCTTACCAAAATTCATAGTGCCATATGTCTAAATCCAGTTAAATTAAATGAATGCATTGCAATGTGCATACGAAATAGAGAAAGAACAAAAGAAATATAAAGAAAGTTTGCTCAACTTGCTCAAGGTAAAGATCTTGACAAGAAGGGTCTCGGAATGAAGGATCCAATTAGAAATGCCAGGACCAGGTGAACAAAGCGCCAGGAAAAAGGTGAACAAAATGAATTCCATCTACTAATTCCCAAAAAGAAAGAAAGATGTTCTAGGATAAATTCTGAAGTTCTACTCTGCAAACTGGAAGAAATTCTGAAATAGTGAGAACCAGTCATATAAGGACAGAAGGGAGAGCAAGGCACTGCCTGACACAGAGACATAGCCACATCCATCTCCACTGTCACCAAAAAGCCCTGTTTAATAAGAAAGATGGGCTCCTTACATCATTCATAATATTTTCCACTACATGCCAAATATATCTGTGAAATGCAAATCATATTGGCTTACATTGTACTTGATGGGAATTAAAATCCCTCCAACTTTAAAGTGAATTCCTATTATGCCAAATGTCCCCAGTACTAGACCCCAGCTATGACGTTTTCTATTTTATTTCATCCTGTTACCTGTGCCTGTCATTCTAACAGGTAGCTCTCCCACCCAGTCATTGCAGATCTAGTACTTAAATACAAGTCTAACTCCCACTTGCTTGTCACATTTCTTTCAAATCTCCATTCAGGTAACAAATCAAAATGTTGACCCAACCAGGATCAAGAGCACAGTACATTTATCTGTCACCAAAGGCTTCTGTCTGGATTTGAGTATAGCTTTTCAAATGGCTAACATAGAGCTTACATTTCTCCTCACTTGTCCCATAGACATAAGACTTCATCAAAAGTATACATGACATTAAGATCTCTTATCTGCAAGGGCCCCCTTAACCTCCAAGTCTATGACTCCACTAAAAGAAAATGATTACATCTTTTATCTAATTTGCCAGAATCTTCTCCCATTTTTGAAAATACAAGTATGTTGTCCACTCCAACTGAAGTCACATAAAATATCTATGTGTGTGCTCTTTCCATAGAAAACTGATATGAGAAAAATTATGTAACAACCATTGGACATTAAAAATGCAAACACATCACAATATTTCATGGGTATTTATTGTGTACATTCTCCAATTCTCTCTCTCTAGCTACAACTCCTTCCTAGTCTCCTTCCTCCATTTGTCTTCCTCCATCTCCTCACAGTCCCATCTTCTTGCTGCACTCCATCTTAAAGACTGTATTTCTTCCACTACAATTAGCTCATCCATATCATATATCATTAGCATCATCCTCTCAGCTCACATTTCCAACTGACTATCTGGCAGAGCCTCCAATCTTTACATAGCTACAAGGATGTTCACTTATTATAACCAGACCAAGCCACCAAGCTCCAGCACTCATCCCCCTCCTCCACGGGGACTGACCTGATCTCCACAATCAGAATATTTTTTACTTCTCCCTGTGTCTGCTCTTCTATGGAATCCTGTATGTCTATTGTAACGCTTAACACATAACTGCCTCTAAATCATAATTATGTACCTGCCTATAACCTCCATTTGGTAACAGAGAAGAAGGGGTGTGAAGTAAGAAGTGCAGGTGAAGCTTCACATTTTCTCTCATTGGTCCAGTTTAGCTTCACATAGTCTTGGATTCTTCATCTGTAAAATGGAAATAAGATGCCCACTTTACAGGGGCGTGGTGAAGACAATGTGAAAAGTAGCTTGCACACAGAAGGGGCTCGAAGAGTGGACGTTGCCAGGAGCAGTACATTTGTTTGCTCTGAATCGTCGAGGACAGAGATGGTGCCTTCACAGCACTCAGCCAGGACCTTGTTACAACAGTATTAACACACACCTGAATAGATCCTTTCTAGTGGTGCAACACATTTCCATAAAATGAAAACTGAAATGCCTTTACTCACTATTAAAGAATCCTTACAGTGGGTGATTTTAGAATAAAAGAACCATCAGAAGCCACACTATTCAAATCTTTTGGCTTTTTTGTAAACTCCACCTCTCTGGACCCACAAAAGAAACAATGCAAATAAAATAACACTCCTTTGTCTCTTGCCTGCTTCATCGAAGTCCACTGACTTTATCTCTATAGCTCTAGTAGAAACCGAGAAAGTGGCACCTTCTCCAAAAGTATTTGCTTCATTATAAAATACTATTACTTATGGCGTAAATAGCATTTTCTATACCACAGTGATAGAACTTAATGCTCCTCTGAGTTCCCACTATGTTTTTGTTCCTTTTGTATCTTGCAGTATTCAGTGGTGTGTCTTAACTCATTACCTAACACTTTAATACGTTTTCATTGAAAGGCTCAGGATGCTCCATTTTCTGATCAACTTTTTATTATACCTCTTCTCACAATGGTAAGCACTCAACTGACTTTTACCATACTTCTTAGCCCTGTCCCAAGAAAAATACTAAGCCAGGAACATAAGTTTTAAACTACAAATGCTTTTGTTTCACCAGATTCAAAAATTCCTATTTTACAGCACTTTATACGCCTTTATTTTCTGAGATGTAAGAGAGATCTTAAAACAAAGTTGGACCTTAATATTGAAATCAGAAAACTCCTGATCACTCTCATAATGATGGATATATTTGTTCTCATCAGTATTTTATTAGAGAATAAGAGCTTAGAATTAGATGAGACCTCAGTAGTTACAGATTGCAAAATAGCAGGCCACAGGCCAGATAGGACCCAGATATATTTTTAATGTGGTCCTTACAGTGTTTAAAATTAAGGACACTTCGCATAAAAAAAAAATCCAGACATTTCTGTTTTCCTTGAGAAACAAGCGTATTTTAGAGCCTGGGTAGTAACAATCAGCTACAGTAGAGTGGGAACTGCCCCCTTTACAGTGGTTTGCAAGTTCCAGGGCCATAGTCCATACTCTTTCTCCCACATGTCCTCCACCAGGCCTGCTCCACTGTTTTACCGCACCTGTCAGGCCCCTGCACACATCTGAAATACAGACACATTTTTTTTTTTTAAAGCAAAAAGCCTAGATCCAGAAAGGGCTTCCCCACAAGATTGCCCTGTGACTTTTGGGTTCCCCAGCTTTAAATTGAAGGTAATTTCTTGACCTCACAAGGCTGTTAGGAGGATTAAAAAAAAAGTGTATGAGCCCAGCTGTTGTGGCTCACTCATGGAATCTCAGCACTTTGAGAGGCTGAGGCAGGACTGCTTGAGGCCAGAAGTTTGGGAGCAGCCTGGGCAGCATAGCGAGACACTGTCTGTAAAAAGAATTTTTTTTTTTTAAATTAGCCAGGTGTGGTGGGTTGAGGAAAGCGGATTGCTTGAGCCAAGGAGTTTGAGGTTGCAGTGAGCCATGATGACGCCACTGTACTCTCTAGCTCAGGCGACTGAACGAGACCTTGTCTCAAAAAAAAAAAAAAAAGTGTATGAAAAGTGCTTTGTAAACTACAATGTAATGTTTGTCATCATGAATCATCTCCCAGAGCTGTGAGTTGCATAAATCCCTTCTACTTACCATTATTTTGATTCCTTGTTTCTCATATTATTAAACTACATATGACAGTTTAAAATCTACATTAAGAAAATTTTATTTATTTCCTTGCCTCACTTAACAAGAAAAGATGAACAAATATCAAAGGAAAGCAAAATGAATTTTTGAATGCCAGTGGATCTTTAGCAGGTCATTTTTGTTCATGATCTGGTATGAAACTAGCACAAAGTGTAATTACTGGATTGCTGATGCCTCCAAGTATTATGTTGTAAGTTCACCCACTAATCACCTGAGGCCTCAAAGCAAAACTGAAGGCCCAGGTATTAGGGGCACCTGTGAAATAGGAGCACTGACCTCTTCCATGGGCCTCACCAGCATTCCACTAAAGAATCCAGTTCCATCAGAGGAAAAAAAAGAAAAACTACGCTTGAATATAATAAGCTCTAATAGCTTAGACTCTAGAGTACTAAGCCATGGCACACTATTTATTTCTATAAAGATATAGATATGTCAAAAAATCAATAAGACATTTGAAAGAAAACAGAATCGTTTCAGAAATGGGCAGAGGTGCAGAAAACTGCACTTAAATAATGATGCAATGGATATAGAAATGCTAGCTGAGATGCATGCTACGAATGTTATCTTGTTACGTTAGGAATTCACAAATGTGTATTCTTTTTGTGGTCAATTTACAACAGAAGATCATCCTTTAATTGTGGGGGGGGAACCACAATTAAATCACCTGCGTTTAATGTTAAGATAATCACACCTAAGTAAACTGCAAAACAGAACTGTAAATAGTGGGGAAGAAGGATTTAAATTGGAATCAGCTTTCTTTATAAGATCTCCAAAATGGGAGTAACTTATGATTCAAGACACAATCCGTTGAAAAATTCATCTGACGAATCCTTTATAAGCATACCATCTCGTGCAATTACGGCTTTTCTTGAAGTTGAATGAAACCGTCGTTTGAATACAGATTAATGAATGCCAAATCACCACAAGGTCCTCAGTGTATATTTTACTTTAAAAATCAAAATAAAAACCAGCATAATTTAAGAAATCTGTTTTTTCAATAGATGTCCCAAGGCTGATGTTTAAGCAAGTCTCCTTGGCAACCAGGGAGCACAGCACATATTGGGCTGGGGGAAGGGAAGAAGGGGAGAGCAACTCCAGGGTTGGAAGCCTAAGTAACCCGAGTAGTAATTGCTCCCGCTAGACGACGCCGGTGGAGGCTGCATGGGCTGCATGCCCCTGAAATTTTAACTCCGGGTCTCGCCCCCACTGGCGCACCAGCAGTCTCCCACCCTCTCCCTCGGGTCTGCAGGCACCAACCCCGAACAGGTTACAAGGAGAGAGACTGGCTTACCCGATGGGGTGAGCGGTCTGCTGGGTTAGGTACCTGAGGCGGCAGCGCAGACACCGGGCTCTCCCTGATGCACAATGGCTCTGCTTCGCCCCACAATGCTGAGGTTAAGAGAACCCGCAGTAGCTTCGCTCTGCTGGGTAGGGGATGCAGTAGTGAAAAACGAGAGCGCCAGCGTGTGTGTGTGTGTGTGTGTGCGCGCGCGACTGCCGGCGCGCTCCCGAACTCTCCCGCGAGGAAACTGTTCCCTAGTAAATAAAAAGCACCAGCCAGCACTGCAGGTGGCACGTCCGGTTCGCTCCGCCCCAGGCGGCCGCGTCAGCTGGGAGACGAACCTCTGGCAGCCCCTGGAGCAGGTTCAGAAGCCGGAGCGGCTCCGCCCCCTCCCGCCCCCGGCGAGCCCGCGCGCAAGCTCCCCCTGCCCCGCGCGACCAGGCCGCCCGCGAGCCCGCGCGCACGCTCCCCTCCCTCTCCACCCCGCCCCCGCCGCCGGCGAGCCGGCGCGCGCCCGCTCTCCCCGGAAGTCCCCTCCCCCACGCCCCCCTCCTCGCCCCCGGCACCTGCGCCGCGGGCCGCTGGGTAACAAGCACAGCCTGCAGCCGCAGCTGCGATGACCGAGACCCTGGGACCCAACCTGATCGCCCCAGACTCCCTTCCCAGGCTGGCCAGCCACCTGCGCGAACAGACGCCGTGACCCTAACCTGATGTGCTTTCCTCTACCTAACCCTGCTAACTTGTGAAGTTCAAGTTGCCCCTATTTGTAGCAGCTCTACAGTGGCCCTCCTTAGGATGATACACGTTATGGTACTGTCGAGAACAGATTCAAAGTAACTTTAAGAAATGACAGGGGGACCAAGCCCCCGAGAGGTGGATCGAAGCTGCAAACCTAGGAATGAGGAAGGGTGTTTGGTTACAGCTAATTCAGCATTAAAACCACAAACAACCCCAGAACAGCACCATAAATTACAGGACCTGGTACACTCTTGTGCCACTTATGGGTCATTCATATCACTCTTATGTAAAACATGCTGAGAAACTAACACTTAAGCAAAGTCAGTAATTTTAGTAATTCCACCTTTGAAATGAAAAACTTGGTCAGATGTGGAGTTAAGACATCAGGAGCAGTAGAATGTAACTCTAAATTGGAGTAAACTATATTTTGTAGAAGTTCAGGGTTTAAACTGCTGCAAAGACGGAATTTCACAGAATGTTAAGTCCTTGCAGTTAAATCCCTTGCAGGTGTATGTTCTTCCACACACATGGGCTAGGATCAGTGTCCTCATCTATTTTGAGGTATCCTTAACATTCTCATTAATCTCAAATGAATGGTTTAGCAATTGTTTTCCACTTTTAGACACAGATTTCTGGATCTGTTTGCTCCCCCAGACCTGTCCTGTTTCCAGTACTTCATTCCCACGGTTTTGATATTTGGACTTTAGGATGCTGGATACCTACTTCTCTAGCAGTCCTGGACACCAGGATAGATGCTGGGGAAAAAATAACAAACAAGTGTAAACATTAGGTATAGTGTTATTCCCTAGGATTTTTCATATGCAACTTGGTATTTTTATTGGGTCTTGTTTTATACCAGAAAATAAAATGTGAAAAGCATGTTTGAAAATATTGACAATGTCTGGTGTCAATAAATAAAACACTCCTTTAAGATTCATAAGGTATTCTTCACTAAAGTGAGTATACTTAAAATTTTAAGCCCATCTATATTGATTGGATTGTTTGTTTAGAATAGAATCTATTTATTAAATATAATTAAATAGAGCAAAGAATATAACTGCATGTAAATAGGAAAAAAAAACTTTACGTCACCAACTCACCATGTGTATGATTATGGAAGGGTCTCTTGCTGCCCAAGCTGGCTGTGTCTTGTTCATTTTCAATTCTTTCATTTAAAATATGCTGTAGCCATTCTAGGAAAAGAAGATTTTCTGTATCTACAGACACTACCTAGTGATTCAGGCCACTCTGCTCAGGAAGGGCTGAGTGGAGAAGTTTGACTTTTTGCCTAAGGTCATTCTGAATGCACAAGACGAAGGTGAAGAGGTCACTGGTAGAGTATTGGAGGCACCTTGTCTTGCCGTGTAGGGCATTTGTGTGTCTGTCACAGGCATGGGGAGTAGGCGCCATCCTGTGTGTGGTACACGCTTCCTTGGTCCCCCACACATGCTGCGGGCTCTCTGACTCCACATCCCTAATGTCCTCCTGGCCCTCGAACCCGAGTCCATGCCTGGGCAGGCCCTTTCAAATCCCTGGCACTGGTCACTGCTCAAGGTCCCCAAGTCCACTCCAGGCCAGGCCTCCTCCTGTCTGCTCAGTTCCCATCGTCCTCTATTAGCCCAGCCTCAACCATTGCCCTCTGTCCCCAGCTCTGCAGAGGCCACCCCTCAGGCCCCACAGTGCCAGCTGGTCCTCCTCTGACCCTCTTCACAGCAGCATCTGTGTTCTCTAGGTCCCATCAAGACCCAGATCAAACATCCCCCTCCCACCCCTCACCCTCATTGGGTGCCTCTCCTCTTCAGTCCTGAGTTCCCAAGTTCCCGAGCCTTTCCATTACACTCACCTTCTGGGCTGTGTCTCCCCTGAAACACACCCCAAGATACACTGGGGCCCCCAACCCTGGCACAGCCCTGGTGGGGGGTGCCACACAGGGGAAACTCACTGGATGGATTCATGGAGGGCCCCCACTGGCATTCCCTGAGACTGACTCAGAACCCACACAGAGCACCTGCCCCACCAAGGGAAGGCCTCACCCTGAGATGAGGTTCTGAGAAGTAAACAGGTTGCTGTTCTGCCTACAGTGGTAATAACTGGGCCACAGTAGGGAGTCTGGTGTGTCTAGGAATTCAGGCCTCTCCTTTCTGCAAACAGGACAGATAATATCAATGATGTGATGGTGCATCCTCCACATGCATCAGGGTGAGCTGTAGCCTTACCAAGGTTTCTCATACCACCATCCCCCTTGATGCCTGCATGGGCCCATACATGTGAGAGGGATGACAGCAGTGGATGACAAAGCCAGAATCTCAACTGGCCCCTTGACCGGGAGGCAGGGCTTGAACGAACCTGGGGTAGGATGAGCTGATCAGGGCTGGACGAGCTGGCTGTGCCATAGGGTGGGCCCTGGTGCACCTATCTCCCCCCACACTGCAGCCCCTGGCCCCTGCACCCACACAGGGACTCACAGACTGGCTGCATAGGTGAGCCTGCTGCATGAATGTGGAGGGCTGAGTGGCCCGGCCTGGGGGTTCAGGCAGCCTGGTCGATGCACTGCAGGATGGAGCCTGGCCAGCAAGTGGGACGGGGTCTCTAGTAACACAGCTGCATGCCCCCCACCTCTCCAAGCCCAGCATCACCCCGCCCTAGCCTGGTTCCTCTGGGACTCTGCCACCCACCCACCATAAAGAGGGCAAAAAGATAAACTACAGAGTGAAAAAAGATATTTGCAGTAGATGTAGCTTAAAAGATCAAATATCCACAATACATGAAGAACTTACAAACCAATAACAAAAAGACAAATGGGAAAATGGGCAAAGACTTGACCAGGCACCTCACAAATACCCAATGAGCACACTATTTTAAGTTCATGGAGTTAATTCCATTTCCACGAAGCAGTGTATGTGCCACTCAGCGATGTGTCCCTGCGCAATAAATATACAAAGGGAAGCAAGGCTATTATAGCTCGGGCTGCTCTAACAGGTACCATGAATAGGGCCTTCTACAGAACAGATACGTATTTCTCACTGTGCTGGAGGCTGGAAGCCTGGGTCAGGGTGGCAGCATGGCTGGGCTCTGGTGAGGCTTCCTGGTTCACAGATCCCTGTGTCCTCACATGGGGGAAAGCTCACATTCTTAAACAAGTATCCTACAGTATGGTTGAGTGTGGAACACTTTTTTGGTTGTTTTTTTTAGCTTACCTCTTAACATACTTGGAGAAGCCTCTTGGAACACAGTAAGTTTTTGCAGCATTTTTTTTTCCATCTATCATCAGCTTGTCCATGAGCCAAGATATTAGAGCATAGCATAAATCTAGTGTTATCATAAGC
>CM052441.1:51873691-51960217 GCA_028533085.1 Varecia variegata
AAGTAAACATCGCTACTTCCCAGAGATTCCTCCCGGAAATGATATAGCAGATGCTGAGGAAGGAGGCATTTGTAGTAATGTTGAGAAGAGAAAAATGGACTGAGATGGGAAATTTGTAAGCTTTTCAAATGCAGTTTGATTATGTGAATAAATTATACTTAGTTAATTTTGGTTCAATACTGTAGTTCTTTTAAGAAAACATGAAATAACTCTAATCAATACAAAATTGCATTTTAAAATCTCTGTAAATCAGTCAGAACTTTTCCTTTATCACATAAAGGTCAACACTTCAATCACCACGCTTGAAGCTCAGACTCGAGGGAATGGGAGGGACATGGGCAATATATCTAACCAGAACTTTTGTACCCCCATAATAAGCTGAAATAAAAACAAACAAACAAACAAAAAATACTTCAATCACTAGTACTGCTATTTCTGAGCCATCTTCCCTATGTATAATAAATCTATATTGTGTGGTTAGGCAGCTGTAAGTATGACTCTATTATATGGTGTCACATGGTAAAGTATAATACTTCCCCTATCATTCGTTAGCATATTATACTGCTTTTTATTACATATAGGAGAGCACTTGGGTAGCAGTGTCACAGAAAGTGCATGGAATTGAGATGCAGAAAGCCTGGATTTAGATGTCAGCATCACCACTGGCCATGCCATCTTGGAATTGTCCTCAACTTAAAACAGGTAACAGTGGCTAATATTTTAAAAATAATTATTATACCAGGTACTGATCTAGGTGGTTTACATATCTTAACTTGTTTTATATTTACCATAGATATGAAAATAAGTACTATTAGCCACATTTTACAGGGAAAATTGAAACAGCTTCAGTAAATTTTCAAAAATTACTTAGTGTTGAGCCTAGATTTAAACCCTGTTCGATTATTTTCAGAACCTTGTGCTGCTGCTACACTATGTTGCCTTTCTGTAAAATTACGAGAATTAAGTGAGATAGTGTGCAAGGTGTCTGGGATGCACGAGGCCAGGACTGGTCAGTGCTCACTGTTCACGAGAATCACCTGTGGAGTTCTGGGCTCTCTGCCATGAGAGACTGGTTCAGTAAGTTTGAGAGACTCCTGGGTTAATGGCCTCAGGATCAGGAATGGTTTTTAAAAATATTTAATGGCTAGTGGCACCAGGACTGTCTAAACTGTGTACTAGTCTTTTGGGCAGATTGAATATCAGCATTGTCTAAGTTTTATTATGAAAGAAGATAAGCAGGGAATAGACAGAACGGTGGCTTTGAAGGAGTTTGAAGGAAGTAAGTTTTCTGGGTGACGAAGGAGGGAAGAAAGAAAGAATTCCTGGAGATGAAAAGATTTGGGGTTAGCAGAGTCAGGAGAGAAAGGAGGAAGGTTCATAGGCTGTGCAGGAGGACTGGGATCCAGGCAGCTGATGGAGGACAAGCTGTCCAAAAAGAGAGGCCTGCTGCAGAAAAATGGGTGGATTTGGCAAAGTTCTACCTTAAATAGACAGGGTGACCATATAATTTATTGCCCAAACTGGGACACTTTTGAGAGTGAGAGGGGGTACCAGTTACATTAAGATAATAGGGACAGTAGGCATACACTGGAATGTCCTGGACAAACTAGATTCGATCATCTTAACCACGAAAGGCACTGTTGGAGGACTCGAAGACTACCTTGGGCACTGGATGTAATCCTCTTAGCACCAATTTGTTGACGTTAAGCATCTCACAATCACTCAGAAATGGTTCTGTGCCAGAGGGCTTTGCTTTGTCCCCCAAATACTTGTGTATGGACATCCCCTTCTGCATATTTACTCAATGCCTTCAAACACCCATAATCTCAAGAAAAGGAGAGTGGGGCCCTGGACAATTAGTAGTGTTGTGAGGAAGCTTCTGTACCCATACTCGGAGGTATTGAACTGAAGTAGCTCAAAGCACCCTAAATCGGGGCTATACTTAAAGACAGTCTGTTGAGTAGAAATTAAAATATACAAGAAACCATTCTAAAGGGTTAGAATGGTTTTATGTACCTCAAATAGCCATCACTCATTGCTTGATAGCTACTCTATCTTACTTGTTCTGACAAAGGCCAATCTATGAAACAGTTCTAGAGAAGGAATGTCTGTCCAGTTGTTTGATTGGATGGTCCATTTTTTCTGCTTCAGGAGTGATAGGAGTGGATTACTTGTTAGGAGAAATGAAATATCAGAAGCACTTATTAGGTCCCTGTATAAAAAAACAAAGTTTCAAATTCAGAGCATTTGGGTCACTAATTCCATGGACTCCCCATGCCTTTTTTCTGCCATTTTCAGTGCCCCAAGACTAGAACTATGGTTTAGGAGCACATGGAAATAGAATTGTAGAACAGGGACTCACTAATTAGAAGAACAGAATCCTGAGAAGAGTTAAGAGTTGTAATTTTTCAATGTATTGATGTAACACCAAAATCGCTTCCTCCTCTGCTTCCTATGAGAAAAAAGACAACAACAAGGAAGCCATTGTAAAGATAGGTAATTTGGGAACAAGAATTTAGTCAAAATGGATAAGCCAGTACCTGGAATTGAGAAGTAATCCCTGAGATAAAATGGATAACAGCACAGTCTTGATGAGCAGGAACGTTTCTTGGTTGCATGAAAGAATATATCTTTTGGAAAGGTTAGAGAGGAAAGTCACCTGACTGACATTGAACTCTGCTTACGGCTCCAAAGCAAGCAAACTATTAAAATGATTTATGTGTAGGATTGATTATTGACATCCCCATGTGGAAAATAGAGGGGCCACTGAGTAAAAATAATAGCAATTTCTAAAATAAGCTTCAGGCCTTTTTCTATTTCCAGAAGAATAAATATTGATAAAATTTAATACATGCATGTTTGGTAGTAAAAACTCCATTTAGAGCTAATGATATTTGAGCAATTTTGTCATTTTAATGTACTTTGGTATATTTTATATGGGAAATAACATAACCCAATTTTTCTGTAAATGTCTTGCTGTATTTCAAAGTAAGCATAATATACATCACCCAATACTTTAACTGAACTATATATTGAAAATTATTTTTATTTTAGAATTATCTGTAATTCCCTTTAATTTTTCAATGACACCTGTTACATAATAGCATATTTTGCATGTTTTTGTGTATATACTAATTTTACTTTTTTGTTGTTGTTGAGACAAGGTCTCCCTTTGTTGCCCAGGCTAGAGTGCAGTGTTGTGATCATAGCTCACTGCCAGCCCAAACTCCTGGGCTCAAGCAATCCTCCCACCTCAGTCTCCCAAGTACCTGGGACTACAGGTGTGCTATTTTTTTGTAAAAACAGGATCTTAATATGTTGCCCAGGCTGATCTCAAACTCCTGGCCTCAAACAATCTTCCCACCTCAGCCTCCCAAAGTACCAGAATTACAGACATAAACTACGATGCACTGCCTACTTTTCTTTTAATTAATTTGTTTTCAATATATGATGTTATGGTTTGACAAGTCTTTATCTGGGTTGGTAGTATATAAACATGCTGCTTTTTAATTACTCATGTAAGAAACAATACAAATGAGCTCCTATTATTTGTTATTTACATTATTTTTAGTGTAGGAAGACCCTTGCGTAGAGCCATTGAGTATTCAACTCAGATTGCCTCTATTTATTGCTCCTTAGGCCATTAACCATTCATTTATTCAATGATTTCTCTAACAGCCTTCCTGCTCCTGGTACTGGTCCAGAACTGATCCTATTGGTTCAGATAAGGAGCTTAGAAATGTTGAAGAGCCATTTAAAATGTGTGTCATAGAAGGAAAGAAGGAGAAAAATAGAGAAAGGGAGAGAGAGGGATAGTATATTTTGCTTTACAAATATCCCCAAAATACTACAACATCACTAAAGCAAACGAGTACCTTTTCTCCTCTTAAGTTATTTTTTGGCTACATCTTTTTCTTTTGTTCCTGGCCCTGATGCTTCTGGAGGAATAGTAAAAGGACAGATAGAAGATTTTTAAAAGACCAGATTTAAGAGATTCTAAGCCTCAAAACAACATTCTTTTTTTTTCTTTTTTTGAGACAGAGTCTCACTCTGTCTCCCTGTCTAGAGTGTGGTGGTGTCATCATAGCTCACTACAATCTCAATCTCCTAGGCTCAAGTGATCCTCCTGCCTCAGCCTCTCAAGTAGCTGGGACTACAGGCATGCGCCACCATGCCTGGCTATTTTTTTTTATATTTTTGGTAGAGATGGGATCTTGCTCTTGCTCAGAGTAGTCTCGAACTCCTGACCTCAAGCAGTCCTCCCACCTTGGCCTCCCAGAGTGCTAGGATTGCAGGTGTAAGCCACTGTGCCTGGCCTCAAAACAACATTATTAATGAAGCTTTTAAATATTTAGGTCACCACATTCTATTTTTTAAAAGACCCACTTCTAGGTAGGTCAAATGTGCAACCCATTTCTGCATGTAGATATGAAATTAATAGCATGATTTTTTTAACTATCTCTGCTTGCTCAAGTAATTTATTAAGCAAAAAGAAGACCAACATTTAAACTTCAGAGCTTTTTAAAAGATAAGTGGCTTTTCAAATCATTTTCTCAAATCAATAAAATTGCCAGTTATTCATCACAAATATTTATTGATCTATTGACTATGTGCCAAGTATTTATCTAGAAGCTGAGGATACAGCAGGGCAAATAACAAGGTCTCAAGTCTCATGGATATTGAGTTTTATAGTGTTAGCTGATGTGCAGTTATCTGTTGCTCCGTAACAAACCATCTCAAAACCTAGTAGCTTAAAACGACAATTCATTATTCTCTCGTGGTTCTACAGATTGTTGGATCTCAGCAGGGTGGTGTTCCCTTGGGGTTTCTCATGCAGTTGCAGCTGGGGCTGGTACCATCTGAAGACTCCGTTGGGCTGAACATTGAAGATAGCATACTCTTATGGCAGCATTTGATGCCGTTTGTTGGCTGTGAGTTCAGCTAAGGCTGTAGATTAGAGCATCTATAGGCAGCCTGTTCATAGGGCATGGGCTTCTTACAACATAGTGATTGCCTAGGTTCCAAAAACAAACGTTGCAGGACAAATAAAGTGAAACTGTCAGTTACTTAAGGCCGGGGTCAAGAAATTGGCAGAGAATCACTTCTTTATTTGTCAGAGCAGTCACAAAGCTTGCCTTGATTCAAAGGTAGGGGACATAAACCACATCTCTCTATGGGAAAAGTGTCAAAGAACTTGTGGCCATCTTTACCCTTTGTAGTGCATCATATCGGGAAATGCATGATATCACTTTGTCTCATTTTGATGATGTTAACTTTGATAGCTTGGTTAAGATGGCATCTGCCAGATTTTCACTATAAAATTACTATTTTTTTCCCTTTTTAATTAATAAGTTATTGATCAGGAAAGGGCATGAGAAGTTTTGGAAGTGTTCTCTATCTTGATCTGGTGGACATTGCATTAGTATATGCAAATACATGAAGCTGTGCATTTCAGAATAAAGCATTCTACATACTTTGGTATATTGTGTTTAATACCTTAATTGAAAAAAAATTAAAAAATAAAATTCACCATCTTCACTTTCATACCTTGCCCTGTTGTACTTCTTTTGGTTGTTTTGACAGTGATTCTATTAATACTAGTCTCCCAATTACAAAGACTGTAAAACTCAGACACTTTTGACTGTTCTCTAATTTACCGTCACCCTCAGCTTCCTGTCTCGGTCATGACTCTTTGTAATTCAGTTTTCAGCTGGTACCGAGGCTAATCTTTCCCACACAATGCAAATCTGACTAACTATATTAGCTTGCTCTGGCTGCGTAATGAAATAACACAGACTGGGTGGCTTAAACAACAGAAATTTACTTTCTTGCAGTTCTGGAGGCTGGAAGTCTGAGATCATGGTGTTGGCAGAGTCCGTTTCTTCTGAGGCCTCTCTCCTTGGCTTGTAGATGGCCATCTTCTCCCTGTGTCCTCACATGCCATGATCTTTCTTCTGTGTCTGCCTGTATCCTAATGCTGTTCGCTTGCTTTAAATTCATTCCATCATCCTTAGGATAAAATCCAAGTTTCTTAAATTGTAAGGAACTTCATGCCTGCTTGATCCCTCCAAACTCGTCTCTCATGACTTTCTCAGCATAAACTCTAGCTTTCCTAAGTTTCCTACTGATATATGTATTTACCTATGACCTAAAATGCAAAATAACACTTCAGAGGTTTATTGAATGATGATTTAGTTCAATTCTAGTTAATGAATATTACTGAGTATTAATTGGTTGCAAGGCTCTGAGGTAAGAGTTATAAAGAACAAACATAGCTTTGCTTGCTAGTTGGGATAAGAGAAGTATGTAGATTGCCCTACTGCAGGCCAAAATCTAGTAAGTGCTCCAAGAGGTATAAACACAATGCAGTGGGGATTCAAAGGTGTGAGAGATGACAGCCCTGTTGAGCAGGACTTATTTGGTTAATTAATGCTATTGTCCCAGTGAGAATGAAGCTGCCATTTAAGGGGGACAAAAATCATTTAAAAGTAATTAGTTCACCAAAGAATTCAGGTTCCCAGCAAGCCCAGTTCCTTTGTGTAAATGCTGTATTTGGTGACTGCATGCAGAGGGTCTTCCATTCCCAGGGAATACACAGAAGTTTCTTCAGAGGCTGTTGTAATCATTCACCTTTTGTGTGCTTTGATTTTCCTGTGCTGGTAGATAGTGTTTGCATTTGTATTTCTCCTTGCAGAGCATTGCTGTGGCTGGTGCAGTGGGGGTTGAGACCCCACTGTGATGCTCACTATGGCGCTTTTGTGCAGAGCCTGTTATCCTCAGAGAGCTCTCTTTAACATTTATGGGGAAGGCATGACCTCTATCGATTTCTCAGAGCTTCACATTTCATTAGATACCGAATGTCCCTTTTACACCTAGTATTTATACTTATGTACACTGGAATCCTTTGATTATATAGCTGCTATTGAAGAGGTAACTGTATTAGCTTGCTCTGGCTGCGTAATGAAATAACACAGACTGGGTGGCTTAAACAACAGAAATTTACTTTCTTACAGTTCTGGAGGCTGGAAGTCTGAGATCAAGGTGTTGGCAGAGTCCGTTTCTTCTGAGGCCTCTCTCCTTGGCTTGTAGATGGCCATCTTCTCCCTGTGTCTTCACATGCCATGATCTTTCCTTTGTGTCTGCTTGTATCCTAATCTTCTCTTCTTACAAGGACACCAGTTACATTGAATTAGGGCCCACCCGAATGACCTCACTTAATGTTAATTAATTCTTTAAAGTCCCTACCCCCAAAATACGTCACATTCTGAGGAATTGGAGCTTAGGACTTCACTGTATGAATTTTGGAGGAGAATACATTGCAGTCCAAAAACACTGATAACCTATATCAGATTTTTGCCGCATACAATTATTTTTTGAGGACATAATTTGATCTTGGTCATTTTGCATTGCATAAACTTCAGGGTGGTTTATGCTGTAATTGAGACTGAACATTTATATTAATGATATTAATAATTGGGATTTCTACCCATTGAGGCATTGTATGGCATTGGATGATATCTTAGAATCTGGTCCAATTCCTTCATTTTGCAGGTTCAGGTATGGTGTCTAAAGTCATACAATTAAAAGCTGAGTCTAGAGCCCAGGGTCCTGTTCCCCAATCCACAATGTAGTGTTTTACCTATTCTGTATATTAACAATACTTAATTTCCTGAAGACAATCTGGAGATACTGCAAAGATTTTAGAGTTTCTCTTCTATCAACAGAAATTAAATTATTAGTGGGTATAGTTTTTAGTTTATGGCTTCCAACTCTATTCTACTGCTGTGAAAATATCTGCAATCAATATTTAATACATGTGATAATTTTACATAAGTGAATGAGAGATTACAGAGCATATTAGCAAGGCACATCTGGGTTCAAGTATCAGCCTCCTCACCTATATAGGGATGTTATTTAAACATTCTCAATTACATTCCTCCACCAACAAAGTTCTCCCACTATATATAATAGCTGTGAAAATACATCAAAATAACAAGAAATAAGTGTATGATCTTCAGAATAAAACAAAACCACATTATCATAACAATGAAATTGCCCTACCATAATTGTGATAGTGATTTAAAAAATTGAATTCTGGATCTACAGAACTTCTTTTTTTCTTGCTATTATCATCTTCATAGCTTTGGAAACAAATCCTCTCTATTTCAGGTGTGTCCCAGTTTATAAAAACTTTTATTACAATTTTGAAATTTTCTCAGAATTTATAGTATGACTTATGAATATAAAATAAATTCTGTAACAATATTTTAATTTACAAGGAATGTCTAACTTGAATTATAATAACTAATGAGAGACAGTATAAGGTATAAGATAGAAGACATTGGAGAGAAGATTAATTCTTAATTATTTAACTTGATATGTAGTATAATTTAGACTCCATCACTTGGAATTTTATTATTTAATAGGACTAGAGAGAAGCAGATTGTTTAAAAAGTGGTCTCTAAGAAAATACTAAGCCAACTATTAGTTTGAGACAAGTACTGGGAACACATTTAACTTGTTCAGGGGAATAAATTGCTTTTAAAACTCAAAATTGTTTTAAAGAATTTAGTATATTGCTATGTATTTGAGAAGATTATGCTAATTACAAATGCATGACTATTCTTTCTCCAGCTGCACTTCTTTTTTGTGTGTGTTTTTTTTGAGACAGAGTCTCACTCTGTCGCCCGGGCTAGAGTGCCGTGGTGTCAGCCTCGCTCACAGCAACCTCAAACTCCTGGGCTCAAGGGATCCTCCTGCTTCAGCCTCCCGAGTAGCTGGGTCTATAGGCATGCACCACCATGCCCGGCTAATTTTTTCTATATGTATTTTTAGCTGTCCGTATAATTTCTTTCTATTTTTGGTAGAGACGGGGTCTCCCTCTTGCTCAGGCTGGTCTCAAACTCCTGAGCTCAAACAATCTGCCCACCTCGGCCTCCCAGAGTGCTAGGATTATAGGCATGAGCCACTGCGTCCGGCCCCAGCTGGACTTCTGTTTAGAAAGATGTGTATGTTTACACATCCTTGCTTGGCCTGTGAATTTACAAGGGATAAAACTGCACTCCTGTAAAAATACTGTATAGTTCACTAGTCGTTAGTGCAGTTTCCACTTTTGCTAGCTTTTGATATGGGAGATTTCAATCTAATTCCAATGACGGTAAATTTTTAGAAACTAATAATCTGTAGGAAACTCAAAAGTAAAACCTTTTATTCCTTTGTAGAGTGCTATAAATATATGAACTATTGAGTTTATAATGATAACAGTGGTAATAATAATGACATTATTACCATGGCACTTATTTACAGTGTTTAATATTTGCTTGACATAGTGCTAAGTACTTTCCTTATTTCATTTTATCCTCAAAATTACTCTACATAGTAGCTTCTTTTATTATTCCCAGTTGACAAGTGAGGAAACTGAATATCATAGTGCTGAGTACTTGCTTGACCCAAAGTCATGCTGGAAGTCATTAGGGGGAGGGGCTAACCCAGGTGTGGTTCCTCTGTAAACTCTGATCTTGGCCACAGTGGTGAGGCTGCCTCACCACTACTACACCTGTATTCTACTTGTAATGCTCAGTTCCTAGCAAGCAAGACTCTAAACTTTGAGGCAAGAAATGAATATGACCAATACATACAGCAAAGAGTCCCAGAGAGAGAAATTTCAAGGGGGATAAATAAATTTCAAGATGGCCTCTGCCATCACCCAAACCTCTTCACTTATAGTTGTGTCCTGAAAGCAATACAGGCATATGACTCTTATTCTACTCTTTGTTAACAGCATTTAAAGTTTTCAAAACTATTTCTCTGGTTCTATCACCTACACATTTGGTTTTAACAATTATATAGATATACCACAGTGAATCTTACCAGGGAAGTGGTCATTGGGTTGGGCATAAAAGAATAGAGAGGAATCCACCGTGGAGGAGAGTTTAGGAGAGGGGACAGCATGTGTCAATGCTTAGAGGTCAGATCAAGAATGTGGAAATAGCTAGTCCTTTTACTCTAATCTGGATGAATGGTTTCCCTTGCATTCTTTCATCCCACATCTCTCTGCCCCCCTACCAAGGATCATAGCTTTGATTAATTTCACAAGCTTGGAGGACCTAGACTATCTTGTATTGCTAGAGCACTTCTTTCTATCTCGAGATTTTATGCAGTCTGGCCATTTGCCTCGTCTTTGATGAGTCAGTGCTGGCCTTTGAGGTACACACTCATGGTTCTGTGTGGTATCCTTGGTGATGCGATGCTGATGGAGGCTTTCAAATGCTGACTAATTAGACCTCATACCTCAGGCATCTCAAGGGCTCAGAGAAGGAAGTTCGACTCCCTAAATGAAACTCCTAAAGACAGGCACCAAAAGCTCTCTCTTCTCTTGACAACATCTTACTATGTTTCTTAGGGCATGTTGGTGGTTGTGGTAATAGTAAGAGAGAGGAGGCTGAGCCTGGATGGGTGGTGGAAGGTTTTGCTTTGAAGGGAGAGAAGGAGTAGGCTCTGGCGTCTTTTGCAAAGCTCACTCTCATTAAATGGTCTTGGCTATCATGTCACCTATAGCTGTGATGCTGGTATATGTTCCACATAGAAGAAATATACTTTAGAATCCTCAAATAGTAATAAAAGGAATGTGACATCTGTGCTTCTTTTCCTCTGACAAGCCTCTGCCATCACCTAAATCTCTTCTATTTATAGTCATGTCCTGAAAGCGATACTGGTATTTTACTCCTATTCTGCTCTGTGTTAGCAGTATTTAATGTTTTCAAAACTATTTCTCCAGTTCTATCACTTACCCGTTTGGCTTTAACAATTATAATTAAAACATAAGTAAATATGTAGCCAGGTTTGACCCTTACCATTTTTAAGGTGTCAGTTCAAATACTGTTTCTACTGACTTTTACTTCAAGCATAATTAATTAATCCTATTTGGTCTCATAGAGAGACCTAAGATTTTGATAAACGTGCATGCACCCCTTCCCCCCATATCTAACAGTTTTCACTGAGAGAGCTTTGAGTGGCCAGACATCATACAGGTCTCCTTCCCATATGACTGTGATAGTATGTCTTTTTAAACAGCCTGTCAGTAAGAACCTGGAGGCCAAATAGTGCTCCTCCAAACAATTATAGGTATGAAAAATGAAAAAATAGCTTCCCCCCACTGCCCCGCCAACACTGTCTGCTATATTAATTTAGGATTTAAGAAGCAGGCAGTGGGGTGGGTGTTTGGCCTAGATTTTGTTCTGGCCTATTTAAAACATCAAAGAATGAGACAAAACGATTGGATCCAGTAGTATTAGAAACATCTTTGGTCAAAAAGTGAAGGTAGAGAAGCAAGCCAGTTTATCCTTTATCTTCTGAAAATGTTCCTTCTCTGTTGTCCGGAAAGAGAAGGGAAGATAGGTCTCTTTTTGAAAAGGAAGACATGAGAAGTTGCCAAGAATTTGAAGATTGTCTGAATTGTGTTTTTCCCTGGGTCTTTAATATTTGCGTATATACTTTTACTTATTCTAAAAGTGTTATATTAATAAAAGAGGCAAATGATAATTTTTGAGGTAGGGCAAGCTCGGAATGAAAATGTAACTACAAAGTTTTTAAAAATAATGCAGATGTCTGCAGCAGTCTTGATTTACTGTGGCAGAGTAATTTGCTATGGCAGAGAGGATGAAGAAAAGAGATTAAGCTGTTTTCCTCCTCTAGGGCTCAAACTCCTGTCTTGCCCAGGAGTCTGTTTTTCTTTTTATGAAATCCCAACTTCATGTTTATTTTTTTTTAACGTGGTATACAATTTAACAAATCATTTATCCTCACTCATCATTTTGTATACTTAGGACTTCATAAACATCTTGTTCTCAGAAGAATTCCAGAAGAAACTGAAGTCAGAGAAGCTCATTTCCCTGCCTTACCTCAGAACAACACAGTAATATTACCTAGATATTTCTATTTTTACCCCATAATGAGGACATTCAATCTAAAATTACACACAGGCCAGAGCTGCTACATTTCTGGTTCACTTTAACCTGAATAAGGACTTCAGATTTTCCTGAAATCAGATTCATGCAATGCCTTTTTCAAGGCAGTATGTGGCTTGTTACCATCAGAATTCAATGTTTATTTCTCATTATAATGAAAAAGGCCCTCTGGCTGTCCAACCAGCTGTAATTTTTCACCAGTTCTGAATAAACATTTCAAACCCTAATGAGTCATTGTTGAATTTGATGAAGAAAATGGAGTCAGAGACAGTAATTTACGTCTGTGCTGGCCACCCATTAAAGTTTTTCAACAAATGTGGGTAAAGGGAAAAGATGTAAGGCAAAAAGATGCCTGTGGTTTTCAAATTGTGGAGAAATGGCTGAAAAAGATTGGTGTTACTCTATGTATTCCTCTATGAAAGAAATAGGCAAAGTTTCTATTCTTGCTGGTGTGATTGGCTGGTGTTCAGACTTCCTACTCCGTGGTAAAGAAACCTTCCAGGAAGATGAGGTCAGATCCCCAAAGCAAGGCCTAAATTTCCAACCTAACTCCACAGGATCCATCCCTGCCCTACATCCCAATCCCCTCCCACCCTCAAAGATGATGGGAGTTTTGGCGTGGAAAGGAGGGCAAGCTGCAGAAGATGATTCCTGTATCAAAGAGGCCTGGGCCAGCATCCTCTCTAACGTGTGCCACCCTTTAAGACCCAGAAAGTGGTACTCTCCATGGTGAATCCAACCAGTTGGGGCAGAGACTCCTTTGCATAGCACCAGTAAATTCAGAGCTCTCCTAGGTATTTTGAAAAATCCTTCTCTATATCCAGCCTTTACTGCCTGAGCACTTGCTTGAGTGTTTTCTACCGGAGTTTCCTGCAGTCCCCTGTTTATCCCCCTAAATCACAGTATGCATTTTTCTTAAATAATCAAATGAATATTCAACAAAATGAGTCAAGATGTACAACTTTAGCTTTTGAGTTTTCCACACTTTCAAAGCTGTGGCCTTGGGACTGGAAAATGTCTGTCTTTGTTTGAAATTGTATACTTGGGTTATAGTGGAATTTGGGAAGCGATCAAGGAGCCTCACTATGAACAATGATGACACAGGCAAGTGGGCTTCCACAAGAAAGGGGAAAAGGGAAGCTTGAATATCCAGTTCACAAATACAGGTTGTGAAGTGCAAAACCTTCTCAGCATTCAACATGACATGTCTTCCGAGTTGCCAGTTTCCGTGCAGCTTCTATGCTCTAGAGAAGAGAAAATTATGCTAAATTTTATATTCACTGGTTGAATTTCTTCAGCCACTTTAAATATCAGAACAGCATTCTTAACTTAAACAGAAATGTTCTGAACTGATTATTTAAATGAGTTTTTCACCTTCACAAACTGGGAATCATTTGGGGGGTTTTGTTCCCAAAAGAACTTTAAGAAAATACTAGCATAAATCTTTTATTATAAAAGTAAGATGAATGATAAAGAACCAAATCTTTCTAAAATTACAGATTATAAATCATCAGAAAAACTGATGGCTTATGCATATCAAATCTGTGCTTGAAAACATCTTTATATTGCTAGAAGGCTGCGACTAGAATGCAGAGTAGGAAAAAAGATGCAAAACGTCAACATTGAATGTGTAAAAATAATCTGCCTTTTTGTCAGAAAAGCAAACCTGGTAACTGTATTTTTGCTTCTCCAGTAGACAACATTACCAGCCTTGGATGCTGAAAAAAGACCCTTATGTGAGGTTCCTAGCTGAAGAGAAATCGTATTATTTTGAAAGATACTGACATTTACATAAGAAGCTATTTTTGCTTAGAATGTCAGTGCCTTGTTTTTAGTGATGTTAGGCTCTTGAAAACGATTTGATTCTTGTGTATGATGATAAGGCATGATGATCATAAAATAAATATAAGATAATGAAAGAGGAAAAGTATATCCTTGAAGGCCCTATAGCAGAAAGCACCAGATTGACCCATCAAGTTTTTGCCCTTTTTTTTTTTTTTAACATTTTATAATACAAGGGGATTCTGTTTCAGGACACCTATCAGCATGCCACTTTGTGTGTTACTTTTGGGAATCTAGGACTGCAGCAGGGAACCCTGTTGTGGATGCTAGTTGTGGGTGCTTGCCCCTATAAGGGAGAAGGATTTTATGAAGGTTAAAAAAAACAAAAAAACAAAAACCTATGTATATGTGTTGTAGATCTTGGTGTTTCTCTTTTTGTTTCTCTTATATTTCTGTATTTCTCTAATATGAAACACTGAGAAACTGATTAGTAAATGAAACTTGAATGAATGAATAAACACATTCAGACGATAGCATTTTTCCACATAGAAGTCAGCGTATATCATACCTCAAATTGATATTAACGCATTTAAAAAAAAACCAAAGTGCTCCATTTGATTAAAAAAAGAGTTTCAAATATAAGCTATGAGTTGTTTTTCTCTTATTTGTCTTCACAGTACAGCTGCTGCTTAGTAAACATTACTCATTTTGGAGTAATATGGGAGGAACCAGACTGTTCAGGACTTGGTAAACCATGCTGAAGAGCTGACACTTGATGCCTTAGGCCCTGGGGAGCCCCCAAAGGATGCTGAACTTTAAAGATGTCTGATGAGAACAGTTGTGTACAGGCCAGTTGGGACTGGGAAGGTGCTGGGAAGCAGGGAGAAAAGGTAGGAATTTATTTCCACTTATCCAGGTATTGCAGGAATGAGACCTGGTCTTAGATGGCATAAGTAGAAATGGAGAAAAGATGGGTGTTAGAGGTATTTTGAGAAATTATAAATTCCTTGAAGGCTAGAATTTTGTTTTACTTCTCTCTGTGCCTGTCCCATCATCCTAATGTCAGGGACACTAAGAACCCAATAGACATATGTTGGCATAAATTGAACTCGGTGACAAGACATAGCAAATGAGGATTATAAAAAAATAAAGCCTACGATGCCTATGGTGGGTCATTTGGGATGAACATTCAGTTATATTTTAAAAAATGATTCCAGTATACCAGTGAATAGGAAAATGGTGATATCTTTAAGAGCTTATGGGTAAGGGTCATAATTAAACACCAGTTCTACACTTGCTTATGTCACCTTTGAGCCTTCCCCAGGCAATGCTCAGATTCCTTCTCTGAGCTCCATGGACACTGTTCACTAAGTATAGTATTTTGCTCATCACACCATATAGCTATTAGTTCATTACTATTATAACTTCTTGAAGGTGGGAACCTAATCCTGTTATTTTTTTTTAATTGAGGTATAATTATCATTCAGGAAAATGCACAAACCATACTGCTCAGTTACTTTCTACTTATGTATATACCCAGGTAACCATTACCTAGATCAAAATACAGAACACTTCAATTGTTTCAGATCACTCCCTCCTGCTACTTCTCAATCAATAATGCCTCAGCCCCACCCCAAGTAACCACTATTTTAACTTCTATTGCATAGATTAATTTTGCCTATTCTTGAACTTCATAAAAATGGAACAATCGTATATGTGTCTTTACGGGGACACATGCATTCATTTCTCTTGGGTATGTACCTAGGGATGGAATTGCTGGGTCATAGGTATGCATATGTTTCACTTTAGTAGAACCTGCCTCATAGTTTTCCAAAGCCATTGTAGGGTTTTATTCCCCCACCGTGAATCCGTTATTAAGTGTTGCAGTTGCTCCACAATGGCACCAAGACTTAGTATGGCCAGTCTTGTAATTTTAGTCATTTGGGTGGATATGTAGTGTGATTTTTATTTGCATTTCTCTAATGAGGAATGATGTTGAACACCTATTCATTTGCTCATAGGTCATTTGGATATCTTTTGCAAAGTGTCTCTTCAAGAATTTTGTACATTTAAAAAATTAGATTGTCTTTTCTTATTAATCATGCCTCTATTTGAATATGCTGAGTTCGGCATAGTGAGTGGCAATTAACAAATATTTTCAAACGTTTGTTGAAAAAGACAATGAGAGTAAATAAAACTGGCTTTATTTGCAAATTTTTCTTTGTCACTGACCACAGGAAATGGGTTGTGGAAGTAATTAGCTTCTACAGTCCATTTAAATTTGTTGGTTTTTGAAAATATCAAGATGTAAATTCTAAACACAGCTGGTTGTATTTGTGATAGAAGCACTTGTGATTTTACATTAAATTTCGGTTCATTCATGCATTTAAAGTACTCATTATCATAGTGTCTGGAAGCCCAGAAAGATTTTGGACTAGAATACAAATTGTAACATTATCTTCTGTTTTTCTTTTATCATGTTAATAAGATAGATTAGATATGATGTCCAAAATGCAGGGTTTATTCTACTAGTTATGTTTCTTATTTGATTTCTAGACTAGAAACGTGCTTTTTAATCCCTTGATGATACATGAGTTTTTAAAAATATGAAAAAAAATTTAAAGTTCAGATTTAAGGTTATTTTGTTTTAATAACTATTTTTCTAACTGTAAAGTAATAGCCACTCAATTTTGAATATTTAGAAAATATGGCAGTATAAAGAAAGAAAACTATTTTGACCAACTTCAGTTTCCCACTGGGAACATCTGGCTTTCTGTGTTTTGTACACACACTTCTCTGTATGTGTGTATGCACATGTGTATGTGTATACATATGTGTAAATATATGTGTGTGGTCCATGTAGCTGTATGTTTATTTTTGTAGTTTGAATTCAATTTTTTCCTTTGGTAGATTGGAGGACTATTTGTATACATATGTGTATAAAGAGAAAAGTTTGTTGTCTTATGTCTCTGGTGTCTTATATATAGCTCTTTGCTTCTTATAGCAAACATGAAAACAGGCACTTAGTAATCAATCCTTTTCTACCATCTGTGCTTCTTTGGGAAGACAACTGTGTCCATCTTTCCTACCCTCTAGTACTTAACATCATACCTTGTGTATATAGCATCATACCTTGTGTATATAACTCATCAATTGTTAATTTATTAACAGGCCTTAAGAGAGATGCTGGCTCTGTTAGAGGCTTCTCCCTTGTGAGGAGGAGTCCAGATTCAGTGTACTAAGTAACACGTGGGCGATGCTATTTGATCCCAAGTAAATGTAAGAAATTCATGGTTGGCTTCTATTCCTGGAGTTTCATAGACTCAGAAGCTCAAAAAGATCTTTAAAGATCTTCTCATTCAATTCTATGTGTCCAGGCAGATGAATTGCCGAGCTCTCTAGGGGATAGCCGTGAATTCTCTTGAAACTTTTTAAAGATGGAGACTATTGAAATATTTTATCAAATACACCCTTTGCTAAATTATGGTTTAGTAATTTAGTTATGTTTGAAATAGCTCAGTTTCAACTTCAACTTTGCTAACCTTAAAACAGACATTATATTCCATATTTAGGTGATAAGGAAACAACAGCAGAAAGCAGCATGTTGAATTTACAAAGTAAAAGATGTTTATTATCTAAATCTTGAATATACAGAATTGTAGCCCTGAAAATTAATGTGACATACAATTTTAAAAATATGAAAATTAAATGTGATTTCATAAAATTTCCCTTGTAGAGAAATAAACCCATAGAAAATAGATAAGTATAAAAATAGTGATCTCTGATTTGGGTATATTTTCCCTCAGACATTTAGTATGAATAAATGCTTTGTGCCAAGCATGGTGGCTCATGCCTATAATCTTGGCAATTCGGAAGGCTGAGGCAGGAGGATCACTTGCTTGAGGCCAGGAGTTCCAGACCAACCTGGGCAACATAGCAAGATACTATCTCCAACAAAAATAAAAAACAAAAGTAGCTGGGTGTGTTGGCACATGCCTGTAGTCCCAGCTATTTGGGAGGCTGAGACAGGAGAATCACTTAGCCTAGGAGTTGGAGGCTGCAGTAGGCTATGATCTGGCCACTGCACTCCAGCCTGGACAACAGAGCAAGACCCTGTCTCTTAAAAAAAAAAAAAAAAAGCTGTGTGTAAAATATACCTTCAATGTTACCATAAATTTTTTTAGAGTAAAATGAAATTTATGTGAATCAATCATGGAAATTTTACATGGATTTGCAATGTGTTTTTAAAAATTTCAAAATGTTTAATACAAATTAAAATGCCTCCTAACCCCAAACTTTCCCCTCAGGTAGTGTCAGGCAGTGGATGGTGCCAGGTGTTAGGAAGATGCCTCCTCCTTTATAATTGTCTCCCAAGAGTTTTCTATGAAGGGAAGATCTACTGAAATCCTTTAATAGGCCAGGATGGCTCTGGAAGATGGACATATAACCTTTCCTATCCTATAACTTTTCTAGGCATTATAATAATGTTCAGGCTGTGGAATTTTTTGGTAGTGGTGCTACCAAGTAGGTGACCCCAGACACACTGTGGTATCAGGAATGCTAAGCCTGTGCATCACTACTGACCCCTGGCAGGGTAAAAGAATTCTACTTTCTTTTCTTCTGCTGCCCCTCCCCCATAAGGTTATCAGTCCTTAAAAGGAAGAATTAAGCTTTTGAGTATAAGCAAGTACATCAACTGTATTTTTTACAATTGATTATTAGTTAGTAACTAGGCAAATATTTAGTCCCTACCCAAGGTGGCATTGAAATCCTGCTTATAAATTTAGTTCTTCCTACATCTGAAATATCTTTTAACTGAATCTAAGAACACACAAAAATTGGATAAGCTTAATGATTTTGAGTTCCTTGAGCAGTTCCATATCAAAGTATTTAGTGGGGTTAAAATTAGCCTCATATGATATATTCCAACTTATTTCATGTTAAGTATAGAGCATTGAAACATAATTTGTGCTTTTTGCAAGGAGATAGAATGCTTGTATTGTTTACTCTTTTAAATACATCCCTTTAAAAATATGGTAAAATAGACACATTCTACTATTAATCCCCAGTGTTCCCTTTCCTGTTATACATTAGGTCTGTTGATCACTGCTTAGGAGACCTTGTTGGCCCCACGTGTCTTTAAAATTGCCAATTAGCAGCCCTGCGCAGATGCAGCTTGTTACCAGCCACAGAGGAGGAATGCTATTTAAAAACAGACAACTCATTTCTTCTATGAGTGTGCTGAAAACATGTAGGTAGAGCTATATGAAACAAAAGATGACTTCAAGGTTGTTTAAATCATTGGAAAATTGAGAACCTTCGCTGCAAATCTTACTCTGTGCTTCAGTACCTGTCTCTGAGCATAAACACCCTGGAGACTGGAGGCGTTGTTTTGCTTCACTCAGTGCAAACTGCTTTGAGACTCTCTGACATCATTAAGTCAAATTTTAGTCCAGACGTTTTGTTCAGACCTAAACTCTGAATGACACTTGCTCAGTTGACTGAGAGGAGAGAACAATATCTGGGAACTACTCCTAATGTAATACAAATGTTGAAGTGTTCAACTTGGACTTTTTTTTCCCTGTGACATTAAATATATATTTGATATATATTTATAATATATATGATATATAATATGTATATCAACTCTCAGTGTTTTACGTTCTGCTGTAAAGATGTTGTTTTTTTCTCCTAAACACTGGGGCTGCTTAATGGTGTCTCCAATCTGAGGCATGTTTTTTTGTGAGAAGCATGGAAATTCTTTTTCCTCCACATGTTCTTTCCTACTTCAACTTTCCACCTCCCACCTTCTATCTCCAAAGAAATATTTGCCTTCCTATTTGTAATCTTTGATGTTTTATTATTTTAATACTGTGAGTTTGAGTATGAACCTATACAAAAAATTGTCTGAAGAAAACAATATTGGGCCAAATTTATAAAAGGCATATAAATCTAGATAAATTTATTTAGAAACAAGTATTGTGTACCAAATCTCGTGAGGTTAAGATCTAGCCACTGCCTTTAGGGAGCACATCATCTAATAGAAATAAGAATATCGATAATAACAATGTTAACACTTACTGCATTCTTATTTTGTGTCAGACACAGTTTAAGGTACTTTACATTCATAATCTTCTAATATAAATTCAATTATTCCCATTTTCCTGATAAAGAAATCAAGGCCCAGAGAGATTAAATAACTAGACTAAGATCACACAGGTTAAATGGGACCCATGTAGGACAGATACTTGAACTGAATCTGTCTGACTCAAAGCTGACATACGTGCACCATGTATTATAATAACTGCAAGGCATTGGGTGATTGAGTTTCAGGTGTGTAGAAGAATACAAGAAAAGGGAAAACAATTCCAGATTTGGGTGGTCAAGGGAAAGTTCTATGGAAAAGGTGAGAACTCTTAGAAGTGGTAGATTGATAATGTGAAGAAAGAAGACTTTGAAAGGGGAAAACTCATACCGTATGTAGATCTGTGCAGGCTATTTCATATGGTATCCATAAATACTCAAGAGTCTTCATGTTTGCCAATATTGGCAGACAGCCTATGCACAGAGCAAACATTGTGTTCCATTAACTGAGCCTCTGGGTGGCCTTAAGTGTTCAAAACCCAGTGGGTTTGGTCTGTGTTATACCATTGATTTAGAGCTTTTGGAAAAATGTTAGCATTAGTTTCAATTAGGGAATCTTATAATTTGTCAGAAACTTTATACTTTACTTATTTTCATGAAAATGATCTTATTTTGTTCCTAACAAATTAGGATGTGTGTAATTATCTTAATTTTATTAGTGAAGAAACTAAAGCTCAGAAAGGTTTTATAAGAAGAGTATCATACCATATATTCTTCTTTACAGCTTTTTGTTTCCCTTAATATATCATCAATACATTCTTATATGAATATTCTTTTACACTATAATTTTAAATAGCTGTAAACATTTCCTAATATAGGTATGACAGTTGCCTTAAGCAGTATTCTGCTATTAGACATTCAGGTTGATGATATTCCTATATTGCCAGTGGTGTGGGAAAAGGTCTCTCCTATATTGTGTACATTGTGGGTGAGAATACAAATTTGACAACATCAATTACAATAAAATATATGCATGTTCTTTGAACAACTCACTCTTCTTTTAGGAATTTATTAATTAGAAACAATTATATGCATACAACAGGAGCATTGTTTATATTTGAAGAAGCATTGGGAACAACTTAAGCATTCATAAATTAGAAGCTAGTTAGATCATGGTACGTTCATACAATGGAATACTCTGCAGCCACGAAAATGATCCAAATGTGCTGTCATGGAAAGCTATCTAAAATATTTTGAATAAAAATATCAGAGTACAGAATAGTATGAGCCCTTTTATTAAATATGTGAGTATAGATTTACATATGCATGAAACATGTCTAGGGTAATATAAACCAGATTATGAAAACTGATCTTTGTAAAGTTTATTGGATGGGCACATGTATATATTGGGCAAGAAGTTGGAGGGACTTTCTATTTAAACAAGTGTCACAGTTTGGTACAGACACACCTACCCTGCCTTACTCCTGGTGCCTCAACAGGGGCTTCGTCCAAATTCTAGTTGTGTTTCAGCTGCTTCGTGCAACCCATTCTACAGCTTGCTCTTTGCTCAGTGGAGCTGTCCCTACCCTGGTGTAGCTCCTATTCCCCTCAAACACCCTCTCGTCCAACACTGTGAGCAAGACACACTGAACTGTTCCCCCAGTTTCTCCCATCTCTCTTAGTGCCTGCTTTTGCCTGTCCAACTAAGGAGTGATTTGAGAGATTTTTTTCTGAGAGATCTCGCTGCTGCCTTAGCGTGATGAGTTGTGTATCCAGACTTTCCCGTTCTTCAATCTGGACCCACTGGCATTGTATCTGACAGATATCTCCTGAAATTTCTGGTAATTCAGTATCTCATTTCCAGTGCTGATGTATGCTTTGTCCCTTAGTCATTTGGGTCTGGATCAGAAAGGGAAGAAGAATTGTCCGTCTCTATTCACATTTCCATCTTTACTTGTAACTCACAGAGCTACTCAGCAATGAAGCCAGACCTTGGAGGGTGTGTCAGGCAGAGGTAAAAGCACCAGTGAAGGCACAAAGTTTAGAAAGAACAGGGTACATTGAGGGTACTGCAGGTAATTAGGCATGGCTTGAAGGAGTTGTTGTTTTCTCTTTATGTGCCCTTAAGGCCATAGTTACACCTCCCTCCACTACACACACACAGCCACCTTGTGCCCGTGGCAAATATCACCTATGAATTATGGAGGTGACCTCACAATTCCTCTCAACAGAGTCCTCCAGCTGCCGTCATTTGTGAATATTGGTATGTGAGAGGAAACTCATTTCCCATTCCAGCTTTACGGCCTTCCTGGAGGCCTCAGGTAGAGTTGGTCACTGTGTTTGCAGTGTGACGTTGTCTGTCGCAGTCATGACAATAACATGCTGATAAATGAGTAACATTCATTCTAATTTATTTAGTAATCAAGTATTTACACTAATCTTCCCATTCATCCTTGTCAGACAAATGGCTGTCCAAGATGAAGATTGCTTGAGATTCTGGCATAAAACATCGCTCTCTGATTGAGAAAGAAGTCCAGGGCTAAAGGTTCATTTCGATTTAAGAGCTAGAGATAGAACCACTTTTCTCTACTGCTGTATGCTTTCTCTCTTGAATATTTCCCACACTTTTCATTGGATTGGTATTTCTTAAGTCTTTGTATTTATTCTCAATGTTTATTTACCGACAAGAACCACTTGACATGGCAATTTAAGGCATTTAAAATAGATGTTTCAATTGCTGGGAACCAAAGATGTTTATTTTACACAATTATTTCTATTTCTGAGGCAATTAAGATGCATTTCTACTTTTGACAGTCCACTTTTTTTCTTGAATGAATAGACTCTTGGAGGAACTTGAAACTTAAAAAGCCACTGATATTAAGGACCGAATTTAACTCTTAAGAGGGTACTTTTTGACTCTTCAATACTATTTCAAGTTCCCAGTTTTGTTTTCAATTACAAAGACTTTAATGATCATCATGAAAATGTTTACATTTAAATTTAAATTCAATTCTTTGTAATGAAATGGCTTAAACAACATTCAAATTCATAAAAAGCACATAATATTTTCTTATAATTTTAAGTTTTTAAAATTTATTGTCCAAACCAGATAAAATCAAAATAAAGGCAGAAAACTGTCTTCTCACAATATTACCCTCCAACATATCAATCTGTTTTCATTTTTATCTGTTTTCTTTAAGTTCTTATCTATGAGTAACAGAAATTTTTAAAAATTATACTATAATAGAGAAAAACTATGTTTATTTTTAGTATGTTAGGAATTATATTTTACATTTCATGACCAAGACCAAGATACAAATCTTTGTAAATATCATTTTCTCTCATGGTCTCATGTTTTCATACTGAAATTTTTTGGATTTGCTCCAAACTCCTTTTCTGGTTTACTCTTGCTGAATTTACATTTCACATGGTCTTATCCCTCATTAATTCCATAAAGTAAAAGGCAAGAGAGCTCTCAAATTTTCAATCTGTTGACTTTTTGGATAACCAAGTCTGTTTGGAGCTCCTTCTCTTCAGATATTATAGCTTGATAAGCACTGAATTTCTGTTTTAAAACATGTAATTTATATTCTTGCCAACCTAAAGTATTTGATACTGGATGAAATTGAAATTTTATAGGCTATCAGCACAGCAAGTTCATCTTAGCTAAGAAAGAGAGGAAAAAAGTCATAGGTATGTGATTAGCTGCAGAACTGGGCTACTGAGGACAGTGGTCCAGGATGACCTGGTGAGGAGCATGCTTCATCCTGTCTTTTCTGGCTACGAGGAATTGTGGCTGTGGGAAAACATGAAGCCAACATGTTTGTTTCTCTAAGATACAGTGACCTTGAAAGCAGGACAGGGGTTACTGTTTACTGCTTTCTTTAAGATAGCCCTGAATGGAGTTCAAATATTAATCTGACTAGATTTATACTACAGAGCAATTTGTGGAAAAGGCCATTTTTAGTTTTAAAATCAAGATTTAAAATTTTTTCTGTACCATCTAGACTTTAAATTTTCCTTGTGGATGCCAAACTCCCACTGATTTTACGAGATAAGTAATAGCAATATCCATAGATTATCAAGAGTTTATGATATGCTAAGCACACCTGTCTAAGGAATTTTTGTTTACTTCATTTGATCCTGTGAATTAGGCACTGTTATTTTCACCATTTTTAAGATGACATGACTGTTGCACAGAATGTTCTGATAACTTGCCTGGCTTAAGTGGAGGATCTGGGAGGATGAAGCAGGTGATCCTGTTCCAGAGCCTAAGAAATAGCCACCACCTGCTAAGCAGCCTCCCACTTGCAACAGGGCACCGAGAACAGTTGTTTGCACATTGAGACATCTGTAAATACTTGTTAAGGAAACCTTAGTTGTAGGAATAGGAAATGGGCATTGATAGAAACGTCTAATCTGCATTAATTTAGAATGTTTCAGAAGATATTTGAGTGTTTACTTATCTATGAAATACAGCAAAGACTTTTCTCTTTAATAACCTTGCATAGAATGCGAAGAAACAACTTGGATGTGATACTTAAGTGGAAGAGGGGCCATGGCATTAAAAGTGCCTTTGGGAGTCTGGGTGGAAACCCTTTTCAGGTTGCGTTTTAACCTTAGTTTCCAGATCATGCCCTCACTCTCTTCACACAGTAACACGACCTATACTCTCTCCCCCTGTCATCTCTTTTCAACATGAAGCATCTTACCTTGTGTTTCCCTCCATTTGATGATCATGAAATAATGTGTATCCTCATTATCATGCTATGCGTCAACACCTATGCTTCAGCAGGTTAGCTAGAGCTCAGTCCAGGAAAAGTTCATTAGGATATTTAGGAGTAAATTTAAATTACAGACCCTTAAGCAGATTTCAGGTTCTGAGGTGGTTATGTAAAGAAACAAAAGTACTGGGAACACAGTATTGAATGCAAGGAAGAAAAATAATCCTCCCTTGGATTTTTCCCAGTGTTCAACAAACTGTTCCCTCCTGCTCCGGGCATCTTCCTCCTCTTCACTTGGCAACAGCTGAGAGGGAGGAGAAGGAGACTTGCTTTTAATGGAGAGTTGGCTTCCCTCTGATTCAGCTGTTCGGATTCCTTCAGAGGTGCCAATCAAAGCTATACTTCTCCTATCTAATTCAGATCATTTCACTTTTTCAT
This sequence comes from Varecia variegata, assembly GCA_028533085.1. Taxonomy (NCBI): domain Eukaryota; kingdom Metazoa; phylum Chordata; class Mammalia; order Primates; family Lemuridae; genus Varecia; species Varecia variegata. The sequence continues at coordinate 51,898,686 of CM052441.1, forward strand.
GTCCTTTAATAATGGTGAAATAAGTCATCTCTATTAAACCACTGTGAAGTTGGCCTGAGCAATCCTGTATTGTTTGCCTGAAATTCAGTATGGGTGGAAGAAACAATTCCAAGCCTATTGCTGCTGCATTTGAGGATTTGCTTTTTTTTTTTTTTCTATCTTAGGCAGGAAATGGAACAAATTATTAAAGATTCCAAATTTCGACTTGGACTCTTCTTGGTTTAATAAATAAAATGCTTCCAAATAATGTGGAACTTAAGCAATAATCCTTAAAAATAACCAATTAGATTCTGCTAGTAAAAACAACTGCAAAAACAGAGGAAAAAACTCTCCTGTGAATAAGAGCTACTTTATGAGTAGAGTGAAAAACTCAGGCTGTAGCAAGAGGCAAAAGTCACTGACAAAGCTGAGAAGAGAATGAGAGATTCATAAGTGTTTGCTGATTCTTGGCTTCAGTTCTGCCTTTGAGTTGGTTTCTGTTACTTGCAGCTAACATGGTCTTAACCAGTATTATAAGTAATATGTAAAACAACAAAGTTTTAAACATGAGATTTATGACATGCCTTTTGCAGTGTATTGGAAACAAACACTGAGATTTGTTTGCCTTTTGAGGTTGAGCAGAGAATGACTTCGTGGGATGGAAGAGCTGCTACTCAACTACAGCATTTCTCAGAGGGGAAGGAGAGAGTACTTTAAGGGTAGGGAAAGGTCAGAGGGTCACTATAGGAAGGCACAGTCCTGTGAGGATAAGAGAAAGTAAATTACCTCTGTTTGCCCATTGTTACCTTGGACTCAGGGAGTTGATCCCATGAGTACAACTGAAGAATACTGGGGCATTTCAGAAAGGGCCTGGGACACAAATACTGGCAGGGAGGTGTTATCCCTACCAGATCTCTTATCCTGACAGCACTTCCTAATTCCATAAGATGCTCAAAAGAAACCAGAAATAATACATATATATCCAAACATCATATTGTAAACCATAAATATATACAATTTTTGCCAATTAAAAATGATTAATTAAAATAGAAAAAGAAACCAGAAATAGAGAATGAAAGGAGAGGGAAATCAAGATTTTAGAATAACTTTAAAAGAAATAAGATTTATATAGGTAAAATATAAAAGAATATCTCTTCTTGAAGTTGCTTCCACTGGTAAACAAATAAGGGGCATGAAGTATGTATATTCAGGCACTTGAAAATGGTGTGAGGAAGGAAAAAGAATGTGTGGATGAAGATAACATGGAACTAGTGTGCTTGTAAGGCACAAAAGAATATGAGACTTAAAGTAAAATGGAGAGGGCAGGTTGTGAATGTTCAGATTTGTTGAATTTAGACACTTCATGTTTTGCTTTGTCTTCTCTTTACTACCCTAGAAATGCAACTTGAAATAATTCCTTCACCATCCAGGTGAGTTTGAAGAGTCAATCCTTTCTGACCTCATAGAAAGAGAAGGTTAGTTTCAAGAGTTGGGTTCTGGGTAGAATGGGTCTTCATAGCTCGTTGTGAAAGAATGAGAGAGAGCATAGGATTTGTAGAAAGAAGCAGAGTGGCATGGAGAAGCCGACACAGGGAGGGACTTCCCCAGCCTGGAATGAAATTCCCCTGGGAGCAGGCAGCAGGAGGGGCTCAGAGCATCCAGAATCTGGTGCCCGAATGGCTGTGAGGTGAGTCTATGGAGGTGAGATACCCTAGATACCAGAGTTGTCAGACTCCTGGAAGATTCCCATGTCCTACTCCAGGTATGCAAGCAGAGAGTTTAAGAGCCCATGTCAGTGAGGACGCCTGCAGCAACCATGACCCAAAGCAATTAGAGGCCTTCTTCTTTCTCCAGACGTCATTAATGCCTTCTGGTTTCTGACCCCGCTCTGGGATGGGATTAGAGGGCCTAACAAATGACCCAAGTAGAATTTACTTCCAGTAGGATAGGACTTAAGGCAGAACTTGGGTTGAATTAATGTAAATTAAATGATTTTTCTTTTATGCTTGAGATCGTAGACTGAGTTTCTTACCAGCTACATAGTTTTACCCAATATTGGCCCCAATCCAAACACTAACAATGCATCTGCTCTTGTTTTCTGTGAAGGTAATATAATTCAGGTGTACCCCTCTATAGAAAGGGTGCATTTTCTTCCCTTGAAACCCAAAATCTGCTTTTTTTCCCCTTATGGAATCTAGCAGAAGTACTGACAGTGAGTAAAATTATCCTGGATTTTCAAGAGATTATGTTTCCCCATCTAGACGGAAGTACTCCCTACCTATCATTTCTTTAATTCTGCTTTAAAGGGTTAGGTATTGATATATATGATGAGAGTTTATTTGATAGGGTAAGACTTCAGAGTGTCTAGTCACAAATTTTAGATATCTCTCCTTCTAAGTAGCCTGGATATATGGAATTCAGATTTATACAAGCAACTGATTTGTTTTGCATAAACAGAAGTCTGGAATTTAAAGAAAATAGTTCTTGGCTGAGGTACTTTCTGGTTATAAAGTGATGTCAAAACCTGATTTTCTCTTCTTTGTGTTAATTTCAAATAAAAGACCTAAGGCATGGAGGAGTAGTCTTAAATCTATGATGATAATTCAGAAGTCTTGCCTTGAGAGAAATTTCTGTGAAGTAGAAGCAGCAGAGGGCAGATTTGAATTTAAGTTGGGCAAGTGCTACAAAAGTGCTAAAAGCCTTGCAAAGGAAGAACAAATTCCAAGGTGGAGCCCAGCACCGTTAGAGATATAGTTCTGTTTGTAACATTTGTTGAATCAGATGTGGATAAGGGAAGGACAGAAAGTTACTAAATTTGTTTGAAGAGTTATTTTTTCCTGATCATAAAAGTAGTTACGTGATCAGTTGAGGAAAATGTGGAAAATAAAACAGGGAAGAAAAATCAGCTGCAGTTCCATCCAGAAACAACTATTATACATATGTTGGTGCATTTTTATGAGTCCTTCTGTATGCACACACACACACACACACACACACACACACACACCCATATCCTGATACATACTGGAATATACTGTAGATACTGTTTTGTATCCTGTTTTATTTACTTAACAGTGAATCATTAGCCTTTTTCATGTCTTTAAAAATTCTTCACCAATATTTTGAATATCTGCATATTCTATCACAAGTGTATATCATACCTTAATTAATCTGCTTTCTAAAGTATATTTTCATAGTGAAAATCATTACACACAAACCTTAGATTATTTCCTCATTACAGATTCCTAGATGTGAAATTACTTGGGGGCACAAAAGAACTTTTTTATGGCTCTTAATTTATATTATCAAATGATTTGCTCAACCGGTCATATCAGTTTATAAAAGAATACCCATTTTGTTATACCTTGAAGGTCCTAAGTAGTACCTTCTTAAAGTCTTTGCTATTTGAAATGGTTAGAAACTAAATTTGCGTTTCTTTGATTATTAGTGAGTTTGAACATCTTTCATATATTTGGTACTCACATACATTTCCTCTTCTGTAAACGTCTTTTACTTGCTTTTCTATTGGGGGTTTTAGTAAGTTTTCTTAACACTATATATTGAACCTTACTATATATTGAAAATATATAGTTATGTGATATACACTATGAATTTTCTGGCATATATGTGCTTCTATACTAATATTAACTCTTTGTCTTTGTTGAAGTATACTTTTGTCCCAGATCCATATCATCCTGTGAAGTTCTTGTCCGTTCTTCAACGGGTAAGTCAAATCTTCTTTCCTCCTAAACGCTTTCTAAGATCCTTGAGGTAAAATGAAGCTTTTCTTCCACACTGCCACCATATTTGGTCTTTTTATTACTCTATAGAACTTTCCTCCATCTGCTTTAGAAGAAAGCTCCCTCTTGGGAAAGCAGCCATCTTGTTTTGCTCACTTCGATAATATCTCTTACAGTACAAGTGTCCAGTAAATGTTTCTTGTGTTGAATGTAATGAAATCAAAATCATTATAGCTTAACTTTCAAAGACAATAGATCCCTATCATCTTGCAATTACAAGTGTGGTAGACAAAATAAGCCACAACTGCATGAATCAAAAAACAAACAAATAAAAAACAATGATTTTTCCCCCTTATAACCCAAGGTGTTTATCACAGGCTGTAGAGACTTATGACTCCCATAGGTATAGTAGTTTGGCTGAAGTTAGTCACTCATATGAGCTTTTTCTAAACTGTAACCTTGAGCCCATATAATTAAATTTCACTGGGAGAAATATATCAGTAAAACCGCTCTATGTGACACAGTTATAAAAAAGAGAAATAGAATCTAGACAGGCACACTTAATCACAACCTCTAATGGGATTAAAAATATGAAAACAACAACCGAAACAACAAAACATCCAAGAGTGCTGAGTTAAAATAGCCAGGAGTGATTATGAATGGTATAATTTTGTTTTATTGGTACCCAGGGCCTTTAAGGATACAGAATAGAATGATAAACATAACCAATAAACAGGACAGTACATGGTTTAATGGCAGGCTATTCATCAGGCATACAGATATAAAAAGCTTTGCTCAATTTAAAACTCAAGCCCTCAGTTTTCCTTGAGAAGAGTTGATGTCCTAATTTTCAGGAAAATTCATACGAATATAGGTCTAATAGGAGGATAACTTGTGTCCCAGTCTCTTTGGTTCAATGAGGATTCACCCGGTGTGAGTGTGCTAACTCATCCAGGCTGTCAAAATCCACCCTCTGAGGCTGGTACTGTGGGTTTACTGGGGGAAATGACTTCAGAGTAAGCAGATCCTCCAGAACTTGGAAACCAAAAAGAAGGAAATTTTTCATGTAGAATATGTTATTTTTTTTTAAGCTTTGAAGTTTAAAGTGTACAATCTCAGCATGAAGCAGAAGAGGTCTGAAAACAGGCACATAGATTGTTCTGCCGACAAGATAAAAGAGTTTTAATGTTGAGTCATAGAGATGAAAGAGAAGTAGAGTTATGTGCAGCATTCTGCCTCTCCAGGCCTCTCTCCTTCCTGTCTTCACTCTCTCCGGAATAAAGTTTTTTGTCATGGGGGATAGAGCAGGGGACACAGGGCAGTCCTTCCCCATCACTTTTGTGAGATCTCAATGTAAAGGGAACTTCTCCCCAGCAGGCGTCTCAGTGCCACTAGGCATGGAAATCTAACAGATGGCAACAAAGGGATGATGGGCCCAAGTGAATGCTAAGATATAATAATAATTATGATCAAAAGTTAGAAACTACCCTGGAATAATAGAAAATTCACATTTTAGAACTGAAATGTACTTTATGATGATCTATTCAAACTCCAGATGAGGTGGTCTGATCAGATCGTTTAATTACTTACTCAAAGTAACCCAGCTCGTTGGTGACAGAGTTGATTATATTAGCACCTAAGCCTTCTATTTCCTGGATCCTCTTATTTCTAGCACATTGACTGCCATACTAGAAAATTTCTTTTTCTTTGGGGCCACGGTATTTTATTACGAAAACAAAAACTTCAAAAATCAAACAATCCTTTCTAACTTAATGGGAATTTTATTTTTTATTGTTTTCAGTGTGTGAGTTATATGCAACTTGAAAAATAGTTCACATGGCTCCCAAGGTGAAAAGACATGTGAGTTACATATGTTTCACGAGGCCCTGTGCTCAAAACTAGCGTGAGTTATATACAACTCACATGGCAGTTAATGTGCTAGTAACCCCCAATTGTCCAAGAGTCTCTAAACTCTGAGCCTGAGCATTTCTTTTATAGTTCTGCATTTTATAATTTTTTTACATAATTAAAATATTTTATTAAGGTACATTATAAACAAAGTTATAAAAAACAAAAAACACAGAAGGAAATTAAAAAGCCTTTGCTTCAGGTTTCTTCTAACTCACTCTACAAATACAGCTATGTTAACTCTTTGAGCTGTTTCTCTTGTATCCTTTTGGTCTTTCTCCCCAAATAAAATACTGGTATGTTTATTGCTTAATGCTGCAGTTTTCAAACCCCAGTACCAGTCCACGGCCCGTTAAGAACCAGGTCACATCATTGCCTAAGCTCAGCCGCCCACCCTGCCCCAGCTCATGGAAAAATTGTCTTCCATGAAACCGGTCCCTGGTGCTAAAAAGATTGGGGACCACTAGTAATTTACCAATTTTATATTTTACTTATGGACTTGAGAGACAGAATTTAGTTCATTACACTCACCCACCTCCTTTCTTCCACCTCCCATACAATCCATCACCATTTATTCCACCAATTTTCTTTACCTTTCCATGCAGAGGGCTGAGTGACTCATTCTCTTTAGCTACTTGGGAACCATCACACATCTCCATGGAGCATTGTTATGAGCCTTTTCCCTTTATTGTTTCTAAAAATATGTTGTTTGATATGTAAATATATGTGAATTATATACTTCTTAATACAGTTTCAATTCCTCTGTGATGCTTAAATATACATTCTTCAGTTTTGCTTGTTTTTGAGCTATAAAATATCCATAGTATCATATTGTAAGTAGTCTTCTTGGGCTTGCTTTCTTTACTCAATATTATGTTTCCAAGAATAATCAATTGTGTTGATGAGTTTAACATTTGTGTGATATTCCATTGTGTGAATGTACTGCAATTTATCTGTCCATTCTCCTGCTGTCTCCATGGACATTTGTTGTTTCCTTTGTTTTTGTTTTTCTCCTGCTATGAATATTGCAGTGATTAGTCCCTTGAAGATGGTATTATCATATATGATCAATAATGATAATCAAGAGTGGCATCAGCTGACTTCTTCTGATTTAGATGGTCTACAACAAGGAAAATAAGAAATGAAGACCCAATGTCCAGCTAAGAACATACATGGGGAATCCAAAAGCCTCCATGGCAGCTTTGGAAGAGTCCCCCCTCTTCTGTAGGCTGCAGGTAGATATGGAGGAGCCCCAATCCCAGGGCCTAATTGGAAGGCCTGCAGAGTTGCACCATCAGTGAAATGCTCCCTTTCAATGAGAAATAGATTTCTCACTAAAGTAAGGGTGCTAGTGGAAAGGAGTGGATGAGGATATTTGGGCAGACAGGCATGAAGCTGAGAAATTTGAAACCCCAAATCTTTGAAAATCTCTTTTGGCCAAGGAGACTTCCTTCTCCTGCCCTCAGGAAATCAGCTTCCCTCTGAATCAGAGTCTTTCAGTTACTGCACTTTGGGCAGCTCTTTCACATGTCGATACGATTCTTCTCAAGTCCCATCCCTCACTGTTTTTTATTGCCCTCAGGTTCATATATATCCCAACATGATCTAGAATTTTTAAATATCAGGACTTAGTTTTTACCTAAAAGAATCATAAGACCTCACCAAATATTGTCAGAAGTGTGAGCAGCATGTATAGGAGAGAATTCTAATGGTCTCATTCAAGAAGGGTGAACCATAAGGCTTGATTGGACTGAATTCACTGCCACGGGTGTGATTCTGAATGTAATGTGTTGGTTCAAGTGCTTGTGATGGCACTGATAGCCTGCTATGTTGGCTAATTAAAGTTTATATTCAACAAAAGCCTACTGTTAATGAGGTGTAAATGACAGATGATCTTCCCTGACATGCTGTACAATACCGGTTCTCAAACTTTGGCATCCAACAGAATCGTGGGAGGGCTTTTTTTTTTTTGAGACAGAGTCTCACTCTGTTGCCCGGGCTAGAGTGAGTGCCGTGGCATCAGCCTAGCTCACGGCAACCTCAAACTCCTGAGCTCAAGCGATCCTACTGCCTCAGCCTCCCGAGTAGCTGGGGGGAGGGCTTTTTAAAGTACAAATTTCTGGAATTCATTGCAGAGTTCTGATTCAGTAGGTCAAATGGGGTCCAAGAAGTTGAATTTCTATCAGGTGCCCAGGTGATGCCGTCATTGCTGGTCTTAGGAGCTAATTGATCACGGGTTTTCTAGAAATAAAATAAATGGACAGCTTCTAAGGCACTACTTGAAAAATATAGGCAGAAAATTTGCAGGGTTAGTGGCAGAAATCTAATTTCAGTCACTGTGTTGGAGCTACATGATCTCATTCTCAGTGTCTAGATTTAAGCTAGTTTTATAGCTTTAGCCTTTGATAAGGAGAAGCCAGGTCTTGAAGACACTGCACCCGTGGATGGTCACAGGTAAGTGCTACAAACCTTCCTCAAAGCCTTCCCTAAAGGACTTGTCCACTTAGAAGTGGGACTGTACAATGAGGAAAGGAAAGTATTCAGTCCTGTTGGGGGTTATTGTATAGTGGTTCTTAATTCCTGGAGACCCTAAATGCCAGAGTGATCCACCAGTAAGAGGAGGTATTTATGAAGACCAGATAATAGATAAAATCTTGGCCCAAGTACATCTCATTTCAAAAACATTCAGGAGGCCTGTGGATCCATTCTGTGTTTACTTTCCCAGTCTTAGGAAGTGTAGTGAGAGCAGGTACAGTAGTCCCCCTTACCTGTGGCGGGGGTGTGTTCCAAGACTGCAAATGGATGCCTGAAACCACAGCACCAAACCCTGTATGTTTCCTATACAAACATACCTATGATAAAGTTTAATTTATAAATTAGGCACAGTCAGAGAGTAACAACAATAACTAATAATAAAATAGAACAATTATAACAATATACTGCAATAAAAATTATGTGAATGTGGTTTCTCTTCTCAAAATATTGTACTGTAGATCTTTGTAACCTCAGCATACAATTACTTTTTCTTTACTTATTAAGTCAAGAACTTTTACCTTTTTGCTTTAAGGAAGCACTTTACGGCTTCTCTTTGGCATGTCTGAATTATCAGCATCACTACTCTTGCCTTTTGGGGCCATTATTAAGTAAGATAAGGCTTATTTGAACATAAGCACTATGATACTGCAACAGTTGATCTGATAACCAAGACAGATACTAAGTGACTAACAGGCAGGTAGTGTTTACAGCATGGACGTCCTGGGTGGGACAAAGTGGGATGGTGTGAGATTTCATCAGACTGCTCAGAACAGTGCATAATTTAAAACTCATAAATTGTTTATTTCTGAAATTTTCCATTTAATATTTTTAAACTGCATTTGACTTTGGGTAACTGAAACCTCAATGAATTACCATGCAGTGCAAAACCTCGGATTAGCGGGTACTACCATACACTTAGAAAATGGTAGCATCTCGACATTGATTCTCTGACTAATCAAATGGTGATTACTATGACAGGAGAGAGAGGAAGCCTCTGAAAGCATGCTGTGTAAGAAGTCCAGCCATCTTGATGTTACCACACTAGAAGGACTATGTGGAGAGACTACATAGATATAGAGAAAGATATATCTACTCCTTTTCATTTTGTAGGAGGTTTTAAGTATATTAATTGGGTCAGATTGTATTTTTCAAAAATGGCCATGGCAATATTTCTGGACCCACTTGCTCTTCTAGAGCCTTGCCACTGTCCTTGAACCTATTTCCCTTTCTTTTGCCTTGAACACTGCCATGATGGACAGAATGCAGGGGAAGTGATGATATATGATTTTAGGTTAGCTCAAAAGGTGTTCCAGGCCGGGCGCCACGCCTGTAATCCTAGCACTCTGGGAGGCCGAGGCCGGTGGATCGCTTGAGGTCAGGAGTTCGAGACCAGCCTGAGCAAGAGAGAGACCCCGTCTCTACTAAAAATAGAAAGAAATTATTTGGCCAACTAAAATATGTATATGTATATATATATATATATATACAAAAAAATTAGCCGGGCATGGTGGCGCATGCCTGTAGTCCCAGCTACTTGGGAGGCTGAGGCAGTAGGATCGCTTAAGCCCAGGAGTTTGAGGTTGCTGTGAGCTAGGCTGACGCCATGGCACTCACTCTAGCCCGGGCAACAAAGCGAGACTCTGTCTCAAAAAAAAAAAAAAGGTGTTCCAGATCATAGAAGGTGATTTTGGGACACGTGCCTTTAGAGCTCCAACTCACCATGTGGGAAGTCCAGCTCCTCAGGACCTGCCAGACTAGAGAGACTGAATACAGAGAATACACACACAGACACACACACATACAGAGAGACAGACAGAAAGAGAGAGATGCCTGAGGATCCCCAGATGTTCCAGCCTGGTTGAGGCTTGCTAGTCCACCAGATAGGAGTGTGAGCCAAGCATGTGAGAGACCCAAGCATGAGAGAATACCTTGCTGCACCCAGTCTATCCACATAGCTGTGAGTGAAAATAAAATAAAAATGTTATTGTTTTAATCCACCTCATCTTGGGGTGGATTGGTATATAGCAATAGATAACTGGAACATTAATAATATCGATACATTTTCTTTCATATGTATGCAAGTATTTTCTCTCAAATTCAAGTATTTTGTCTGTTGTGTGACTTTGTTTATTGCTGTGGTTTGAATATGTCCCCCAAAAGTTCATGTGTTGAAAACTTAATCCCCGATGCAATAGTGTTGGGAGGTGGGGCCTAATAAAAGGGGATTAGGTCATGCTGGCTCCACTCTCATGAATGAATTAATGCCATTATTGTGAGAGTGGTTTAGTTATTGCAACAATGGGTTTTTGATAGAAAAGATGGGTTCAGCCCGATCACCCCTCTCTGTCTCGAGTGCCTGCTTGTTCATCCACACTCTGGCCAAGTTATGATGCAGCACAAGGGTACTCTCCAGATCCCTGTGCCATGCTCTTGGACTTCTCATCCCCCAGAACTGTGAGAGATAAATTTCTTTTCTTTATAAATTACCCAGTCTGTGGTATTCTGTATGGCATCAGAAATGGACTAAGCCATTTTCCATACAAAGGATATTTTTAATATGATTTGTTTTTTAGAGCAGTTTTAGATTTACAGAAATATTAAGATAATGAAACAGAGAGTTTATAATACCCCACATCCATTTTCCCTATTAACAGCACCTTAGGCTAGTATGGTACATTTGACACACTCATGAACAAATATTGATACAGTGTATTAACTAAAGTTCATACTTTATTCAGATCTCCTTAGTTTTTATCTAATGTCCTTTTTCTATCCCAGGGCACCATACATAGTACCTCATTATATGTAGCCATCATGTCTTCTCCTGCCTGTGAGAGTTTCTCATACTTTCCTTGTTTTTGATGCCCTTGACAGTTTTGAAGAGTATTAGTCAGGTTTTCCAAATTGGAATTTGTCTGATGTTTACCACAGAGGTAAAATGCCATTCTCATCACAACATATCAAGGGTACATGTTATCAACATGACTTATCACTGCTAATATTAACCCTGATCACCTAACTACAATAGTGTTGGTCAGATTTCTTCAATGTAAAGTTACTCTTTTTCCCAACCCTTTCTATCCTGTACTCTTTGAAAGCGAGTCACTATGTACAGCCCACACATAAAGAATGGGAAGTGATGTTTCCCATGGTTTTTATATTATGTAAACAGACTGTTAACCTTTTCTTACAGGCTTTGATATTTTCTTTCTTAAGGAGGCCTTTTCCACCAAAGCTATATGAACATTGTCCCAAAATTTCTATAGTGTTTTTTAACTTTAAGGTTTTTAGTCCATTTGGAATTTATTTTTGCATTATTATTCATTTCATGGTTAGACTTTTAAAAGTTTACCTTCTGAGTGGGGTCTACTCATTCCAAATAAAGAAGTCTCTCACTTCCTTTCTATTTCATTAAGTGAAAAGCTTGATATACAATGCTTCTTGCACTGTATGTTCTGAAAATCAGCAGTCTAGCAGTGGCTGATATGAGAAAAGAGGCTGGTGATTTACCTACACATACTTTTCTAAAGTACTAAAAATTATACCCATAAGCTTCCAGTAGACTGCATAATGGTGTAAGAAGTATAATTTCTGGGCATTTAGAGTTCTCAGCGTATATTGTAGGAACTTTTTTTTTTATAAATGTATAAGCATATGTAGGTATACTTAAAATAGGATTCTTAATCTTACCAGAATACAAATATTAATGAATAGTTAATTTTTGAAAATATTCTTTTGTCTTTAAAATTGTGAATTTTCCTGAATCTCTCTGTCTCAATCTCTGTCTCTCTTTTACACACACACACACACACACACACGTGTGCACACATACACGCACACATACAGTATCAGATAAAAATTATGTGTAACCAATACTAGGTCTGAAGTTCTGAAATTTAGTCTTCTTTCATTATGATGTAATAAAAAATATTATTAATATTTAAAATATAAATCTGAAAACAGAGTAGCATAATAATGGTATAAATTTATTAAAATACAATCACATAATCTGTTTTGTTGTAGCAATTTCCTTTAGAAATTAAGCAAACTTCCTTCTCCATCAATTATCTTCAGTTTCCATTTCATAAACACTAAAATTCCTGAAATTTTCAAATTTGCCTGGTAAGGTTGAGGATATTCTGAGTTGAAGAGACATTAGGATCAAAAGTTAGAGAGTTAACAAAGAACTGTCATTGGGTTATGAGTCTGCTGTATTCTTGAGGGGTGGAAAAACAAAATTTACTTGGGGTATGTGTGAAAATTAAAAAGGGAAAATTTTCCTCTACCATTTTGATTATTCTTCTGTCCCAACTTCTTTTTATTCTTCATATTTTAGGGTTTGGAGTTGAAACATATATAATTTAAAAAGTCACACAACTGATTAGTTGTTAATAGCTATGATATTTTCTACCGAAGTCTGTACTAATTGATGCTTTTCCTCTAAACTATGTACATGACACCAGCTAAAGAGCGCAGTTTCCTGTGGGAATGTGAATTCCCTAGATGGTTGACAATAGCATAATCTTTGTAAATATATTACCAGTTGTCAGTGAAGAAGCTGTGGGCCAGTATTAGGTGCTTTAAGAATATTTATGGAGTTAATTGCTATCTGTCTTTAGACAGTTTTGTGTTGCTAGAGTAGAATACCTGATACTGGATAATTTATAAAGAAAAAAGGTTTATTATTTAGCTCACAGTTCTGCAGGCTGGGAAGTTCAAGGGGCATGGTGCCGGCATCTGCTCAGCTTCTGGTGAGGGCTTTCGTGCTGCCTCACAACGTGGCAGAAGATCAAAGGGAAAGCAGACACACGGGAAGAGGCAAAATCCAAGGGGTGACCTTGCTTTATAACAACATGCTCTTGTAACTAATCCATTCCCATGAGAACTAATCCAGTCTCCCCAGGGTGGGAATTCTCTACTGCCAGAAGGGCACCAAGCCATTCATAAGGGATCCACCTCCACGCCCCAAACCTCCCATGAGGCCCCCCTCCCAACACTTTGGGGATCAAATTTCAACATGCTTTTTGAGGGGGACAAACACTATCCAAGCCATAGCACTATCTTAACAACAGATCATTCTTCAGGACTTATGTTAGTAACTGTTATTTTGTGAATTTCTTAAATATTCAGAAACAAATGCCATTGTAATGTCTTTAGAAATGAAGACAGCCTATATACACCACAGACCTTTTGAAAACACTTTCAGTTTTATTACAAATCATTAAAAATGTGGATATCTGGTACACATAAGTTAACTCTCTATTACCCATGTTTTAAGGGCAAGAATGAGGAATGACTGTTGTTCATATGAGGTTTCCCCAAATTCCAGTACTCAGCCCTCTCGCCTCTGGAGTTCCCTTGCTGATAGAGTGGTATATATAGGGACTAAGCCAACTGGGAAATAATGACTAGGTTCATTTATTAATAAGTAACATACTTATTATAATAAGGATACTTCAGGTCAAGATTGCAGTAAAAACAGAATTGCCTGAGCTAAGGAAGGATCTGCTACGCCCTTGAATTTAGTATAACCAGGCTGCTGGGCCTCCTAACTTACCCAGTAGAGTACAGAGAAGTGAGCAGAGGAGGACATCCGGGTTTACACAGGGACTGAAAACTTACCCACTGCCACAGAAACAGGACCTACAAAAAACAATTAGTTTGACTTCTTCCTTTAAGGTAGAATATCTTTGTGCATTAAATAATTGTGGCCAAATGAGGGTTGATCCATTCAACAGATACTTACTGGGAATGTATTTAACCAGCTACAAAGAAGAACATCACACTTGATCTCTCTTCTAAGAATTCACAGACTAGAGGGATCTTTTTCAAACTATGCATTCCAAAAAAACAGGTGTTTTATGCAGAAGAGATCTGTGATTGGGAAAGTTTGGTAAATGCTGGGATATCCACACAAAACAGGTTGCTTTGGGCAAGATTTCTTAGAGCATTTAATATGTGAACGACATTGTGATTCTCCAAGGGCAATAGAGAGTATTGCATTTCTCAAACTGACGAAGGGACTAATGTTCCCTTGGAACCCTCTTGAGGAAACATTGCCCTCATCTACTCCTCTTCCCATTTCCTCAGCCACAGCGGTCTCCTTGTTGTTCTTTATTCCAAGCTTGTAGCCCAGAGGCTTTGTCCTCAATGTTAGTCCCTGATAACTTTCCCCAAGAAATTTCCCTGACCACTCTACGGTGATTTTATTGTTAAATTCTCGTCCAACATTCTTCTTTTTTTTTTGAGACAGAGTCTCACTCTGTTGCCCGGGCTAGAGTGAGTGCCGTGGTGTCAGCCTAGCTCACAGCAACCTCTAACTCCTGGGCTCAGGCAATCCCCCTGCCTCAGCCTCCCGAGTAGCTGCGACTACAGGCATGCATCACCCTGCCCGGCTAATTTTTTCTATATATTTTTAGTTTTCCAGCTAATTTCTTTCTATTTTTTAGTAGAGACGGGGTCTCGCTCTTGCTCAGGCTGGTCTTGAACTCCTGAGCTCAAACGATCCACCTGCCTCGGCCTCCCAGAGTGCTAGGATTACAGGCGTGAGCCACCTCGCCAGGCCACCTCCAACATTCTTGATCTCTCTTCCCTAACTTTCCTTTTCTTGATAGTAATTATCACCCCTAACGTATCATATATTTTACTTATTTATTTTGTGTATTGTCTGAATGTAAGTTCCTAAAGGCAGGAGTTTGACTGTTTGTTTGCTGTTGGTTTCCAGCAGTGCTTGGCCCTGAATAAATGATTGAAGAAAGAATTGGTCTAGTCATCAGTGAATAGGAGACATAATATATAACAACTTTCAAATTCTAAACAATTATAATATTATTCTCATCTCTGAGTATTTCACAAAATACTGCTCCCTGGCTTTCAGGGATCTACTCCTTTAATGTTACTAATTTAAGGCAATTTTCAAAATAAAATTACTGTTTAATTCTGAAACTTGCCTTACCAAGATTTTGCTTGTTGATAATGGAGAGGTTGGTGTAGATGAAAAAGGAAGTAGACCTAGCTCTAAAGTTACTTTTCAAAGCTAATGAGGCAGTAGTCCAAAAAGAAAAGATACATATATCTAGAGAAAAGCCAAGAAGAACTGTTTATTTTGATCTTAAATTCATCCTTCTTCCCACATCGTCTCTTAGTATTAATTCAATACAGAAATATATCCTTAATAAGGGCCATGTAACCCTGAGAAAAGATACCTCCTCCCCTTTTTTCTTCTCCCATCCTTTAGTAAACAAAAGGTTTACTGAATTCCAGTCCCTTGTAATTTAATTAAATTGACTCATTTATGCTTACATTCATGCATGTCACAACAAAGCTAACTTGTTATAAAAACTAACAGAAATAAAAAAGAAGAAAGTAATACAACAATATTAGTTTCATCTCTCTTTAAAAAATAAACTTATCAAAAATCTGTAACTTTTCTGATGACCAATTTTGTAAAAGTGTTGGTTATGAATTCAAAATTTTAATTGGACTGGAATAAACTTTAATACACCTGTATTATGGTAGTTTCCAAACATACAGTAAAGTAGAGAGAATAATACAATAAATCCCATGTGCCTCTCTACTAGTTTCAACATCCATCAACATTATATCATCCTTGGATTAGACTTTTAAATAAATGAAAAATGAGTCTTCATGACCAAAATGAATCCTGTTTTCAGTATTACCTCTAATATAAGATTCATTAGATTGTAGGATAGATATATTTAGATGTCACAGAAATCTATCTTAGAATTTGTGAAACATGTTAATAATTGAAAGTGAGCAGGGAGCAAAGGGCTCTGCTTGACATGGTGTTAAGGGGTGAGGCGGGAGAGTCCACACAGCATGGCTGAAGGTAATGGTTTGAGGGAAAAAAAAAAGCTTTTTCCTTTTGTTTCCTGTTTGTACCCCTATCAAGTTCAGCCCATTTAATGCAATGATAATTATTATTAACATTAGTTACCATTTAATGTTCTGTTTTTTCTGTTCTAGGCAATCTGCTATTTCCTTTATAAACATTTATTTATTCAGTTTTCATCAACCATACAAGTCAGTAACCCCATTTTACAGACAAAGCAATGGAGGCTCAGAATGGCTATGTAACTTTCCAAGATTGCACAGTAGCTAGAGAATAGAGCTGGGATCCAAGTCCTGGTCTGCTTAACTCTTAGCTAGATCCCCTCTTACCTACTCCTTACCCCTGCCCCATATGCTATGCCGTCTCCCTGACTCCTCTGTGAGACTCTGGCAAGTCTCTTTACCTTTATGTAGCAGATGCTGTCATTATTCTGCTCAATCCCCTTGGCATATAATATTTCCATGCATGCTAACTACACTTCCAGTTGTAAGAACTTGAATCTCTGCCTGAGGGTTCTCACCCTCCTCTGGAGCTAGCTGCAACTGATATAATGTTGATTACAAGATAGGTCAGAGGTTCCAGGGAATTAACACTCCCAAGGAGCAGCCCTCAGCTAGTGTTCAGCAGGAATTGGTGGATAAATACCCCAGCTCCCTTGTTTTTGAGCAGCTTAACTCTGAGGCATTTGCTGTGCACTGGCTTCAAACTTCCTCAGCAGCATTAAACTCTAGTTTTACACAGTGAAAACTTGCTTGAAAGTACACCCATTAATGGTTTTCTTCTGTTCTCGTCTCATTTTCCCATCTCCTAAAGTAACTACTTGCACTCAAATCCTTGTCAGGATCTTCTAAAGGAACTAAGACCTTTCATATGCTTTAAGTTCTTAACTATAAAAAGTGAAGCTGTTGAGATGAATTAAAAGAATTTCATAATTCTATGATATAATAGTAAGTGTAACCCAGACATCAACTGGGGCCTTCTTGTCTCTTATGAGCCAGACAAAATGAGCCCCACACTACCACCCCCAAGTTCACGGCCATGGAAGTCCCAAGTCTCCTCAAGAGTTCTGAGGAGACTTAAGTTCCTAAAGGACTTAAGCTCTCTGGCTTCTGTTTCTTTAATTACTCTAGTCTGTACCAAGAAAACTTAGACAGGGATCTCAACTTCCTTGACTTCTTTTAAAGCAAATAAACAACAAGCAAAACAACTTCCAAAAAGCATTTATAGTTTGGTCAGACTTTAACGAATTTCTGGAGAGAAGGTGAAGGAACAGATTGGGTTACAGTAACACAAATAAGTACAAGTAGAACAGCTTTAATCACAGTTCTTATACTGTTCTCTGAGGATCCCACTACTGAGAAGTTTCATCGATCCTTCCCCTCACCTGGCTTCAAGCTTCTCCTTCTTTCTTCTTCTCCTCTTTGGATCTTCACTCCTCTTTCCCCTCTGATAATCTTAGGAGGAATAAATCTCTCCCCCTCATCCATGCAATTCAGCTTCTCCCTTCTGGAATGTTTTGGCACATGGTTCTCATCTAAGCCTTAGCACCTTGCTTATAACAAATGGCCCAAACAATGACACTTCCTACTTAGGAAAATTCTGGAGGTAATTATTCAGCTAATCATCCCTTCCCTCTCCTCTGATCCTTTCTCATATATGTTAGAAATAGTTCTTTTCTTTCTCTTCCTCAAGTGGGCACGGCTGTTATCTCTGTTATCCACTCACCAAAACAGGGATGCTAAATTAATTTTCACTTTTTTATGTTTCATGCTCTTTTCTTTCTCTAAGTGGCCAATATCTTTAGTCCTCTTTTCCAGGCAGTCCTTTCTGCTGATCTCTGCCCCATGTCATGCCTTTCTTAAGGTTGCAGATGGCTTCCATAGGTAATGTGCATGATGGTCCTTCAAAGAAGTCTTCCTGAATTGAGAAAAAGAAATACACACTAATTTCCTCTGGCTTCCCTTGGCTGGCTTGCTATAACCTCCCTGCAGTTTCTAATCAAACCTCAGTTATGCTCATATCATTGTAGCCCAGCTGTTAAATTCATGTTACCTGTATTTGTCTGTGCTCACCATGAAGCAGGCACTAAGATGGGATTAGGCATGCCAGAGATTTATGGATAGAAAGGTCTGTGAAAGACAAATGGGAGGAAGCAGTAAGTAGGGAGAGCCTTCAGACCATGATACGGGTCTCACACCTGTGGAAGGACAGAGGGAAGGAGAGGGGATCAGGTAAGAGGAGTCTTAGACAAACAGAAAAGTCCTAAGAAAGTTTTGGCCAGGTCAATGGGAAGTCCTTGAGGTGAAGTTGTATGTTAGAGGAGTCCATGTCTGCAGGAACGGGCCAGCACTTGTGCCCCAGCCACTCTGTCATTGGCTGGGGAGGCCAAGGGAAGTGTGGTCTTGGTGAAAACAGTAGTGGATCTTTAGGACGGCAGGCTGGCTGTGATCTGGAATCTCTGCAGCAGGGCATCTGAGTGGCATATTTTATTTTTTTATTTCAAAATATTAAAGGCGTACAAATGTTTTTGTTACATGGATACCTTGGATAATGCTTAAGTCAAGGCTTTTGGTGTGCCTGTCACCAGAATAGTGTTTATTGTACCCAATAGGTAACTTTTTATCCCTTGCCCCCTTCCCCCCCATTCTTGGTTTCTAATGTCCTTTATATCTCTTTGTGCCCGAGTACCCACCGTTTAGCTCCCACTTATTACAGAGAACATATGGTGTTTGGTTTTCCTGAGTGGTGCATTTTAATGGCCACCACATTGGGCATTGGGATATTCAAACACTTTCCTTTCTATTGGTATATTGATTATTTTTTCCATTATCACTAAATTTTATATCTAACACCAGCAGAAAATCTTTAGAAAGTGAATATTATAAGTCAAATAATTATGTATAATAAGGAATCAAAAAAATTATTTTATACAGTAATTTGGAGAAAAATTACTTTCTCTTAGTGATTTTTATTTTAAAAAGAAAGATTTTAGGCCGGGCGCGGTGGCTCACACCTGTAATCCTAGCACTCTGGGAGGCCGAGGCGGGCGGATTGTTTGAGCTCAGGGGTTCAAGACCAGCCTGAGCAAGAGCGAGACCCCCATCTCTACTAAAAATAGAAAGAAATTATATGGACAGCTAAAGCTATATATAGAAAAAATTAGCCGGGCATGGTGGCGCATGCCTGTAGTCCCAGCTACTCAGGGGCTGAGGCAGGAGGATCGCTTGAGCCCAGGAGTTTGAGGTTTCTGTGAGCTAGGCTGACGCCATGGCACTCACTCTAGCCCAGGCAACAGAGTGAGACTCTGTCTCAAAAATAAATAAATAAATAAATAAATAAAAATAAAAAGAAGGATTTTAACTTATGACTTCTAGGAAAATCAAACAATTTGAGTGAAATTCCTTTCAATTCAAATGAATGTTTATCCATTATCTTTTTTAAAAAATGACAAAATACTGAACTCTTATAATTACTAAATATTCTTTAAAGGTTCTTCAAGTAATATTTTCTGTAATGGCTTGTTTTCATTGTTTTTAAAAATTTCAATCATATGAAAAATGAGTGATTATAAATGAGATTAAAAGTGCTAAAACTTACTACCAGTTGGGTAAGACCCACACCACTTGCAAAAAATTCATACTGAAAAATATTCACAGTTGTGACACTGATATTGAATATTGTTAGTTGTATTTCTTAATGGAAAATTTTCAAATCAGTTGCTTACCATTTCATAACTTTCTAAAAGGGAATGAGATCAAAAGAACACCAGAAAAAATACAAACTCAGTGTCATTAGCGATGGCTGTAACATGCATTAATATTAACTTTGTGTCAATTTGTGACTGTGTTAAGTGTTTTAGATGAATGTCTTTTTAATCCTTATAACACTTCATTCCTATTCCTGTTTTACAGATGAAGAAACTAAAGGTTGGAGAAGTTACATAACTGCATAATATCCCTCTGTCATGGTGGAGCTAGAAGTAGAACTTGTGATTATCAAATGCTAAAGCATTTACTTAACTATTTTGTGTTTCTAGTTAAGCTGCTGCTGAATTGGCCTTGCGGTGTGTGAGCTACGAAACCTCCTTCTGCTTCTATAGATAAAGGCAGAGTTTCAAAACCTTAGTCATGTATGAAACACCTTCATGAATTTTGCATATCCTCAAAATATCTGCACTTTTATTCACTTATTAGTTTTAAAAAATTGACTCATTTAAAAAAAATACCTAGCCTCATCCTAAGAAGTAATATCCATGAAATAATGAGATTGACATGTTATAATTTTCTAATCTGTAATAAATTAGACACATGAAGGGTTACCCCCTCCTAAAAATGAATCATGTGCCAATGATGGTCCAGATACCAGTGCTGGAGAAACAAGACTAAGGAATAGACTAAAAGGAGGCTGAATGGCTGCTGTTCATCTCCTGTCATTGGTCTGCTGGATCTTATTTACCACTGCAGTGTAAGAGTGTGTGTGTGCACATGTGTGTGCACTCTTGGGAGTAGAAAACAGTGTGATGGAGAGGGAGTCGAAAGATACCTTGAATGTGATTAGTAAATATTAGCCAAAAATATTATAATAAAAGACTTCTGAGCCTAAAATCTTATTTCTAAAGATACTTGACATGCAACCAGGCCTAGACTCACATATTTATCACTGTCCTATTGGCAAAACCAAGAGAAAGATTTTAATAAAAAGTTAGCTCAACATCAAATGGCAGTGTTTTTAAGAAAACTGTATTTAAAAAGTTTATTTTAAAAAATTTTAAAAGAACTTTACAAACAATAATAGCAAATATAGGATAATAAACCTCCGTGTATCCATCTGGCAACTTCAAAAATTATCAGTCATTTTTTTCCACCTATTTCTCTTTCCTTTTTTTTTTTTTTTTTGCAGGATTATAAAATTCTTCAGTATGCACCTCTGATGACATTTTTGTTTTATATATAACTGTCATACCATTATCATATCTAACAAAATGAATAATAATTCATTTATAATATCTAGTAGTTAGTCCATAATCTGATTTTCATGGTTATTTCAAAGGTTCTTTTCACAGGTGGTTTATACAAAACAGGACACAAAGTCCACACATTGCATTTAATTATTATAATACTTAAATTTCTTACTCTTTTATGGTCTGATCCCTGTCCCTGTTTTTTTCATGTCATTGATTTGGTATAGAAACCCGTTCACTTATTGAATGTTCTGCATTCTGGATTTGATTGATTGCTTCCTTGGGATGATTTTTAACTTGCTCCTCTGTCCCTTGTATTTCCTGTTAGGTCTAGAGGCTTGATTAGATTCAGATTCAGTTGCTATTCAGTTGCTTAGGCAAGAAGACCTCATAGGGGTTCTAGGTACTTCTGATTTTGTCATATCATGAAGCACATAATATTTGGTTATCAGACTTGTAAGTTTAGGGTTTTTTCACCCTATCTTTGTTGCTATGTCATTTTGGGGAGATTCAAAATTACATTACCTTTATTATCTTTCCCCAACCAAAGTTCAAAAATACATGTATTTACATAGACAAAATAACCAGGCAAAGACTAGTGGTTTGGATTCTGAGTCTCTTGGACAAGTTGTATTTCAAAAAGTTTCTTCCTCTTCATACACAAAGGGATTGAGTAGATAGGAAAAAAATGTGTAAGTTATGAACACTTAAAGAGGAATTACTCAATGTAAAACTTTAAAAAGCACATCACTGATTATTATATTTAGAAGCTACACTATTAAAATTCAGGATGAAAATAGCTGAAATTTAATGAGTCATTTGCTAATTATTCAACATATGGATTTCCAATGCCATTTGCTTCCAGCCCTTCTCCTCTTCCTTAGGGAGTTTTTGGTGGCATTTTATTGCCTTTTAACACTTCCAGAAACTACTGTATGCTGATGAGTGACCATAAAATGTACATGTGGAAAGACAGGTAAGAGATTATGACTCAAGAATTCATGCTGTGTTACTGACTGAGATAAACCATGATCACTTTGCACCACAGCTGAAGATTTTTCAGAGGCAATGCAGAGTCGAAAGTGGTTAGAATTCTACTGAATATCTAACATGCTATCTATGGCTTGGTGAAGAAGTAGAAACATAAATCATGAAGCTCAATGTGCCCACTGAAGAAAGAGTGCTGAATGTGTTCTGATATGGGTCCAACCCAGGAGTTCTCAGTGATGACTGCACATTGGAATCACCTGGAGCAGGGGTGGGGAACCTGCAGCCTTAAGGCCACATATTGCCTTTTAGGTCCTTAAGTGTGGCCTCTTGACTGAATCCAAATTTTACAGAACAAATCTTTTTATTAATACATTTTTGCTTGTCCTTTATATTTTTATTTTATTTTTAAATGGAACATATTTAAAATACCAAAGAATAAAATAAGTTTCAATGAAATAATCCTCCCAGATTGATCAGCACAATTAGAACATTAGTAAGCCATAAGGGCTAAATCGATGTCTGCTATGCTCATGATTTAGTTCTAACTTTCACTGTCTGACTGTTACCACTACTGCGCAAGGCTGGTTGGCAAGAGTTTATGGGGGTCGAGTACACCAGTCTGTTATCAGCTTTTGACAGCGGTGCACTGTTTCTGTTTGAAGTGGAATTTGTGCATGGTTGAACAGCTCAACAGTATTTTTTAATTCTGTCTGCTTAACAGCCCATGGTGTCAAAAAAGACCAAGAGAATGCTGAAGGAAGAAAACATTTTTTTGATGAGGATTGGGAATTGCAATATTATCTTGTTTCTGCTAAAGATAAGATGATTTGCTTGCTTTGTGATACTGCAATATCAACATTAAAGAAATTCAGTGTTCATCAGCATTACAACACTCATGAAGACCACAAATATTTTAAATTAGAGGGAGAGGTGTGAAAGTTTGTACTGAAGAAATTAAAAGATGAAAAGCAAAAGCAAAGGCAGTTCTTTCAAGCGGCAATAAGACCAGGAAATAATACCACTGAAGCAACTTATAAAGTAGCTTATATATGAAGTTTGGGGAAAAGGGAAGCTATTCAATGATATAGACATTGTGAAAGAATATGTTGTCAAAATTGTAGGATGCTTAGACCTGGATAACGTTTCAAAGTACAAATGACTGCCTCTTTCAAGGAGAACCATAACTGATCAGCAGCATGAATTAGCCTTCAACTTAATAGAATAACTTCATGCAATACTTTAAAAGGAAATATATATATTATTCAATCGCTTTGGATGAATCAACTGGTACTACTGCCTCGGTGTAGGTTTTATACTTTATTTGGGTTATAACAGAAGATTTTCTTTGCTATGAAGAGTTACTCGCTTTGGGCACTCTTGCAAGCAGAACACAGGGAATAGATATCTTCAACAACTTTCAAGATAAATGTGCAACTGAATTTGGTAAATTTAGTGAGTGTATGTACAGATGGTGCACCTTCCATGACAGGAAAACATAAAGAGTTTATTGAACAGATAAAAAAATTATTAACAGATCCAGATGCTCTCATTTCTTTTCATTGTATCTTGCATCAGCAAAATCTGTGTGCTAAAGGTGCTATTTTAAGTGATACTTTGCAACAAGTTATAATTATTGTTAATTATATTCATGCAAATGCAACACACACCACCAGTTTCATAACATGCTAAAGTTGAATGATGAGGTATTCAGTGTGGATTTGCCTTATTCTAAAGTGCATTGGCTATTGCAGGGACAGGTGTTAGCCGAAATTTTATCTCTGTGAGAACAAATAGTTAAATTTTATGAAGAATAGAATCACTACTGTGAATTATTGAAAGAATGTTTCTACAGGAATCCAGCATTTCTGTGTGATATCATGTCAAATCAAAATGACTTGAATATTTGTTTGCAAGATAAAACTAAGTCTGTATATAGTATGTGGCAAAAAAAAAAAAAAATCCATGCATTTCAAAAAAAGATACTCTTTTTGAAAACACTTCTTCTTCAAAAGGAAATTTCAGATGAACATTTTCCCCAGTTAGCAAAGGTCATTAGTGAGCAGAGTGACATATGTGAATCATTTGAAGAGTACACAGCTGTTATAGACCTTGTAATTGGAGAATACAATGAAAGGTTCACTGACTTTGAGAATCATGACATCACACTCAAATTAGCATTTCAGCCTCATGTAGTTGATATCACCAAGTCACCTAAAGAACTACAAATGGAATTGATTGAGCTCTCAGTAGATGATATTAAAGTCATTGTTTGATGCTAAGAAAGATCCAATTGAAATGTGGAAAAATGCAGTACAATACCCATGCCTTGGGCAACATACCCCCAAAATGCTTTCTTGCTTTTCAACCACTTATTGCTGTGAATCTACATTCTCCAACCTAACCCAAATCAAGACGCCCTTAAGGTCACAAATGACTGGTACGCACCCAGAGGGTCAACTGAAACTGTGAACCTCCATGCTGCAAATGCTTTCCAACAAAAATTAGACACAACAAAGTCATCAAAAGGTTGGTTAACTTTAAAATTAACAAATAGTTTTCATTTTTTGAAATTACTAAGTGCAGAGTAGTTACATTTTTACAAAATAATGTACATTTTAAGTATATCTACTTGAAGATTCTTGAATGCAGCCTTCTTTGATTACAGCTAAATGAATGTAACCTTCCAACATGAAAAGTTTCCCCACCCCTGACCTGGAGCATTTAATCTTTCTAATGTCCAGAGCCAACCCCCAATTGAATCTGGGTTTCTGAGGATGGGCCCCAGGTATTGGTAATTTTAACAAAGCTTTCAGATCATTCTAATGTGCAGTCAGGGTTGAAAATCTCCAATCTAGTCAGCAAATCAGAGGTACTATTTACAGGTCACTGTGTGTACAGGGTTGTGTGGAAAATCTCTACACATAAACTGATGCTTGGAAAGATGTCATTTGCTTAATGTCTTGCCACAAAACAGTTTCTCACCCAGTCAATTTAGCTTCAAAACAGAGGCTTTTGAACTTATTTTGAGCATGAAAAATAAGGGTCATGAGAACACACATGGTAATAAGACACAAATTTAACAAATAATACTTAATTTTGTTTCACACCCAGTAATGTGATTTCATGACTTGCAGTAACAGTAAAGCTTTCCTTTCTGTTCCTACAAATGGCAAGATCTTTTCCCCCTCAATGCCTTCTCATTTTATTTTCTCACCTGGAAAGCTCTTTCCTTTTTTCACTACATTTTTTAAAGAGCATCAAGTTGCTTCCTTGCTAAAAAGTGTTTCCAAGGCTACTCCAGTTCATAGTGCCTCTTATTCTGATGCCTATTTTTAACACACAGAGCTCATCACACATTTTTTTACACTAAATTATATGATATATTGCTATGCTCTATAATCATCTTACATCTTAGATAGTTATGTCTCATTGACTAAATTTAATCTCTTTGATGATAGAGACCACATTCTATGCTTTTGTTTCTGTATGTTTCAAAAGGTCTAGCATATTAGGCACATTACAGATGCTAAAAATGTAACCAGTTCTATAAACCTCTATATGTTTTATAATAATCTCTTCCTTGAATTAATTACTTGAACTTTTTGAGTTGTTTCCTAGAAATGGTGGATTTTATACAAGACAAAGGAGTTGAGATTCCAAAGGCCCCTGAGCAAGATTCCCGATGCCAAGAATCACCATTCCCCAGGAACTGCCCCAGTGCTCATTGCCCCCTGTTAGTTACACCATGACCTGCCCCAAGGCACATGGCCCCTCCTTAAAAAGTACATGACCTCCCTTAGTCCAGGAGATGGATTTGAGGCAGCTTCTCTGATTCTCCTGACAAGAAGTCTGTCATATTAAAAATTCCTTTCTTCCTTGGCAATCATTGTTTCAATAATTCAATTTTTGTGGGATGAGCAACTGGACCTAGACTGAAACCCCCTTATGGTTTAAACAACAAAAAGTTATGTGACCCTACACAAGTCAACCTCTACGATTTTATTTCTTCATCTCTGAAATGAAGGGGATTCTAAAGTCTCTTCCAGGTTTATAAGTGTATTTTTCTGTGATATATAAGGACTTGTATAAAATGCACAAATGAAGGAAGAAAATTTTTTTATTAGAAAATACTGTACAAGAAAAGTTAAGTGAGAATTAAAAAAGGCTGAAAGTGTTTGGCATTTTTGGTAGGAAAACTATAAACTCCTCCATGCTATCTCTGAAACAATACAGAAGTTACTGAAGTTTAAAAAGAAGTTGGGCCCTGTAGCACTTGGATACTGAAATTCATGGGCTACATTTTCCAGTTGAATGAATATTTATGTAACAAATAGTATGAACCCTATGAACCTTTATCAAATTAAATTGATTACATAATAATAAAAGGCCTAACAATGAGTGTGGGGTTGGACTATATGGAAGCAGAGTTATCACAATTTAGGGGAAAAAAATCATTGAATACAATTACAGTTTAGATATTGTTTGTGTACAAGTGGTTTGTTAAACATCACTGAGGAGCTTCCCAGTTGCTACTGAAGGCCACAGGATGTGGCTGGCTGGTTTAATCACTTGCATCTCCATGACTATCAGCATTCTCATTCTGATCCTGGGAGGCTACTGGTGAAGGGGTGAGAAAAGTTGTCAGTCTCTGAGTGGTGGTGATGGTGGTATGTGTCTGTGTGTATTGGGGACAGGGTATGTGTTGTAATGGGCATCTACAGTCTTCATCTACTCAACATTCCTTTTCCTTTGTTAACAACACTGCAATTTTCCCTTGGGAAACCTCTTCCCTTCCACTCAGTCTCTATGATTTGGGTGTATATGAAGTCTTTTTCAGATATAGGCAAATGATCCTGGCCTGGCAGTGTGCATTCCATCCCTTGGTTACAATGGTTAGTTCAGAAATGAGCACAGGATCCAAGTGGGTCCAGTGAGACTCATTCTTTGGCTTGCTCTCTTACTGACAGTATCAACTGCTAAGGAAGTTGGATATATGCCTGGAGATGTAGGTCTTGTTCCTGCTTAGAGAAAATAGAACTAGTGCAATGAAAGCATAGTGAAGAGAGAGAGAGAAATTGAGTCTTGACACTCTTTGAGCATCTAGAGAGAAAAAAAGATTTTTAAAAACATGGTTTTTTTTGTCAGCTCTACTCTTGGGATTTATAAACATGTGAGCCAATAAATTCCGATCCCCTCAGCTGTAGCTTTTGTTAAGTCAGTTGGAGTTGTGTGCCTGTCACATTCAACTATCCTGACTTTACCCTAACTCACTGCTAACCTCCTTTCCTATCTTAAAGTTTGGTTCGCACAGGACCAAGTCTCCTGCTTTTTATAGAGCCCAGGGCTTATTTCCTCTACATCTGGTAATGTAAGTTGCTCCAACTCTTTGCATGTTATCTCCCTGCCCTCTTCCTCTACAAGTGCAACACAAGTGTTTGTTTCACAGCTGCAGGTGACAGGAGGGGAAGAACTGAGATGTTCAGGTCCAGTCTCAGGCCAGTGATGGGCCGTGCAAGTGCCTTTTTTAGAATTATAAAATGTCACTCCCTCTGAGCCCGGTGCTAGGACCAGTGCTTTGGACACCAGCCTGGATCTCACCTTCAAATTGCCTGCCCACTTCCACCTCAGCCAGAGGACACAGTGTAGGATGCAAATGGCACAACACTATGTTGAGGCCCCACGGTACTATGAATCGAGGGTTGTAGCCATGAGGTAGAAAAACAAACCCGTGGACTGTAGCAGACCCTCTCTGGCTCACACCCACTGTTACGTGTCCTATTCCTAGGATGATGATAGCTGCTGATGCTGTCAGCCTCCTGGGCATCAAGGCTGTGGTCTCAGCAATTATCACAAATGTTGACAACAGCTGGAAAAACAGTATCACTTATTTCCCACTATCATTTAGATCTTAAGGTGGTATCTTTCCTGGAGGAACTTCCTGAGTTCAGTTTGTCAATCTTTAGCTTTACAACCAGTATATTTTTCTTTCTTTTTTCTTTCTTTCCCTCCGTCCCTCCTCTCTCTCTCCTCCTTTCTTTCCTCTCTTTCCCTCTTTCTTTCCTTCCTTCCTTCCTTCCCTCCCTCTTTCCTTCCCTTCTTCCCTCCTTCCTTGACAGGGTCTCACTCTGTTGACTGGGCTAGAGTGAAGTGGCATCATCATAGCTCACTGCAACCTCAAACTCCTGAACTCAAGGGATCTTCCCGCCTTGGCCTCCAAAGTGCTAGGATTACAGGCGGGAGCCACCATGCCCGGCCCTACAGCCAGTATTTGTTGATGAAAGTCAGTGGTTCCAGAAATCCAACAGTAGGCCACCTGGCAATTGTCCACTGGAAGAGAACACAGCACCGGGTACCGCAGGGCATCTGGCAAATCTCCCATGCCACACAGCGTTGACACCTTCAGGGACCCCTGCTGTTATTTCAGTCTCCCGTGCGCCTGGGGAGACCCTCTTCACTGTGTTGGAGATGAGGAAGAATAACCAGGAAAGAAATGTGACCAGCCTTGGGAAACTCAATTCCACTGGGCAGTGGCTAGTGGCGTACACGGACTTTGAGGGGATGGGGGCGGAAAGCCAAGACCCTAAAAGAGGGGTGCAGGCGGTTAGGGGTGGGGCGAGGGTCCGTGAGCCATCGTGGGGCTTAGGCCAACGGCGAGCATGGCTCCCGTGCCGGGTCTGAGCACTTGTCCTACCCTCGGTGCCTTTGCCCAGAAGGAAGAATGACCGGACCTGAGTTGGGGGGGCCCTGGGAATCTGAGCCGCCGGAAAGGGGTCAGCGATCCGCCCCGGGGCGGCTCGGGCGGTGGCCTCCGGGAGCTCTCCGTCTCGACTTGCCTGCTCCCTCTTTGCTTGCCTCCTCCTCCCCCTCACCTTCCCGCCTACAACGGGAACGGCGCCTTTAAGAGGGAGCTTTGGTTACCCTGGGGGCGGGAACCCCTCGGCAGACCGCGGGGCGGCGGCGCTCGTCCGCGATGCTCCACACTTTCTGCTCCAGCTCCCGCCGCCGCCGCCTTTATCGCCGCCACCACCTCCTCCTCGTCATCCTCCTCCTCCTCAGCCTGGAAGCGTTGTTCTCTGCGGCGGGAGAGACGTGCTATGTCAGGAAAGTTCCGGGAGGGACTGCGTGGGGCCATGCTCCCTGGGCTCTTCTGCGGGCGCCCGCGCGCTGCCCTTTGTATGAGGTGAGACGCGGGGTCCTCGCCCCGGGACAGGTAGCCGCCCGGGGGCGGGGAGCGCTTTCATCCGCGGCGTTTGGCGGGGGTGTGCGGTTTGGCGGAGTGCGTGGGTGAAAGGAGGCTGGTGAGACCGAAGTTGTGCCGGAGCAGCTTGGGTTTTCGGGAAGGCTTTTGCAGCTGGACTGGAGTTATTTCAGCCAGCGCCACCCGGCGGGGGCCCGGCGGGGACCCGGTTCCTCCGGTGCCGCCTCGCCTCCGGGTGGCCGGGCCCCCATCCCCTGCCCGCCGGAGCCGTAGGCCTTCGAGGAAACGGGTCGGCTGCACACGGGCACCCCGTGCTGGCTTCTTCCCCGCCGGGCTGTTCTCGTCGGAAAGCTGAGTGCTGGGCGGGAGAGGGAGGAATGGAATCCTCCTGAACTTTTACACCGTGGTCTCGCCGCTCTCAAGGGCCGACACTCACGCCTTTTGCCCAAGTGGAAGGCTGCTCTGGGGCTCCGACAGTCGTGAGAGCTTCCTCTCACACGTAGTTGGGCTTGCGGCGCTGTGTCTGTTTCAGCCTTGGGAGGTTCTCATCCTCGCCCTGATTTTAGTTCTCCCTCTTCCGCCCCTTTCTGGAACATTTTTTTTTTTTTAAGACAAAATATCCTGGAGGCTCTGTACTTAAAAAACCCCAACAACATATCATTATAAAAAATTCCCCCCAGGGCTTGCTCAAGTTTTTGAAGTGATCATGTTAGTCTTTAATGAAATATTTAGACTCAGTCTTGACACATGTGAAATACAGTTATTTCTGTAGTATGAGGTAGTTTTTTAGTGAGGTAGGATGAGGTTTTAGCCATCCTACCTCATTTAGCCAGTTTTTATTTTTTAAAAATACGTTTTTCTCATTGTTTATTGGTGAATTTGTTTTTCATTATGTCTTAGTTTAAGAAGGCTCCAACTAATTTTAGGAGTCATATATCTAAGAATCAAATAAAACCCGATGTTTCTTGCATAATCTGACTTTGCTTCAGGCATTTTTATCCATGGATGAGGTATGTAATACGTGTAGTCATTTGATGCAACCTAATGTGTAAGTACATTTATTGCACAAATGGGTAAGTTTTTTTTCCCATGTGTCCTGTGGGTGAAGACTTAACTTCTCACACTCCCCAGTTCTCTGCCACCCCATGTCTATGCCTGTTTCTGTCCTCTCCACTCACATTGCATACATCTGATGTCAACTACAAATTGAAGGTGCTGATGAAAAGTCCCTTCATTTTGTTAAGTGTTGCATAGCCCAGATTTTAGTGACATAATTCATTACATCATCCAGATCATTTTGAACAATAAAAATAGAATGTGGGAGCTTATTTAAAGGAAAGAATATCAAGAAGTATTTAAAGTAAATTCTCAGGTATATGCTTTACATGTAATTTTTATCTGTGAAAAATATACTGCAAAAATAGACAGAGGATAGTGTAGGAAACATCTTATTTGCAGTGAGGAAGTTTTGAAAGAAAATCATTCCAGAATAATGATTAATATTGCAAAATTTTGTTTGGGATATAGCTTTTCATCTCTGATTACAATTTTGTCACTTTGCTGTCAAATATATCAGAACTGAAACTTTAAAAAAAAAGAACTTGTGGGGTGCAGCGGTTCATACCTGTAATCCTAGCACTCTGGGAGGCTGAGGCCCGATGATCGCTTGAGGTCAGGAGTTTGAGACCAGCCTGATCAAGAGTGAGACCCCATCTCTACTAAAAATAGAAAAAATTATTTGGGCTTGGTGGTGCATGCCTGTATTCCCAGATACTTGGGAGGCTGAGGCAGGAGGATCGCTTGAGTCCAGGAGTTTGAGGTTCATGTGAGCTAGGCTGATGCCATGGCACTCTAGCCTGGGAGACAGAGCAAGACTCTGTCTCAAAATAAATAAATAAATGAATGAATGAATTTAAAAATTAAAAGAAGAACCCAACATCTCTAGCATTTTCTGAAAATTCACAGCAAACTGAACATTCTTGGAGAAAAATTTACTTAGAAAAGTCACATACTGAAAACCCTAACTGCAGTTACCATTTTCCCTTAAATTTGCTGGACTCTAGGCAAGAAAGTAAGAATTTAGGGTTCTAAGGTGGATGTAACTTAGTTCTTAGAATTGTATTGATTAATGTGAGTACCTTGAGATTTTGTATACGGTTCCTTTGATTTGGGATGATTGTTGTGTGAATGATTCTTTTTGAAACTATATATGCATGTATCTGCACACACACATACATATGGATTTACATATGTATATGTCCATATCACACATATATCTACATCTATAAATCTATGCTCTGTGTGTATGTGTATTTCTATAGCAGGGAAAACCATTGGATTTGATAATACTTATGCTCTAAGAACAGCAGGTCTAAAATATCACCAGCTAAAAATAGTTCTTGTTAGGGCTTGTCTTTTCAGAATTTTAGTAGATATCAGATAAGTTAAAAAAATACTGTTTTCCAGTACGTTCCTGAACTCTTACAAGGCTTGGACCAGGGAGCTATATGCCAATGATCCTAACCACATATTTATCTATTAAAATGGACTGAATTGCCCCATTCAGTGTTATGATTCAACCAGGCATTTCTTAAGCTTCTGTAATTTATCTTCAGTAGGCAAATTCTAGGTAAAATTTAGCTGGTCAATGTAGTGTTTTTTCTTTTAACACTTCAAAAATCGCCTTGAGGACATTCTCCATAGGGACTTAGATACTAGACCAAAAAACATGAGAGGCAAACCTTGGGGAAGTTCTGGTACTCCAATTTGTGAAAGGATGTCTTAACCATTTGATTTGAGAGAAGGATCCATTAATGCTTAGGGAAATAATACCTATAATACAATGCTCCATTCACTACAAGCAAAACTGTCACGCACCTTTGGAATATTTGTTATCACATTTCACAGCTGAAGCTGCTGCATTTCAGCATATGTATGAAAATTAAAAATGAAAGGATCTGTGAGACTTCCCTTTAATTTGCTAGTTATTTACCAGAAATGTGTTTATATTTGCTACAAATGCCCTTTGCTTTGTTGCATATGGATACGCACACACACACACACACACCCCTATGACATATGTATATTTAGGGTGAATTCTTAGTGTTTACTCGAAAACACATTAATGAGTTTCACAGAGTTTATGTTGTGTCTCTTCAGCTTTCAAAACATAACACATGAGCCTGAGTTCATAGACTTCTAGAGCTGTTAGGATCTTGGTCAATTATAGTTCCAGTTTTGTGGGAATTTTCTGCTTAAGGTCAGATGTGTCCTTAATTTGAACTGGATGATCTGCAAAATAGGTTCTTTTGTAACCACAAAACATGGAGAACATCCCAAATAATTTGCTGTGTGGGCAGCCCAACATGCTTTAGCGTTTGGTTGGCTTGAGGCAGTGTGCCATGCTTGTAAAAATGGTTTCTGAAGCTGACAGCAAAGCTGTTTCAGTCTTTGAGTTTGACACATAGAATAAAATGCCTTTTAGCCTCTACACCAGAAAATATGGACAGGATTGTTAAAAGTAATTTGTGCCCATTTCTGTTTGTATTACAGGAGATTCAGAAACTGAAGAAATTCTAGCTTAATACACAAGAAAGCTCATTCATGTTTGTTATAAATGTAATGAGTTAGAAAGGATGGGTTTTAGCACAGCTGTCAAGTCTTGGGCAAAAGAGTGTACATTTGCAGTTGGGGGGGTAATCTAGTTGTCAGCTGTTGAAATTAATAATAGCACGGTTATTATCAGTATTTCTTTTGAGTGGTAAGACTAAAGAAATTACATCCTCTCAGGTCCAATTAGATTAAAAACATCACCAGCCAGATACTATACCAATCACCTGGCATATATGTTAATTGATTCTTAGATAATTTTCAGCTGAAACCCTTATGTGATATAATAGTCATAAACTTTACGTTTTAGGGTTTTTGAGCAAAGAGCTCTTGGTTAACTTCTTTCTCTTAATTCACTTAGCTCAGTCTATATTAAAGCATTTGAAAAGTATTTTAGGCAAATTCTTTTCTGTGGAAACTTCTAAGGATCTGCCTTGGGGAGGTTGGGTGCAAAAGGGACATGATTTTAGCTGTTACTTTCCAAAGAGAGGCTTCTTTATCCTTTCCTATTGTTTTTAAACAAAAACAAATGTGTAGGTAATTTTAGAGAAAGAACATTAGTGTGGGCATTTAAAGATGCCTGAAGTTTGGATCAGAATAAAAGTTTCAACTGAAAATTACCTAAGAATCAGTTAACATCTGTGCCAGGTATTTGGTATGGTATCTGGCAGAGGGTGTCTCCTGCAGGTTTTTTTGCTCTAGGTTGGTCCTGGAAGGATGTAGACACAAAGGGAGTTGTGTAGGCATAGCATCCATTGCCGTCCAGAGGGAAAATGTTTGCATAAGTGTGTACTTGTAATAAAATCCATTCTTTTCATTGTAGCATAATTTTTTCATTTCCTCCAGGTTGTATGTGAAGCACACAGCTTCCTACTGTATTTTGATTAACACTGCTTAAACTGTCATGCCTTCTAACGTTTCATACTGTCCAGCACTAGCAGAAAGTCTGTTCTTGAATTCTCTCAGCTTGTTCTTACTTTTTCAGACATATTTCCTTTTTTTGCATTATCTAGTTCTCTAATGATAGGAGTTTAGAATATAAGGTTTCTCTATTTTCTGTAAATTGGGTAAATTTGCTCCCACTTAAAGATTTAATGATATTGGGAACTGATCATTTTTGTTTCTATAGTTCATGCATAGTTGCTATTGTAAGGTTTCAAGTCTTTATTCTTTATTCTTAAGCTATAATAGTTTTTTTCTTATTATGAAAGTGATACATGTTCATTATAGATAATTTGGAAAATCCAGATAAGCAAATATAAAACAAAAGGGAAAAAGAATTATGCCTAGAGATAACTATTGTTAACATTTTAGAATATGTTTTATATACATATATAAAAATACTATTATAATTTAATTTCTAAAAATGACACTTTATATATGTTGTCTTGTAATTTTTACACAAAGATAAACCACTTTCCTTGTCATGGAATGATCTGTAACATTTTAAATGCGGAGTAATAGTATTCTATGGATATATCGTAATTTATTGGGGATATGCCATTGTATTAGGCTCTATATATACATATATATTTTTTTGCTACTTTACAGCAGTGAATATCTTACAGCTCCATTTTTATACATATCTACGGTTATTCCCTTTGGGTAAAGGTCTACAAGCAGAATTTCTTCTACTTCTAGAATAAAAGGCATTAACATTTTTCTTTGACCTCAAGGTACTTTATTATTCCCAATATAAAATCTGTAGACATAATAATAGTCTTCCTTATATTTACAAAATTTAGCTTTGAGTTCTGTGTGTGTATATGTGCATGTGTATGTCTATATCTATATTTTATTTATATATTTGTCTATATCTTTCTTCCTTTCTGTCAATAATACAAAAGTTCACCTTAGCCAGAAATTACCTTTTGAAACTAGTTGAATATCACTCTGGCTACCCCAAAAACATGTGGTCACTTCCAGGAACAGAATTAGAGATATAAACTAAGCAAAAACCAGGAAAAGGATATCTATAAAAATCTAAAGACTGATAGCTAAATATAGAGAGAAATTCTCCTTTCATTTTTAGAAATAAAAGTATCTTTAGCCATTAAACATGATCCTAATTAATGCAGTCTTATTTTTAAGACATTTTTCATTTTTAAAATTTGGTTCTTGGCTGAAAAATATAAGAGAAAGTAAATATACACACACACGGACATATTTTCTGGACCAGTTATTCATTTTCAGACATTGTCTTTTTCACTGTGAAACAGTCTCCTTTCCTCCTTTCTCTAAGTGAGACTTAGGTTCTCTGCTCCCTTAATACCTAGTGTTTACCTCTGTTTTAGCACTTCAAAATAAATTTTTTCTTTAGATGAATATCATTTCTCTCTTTCTTTAATATCTCAAAGAATAGGAACCATATCTTTATATTTTGGTATGGAATATAACAGGCGTGGGTAGATTAAACAGGTAGATTTTTTTCATGAGGTCTTGTGGATGTTTACTCTTTATAGGAAAGTTCAGAATATCCTTTTGAAACCAATTTTACTGCGCAATTTTTCTTTTAAGAATATTTATTGTGAAGTACCTTGTACATATAAAAGTGTGTGAAACATATTCGTAAGTTAAAAAAAATTGAATACCCATGGACCTACTACCAAAGTTAAAAAATACAACATACTGGAGTCCCTCTGTCTACTAATTCCTCACCTAGGGTTAAGTCTTGCTTTATATCCCTGAAGCAGTATATTCTTTGGTTTTGGTTATTTTGGACTTTACCTAAAGGGAATCATACTGCTGTATATATATGTATACTTTTATGCTTGCTTCATTTGCTCACTGTTATATTTTTGGGATTCATCAATGTATGTAGCTGTAGTTTGTTTTTCTTTGTTTAGTTTATTGTATTGTATGGTATTGTATTGTATTGTACAGTTTATCCATTCTGTTGTTAAGGGGCATTTGTCATTGTAACCACATTTTAAAAAGTGTAAGCATAAAGTTTTCCATGATATCTCTTTATCTATTTAGTTACTGCTGTGTCTGTGATATGTCCTATTTTTTCCACCTGATGCTGCTAATTTGGGTACTCTCTCTTTCCTTCTTCAATCTTGAGATAGGTTATTTCTCTTAATCTTGTCAAAGAACCAACTTTTGCCTTTGCTGATCTTCTCTATTATATATTTTCTTCTAGTGTATCCATTTTTACTCTTTTATTCTCTTTCTGTCATGCTTGTAGGTTTATTCTGCCCTTATTTTAATTTCTTAGGTTGAGTGCTTAGCTTCTTAATTGTTACTCTTGCTTTATTCAAAGACTATACATTTCCCTGGAATCACCACTTTAGCTGTTTATTACAATTTTTTTATGTTATCATACAGTTCTAAGTATTTTCTGTGATTTCTTGAGAATGGTGTTTCCTAATTTTCAAACATATTTTGTTGTTGTAGATGATCTCTAACCTATTGGTAATATGGTCAGAGGAGGTGGTCTGTACCATACCAGTTCTTCATTGCTTCTTGAGGTTAGCTTTCTAGACAATGGCAAGTGTTCTCTCCTAATAAATGTTCCATATGTAGCTTGAAAACAATGTATATTCTCTAGTTTCTGGGTGCAGTGTTTCATCTGTATCCATAAGATGAAAATTGTATTAATAATTGTGCTGTTTAAATCTTTATCCTTTTTCATGCTTTT
Source organism: Varecia variegata (assembly GCA_028533085.1). Lineage (NCBI taxonomy): Eukaryota > Metazoa > Chordata > Mammalia > Primates > Lemuridae > Varecia > Varecia variegata. Next base: position 51,935,097 of record CM052441.1, read on the forward strand.
GTCTGCTTGATCATTCAATTACTGAGACATTTTAATGATGGCTTTATTATTTTCATCTGGATAATTCACCTTTTGCTGTAATATTTTGAGGTTTGTTATTAGATGCATACAAGTTTACATTTTTAAATATCTTTGTGGTCAATTAAACCTTATATCATATGTAATGACTTTCTATATCTCTAATAGTGTTGTTTTGATTAAAGTATTTTTTCCTTGATATTAATAAAACAATATAGGGTTCCTTGTAGATTATGATTGGCTTGATATACCTTTCTTTACTCTTTGGCCTTAAGGTTGTGTCTGTGTCCGTCCTTATGATTTTAGATGTGTCTCTTATAAATAGCATGTAGCTGGATCTATTAACTGGAGAGTTTAGTCTCTATATTTAGAATGAAGACTGATATATTTAGATTTACTTATTTAATATTATCATATTACTATGTATTTTCTCTTCTGCTATATCTGTATCTTTTTTTCTCTCCTTTCTTGCCTTCTTTTGGGTAGATTGATTGCCCTTCCTCCCCTTTTTTACTATTCTGTTTATTTAGGAGACTGGTTATAAGCTGTATATCTATTTTTTAGTGGTTACTCAGCCAATTTTACTATACATACTCATGTTTATGTAATAGAAAGTTAAGTGGTATCTTTGTCCTCTGTTATGGAATTGAAGTGTGTCCCCCCAGATTTGTATCAGAAGCCCTAATCCCCATTGTAGCTGTATTTGGAGATAGGGCATGTAAGGAGGTAGTTAAGGTTAAATGAGATCATAAAGGTGGGGTGCTGATCCAGTAAAATCTCTGTGGAGATACAGAGATCTCTCTCCCTGTCTGCGTGCACAGAAAGGCCCTGTGAAGACATACGTGTCTACAAGCCAGAAGAGAGGCCTCACCAGAAACTAATCCTGATGGCACCTTGATCTTTAGACATCCAGCCTCCAGAACTGTGAGAAACAACTGGGTGGTTGTTTAAGCCACCCAGTCTGTGGTATTTGTTTATTTAGTAACTTTTATTTAAAAATATTAAGGAGGTACAAGTGTTTTTGTTACATAGGTGAATTATCTAATGCTGAAGTCAGGGCTTTTAGTGTGCCTGTCACCAGGAGACAACCCTAGCTAATATACATTCCTTTTTAAAAAATGCAAATTCCTAAGAATTTGTTAACTCCTGTGATACTCACTTCCAATTTATATGTCATTGATGCTGAGAGTTTTATTTCTAGTCTTTTCTTTCTCTCATAAGTTAGATTTTACTTTTATTGTTGTGTATAGTGTCTGTTATGTTTAACCATGTATTCATCAATATTTATCAATATCTTTTCTTACCATTCCTTCTTGTGTATCAAACCTATCTGTGATGATTTTTCTTTTGTCTGATGTGCCTGATGTATATCCTTTACTTTTCCTTTATTGAATGTATGTGTGTGTGTGTCTGAGAGAGAGAGAGAGAGAGAGAAAGAGTGGGGGAGAGAAGAGATATTCTTGTTTGTGACAATCATTTTAATTCACCTTCTTCCTTGAAAGAAAGATTTTCTGAGTATTAAATTCTATTTTGACAATTACTTTCTTTCAGCACATCAAAAAATATTATTCCATTGTCTTCTGAATTTTATTATTACCATTGAGAATTAAGCAGTCAAGCCCATTTTTTTTTTCCTTTGTCAGGGAGCGTATCTTTTCCAAACTCTGTTTCCTTCTAAGATCTTTCAAAGATATTCTCCTTAAAAACACCATCTCTTTCTATTCTGAATTTTCAATCTAATGTTTCTGGGTATGAATTGAAAAAATCCTATTTGGCATTAGATGGGCTACATTATGGACTAGCATTTTTCAGGAATTCTGGAAATTTGTATTAATAATCTTTTTGAATATTTCCTTTTCTTCTTAATTTTATGATTTCCTTTTGGAACTCAATTGCATGTCTATTAGACCTTCTATGTTTATCTTTCTTCTTTCATATCTTTTATCTCTTATCTTTCATTGTATTCTTTTGATTGTATTTGGAGAAATTTCTGATGTTGTAACTTGCATTTTATTAATTCACTTCAGCTGTGTCTAATATGCCACTTTGTTGATTTAGTTTTTAATATCAATTGTTATATTTTTTATATCTAGAACTTCATTTGTTCCTTTTTCAAATCTGCTAGTCTACTGCTCATTTCAGCCAAATTTTGTTTTATATCTTTGTCTAATAATTTTTATAACTAAAGTCTTTTTGTGGATTTGTTTCTGTCTGTTTTTCCCCTTGCTCTTAATCACTTATGTTGCTTTGATGATTTTGAGGTTTTTGTGATTTTTTGACTGTGAACTGTTCACTTACCTTGGAACTTTATGATAATTCTTTCAGGCATATGTGAAAGTGAGTTCCTACTGAGGGTAAATATATTTGCTTTTGCCTACTAGCTTGAGTGGTGTACTGACCTGGGCACATTTTAACGCATTGACTGCCATACTGGAAAAAAATTTTTTTCCTTCGGGCCCACAGTGTTTTATTATGAACATAGAATAAAAACTTCAAAAACAAACGATCCTTTCTAAGTTAATGAAAAATTTGTTATTTTTTATTGTTTTCTGTGCACAAGTTATATGCAGCTTGAAAAATGGTTCTCATAGCTCCCATGGTGAAAAGATGTGTGAGTTACATGTGCTTCACGAGGCCCCGGACTCAAAACTACCATGAGTTAAATATAACTCATATGACAGTTAATGTGTTAAATCAGATTTCTGTTTAATGTGTTAAATTCAGATTTCTTTTATATCTCAGTGGTAGCTCATGGTTACAAATCTTCTGGGGAGATTATTTTCTTTTATCCATGATGCATTTCCCTCATCCAGTGAAATGCAATTTTTATTTCTGTTTCTTTCAGCATGGTGTTTATTTCTTATTCACCTTTAAAATAGTGAATATGGCCCTCTGAAGTCCCTGGTTGCTGTTGGCGTCTTCTGACAAATATAATTCTCTAATCCCAACTCAAATCCTTTAAATTTGACTTTTGTCAAGAAACTATTTTGTTTCTGAGATTATAAGCATGTATAAAATGAGATATCTTTGTTATTCAGGTTAATAAGCAAACCTTAACATCACTATAGGGTATTTGCTTTTGAAAAGAAAAAGCAGACATTAATGTATCAAGATATGATAGCAAAATGCTTACTTTTTTCTTTTTTCCAATTTTATTATTTCTTAATTATAAAATTTATAATTTGAACTATAATTTCTTCCCTTGATAAATTTGTAATTTCTGTATAGGATGTTGGTATCAGCCTTTTCTCTTCCTAAGCCCCATATTTCATTTTGTTTGTAGTCATTCAGTATTTAATTTTATATTTTGTTCTTTAGGAAGTTCATGCCACCTCCTTATTTTAAACTATTTGGTTTCATCTTCTAGCTAGAAAGGCACTGCTAGTCACTTTTATCTTTCTATTGCTTCAGATTTCTGGGCTTTGCCTTTACAATATTAAGGAAAATTAAAAAGCCACCCACAGTCTGCATTGCCCTTATTTACATTTGCAAAAACAAGTTAAAGATGGCAAACTGTGGAGTTCTTCCCGGTAGTTAACTTTTGAAAAGGAACAATTATTTTGTGCTTATTTCAAATGGTTACATCTTGGTGAACATTTAAGAAACATTTAGTTTTTTTCTTTTGGTATTATAGCATTTTCAAAATTTTTTTATAACCGTACATGAGATAGTGATGTGGGTATAGCTTTGGTTGTGATGAATAGCGAAAAAGAAAAAGTTCAAGAACCTTGTCATTTATGTTTCTTAGCACTCAGTTACTGTGGATTAGCAATAAAAACACAGTGGTAAAATGAAGCCAAATACAAAACCAAAAAAAAGACTAAAGTGATTAGCTTGATTACATTTGGACAATGAGACCATTCATCAGGTAATGATTACCCATGTCGTAAAATTAAACTTTTACTATTTTCTGTGTTCTTTTTAAGAAACAGTTTTTCTTTTGCATTCTCAGTTTTAAAGTCCATCTTTTGGTCTTTCTAATTTTCCTCAGCTTGGGTAAAGAGGCACTAGAATAGAAATGATCTCTGAAACATACACATTAGAATCTTACTCTGGTAAATCTTGGCTCATATCTAGATTCTAGGTTGGAATAAAGTTCCAGAAATAGATCCCTCTAGTAGATCCACTTTTTAAAAAGTGGATAAACAGGGGACACTCATATCAAAAGCCACATTTCATAAAGCATCCATTTAGTTTGTGGCTGTTATAGGAAGGGCAATTTTCTTTTTTATCCACTATAAACTTGAGACTTGATCATTTCACTAAATGTTGTTCCTCCTAGAACCTTTGTTAAAGTCTATTTTTTTCCTACTCAATTCCAGCATAATAAATACTCTACATATAAGAAGAATTTTCACATTTGTTTCATAAGCCATCAGGCAAACTCTGCATTTGGGCCATGTTGTTACAATGGTTCTTGCCATTATTAAATACATATTGAGTGCACATATTTATGTATATATACACACCACATTCTGTTGTCACTCTCTCATAGGCCATATCTGCTAGAAGAAATAAAATGAGAAGTGGGAAAGAGTGAGGTATAATAAAAGTGGAGAAACTCTACATAAGTTTATACAGCATTATTTAGGTGCTTTTCTTTCCCCTTCTTTTGTTTAAGACAGAATCCAGGAATTGCAATTTTGACCATTGTGTATACGGTTAATATTGGGCCAATGAATTCCATGTGGATCCTTCATCTTACCAATTGTATTAGCACTTTGTGAACTTGCAAAGCTTTTACTGATGCTTTCATCTTTGAGCAGAGAACTAGAAGACGAGCAGCAGGTGTCTTACTGTATGGTGACACTATCCATAGGAAACCCAGTAACAACCAAGCCACAACTTACTCCGGACCGTTTTTCCACTGTGATTTTGTGATGCATGATGAGAAATTATTCTTTGGTGTTAAGAATAGAGCCATTTTATCTCCTTGGGTTTTTATTTTTAATTTCTAAAGGTTCAAGATGAATATTGTAGATTTTCTTAAACATTTTTTTTTTGCTAAGGCATTTTTTGGGGGGAGGTGAGCAGAGTTTATGTTGGGAAGTGATATGCAGTCCTTTGCATTTAGAATGACAATATGTATCCCTTTTTACTTGGAGCAATTCTTCCCAATTGTTGGATGCACAGCAAACCTGATTGAATATTAAAATTTAGAAATGGTAGAAATGGGGTTGTTTTAGAGGAGATAATCATTTTTACAGGTGAACTCTGCTTTATGACAGGATTTAATAGAGTCCATAAGCTAGTGAGGTTTCAAGAAACATTAAATATTCTTGAATATAAAATTATTTGTCAACAATTTGGTTTTTGAAGACTTTTTTTGAGGTCTGCTTGCATTTTGTAAAATTTTATCTATTCTTGCAGTGAAAGACTACTACTTTTTGTATTTATTTATTTTTTTTCTCCTTTATTCCCCATGACCTACTCTTTCCCACTCCTTCCCTACCAAAAAGTTAAATGGAATAAAAAATAAACTATAATGTCAAACCAAAATATACTAGCCTTCAGCCTGGTACTTATAGATTCATCTTAGGAGGTAATAGCATATTTTTGTACAGCATGAGATTTAGAGAATGTCACAAGAAAATACGAACACGTATGTGTTTTGAGAAATGCGTCTTTAGGTGGGTGTCTGATTATGTGAACATCAGAGAGTATACTTAACACTAACCTATAGGAGGTCTGTCCAGAAAGTATCTGGTTAATATAACCAGAATGGTTTGCACGACATTGATGTAACCTGGCAGCCAGGAGAGTGGACTGTAATACACATGCATAAGCAATGACAACTTCACTGTACTTAGTCACTAGTCATGTGTACAGTGTGGCCATCACATTCAAAATGATCGAGTGGGCCGGGCGCGGTGGTTCACGCCTGTAATCCTAGCACTCTGGGAGGCCGAGGCGGGTGGATTGCTCAAGGTCAGGAGTTCGAGACCAGCCTGAGCAAGAGCTGAGACCCCCATCTCTACTAAAAATAGAAAGAAATTATCTGGCCAACTCAAATACATATAGAAAAAAAAAAATTAGCCGGGCATGGTGGCTCATGCCTGTAGTCCCAGCTACTCGGGAGGCTGAGGCAGTAGGATCGCTTAAGCCCAGGAGTTTGAGGTTGCTGTGAGCTAGGCTGACGCCATGACACTCACTATAGCCTGGGCAACAGAGCAAGACTCTGCTCAAAAAAAAAAAAAAAAAAATGATCGAGTGAGTAGAGCAATGAAGCTGCATCACATTTTGCGTTAAGCTTGAACATTCTTCCGTGGAAATTATTCAAATGATTCAGAAGGCTTTTGGGGACTATGCAATGAGTGCTGTGCAAATAAAAATGTGCCACAAACACTTTAAAGATGGTTGAGAATCAGTTGAAAGTGATCCATGTTCTGGAAGGCCTGCAACAAGCAGAACACCTAAGAATGTTGAATGTGTTAGGTTAAGAGACACTGGGAGAGCTATGTGAGGTCCCAAGGTGCCTACTTTGAAGAAGGGGACGGAGGCGTCATTGTCCTATGTACAGTGTTTCTTGTATCTTGTTTCTTTTTCAACAAATGTCTCTATTTTTCATATTATATGGCTGGATACTTTCCAGACAGACCTCGTATATTATAGCCTACTACACGCCTAGGCTATATGGTATAGCCTATTGCTCCTAGGTTACAAACCTGTATGGCGTATTACTGTACTGAATACTGCAGGCAATTGCAACACAATGGTAAGCATTTGTGTATCTAAACATATCTAAACACAGAAAAGGAACAGTAAAAATATGGTATAAAAGATAAAAAATGATACACTTGCGTAGGACATTTACCATGAATGGAGCTTGCAGGACTAGAAGTGGCTCTGGGTAAGTCAGTGAGTGGTGAGTGAATGTGAAGGCCTAGAACATCACTGTACACTACTGTAGACTTTATAAACACTGTACAGTTAGGCAATACTAAATTTATAAAAAAATTTTCTTTCTTTAATAATAAATTAACCGTAGCTTACTGTATATTTTTTACTTCATAAACTCTAAATTAAAAAAAAATTTTGACTCTTTTGTAGTAACACTTAGCTTAAAACACACATTGTGCAGCTTTACAAAAATATTTTCTTTATATACTTAAGTCTATAAGCTTTTTTCTGTTTTTAAGTTTTTAATTTTTTTGTTTACTTTTAAAGTTTTTTGTTATAAAGTAAGACATAAACACACATTAACTTAAGCCTACACAGAGTCAGGATCATAAATATCATTGTCTTCCATCTCCGCAGCTTGTCCCATTGGAAGGTCTTCAGGGGCAGTAACACACTCGGAGCTGTCATCTCCTATGGTAACAATGCCTTCTTCTGGAATACCTCTTAAAGGACCTGCTTGAAGCTATTTTATAGTTAGCTTTTTTTTTTTTTAATAAGTAGGAATATACCCTAAAATAATGATGAAAAGTATAGCATAGTAAATATATAAACCAATAACATAGTTATCTTTATTATTATATATTGTATATAATTGTATGTGCTAGACTTTTATATGAATAGCAGCACAGTAGGTTTGTTTACATCAGCATCACCGCAAACACATGAGTATTGTGTTGTGCTATGAAGTCACAATGGCTAAGCAAAAAGTTCCTATTGCTCACTAAGCAATAGCAATTTTTTAGCTCCATTATAACCTTATGGGACTGCTGTTCTATAGGTGGTCTGTCCTTGAACAAAATGTAATTAAGTGGTGCATGACTATAAATGAGGAATTATGTGTTCCCTGTTTTTCACTCTTGGAGCATCCTGGGTTTTTCTTCACAGCACATAACCTGGTGTAACCCAGTGGTTATTATATGTTTAGTATGCATCTCCCCAGTAGACTTTTAAGTTATGTAAGATCAGGAGATGCATCTGTTTTGTTCCTTATTATATGTAATGCTTAGAAGGTGATGTGGAGCAGATACTTAATAACTATTTGTTTTAAAAAAAGGAAAGAAGGAAGTGAACTTGTGTATAAGTCAAGTGGAAAAGTATATGTCAAAGATTCATATAGTATACGTGGATAGCATTAGCATGGTGATACTGAGTATCAGAGTAAGATATGCAAGTGAAGTTAATATCAGCTGGGGCTGGTTACAATGGCTCACGCCTGTAATCCTAACACTCTGGGAGGCCAAGGTGGGAGGATCATTTGAGCTTAGGAGTTCGAGACCAGCCTGAGCAAGAGAGAGACCCTGTCTCTACTAAAAATAGAAAGAAATTAGCTGGACAACTAAAAATATATAGAAAAAATTAGCCAGGCTGGCGCATGCCTGTAGTCCCAGCTACACGGGAGGCTGAGGCAGAAGGATTGCTTGAGCCCAGTAGTTTGAGGTTGCTGTGAGCTAGGGTGACACCATGGCACTCTAGCCCAGGCAATGGAGTGAGACTCTGTCTCAAAAAAAAAAAAAATCAGTTGGCACATGATGACTCCATTGACATTTCCTTTTGTCTTTGTCTGGTGGCCACTTTGAATACTAAAACTAAAGTCTTATTTTATGGATTTTAAAACTCTTAAGTATGTTAAATGTGACTTTTAGATTTTTCAGAACCTTCTCAAGTTAACCAGAATTATTTTGATCATGGCAGTGAATCAAGGTCAAAACAAATTTGCCATTATTTCTGAGGATGAGTCAACGTTGCTCTTAAGCAATCCTATTTTGAAGTGGTGTACTAAGAGCAGAATGATCTTTATGTCTGTGATGTTTCTCTTGCCTTATTTTCTAGCTTCCCACTCATAAAAAAAAGTTGAATTCTATATTTTCCCTTTGCGTTGATTATTGGAATTTCCTATGGTAATGAATTAATGTTTACATACTGCAGGACCGAAGGACTGAGGATCCATCCTTTGATTCTTTTTTTTTAAAAGCGTGTTTATTTGTGTGGGGGGCTATTTGAAGAGTCTGGTGATGTCATGAAGGTTTTCTGCTTGTATGTTCTGTGAAATTTTTATTATACCATAGCAGAAGATGTGCCGGTTGATGGAGGTGAGGTGGGGTGTTGGAGTAGGGAGTCTGCCAGATGTGTCTGTGTTACACTAAGAGATTATGCTTGAACCGTCTCAGGCAGTGACGTCTTGCTATGCAGGAAGAAAGGGGAGACCATGGTGTATGCATACATGTCCGTCACTTGTTTTTAGTAGACAACATGCTCTATATGAATCTCAAACAACTAGCATAGTACTTGGTACATGGTTGATGCCTGAGACATATTTGTTGAGTTGACTTGACTTGAGCAGTCAGGAGTAACCATAGGCAGCAACAAAAAGCATGGTATGAAAAACAAGTAGGCTGTAAACTGGGCATGGTTGTAGTAGACCATTTTAGAAAGTCTAGTAAGGAATATAGAGACTTCCACCATGTTTAAAGCAATGAAAGGACAAAAGAAGCAACATCTTCTTTGTTCTGAAAAGAGATGTTTGAAAGTCACTATTCTGAACTAAAGGGGATTAGAGGAAGACAAACAAAGGTATCATGTCACAGTGTAGAATCTTGAAATGAGAAATAGGTTTAAATTCAGTTTGGAGTGAAGTATGGAAAAATAGTCATTTGCAAGGGTGAAGGAGTGGAAGCCTAAAGGTCACTGAAGGGTTGGTGTGGTAGAGGATGTGATTTTCTTTTCTGGCCTAAGTAAAACTGCTAGTTCATATGTATATATTTTTCTTTTTAGTGACATGCCACTGTGTAACTAGTTCATATTTATTGGCAATATTACTATTATTGCCATGTTTATGTGGCAGTACTTTACATTTGCTGTCTCATTTGGTGCTTACAAAGCTTCATGAGCTAAGGCGCACTGTGATTGATCATCTCTGTCTTTCTGATGAGGAACCCGAGGAACCAAGAGGTTAAGCAAACTGCCCAATAACACACTTTGTAAATGGCCAGCAGGCACTGTGACCCCTGCCCAGGTGGGCACAGCGGGCCTCTGAAGGAAGAACATGGAAGTGCTCAATAGAAAGATTACCGTGGCCCTGACTGACTTTTTATTACCTCCAAAGAACTTGTCAAAAGTGAGATGAAATGGAGAAGAGAGTGCCAACATTTTTAGAAGAAATAACAGTTGATGGTAGAAACATTTAGTTTTGATTAGATAAACTACTTTTAAGGCCTTGAAACCTTGTGCTAAATTTGAGACTATTAAAGGAAAATTAAACATCTAATCATGTAGATAGGCATATGGGATCAGATGGGTACAGAGTTGCTAAGGAAACAGGTTAAAAAAGTGAGTGGCAAGCTGAGCTGTACCCAGACATTCAGATTGACTCTAAAGCTAGATAAAAAAAAAAAAAATCCTAAAAACTCTAGTGGAATAGCATGAAAATAACAAAAATAAGCAGTTTTCTTTTCTATTCTGTAAAATTGCATTGATTCTGAAGGGATATTTGTGGGAACCAGAAAGCTAAACTAGAGATTAATATGAAATGATAGGGACTGTTTTTTAAATTACTAGGTGGTAAATAATTGCAGGAAACATGAGGTACTTTTAAAAGTAGTGACTAAAGTACCATATTTAAATTTTATGCTTTCGGGGCTAACAAAGTCCTATTTTTCTCATAAGTCTTGAGTAATAACCATCATACTTGCTTAACTCATAAGGTATGTTTGAGTATTTCCTCCTTTCACCAGTTTCCAAATGTTTAAATATTGTATTTTGTTCTACCTGTGGACAACAGGCATCATAAAATAGGCAGGAGAATGCTTATTTTACTTTCTTAATGTATTTCCTAAGGACTAGAGTGATTTTTCTAAAGGAATATGTCTTATGATCACTGCAAGGAAATAATAATATATATTTGTAGTAATATATGAAATGTTCAAGAACTTTTTTCTGAATATAAGAAAACTAAGCACTCATTTTGTAGGATTTGGAAAGAAAAGTTCAAAAATATGTGTCACTGATAATCCTACTGGTCAGAAATATCATAATATTTTGACATGTTTCCTTCCAATTCCTTTTAAAATTTTAAAAACATAATGAGACCATATTTTATGTATATAGCTTTTTTCACTCAACATTCTAGTGTAATATTTTCATGTGCCATTAAATACTCTTCAAAAATAGTTTTAATATCTATATAACATTCTGTTATATAAATCACATAATTCATTTCCTTAAATGTGAACCTTCAGATTGGTTCAAATTTCTTATTATCATGTACATGAAATTTTTTAACAACTTTATTGAGATACGTTTTACATTTCATACAATTTAGCCATTTCAAGTGTACAGTTCAATAGTGTTAAGTAATTTGACCGAATGATGCAACCATCACCATAATCAGTTTCAGAACATTTTCTTACCCCCATAAGATCTCTCATGCCCACTTATAGTTGATCCTCATTCCCATCCGTAGTCCCAGGCAACCACTAATCTACTTTCTATCTCAATACAATTGCCTTTTCTGAACATTTTGTATAAATGAAATTATATGTGGTTGCTTGTGACTGATTTCTTTTTGCTTAGCATAATATTTTTGAGGTTCATCCATGACATAACATTATATCAGTTCTTTATTCCCTTTTATTGAACAATATTCCATTGTATGTAGATACACTACATTTTGTCTATCCATTCACCAGTTGATGGACATTTAGATTGTTTCCATCTTTGGGCTTAGTATGAATGATACTGCTATGAACATTCATGTGCAAGTCTTTTTGTGGGCATACACTTTCATTTTTCTTGTGTACCTAGGAGTGGAATTTCTGGGTTGTCTGGGAGTTTTACGTTTATTTTTTTTGAGACACTGCCGAACTGTTTTCCAGAGTGATTATACCATTTTACATCCCCACCATATCCTCACCAACATCTGTTATTGTCTGTCTTATTTATCATAGCCATTCTAATGGGTATAGTGTCTCATTGTGGTTTTAACATGAATTTCCCTAATGACAATGGTATTAAACATCTTTTCATGTGCTTATTAGCCATTTAGTATCTTCTTTGTTGGAATATCTATTTAGAGCTTTTGTCTACTTTTCCTTCCATTGGATTGCTTTTGAATATTATTGAGTTGTAGGTATTCTTTGTAAGTTCTGGGTACAAGTCTTGTGTGTTTTGCAAATACTTCGGTCTGTTGCTTGGCTTTTCATTTTTTAAGTGTTTTCATGTTTTGAAGTCAAAAACTTTGAACTTTGATGTAGTCCAATTTATCAGGTTTTTTATGGACTGTTTTTTGGTGTCATATTTATAAATTCTTTGCTTGACCCAAGGTCTTGAAGGTTTTATGTATATATATATATTTTAATTTTTGAACTTTTGAAGAATATTTAAAAATATTTCTTAAGGGTGGATACTGAAAAGTAAAATTTCTAGAAAGTTTTAAAATATTTATTTTTAATAAACTTTTTTTGAAGTTTCAGGTACAAACAGAAAGATGCACAAATCACAAAGGCATAGCTCAATGAAATTTTAAAAAATGAATACATGAACCTCCCAGAAGCCCTTTCCCAGACATTACTCCTACTCTTCCCAAAGGTAATCAATAATTAGTAACACCGTAGATTAATTTTATCTGTTTGAACTTTATATAAATTCAATGACATATAATGTTATACAAATGTATACAAATATATACATTCTTGTGTCTGTGTCTTTTACTCAATATTATATTTGTGAATTCATCCATGTGTTCTATGTGTTGTGTCATGGCAGTTGGCTCATTTTCATCATGGCTGTAAAGTGTTTCTTTCTTTCTTTCTTTTTTTTTTTTTTTGAGACAGAGTCTCACTCTGTTCCCTGGGCAGGTTCCATGGTGTCAGCCTGGCTCACAGCAATTTCAAACTCCTGGGCTCAAGCAATCCTCCTGCCTGAGCCTCCCAAGCAGCTGGGACTACAGGCACATACAACCACGCCTGGCCAAATTTTTCTATTTTCAGTAGAGATGGGGTCTCGCTCTTGCTTAGGCTGGTCTCCTGAGCTCAAGCTATCCTCCTGCCTCTGCCTCTCAGAGTGCTGGGATTACAGGTGTGAGCTACTGCGCCCAGCCTGCAGTATTTCATAATATGAATATATCATATTTATTTATCACTTCTACTGATGGATATTTTTGTTGTTGTAATATTTGGTTATTTGAAATAGTGCTGCTAGGAATATACTTGTACTTAGCTTTTGTTATACAAATGTAAGCATTTCTATTCAGTATATACTCAAGAGTGGGATTGCTGGGTGACAGAGCAGGCGTAACTGTAATACAAATTTACCATAAACTGTTCTCCACAGTTACCAATTTCCACCTCCAATAACAATGTGTAAAGTTCCACTTGCACCACATCCCAAGCCTCCCAACACGTGGTATTTTTTTTAACTTTAGCCATTCTTTTGGAGTTTTGTTTTATTGTGATTTTTATTCGCATTTTCCTGATGAGTGGTGTGAGCCCTGAACACCAGCTTCCAGCCCCTTGAGACTCTGCTCTGCTCAGCTTTTCAGCTGCCTCTTTTACTCAACTTTTAAGCTTCTCTGCTGCTTTTAAGCCATTCAGCTGCCACTTTTCAGGCTCTCAGCTTCTCAGCTGCCTTCAGACCACCTCTGAGATGGCATTTTAGAATTGGTTCCTGCCTTCAGGGGAAAAGTGTCACCAATTGCAGAGCTACCTCACCTTTCCATACTTGCCTTCACTCTGAGATTTTGGCCTCTCAGGTCCTCCCTGCTTTGGTAGCCCTTAATGTCTTCAAAGAGGTTTAAAAATACTACCCAGCTTATTTGGTTGTTCTTGGTGGGAGTGTTGGTCTGCCACAAGCTTATCTTTCTTTGCCAGAAGACAAAGTCTCTGGAATGTTTTTAAGGCTGATGCTATAGCTTTCTGAAGTATTATAAGGTTGCATTTTCATTAGTGGAATATCTATTTGCTAGAATTATTTTCATTTTATTTAAACCTTTGAAAATTTGCTAGGCAAAACGTAACATTGCATTGTTATTTTAATATTTATTCTAGTGAGACTGAACACTGTTTCAAACAATGGTTGGATATTTTGCATCTTTAATTTATGATTTACTTGTTAGCATTCATTACTTTTCATTGATTTTTAAGAATTTTTAATGTGTGTTTTGTCTGTATTAACAAATAAGAATTCATGCATCTGAAGATAAGCAGTTATAATATTGATGGATTTCAAAATAATTAGCTTTTCCATTGATCTTCATGTTTCAAGACTTTTACAAGCAAGGGTTGTGTCTTCTTTTCTTTTGTATTCTTTTTTTTGTATCTGGTACGTGGCATAGTTCATATGAACATGAAGCAGATTGCATTTAAAAAATAATGTAGAGATAGGAGCAGGAAGCCCTTGAAGAATGTTTCCTTATGTCATGCTATGTTCAGTGTATGAAAAGTTAGTGTAGTTACTGATTTATATTATGCCATTAGGAACCTGGCCTCAAGTCTAAGGTCATGAGGCATTCCAATTTTTTTAGCTTTATTGAGGTATAATTGATATACAGAAAATTGCACACATTTAATGTATACATCTTGATGAGTTATGTCATATGCATACACCCATGATGCCATCATTACAATCAAGGTACTAATCACCTCCAAAAATTTCCTGTATTGTTTTTTGTGTATGTGTGTTTTAAGAACACTTAACATCAGATCTGTCCTCTTAACATAAAGTTCACAGTATTGTATTGTCAACTGTAGGTACTATGCTGTACAGCAGGTCTCTAGAACTTACTCATCTGGCATAATAAACTTTATACCCATTGAAGAACAGTTCCCCATTTCTCCCTCCCCCAGTTCCTGGCAATTGCCATTCTATTCTCTGCTTCTATGAGTTTGACCATTTGAGATACCTCATATAAGTGGAATCAGAGGCATACCAATTTTGAGTCATTATCTTCTTTCTCACATCCATACAAATTGCTAACTTAAGATCAGATTCTCCTTTGTGATATACCACATTTGTTGAATATAAATACTTAATTCATAAATATCCACAAATGTATAAGAGGAATTATATGTTTTAACTTCCTCACATGAAATTAAGTTACTCTCATTCCTGGAAGCATCATATAAATGTTGAGTGGCAACCTTACCAGTTGCATTTTGAAGGAGTTTAAGAGTAAGATAGTTTTAAACCAAATTCAAAGTTCTAAAGCATGCACATAAAAATTTAGAAAACCTGAAGCATTCTTCATTCACATAGTTTATCCAACTCTGTTTGGATTTCAAGAAATCATCCAAACAGTTTAATATTTAGTCAGCAGTGTGAAAATAGTGTCTGACAATGAGGGACAGTGGAATTTTCCTCATCCATACTTTGGCTCTTTTAATTGTGGAAGTATGATATAATTCACAGAAATGTCCTTGTTTTAGTCACTGCCCTACATTTTTTGGTCATTTCATTGACTCTGCATAAAACACAATGTCTGTTCTCATGCTGCCTCAGGCCCTCAGGGAATGGTGTTCTAAAGAAAAATTAAAGCCTTTGGGGAAGGCTGGTCTAAAAATAAAATCCTTAAGGTATTAGACCAGGGGTGTAGGCCAGATCTACACACAACATTTTTAACATTGCAAAGTGCAATATTAAATGGAATAAAATCCCTTTCTCTTTACTAGGGTGAAAGGCAGTAAAACATTTTGGAAAGAGAAGGAACTTTGGAGCCAGGTTGCCAGGGTTCCAATTCCAGCTTTTCCACCATCTGTGTGATTAGAGGCATGTCACCTTTGAGCCTAGGTTTAATTCTCTTCAAAGTGGGGAAGATAACTTCTGCTTTTGAGGTGGTGTGTCAGGATTAGCAATAATATATTTTAAGGTCTGGTACCTGGTGGGTGTTTAAGAAATTATAGCTATAATTGCACATCTTAAATTTTTTCTCTTATTCTGGAATAAGACTTTCCCCCACCCCTTAATGTGATGATGATTCACAGATGAGAGCCAGGTTACCTGAGTTCTAATCCAAACTCTACTGTTTACTAGCTGTGTTACCTCGGGCAAGTTACTTAGTTTCCTTGTGGTTCAGCTTCCTTATGTATAAATGAGGATGGTTATGATGACCACCTTCTAGAGATGTTAATTGTATTAATATTTATAAAGAACTGAGAATAGTGTCTGGCTAATATGTAAGCACTAGGTAAGTATTTGATAAATAAAAGTAAACACTCAGAGCCAGCTTTCATTGGTTATTGTTATTCATAAAAGTATGGGATTAGAGGTACTAGAGGCAGCGTTGCTGCATGTTAAATGATGGACTGCAAGTAGGAGAAATAGGCATCACAAAATTTAATGAGATAAAAATTGGCAACTATGAAGCTGGCACAAATTCAGATGGTTGATATTGGTAAGTAGGAATATCAGAGTGGGAGACTCAAGAATATGTACATGTCTCTAAAATGAGAGAGAAAGTGCTTTTTATGGCAGAGTGATTTTTCTCCATCTCAAGTTTTACAGAGACTTTTAGAAAGAGAAAGAATAAAAACAGACGGGTTCAGCAATTTCTTAGAATGAATTTTGAGAGTGCCTTCATTCCTGAGGATTTTTTAAAAGTTCACCACACCTTGTTTTCCACAGATTTCTATTACCATAACAGCTATTTTAAGTTAAGAGAAAGATTCACAAGTATAATGAATGGAGGAGATTGAATAGCTAAGCTGCACCCCATACCTGCGCTGTTTTCCCTCTGCCTGCAACCGTACCTTGTAGAATAGAGCAGCTCGGCATTTTACCCCTGAGTTAAAAACCAGAGACTTCTTTTCCCAAGAAATGAAAGGAACAATAGGAACTACCTGGGAACAATTGGGGTTGATGAGGACAGTCTGTATACCCCAAACAAAGCCCTCCTCTTCCTGATATTTGTAGGCTCACCGTCTGCTTATTCTCAAATGAAGCCTGTCTTTTGACAAGTCCAATGTCTCCACACGCAGAGATCCCTGCCAGCTGCCTAATTATAGGAGAGACTAGCAGAGGAGCAGAGCCATGCATCCCCTGGCAGAAGAAACCCACAGCAGCCTTAGAGGAAAAAGCCACCCTGCCCTTTATTCAGAAATATGCACTGGGCATATGACAAGAAACAAACAGTATCACAAAAGAGTGAGAACAAAATAAATAGAACTAATGTCCCGGGAAGAAACAGAACTTAAGCAATAGAAGAGCCTATAAAAGAAAAAGAAAACTTTAGGGGAGTTTCAGGAGGGTGGCATCTGGAAAATAAGAACAGGATGGAGTAAAATAGGAACAATCAAAGAATAAGGAGGAACTCTTGAAAATTAGACATTTGTTTGCTGAAATCAACACAATTCAATGGAAAATTTAAAACATGACTATAAGGAAATCTATAACACAGTGTTAAAAGCGAGGCAGAAAATGTAAATGAAGAGCAGAGATAGACTCAGTTAAGTTGGTCTAATATCTAAATACTTGGAATTCCAGAAGATACATTTGAGTAAATGAAGAGTTGAAAATATCAAGTAAATAACAGAAGTTCTTCTTGTGTTGTGGTAAATAATCTGAATCTTTAGATTGAAGAGTTGTGAGGGTTCAGCAAGATGGATGAATACAACTTTAAACTCAGTTTAATTCTTGTGAAATTTAAGAATACTAAATATTAAAAAAAAAAATCCCAAAAGTATCTAGAGAAAAAAGTAAGATTGTCAAGTCCCCATTTGTCTTTGAGTACTTCTGGTACAATAAGGTAGTCCAGCCTCATATCAGACTTTCTCCTATCCCAGACCTGGAGTCAGACAGTTTTCTAAGGAGCCTTGGTTCCTTTTGATGGTGAATGGTGGTTAGAAACCAAGACCTGGGTGCTCATTGTATGTGGAGTATTCTGATTTCTAGACCCTTTCATTGGCTAGAACTGGAATACATATATATTTTCTATCCCATGAACATACAAAATAGTTTTACCAAATGTCACTACCAACACAGTTCCTGTTTTGTTTTGTTTTTGTTTTACTTGTCTTTTGGAAATGACCACAAGATGACATTTTATAAATAGTAGGAGGTGTCTGGAAGTTCATTTCTACATATATCCATGGTTTTCTTCTTTCCTTGTCTCCTTGCTCCACAAATAGTATTAAAAATGCATGTCAGAACTTATGCTTACATTAAGAGAAATAATCCTGTTCTTCCCATGTCCCTCCCTTTGGACATTATACCACAAATAAGCAGAAGACATCCCTGGAAAGTGGAAAGAAAGCAGGCTGCCCAGGGACCTTGGGAGCAACACAGCAGTGAGTTCCCTGTGTCTTCTTATATCCCAGACATGGTGCTGCAGCAGAGGCCTTCAGCCTGGGTGCAGCCCAAAGGGGGAATATATATATATATATATATATATATATATATCTCAAAAAAAGCCTGCTTCCCCTAACCAAAGGAAAAGGGTGGTTGTACAACATAAAACCTTTTATCAATACTTCCCTATTCCTGTGGTTTTGCAGACACACATAGATTTTATTCTAAAATCTAAGTGGAAAGGCACAGACCCTAAAATAGCCAAAACCATCCTGAAAAAGAAGTGGGAGGAATCACTTTACTCAACACTGTCTAGCTACAATAATCAAGACAGTGTAGTATTCATAGAAGAATAAACACATAGATGAATGGAACAGAACAGAGAACTCAGAAATATATCCATAAAGTATGCTCAACTGATTTTTGACAAAAGTACAAAACCAATTCAATGGAGGAAAGATAACCTTGTTAACAAATGGTACTGGAGCAATTGGGCATACATAGACAAAAAAATGAACTTTTACCTAAATCTCACATTTGAGTTATATAAAATTAACTCCAATGGATCATGAACTTGAATGTAAAATGTATTAAACTATAAACCTTTTAAAAAAGAGGGAATAATATCTTTAGGATCTAGAGCTAGGCAAAGATTTCTTAAACTTGATACCAAAAGCACCACTCATAAAAAGAAAAAACTGATAAATTAGATCACATCAAAGGTAAAAATTTTTGCCTTACAAAAGACTCTGTTAAGAGGGTGACAGGGCAAGCTATAGACTGGGAGAAAATATTTGCAAACCATATATTCAACAAAAGATAGTGTGTAGATATATAATAACCCAAAAACTCAATAATAAAAAATAAAACAATCTAATTAGAAAATGGACAAAAGATATGGAGAGATATTTCACTGCAGATGATATGCAGATGGTAAATAAGCCCATGAAAAGATGTGCAACGTCATTAGCCACTAGGGAAATGCAAACTAAAACCACAATGAGATGTTGTGACACACCTACCAGAATGGCTAAAATAAAAAACAGTGACAACACCAAATGCTAGTGAGGATGTGGAGAAACTAAGTCACTCATCCATTGCTGGTGGGCATGTAAAATGGTATAGCTACTTTAGAAAATAGTTTGGCATTTTCTTATAAAATTAAACATGCAGCTACCATATGACCCAGCAGTTGCACTCTTGGGCATTTATCCCAGAGAAACTAAAATTTACGCCTACACAAAAACTTGTACACAAATGTTCTTAGAAGCTTCATATACACAAAACTAGAAACAACCCAGGTGTCCCTCAGTAGGGGAATGATTACACAAATTGTAGATTCATGAAATACTACTCAGCAAGAAATAGGAACAAACCATTGGTACACAGAACTACTTGGATGAATATCCAGAGAATTACACAGAGTGAAAAAAAGCCAGTCCCAAAGATCACATACTGTATGATCCCATTCATATAACATTGTTGAAATGACAAAGTTATAGACATGGAGAGTAGATTAACGGTTGCCAGGGGTCAGTACGGGTGGGGAAGTGGGCAAGAGGTATGTGTAGCTATAAATGGGCAAAAGTGATCCATGTGGTGATGGATCTGTTCTGTGTCTTGACTGTATTATTGTCAATATCCTGGTTGTGATACTGTTTATAGTTTTGCAAGAAACTGGAGGAAACTGAATAAATGGGATCTCCACAATTATCTCAAAATAAAGTTTAATTAAACATTTTTAAAAGACATATTACTTGATTTGGTATCTGGTTGAGATTCTAATATAAGTACAGATGTTATTCTAAATCCTGCAGAGGATATATTTAGGTTGGAGCTAAAAGGTTTCATAATTTATTTAAAAATTAATTTAATATATCCACTTATAAGTTGTTTGATATGAAGAATCAATTCATATAGAAACATGAATTAGAGGCTGTTTGCATTTCTTCAGTGTTTACCTCACCAGTGAGGCCATGAATAAATTAATGAGTAAGTATTTCTTTCTCTGTGTTTCCCCTAAATTTCTCCAATTTCTGAATAGTTGTTTTTTTTTTTTTTTTTTTGAGACAGAGTCTCGCTCTGTTGCCTGGGCTAGAGTGAGTGCCGTTGCATCAGCCTAGCTCACAGCAACCTTAAACTCCTGGGCTTAGGCGATCCTACTGCCTCAGCCTCCCGAGTAGCTGGGACTACAGGCCTGCGCCACCATGCCTGGCTAATTTTTTCTATATATATTTTTAGTTAGCCAGATCATTTCTTTCTATTTTTTATTAGAGACGGGGGTCTCGCTCTTGCTCAGGCTGGTCTCCAACTCCTGACCTCGAGCGATCCACCCGCCTCGGCCTCCCAGAGTGCTAGGTAATTTCTGAATATTTGATATATACAAACACTGTTCCCAGAGCACAGATGTGGTCAATCTACACATATTCACAGCTCTGTCTCTACTGCTAGACTCACTATCAGTAATGACCATGCTTTCCGATTTAGTGGTAGGGGGAAGGCAAGTTATAGTCTATTTACTTTTCCTTAGGTTAGAACAGCATTAGGTTCATAAGTAGAGTTACAGAGGTTTGATAACAGAAAACAACCTAGCCAGAGAGACCTCCTAAACCAATGCTTCTGTTTAATGTGCATGGGAATTGTCTCAGGATCTTGTTAAAATGCTGATTCTGATTCAGTACATCTGGAGCCTGATATGCTACCTTTCTAACAAGCTCCCAGGTGGTGCAGGTGCTACTGGGCCGTGGGCCACCCTTTGAGTAGCAAGTTCCTAGATAATACTGCAGGTTTCCTAATTTTTGTATATAGTTTTGCACGGAACAAGGACAAGGAACAAAGATAGCAACTGGTTTAATATTAAAGGCTCCTTTCATTCAAATCAAAGAGCATGGGTGAAATGACAGGAGATAGAAGACACAAGAAAAAGAAGAAGGACAGAGGAACATACAGCCAGAGCCTTGAAGTCCTCTCAAGAGCATCAGCAGCCTGCACTGCAGGATACAGAAGCACTGGTGAGGGCAGAAACTGAAGACATTTGAAGCTGGAGGAGCAACCAGAAGCAGGTATTGGAATATCTTAGTTGGGATGAGGAAGACTAGGGCAGAACACCCAGCTGCACTTCTCTACTTTAGCCTATATATGCTTCAATGTGGGCTTCCCATAGAGTTCAGTAACCCCCAGAGAAAACCATGTGTCTCACTGAGGAAAGCAAACCATTCAGAACCTGTCTTTTTGCAGTCTTTTGGGAGCTCTCAAGATGTGCAGTAGCAGACCAGCGGTGAAACTGAGTCCTTCAGCCCTGTGTCCTACACATCTCATCTGCACCTTTAATGACATTGCACCACAATTTAAAGAGGCTAGAAAAGTGAATAGTAGTTGTTGAAATATGTTCATCAAAGAGGTGGTTAAGTTCATGCACTAAACTCAGTTAGCTGGGCTAGTCAGCTATAAAGAGTAACTCTTATAGACTGAGGTTTTACTATATTAGAATTTCAACAAGGCTTGGTTTTATGCTTTCTTTTAAATACATTGAAAATATTCTTTGGTATTCAAGTTAATTTTATTTTCTCACAAAAATAATAAAAGTACATTTAAAATATAGGAAAAAAAGAAAAGAAAGCCCACATTCCAACCACCAGTAGCATACCATTAATACCTTCATCATTTGGGTGATTATTTCCTTTGAGCCCATGTGTATGTGTGCATGTTTAAAAGAGTTATACTATACATGCAATATTCCATCCCATTTTTATGACCTAAAATTACAAGCATTTCCCTATGTTTTTATAGTCTTCATAATTAACACTTAGAGTAGCTTAATCATTTCTTATTGAATTAATTAATTAGGTCACTAAATTTTGGTCATTTAGGTTGAGATGTGAGACAGTTCTGTTACTTCATTAAAGTGATTCACACGGAGATGAGTATTTTACTACGTGGGTAGTTATATTTAACAGAATATATTTAATCAGATTGCTGAGGTTTTTAAAAAACCAGTCTTCCTCACTACCTGGTCTTAGTTCTTAAAGACCTAATAAACACTTCCTAACAGGTACTTTGTCCCTGGGGAGATAATGTCACTGTACCACAGTGCTAACTTAGAGGTGTTCATAGAGTGCACTTGGAATACAGAGGGAGCGTACTTCATCCAAGCTATAGCCTTGAGAAGGATTCCTGGAGAGAATGATGTCTTAAAGGAAATGTAGAACGAGTGAGAGTGACCTGCTCTAGGTAGAAGGACCAAGAGGTGTTATGGGCCCGTCACCAGAGTGGTCACTGCATGGAAATGGAGTACTTGGCAATCACATGACTACCTCCATGGCCTAGGGACCCTGTCCTTACCCAATGAGGGGAGAAGGGATGCTAGTAAAAAACAAACAAAAAACCAAAACAGGTGGGCATATTATAATCTGGGAGAGAAGAGAGGAGGGCAGCTTTCCCAAACTACACATGTATCCTTCACAAATTCTGATACACATTTCTTGGATGACCATCATTCCACGCCCCTCTGCCCTTGAATTCTTACTAATTTTGGGTTTAAGATAATTGTGTTCCTCTGTTTACTTTCTGACTCATTACTTAGAGGACAGAAAATTGCCCTGCGGGTCAGATCCCACTACACTAAGTACTTGATTTCTTTTATTCCCTGGTTATTACATAGATTTGTTGTATACTATATGCCAGACTCTCACTTGGGTTTAAGGATACAATACTGGACAAAAATATCATATCTCTGCCTTCCTGGAGTTTGCTCCCCAGCAAGGGTGGGAAAGGCATGGGCATGAATCAAGGAGTGACATGGATAACTCTAAAATGACTGCTCACTTAATATTGTCACAGAGAAGTACATATTGACATGGTAGACTAGAATTGGGGTGGGGATTGGCCTGGTCAGAAGCCAGAGAAGTAGTAATAATAAATATAATAATAGTAATGGAAGAGTAAGAATTACAAGGTAAAAGGGGAATGGAGTTGGATGGCTAATTCACAGGAAGCTGTTTATTCATTTAGCAAAAGTTTATTGAGCACTGACTATGTGGCACAGGTACAGTCAGAGGTGTTGGGAATAAAGTTGTAAAAATTCCTGCCCTCATGAGAATTGTTGGTAGTTTGGACCAAGATGATGGAGAGGGGTTGGAGAGAAGCGGCTTGAACAATATTTAGGAGTTAAAATGGACAGTCCTTGGCAGGTGGAATGAATTATCACTGAGGGGGAAAGATGCTAGGATGACTCCTAGGTTTATGGCTTCTATAAGCAAATGGGTGGTGATCCAGTCCCTGAGCATGGGAACTCTGGTGGAGGGGTAGTATATTAGTCATGGTTCTCTAGAGAAACAGAATCATGGGAATATCTATCTATCTATCTACAGATATATAAGAAGGGATTTATCATGGGAATTGGCTTACTCTGTTATGGAGGCCTAAAAGTCCCAAGATATGTTTTCTTCTGGAGAACCAAGGAACCCAGTGGTGTAACTCAGTCTGAGTCCAATGGCCTGAGACCTAGGAGAGCCAATAGTGTAAGCTGAGAGAATTCATCACCACTAGACTGGCCCTACAAGAAATGCTTAAGGGAGTCCTGCACTTGCAATGTTATTTAACATCATGAAAACACATGAAAATATGAAAAACAATCAGAGCAAACACACAAACAAGGAAGAGAAGAGATTCAAATGTTATCACTACAGAAAACCACCAAATCATAATGATAAACAATAAGAAAGAAATGAACAAAGGCTATTCAAATAAACCAGAAATCATTTAATAAAATGAAAGGAATAAATCCTCACATATCAATAATAACCTCGAATGTAAACAGATTAAACTTTTCACTTAAAAGATATAGACTGGCTGAATGGATAAGAAAACATGACCAACTATTTCATGCCCACAAACTAATCTCACCTATAAAGACACACGTAGACTGAAAGTAAAGGAATGGAAAAAGATTGATCATGCAAATGGAAACCTAAAGTGAGCAGGAATAGCCATACTTACACCAGAGAAAACAGACTTTAAGTCAAAAACAGTAAAAAAAGACAAAGAAGGTCATTATGTAATGATAAAGGGATCAGTTCAGCAAGAGGATATATCCACTCAACACCAGAACACCCAGATATGTAAAGCAAATATTAGATTTAAAGGGAGAGATAAACTCCAACACAATAGTAGTTGTGGACTTCAATACCCCACTGTCAGCATTAGACAGATCACCTAGACAGAGATAAACAAAGAAACTTTGGATTTAAACTGCACATTAGACCAGATGGACCTAACAGACAGTTACAGAACATTTCATCCAACAGTTACAGAATGCACATTCATCTTATCAGTACATGGAAAATTCTCCAGGATAGATCAGATGTTAGGCCACAAAAAGAATTTCAACAAATTTTAAAAGATTGAAATCATATCAAGTATCTTCTCAGATTATAATGGAATAAAACTAGAAATCAATAACAAGAGGAACTTTGGGAACTGTACAAATACATGAAAGCTAAACAACATGCTCCTGAAGGACCGCTGAGTCATTTCTCAAAAGAAGACATACAAATGGCCATGGTATATGAAAAAAATGTTCAACATCATTAATCATCAGGGAAACACATATCAAAACCACAATGAGATATCATCTTACCTCAGTTAGAATGGCTGTTATTAAAAAGATGAAGAATAACAGATGTTGGCAAGGATGCAGAAAAGGTGATCTTATACTGTTGGTGGGAATGTAAACTAGTACAATCTTTGTGGAAGACAGTATGGAGATTTCTCAAAGAACTAAAAATGGAACTAAAAATTGACCCAGCAATCCCACTACTGGGTATACACCCAGAGGAAAGGAATCAGCACATCAAAGGGACACTTGCACTCGTTTGTTTATCATAGCACTATTCACAAAAGCAAAGATACGGAATCAACCTAAATGTTCA
>CM052441.1:51960317-52054945 GCA_028533085.1 Varecia variegata
GCATGCCTGTAGTCCCAGCTACTTGGGAGGCTGAGGCAGTAGGATCGCTTAAGCCCAGGAGTTTGAGGTTGCTGTGAGCTAGGCTGACGCCACGGCACTCACTCTAGCCCGGGCAACAGAGTGAGACTCTGTCTCAAAAAAAAAAAAAAAAAAATGTTCATCAGTGGAAAATGGATAAAGAAAACATGGTGTATGTACACAATGGAATACTATTTGGCCATAAAAAAGTATGAAATCATGTCATTGGCAGCAACATGGATGGAACTGGAAGTCATTATTAAGTGAAATTAGCCAGGCACAGAAAGACAAATGCCCCATGTTCACACTCATACATGTGAGCTAAAAAAGTTGATCTCATGGAGTTAGAGAATATAATGATATATACCAGAGGCCGGGAAGGATGTGGGAGGGGAATGAGGAGAGGTTGGTTAATGGGTGCCAACAAACAGTTAGCTAGAAGAAGTAAGTTCTAATGTTCAGTAGTACAGTAGGGTGATTATAGTTAGCAACAATGTATTATATATTTCAAAGTAGCTAGAAGACTTGAAATGTTCCTAACACTTAGAAATCATAAATATTCAAGATATGATGGATACCCCAAATACTCTAACTTGATCATTATGCATTCTAACATGTAACAAATACTCACATATGTAAAATATTATATATCAATAAAATAAAAGTTTTAAAAAAGAAATAGAACTAGGAGACAAAGGGAATATGAACAAAACCTGTCACTCATGGGACTCATTATGTCTTTTGCTTTTTGCATTTCTAGAAAGGTTCCAGAAGGTTAATCTTCTGTATGCCACTTAAAAAATACATTTTCCTAGTCTTCAGTTATAATTAATTTACTTTTCTGTTAAATGCTGACCTTTCTTGCCACTTGAATTTCAGTTTTAATTGTCATCAGAAGTCACTTGGATTATTCTGTGAACAGAGCACTTGCTGACATTTAGTTTAATTTCTTCTTAGTATTTACAGGGAAAAGTAATAGGAATGCAAATAAATCCTTGTGCATAATAATTTAATTTTAAAAATATTTGTGGAAGAACTAAATGTTCTCTTGAACATTGGTGAGAAGAGTTCTCTTTTTTGTGGTGAATATTCTGGTTGGTATTAGAAATATATTAGGAATGGAACAGTGTTATAAATAGAACACTGCTTGTGGTGCATATTTAAAATGTGCACGCAGCATTTTTTCCCTTTATCTTTATTGTGCATAGGTTTTAAGTTAGATATACCTTGGAAATAAGTGAAATTTTGATGCAATGATGATGTGTTCTATATAAAAATCACTTTAAGTAAGCCCTCCCCTACCCATAACACTCCAGTTGATTATTGTATATATTTTTTTTGGTTAGTTTGCTCAAAGCTTCCTTTTACTCTATTTATGGATAAACCAGAGAATAACAGAATTCAACCAGAAAAAGGTAGACATTGTTATAGTGATACAAATTTATTGTGGACTATTCTGCTTCATAATAAAGCAGGTTACCCAATGAAAGTGATTGCCTTTTTTGTTTTTAATGAGATAAAGTTGAAATTTGGGTTGCTTCTGAGGTGAAATGGCTGGTTCTTTATTTCTGGTTCTTCCTTCTTCATAAAAGAACTTAGAAGTGTGCTCAGAGTATATTTGCTTCCATCTTGATGTGTCCTTTGTCTACCAATACTCTTTTTAAATTTGAATTTCTAGCTGTGTAGCAAGGGCCTAATGCAGGCAAGGAATATAGATTTATGTATTAATATGATACATCTTCTCTCTTAGTTTTCAATTTTATTTGTTTCCCAAATGAAAGGAAATACAGGAGTGCAGAGAGGACCAAGTGAAATTCTTCTTGGCTAAGAGTGTAGCAAATAACAGCAAATGACAATGATGTGACACCTTTTTTCCTCAAGTGTATCCTCTTGCCTGGAATGGGAGAGAGATGCGCAATAAGCCAAGAATTCTCCTTTCTCTTTTTCTCTCAAGCTTTCTTCTTTCTTTTAGACTTCACTTTGTTCAAGACAAAAACAGACAGTCTGATTAAGGCCAATACTGTAAATTCTGAGTAAGGCCGATGCTAATGCTTCAAATTTCTACCTGTTTTGTTCTGCTATGTCAGCAATGAATTTGCTGGAACACTTGGGTTATTCCCTTAGTCCTCTCCTCGGCTTTACCAACAGCCAATTATGTGTTTACTTTGCTTGTTAAGGGACAGAAGAATTCTAGGCTGCAGTTTTTTCAAAATGGTGCCACTCGATTCTTTCTTGCAGGCTGGGATCAGTGGAATCAAGGCCAACCTTTATGCAGTGAGCACAGCACTTTAGACAGTTGTGTTGGGAGGTCTTTGCTGGGAGCCTTGAGAAGCTTTAACCTAGGTCCTTTGCTGGGCCCAGTTGTAGAGAGAATCTACAGACTATGGTTTGCCTCTTACCCTTTCCTCTATGGTCAAAGAGTGATACACCATGGTCGTTGCATTTTAAGCATCACTAGGATGCACAGCTTCACGTTAGGCCTGTTAGGTTACAAAGAAGATAGATTGCAGCCCACATCCCTCAAGGTCTTTTATACAGGAAACAGGAGAAGTGTGACAATAATAAAAGACCAATATTTGTTCAATGTGAAAAAAATTCTACAAAACCAGAAGTGAATAAGGAGAATATATTTCACTCCCTTAATTTCATACCAGAAAAGAAATCCTTTTTGTCAATTTGGTGTATATTATTGTGTTTGTCAATATGCATATACATACATACACACATGTACATATACATGCACATGCATATCTACGTAGATAAACAACAATGGGACCATGTTGTATGTCATTTTGCAAGTTAATTTTTTTCATTCAGTATATGATGAACATTCTCTGGCGTCACTACTCTAGATTAAGCTCTTTGTGATAGCTGCATGTTCCTAGTATGTGTGCTCTTTTAACTGTTATCTTATTGAGCATTTAGAAGGGGTTTAGTTTTTCACTATGAAATAATGCTGCAATGCACATCCTTATTTGCATGTTTATCCTATTATTTTTATAATATAGAATTCTAGACTATTTTTAAATTGTTTATTTTTAATATTGAAAAACACTGCCTGCTTACCCTCCAAAATAGTGTACTAGTTTATACTCCTACCAATAGTATATAATAAAGATATTGATTGCATAAAATAGTTGAAAGTCTGTAGAACATTATGATTATAATACGTTGCATTTTGATAGCACTTTGTAGTTTATTATATAATTCACTTTCACCTATCTTATTTAATTCTCATAACTACCCTATAGTGGGGTTTTATGTCTGCATTTTTGAGATGCAAGAGTCAGGAAAGTTCATTGACTTGCCTAAATATCTCTTTTAATAAATGGAAGGGTCAAGACTATTGCCGAGATATGTTTTCTCTGCTTTTGACATCCTTATAGTGAGATGAAGTCAGGAAAGCCTTCAGGCGGGCCATGCTTAGATGACGTTTTCTTAGCATTTGTGGAAGTTTCTAGGTTTTATGTAGGTTACTATGGATTTGAAAGGAAGAGAAAAATACAGAAAATGATTCAAATCAAACTGCATATAAAGAGAAGAAAATATTTATTGAACCATGAAAGGATTTTTGATTATACATACACATAATATGTGTACATATTAGCAGCCTAATGAGTTTTAACATCAAGGCAGAGTTTTTTATAATGAGTTTCTTTCTAAGAGTATGGGCAATAGTGTGGTGCTCCTGTCTTTTTTGTAGGATTTGCAATCTGAGCCATAGAGGTAGTTAGCATGCACTCGGAATATTGGGCCACTTGGGGCCCTAAACTGGTGAGGTAAGGGTAGCAGGAATCCTAGAGGGAGGGGAAGAGATGGAAGTCGTAGGAGAGACAACCATCCTAGTGGGCTGGCAAAGCCAGTATACTCCAGCATGCATGTTGGATCCAAGGATGGTCCCTTATCTGAGACTGGACATGGAGGTTTGTTTTGAAAATTTTTAGGGAGAGATTCAGCAAAAAGAAAACAGAAGAAGAGAAAAAGAAAAAAAAAAGGAGTGGAAAGGAAAGAGAAGAAAACTATCTTGAAGAACTCGAGGTGGCAGGAAAAGATAAAGAAGCTGACCCTGTTTAGTTGACTGGAGTTCAATGCAGGTATCCCACTTTTTGCACCTTTTCTCTGCAGTTCCAGTTTTGAGGAGGGCTGCTTTGCAGAGTTTGATGGAAACCTTCAGCACTTCAGCCTGTGAACTCTTCTGAAAAACAGCTAGCATTTATATTACTGCAGCCTCAGGAAATCCTTTGGGGCTCTGAAAGAATTGGCATGAAGAAATCTTTCATTTGACTTACTAAATACTCACTTCTATTAGGATTTTAGAATTTTCACTTTCCCAGTATGTTTGTTTTAAGTGAAGTTGTGATTACAAGGTGGTCATTCTGATTTTAGAGACCATATGTGAAAATTAATCTCATTACTTTGGAGCTTTATTTTTTTTCTTTTTAACCAGATATTGGTACCATCTACACTGGGAAACACTGAACAAATTCATCACTGTTAAGATTCCTTTTTACTGAATCTCATTTTTGAGGAAAAAAAAGTATTTGAATTTTCCATGCATGTTTGGATTCCGTATGTCCTGTATTTCTTGGCAGACTTAGACTTTTGTAATCAAGGCATAGAGCCCTACGTTTCCATGAGTATCCTCATAAAAATATAGATATAATCTTGATTTATTTCCTAGTCATTCCTATATTTCTTATAATTGCTTTTTAAATGTAGTAATATGTTTTTGAAAATATGTGTGATATGTAAAAGAAAACAAACTAGGTGTTATGTTTTTCTCATACAAGTGACATTTCTGTACATTATTCTCAATTTTACAACATGGTATAGTGGCTAAGAGCAGACTTCCTGGGTTTAAATCTCAGCTTTACCCATTATTAGTTGTATGGCCTTGGGCAAGTTATTTGACCTTTCTGTGCATGAGTTTCATCATCCTTAAAATGGAGATTATGACAGTAATAATCTCATAGAATTGCTCTGAAATTTTAAAAAGCTACCATATATTCAAAGAACTTAAGACAGTTCTTTGATATTATACTCCCTAACAAAACTCAGGAGAAAAGAGGTTATTCTCTTTAAGAATACATATTGCCCCTATGAGTACTTACTATCTTGCTACATCTGTTCCTTTATGATTCTGGGTACCTACACAGCAAAATTCTAAGTGTTTTAAGTTCCCACTGTTTTGATTTCATATGTGTAACTATAGTGCCTGTGATTATTAGCTTTCTGATTATTTTTCTCAGATATATGCAGGATATTGTGTGAAAGAAGGAAGTCATAGGATACAAAGCATACTGATTTTATACTTGACAGTTTAACTTGATAAAATTGTCCAGGATATGGATGTATGCCAATCAGAACAAAGTCTCTAATCATGGAAGTCATACATGTAATCAACCTGTCACCAGGTAGCTGGCTGATGTCCCCAGGAGCTGATGCTATTAATATATTCAATAAGTTGGGTTTTGGTCTCTGTGTTGCCAGGTTGAGTGCTCAGTGGCTATAGACAGATTGGTTTGGATGGGTGGAAGTCCATGTTGCTGAGCCCATGTACAGCCTCCATCCCCTCTGCCATGGCCACTTTGTTCATAAGCCCTTTAAGGAAGGACAGGAGTGGAGAAAAAAGTTGATTGATCTCCCTAGAGTGGCTCATCTCATCTAGCTGGTTATCAAGCTCCTTCTCTCTGAGGTTGCTATTTGGTGAGCGTTTGCATGATCAGCCGGTGAAACCGTGAGCCACTGTCCATGACTGAATGTAGTTCTGTACCTCTGGCATGTCTTCTTCGCAATGACCAGGTATACTGTTCAAAGTTTTGCTCACCAGAAGGTTTTCCGTTGTCCTTCAGGCTCCTGAATGGGGCTGATGTGCTACAACTCTTCGCCCTTGGGTGGCACCAACATATCATGTGGAACCACCTATAAATCAGGCCTAATTTTTTTCTTCTTTGATTAACTGGTCACAAGAAACTCCTCTCAGTGAGACCATAGGTAAAGTTTAAAGAATCATTATAGCAAGAGTAGGAGCTATGGGAATCTGCGCTGTTTGTTCATGTTGCCTAACTGTGCCCTGAGGACCTGCCAGGCCTGATTTCGTTGTACCACTTCTGCTTAAAGTTGAAATGCTCTATACACACCCCAACTCTATAGCTTCAGAAGGTCAGACAGTACCGAGTTTATGTGGAACACTCATGCTGTATAACTTTGTTCCAAAATCCTAAAGGTCTGTGCTATGATTCACCTTTAAGGGGCCTGCCAAATGCCATATAGTATCCCTGTCTGCCACACTTAGAACACCAGTAGATCTTTTGGCTCATATAGCCCAAGTGGCAGAGAAGCTTTCATAGCAGCCTGGAACTGTTGCTGAGCCTTCCCTTATTATTACTTTTTACTCAAACCTGGCAGCTTTTCAATCTACTTGGTAAATGGGTCAGAGTACCACACCAAAATGAGATGTATATTGCCTCCAAAATCCAAAAAAGCCTAGTATGTTCTATGTCTCTTCTTTAGTGGTAAGAGGAGCCAGCTATCACTGTAGAAGGGATATCTTGACATACTGCTAGACCCCTAGAAAATTTACAAAGATGGCAGCCTGTGAATTTTTGTAGGAATCTTTCCCCACCCTCTGGCACCAATGTGCCTTACAAAGGTATATAAAGGTAGTTATTACTTACTGTTCAGCCAGCATGTAATGGACAGCATGACATTCTATGGAATGGAAGGACAACCAAGCTTCCTGTGGATTAGATTCTGACAGTGTGCTGATTGATAGAGCCCTGAAGTAGGACAGTAGGGTGCCATCTAGAGGCAAACTGCTTTAGGTAGCACATACAGAGGAAAACAGAATTTGACAGATCAATAGTTGTATACCAGATGCCAGGGAATATGTTGATTTGCCTCAGCAATGAAGCCACATCTGATACAGCAACTGCACTCTCCAAAATCCATCTGTTTTCTACAAGGCCAAATAGGCAACTTGAATGAGAATGTGGTAAGAATGATCACCTTCATCCTCCAAGTTCTTGATGTTAACCCTAATCTCTGTAGTCTCTGCAGGAATGAAGTGTTGCTTTTGGTTTACTATTCTTATAGTTAGAGGTAGTTCTAGGGTTTGCACTTGACCTTTCCTACCATTATAGCCCTTGCTCCGTAGATAGGGAACCAGCGAGGGAATCTGCTGAGTTTGTCTGTTCTTTTTTTTTTTTGAGACAGAGTCTCACTCTGTTGTCCAGGCTAGAGTGAATGCCATGGCGTCAGGCTAGCTCACAGCAACCTCAAACTCCTGGGCTTAAGCAATCCTACTGCTTCAGCCTCCTGAGTAGCTGGGACCACAGGCATGCGCCACCATGCCCAGCTAATTTTTTCTATATATATATATTTTTAGCTGTCCATATAATTTCTTTCTATTTTTAGGAGAGACAGGGTCTCACTCTTGCTCAGGCTGGTCTTGAACTCCTGAGCTCAAACGATCCGCCCACCTCGGCCTCCCAGAGTGCTAGGATTACAGGCGTGAGCCACCGTGCCCGGCCGTGAGTTTGTCTTCTAACTCTGCCTTTCGGAACTGGTAGAATAACCGTGGCATGAGTTCTGGGGTGAGTGTATATGTGTGAATATATCATTGATGTACACATTTACATATAACATATAATTTTAAGTTTTTCTTAGTTGGAAAATGTGGTAAGCATTTCCAACAATGGCAAATAAAGACTAGTCTAGATTAGATTTAATGTTAGGACTGTTGTGTAATTATTATTAATACCAACCTGAGCTAATTGTCTGCTCTTCTCATTCCTTCGGAAATACAAATTTTATAAATTTGTAAAATTTATAAATTTTATAAATTATAAAATTTATACTTAAAATTTGTATTTCATCTTATGTAAAATTCAAAGACTCTTTTGACCTGTGAGCATTCAAAAGCACTGCTTTGGTTGTAATACTTCTCAATAAGAAAAGGACAAAGGACAAAGAATATTTACATTCCAATGAGCTAGAAGTACAATGAATGAAGAGCACTGTACAGATGGTGGGGGGGGGGGGCAAAAGCATTGTTAAGTCTATGCATGCTTTTAAGTAGTTTCCTGATATTTTAAATTCAAGTTCTTTTTCTTAATGTTTAACTACAAAATTGCTTTTGTTTAATCCCTTTGTAGACTCTTTATATCTTAGGGTAATTGACCATTTATATTTAATAGGCACTGAAAAGTTGGTTAGAAGCTCTGTGTTCACGAGCTGGACTTGGCAGTGGGATGGGCTTCAGTATATAGGATGACTGAGCACCAAACTGGCATTTTTCTTAGTATCTAGTGTTTTTCTCCTTTGGGGCTGTTTAGTTACTGAAAAAGACAAGCCCTTCAGTCTTCTGCATGGGCAGTATATGCCCAGCTTCTGGCAGCCTGGGAACAGGTTGGAAAAAGGAACTAGGTTCTCAAGCTGAATGTGCATATACTCAGTCCCCTTGTTTTCAGCCCTGCACTGATATTTTTGAGTTTGGTGCTTGTCAGTTTCAATTGTGCCATAGACTTGGGCTACTGGAATGGGGGTGTGTGCTTTCATGTGATTGTCCAGAGGAGAGGAGAACTAGGTGCGGAGTAGGGTTCCAGTGGCTCTGATTTTCAGTCAGTATTCAGCTCCTCCCACACTTTCTGTGGTTACTGGTATCCAGAGCTTCTTTGGGGATCTACAGGGTATTTCAGTTTCTTTAAAGCATATTTGCCTGGATAAGTTGTTCTCTGTTCTGCTTTCTTTAAGTCAGTTAACACAACACCAGCTGCTTTTTGCCTTAAAACATTAAAGAAAAAATTCCTTATCTACTGATGTGTCTGTCTTTCATTCATACTTCTTTACACATTTTGTTAAAAGAAAAATCCCTTTATCGTCATTTCAGTGTGATTTCGAAGATACGGTGTCAATGGTCAGTCTGCCATTTTTAACCAGAAATTGAGGAACCGTTTGTTCATCCTTTTCTCTTTAGTGCCTGGCACATAGTACGTTGTTAAATATTTGATGAATAAATAATTGAATGAATTGAGTTAGAATTTTTTATAGTAATGGAACGTTTTGATCACGGAAAAGATATTATGACTATATTTGTAAACATAACAACTTAAAAAGCATGTTTTAAATTATGGTTTTGCTTTGGCTCCATTCCATTTTTGTTTTTTATTCCTCAACATGGTCAAAGAAACTAAATATTTTAAAGTGTGTACTACTGCTGGATGGAAACATGTTTGTTTACTTGGTGAGACACAATTTTATCTGTTACATTAGGCTTAAGGTACACATTTGTCTATTTAATTTTTCTCTTGAAGTAGACATGTATTGAGACTGATTTATGTAGCAGTGCAGGCTTTATTCTGAATTATGTATATATTCAGAGTAGTTCTAAAGAGGCTGATGGTGATTATGGTATAAAGCCTTCCATCTACTACTGCTCCCTCCCCATTGCCCCCTTTGTGGTTAAGTTTGAGAGCCACGGCCTTAGTGCAACATCTTATCCAGGTATGTGTTGCATTGCAAAATAAATATGTGAGGATGAATAAAATCTAGTAGGGGCAAAGAAATTAAACTATAAAAGTTAGAGTAAGTAGTAAAATTGGTATTTTGAATGAATAGATCAGTATTTTCCTTATTCTTAAAGACAGTCCTGGACAAGAAAGACGGGAGTATAGAGAGAGACAAGTACGGTAGAGAGGGTTAAAAAGACCAAACTGATCCTTCATGATGAAAGGTAAGAAGTCAAATGTTATTATTTATAAATCTCATTTCTCATTTCCTTTTTGTGTTTGATTTTGTTTTCAGGCAAAAGGACTCCTGTGGAAGATGGAACTCATTGTCCATTTTCCAGAATGTGTTTCCAGGCCCATCAGTGGAACCTGATACTGCTCTGTGTTGAAAAGCTTGAACACCTGCATCTCTGCCTGCATCTTCCATCCTGCCGACACCATGGTCTTCTCAGCAGTGTTGACTGCATCCCATACTGGGGCATCCAACACAACGTTTGTAGTCTTTGAAAACACCTACATGAATATTACTGTCCCTCCACCATTCCAGCATCCCAGCATCAGTCCGCTGCTTCGATACAGTTTTGAAGCCATGGCTCCCACTGGTTTGAGTCCCTTGACAGTGAATAGCACAGCTATGACCCTAACACCAGCAGTTTTTAAGAGCCTAAACCTCCCCCTCCAGATCATCCTTTCTGCTATAATGATATTTATTCTGTTTGTGTCTTTTCTTGGGAACTTGGTAGTTTGCCTCATGGTTTACCAAAAAGCTGCCATGCGATCCGCAATTAACATCCTCCTTGCCAGCCTGGCTTTTGCAGACATGCTGCTTGCAGTGCTGAACATGCCCTTTGCCCTGGTAACTATTCTTACTACCAGATGGATTTTTGGGAAATTCTTCTGTAGAGTATCTGCTATGTTTTTCTGGTTGTTTGTGATAGAGGGAGTGGCCATCCTGCTCATCATTAGCATCGATAGGTTTCTTATTATAGTTCAGAGGCAGGATAAGCTAAATCCATATAGGGCTAAGGTTCTGATTGCAGTTTCTTGGGCAACTTCCTTTTGTGTAGCTTTCCCTTTGGCTGTAGGAAACCCTGACCTGCAGATACCTTCCCGAGCCCCCCAGTGTGTGTTTGGGTACACAACCAATCCAGGCTACCAGGCTTATGTGATTTTGATTTCTCTCATTTCTTTCTTCATACCCTTCCTGGTAATACTGTATTCGTTTATGGGCATACTCAACACCCTTCGGCACAATGCCTTGAGGATCCATAGCTACCCTGAAGGTATATGCCTAACCCAGGCCAGCAAACTGGGTCTCATGAGTCTGCAGAGACCCTTCCAGGTGAGCATTGACATGGGCTTTAAAACACGTGCCTTCACCACCATTTTGATTCTCTTTGCTGTCTTCATTGTCTGCTGGGCCCCGTTCACCACTTACAGCCTTGTGGCAACGTTCAGTAAGCACTTTTACTATAAGCACAACTTTTTTGAGATTAGCACCTGGCTACTCTGGCTCTGCTACCTCAAGTCTGCGTTGAACCCACTAATCTACTACTGGAGAATTAAGAAATTCCATGACGCTTGCCTGGACATGATGCCTAAGTCCTTCAAGTTTTTGCCGCAGCTCCCTGGCCACACAAAGCGACGGATACGCCCCAGTGCCGTATACGTGTGTGGGGAACATCGGACGGTGGTGTGAATATTGGAGCTATCTGACATTTTGGGTGATGGTTGTTGTTTATTGACTTTGAATTTTCTTTCACATAGCTTCTCCACTTACACTTACTGTTTTTTATAGGGTTTGTGTATGTGTCTGCAGTGTAAAGAAAGAATGGTAATTAGTTATGGTTTTGTTACCAAGCATACACAATAGGAAAGTGATCACAAATTTTACCTCCAGGGTTCAAGAAAAGTGGAGAGATATTTTTTTTAATTGATTTTGTTTCTTTTAGTAGGAATCAGAATTATGCTTAATTGAGCCTGCAGTTACATTGAATTGTAGGTGTTCTGTATGCTGCTAAGATATGCTTAGTTGATTTTATCAATTCTTTTTTTTTTTTTTTCTGGAAGACACTGCTGCTTTTTGCCATCACATTGGAGCCAAAAACCCATACATCTCGGTCGATAAATATTTAGTTTTATTGAGAAAAAATAACCCAAGGAGGTTAGTGGCATTTTAAAGGTCATTACTATTTACTTTGGTGCACTTTAAGAAACAATGTACAAATTAATTCAGTCATATTTTTCAGAATTGTTTTTATACATGAACATGTGCTTTAGGAAACATGTGCATTATCATTTCTGGGAAGATAGCTTTTTAAAAACTGTATCTGCCCATACAGTTTTAAAGAAGAGGTCATAAAAATGTAGAAATTTTTCTAAGCACAATAGCAACTCTTCAGAGCAATAGGGCAAAATGGAGGAGACAACACTGTTGCAAATTTAAAAAGGGGAATGCAGTGAGGAGGGTGGCTGGGGCAGGCTGTGGCAATTCCTTTTACTCAAGGGCTCTTGCCTGGTGTAGGGAGAAGGTGCTGCCATTTATGGTCACCTACCATGTGCCAGGCACTGTGCATTTTACCCTCACAGGATCCTGTGAGGTTGGTATTATATTTTTCCCTTTTACAGATGAAGAAAGCAAGTCTCAGAGAGACTAAAATCCTGTCTAAGGTTAGTGGTACAGCTGGGATCCAAAAATCTGTCAGAATCCTGAGACTGTGCTGTTCTCCTGTGCCACACAGACACCTCATTCACTTTAGATGTTTCACATTCAAGAGGAAAGTCTGTATCCTTTAACTTTTTTTAGACTACAGCCTTCTTTTTAAAAATACCTTTATTTTCTTATTACCAAAAGAAATATGAAATCATTACAGAAAGTCTGGAAAATGGAAAAGAAAAAGTAAGATCACAACCACCTTTTAAAGTGGAACTTAAAACACCTTAGATAAATAAGGCTATAAAGGAAATAAGGTGAATTTTCTGATTTGCAAAACAAGTGACTGACAATTATTGAGAAATGCAGCTGTATCTAGGTCTTGCCCCTGTGAGTTTGGAGATTTCCAATTGTCCATCTGCATTGGTTCTAAATGTTCTGGAAAGAACAGCATTGTTGCCCCAGTGCTTGCCCTAAAAGAGATAGAGTTTGTGACCATGCTCAGAGATGTGTCTCCTACAAAGAAGGGAAAATAAACCCTGGTCTGAGCCTAAAGCAAGTTTCAATAGGGCAGATATTCAGTTTCAAATTATTTTTCTCTTACTGACTATCTGCCTCCCAGGTGCATCCAGGGCCTGGTCACCACTGGGCCACTTCATAAAACAGCCCATAGGGATAGGGCTGCAGACTAAGGCCATAAGGGCTGAAAGTGTAGCCTCTTGGCTACATCATGGGCTAAATAGGTAAGTTAACTATGGATTTATAGCATCTTTACAGAATTTTAGTGCTTTGTGAGCCAGTGGAAAAAATAAGCTTCTCTCTCTTTAGTTGTAAACCCGGAGAGTTGGATCAGATGAATCTCTAAGGTCCTGTACGACTCTAATATGCTTTTTTCCAAATGAGAGTATGGATTTTTGAAGAGCCCAGCTGGCTTCAACATCACTCTTTGGTCTCCAGTATTACTTCTTTCCATTTTACTTCATTAGCTATTTTTTAAAATTGAATGTCTGAAGAGCCCATGGCACAGTACCTGGAGTGTTAGGACGTTGGAAGATTGATGACATCACGAAAGACCCAAGAAAGTTGCGGCGGTATTAGAACTCGTTGTCCAGTTAAAGAGCTCTTTTGGGACTCAAGCATATTATTCAACATGTTGTTTTGGGATCATCTTCAGATGATAGTCACCTACCTCTTTAATTTCTAATTTATGTTATTCACAGGTAAAATTGTTTTTGTCCTTAGGGATTTTATAGGACATAAGCACTGTAGTAGATAGTAGTAGCACGTTGAAATGTATTATGCTTTCCATTTTCAATATAAACTGGATTTCAATAGGAATATTTTTGATTAGACTTTCTCTGAGGAAAGTCAGCATGGTCTGTATTCATCTTACACATTGGTAGGTCATAAGACTCCTGTTGTGGCTGGAGTTGAAACTGAGCTTCGTTTCTTTGTTATTTTATGGGCAGTCTTTAGGTACTTCCATGCTGCGTAGGAGGCAGTGGAGTACCTGCTAAGGTGCTCCGTGTTGGTGAAAGAAGACAGTGAGGGGCCTTTGTGAGAATCCAGCAACGGCGCCAAACGGCAGCTCTCTTTACACTGGATAATCTTGATGAGCTGACAGTTTACACATCGTTTTGGACATTTTTATTGCATATACATTTTGAAAGCTTTAAAAAACAAGTACTATGGTGCACCTTCAAGAAATTAGGTGCAAAAATCATGTGTTGCCTAATCCCCATATTCTCTTGAGGGGAAAAAAATACCACTCCTAATTCTCACTGCTGACTGAAATAATCAGAAATGAGTTTTTAGGGCTGTTGATTTTTGCTTTTCCTTCTGGCTAATAAGTACAAAGCATGAAAGAGATAATAAAATATTTGTGGTCAAAAGAAAGAGTCAAGAGAAATCCCAAATATTAATAGTTTTGAGTAGTGTTATTTAAACTTTAACATGTGTTTAGTTATCCCCAGGGGAGCTAAACAGTACAGATTCCTGGGCCCCCAGAGGGTCTTCCACTGGGTCCAGGAATGTACATTTTTATTTTGTCAAGTGCTCTGCCTGATTCTGGCTCAGGTGGTCCCTGGGGCTCACTTCAAGAGGTGTAGAAAATACATCTATTTAGATATTGTCTGTTTTATCCCAAAATGTTTGTTTTGTGTTAGAGGCCATTATCTCCCAGGCATGGGTGGTCTGCATTGAGAGGAAAATCTACATATCATTGTGCCTCATTTGCTGCCACCTGTGTTCCTGCTGGATCTTGCCAGTGTCAGCTTTGCTTTCTTTCAACTGGCAACATTCTTATAAACCATAAAGTTTCACAGTAGAGCAAAAAGAGTGACTTAATTGAAAGTCATGACTTTCAGAAGTCTAATTAGTCTAATATTTTCTTTTCTGCTAGAGAGATGTCTTTGTTGTATGTAATCCCTGAAGAGTATGAGAAACATGTAAAGATTCATCTAATTCCTACTGCTCTGCTTATGCCAGTTGTGTTCAATGGAAGCATGAAGTAAAATAAAATAACCTTTTTAATCTATGTATTTCTGTTGCTGACAAACCTATTTAATTTAATTTTTTTCTTGATCTTTGCTTTTGTTTACATGAAAATATTTATGTGTATGTCACAGAAAAGTTTTCACTTGCTTGACATTTTATTCTACTATGATTCTTAATTTAAGTTTAAAAAAACTACTAAATTCAAATTTACTTTGACAAACATAGTCCTGCTAAACTGCCTTCATTGAAAACTCAGTTTTTATAATAATAACTAAAAATATCAAAGCACATGTTTGTTATTGCAGGTAAATGGTAATAAATTTCTTAGATATCTATTGGTACTAGTCCTTTGTAATTAAAATTAATTTATTTTACAATGGCACCTGACCTGAATGAAAACAAACCAACCTTGAATTTTGGGTTGTAATATTAAATATCAAAAAGTATGGTTATTTGTGCATATTCTTATTACAACCAAATTGAGCTCCCAATAAGAAAATGAATAAATGTTTAAGATTTCTAAAGTGGACTTTTTTTTAAAAGGATTATTGCATCTTATCTTAGAAAAGTTTGTCATGAATAATAATTTCTATTAAATTAAAATCCAAGGTTAGTTTCAAATCCCGTTTCCTTTGGGTTCTTATTAAATATTTTCAAATTAGCTCTCAAAGCCTATGTGCATGTATCTATAACTTAGTTTTAGAAGTACTCAGATTAGTTCAAGATGAAATGAAACTTGACAAAAACTATTAGTATTAAGAAAGAGTGA
Organism: Varecia variegata; assembly: GCA_028533085.1. NCBI lineage: Eukaryota > Metazoa > Chordata > Mammalia > Primates > Lemuridae > Varecia > Varecia variegata. The sequence continues at coordinate 51,975,763 of CM052441.1, forward strand.
AAGTCTATGTATTAAATATGCATATAGTAATGACCCATCAGTTTGGAATTTGTGATAAGTAGACACTGGTTTGTATGTGATTACTCTATCTAAATAAAATTGATTAAATCAATTAATAACATAAACGTCATTGGAGAGTATGTAACTCTCAAAGATAACAAATGGGATAAGCCTGGAGTGCTGAGCTAGGAGTCAGGAGCCCTTGGATCCTTGTGCCAGTTTTGAAATACCTGCTGTGTCTCCAGAGCTCTTTCAGCCTGTCATAAAATGGCCATGTTTTTAGAAACCCTTAAAGTCATGACTGGTATAGTAATTAGAATTGCCTAATCAATTGAATCATTTGTATTAAAAAAGGTACCAAAAACTCTGTTACTGTAATTTGTTATTGTATCTTTTTGAAAATAATGGAACAAAATTTTTAAAATTATGTAATTTATCTTCTGTTCTGTGACAGTACTTCCATTAGAGGTTTTCAAATGCATTGTACTCTAATAAGAAGATGAGGAAACAGTTTTGGGACAATTAAATGACTTGACCAAATTCTTCTTGTAGCAGTTAGGAGGCAAAGCTGGGATTCAAACTAGTCTCACCAGCTGCCAACTTTAGAGCTATTTCCACTTCACCTTGAGTCAGTGAGATTTTACTGCCAGGAAGAGAAAGGTTGAATAGTGAGGTTGCAAGATTTATTAAAAAAACCCAGTAATCAATTAAGAAGAGGCCATACAAATGATCCCTAGAAAGTATCTTAATCTAATAGGTACATTTTTATTAGCAGAGATAAGAATAATAGAATTTTTATAACATTTTAAAGAAAATAATAATTTTTATGAGTTCATCATCCAAACTTAACCACTTAAAAGGCTGCACTCATGGAGAAAGGCATATGGGCAGACCAATGTGACCAGGCCAGGCTGCTTCCCGGGGTTTGGGCCAGTAGTTTGCTCTCCTTGGCTTGGACTTGTGCTTCTGAGGGGACCTAAGCTGGCCCTCCACACCTCACCTGCTCTGGTAAGTATTGCTAGCATGTTTGCCTCCCTGGGCTGACGCCGGAAGAACTTTTTGTTCACAGATACTGGAGACTCCTTGGGAAACTGTCAGTAGCCAGAGATTCCTTTCTGCTCTCATTTCCTTTTCCTGGACTCATTAGCAAAGTAACTGCAAATGCCACAGATGATATTTCTCTCTGACAGGAAAAAAAAATGTATTTTTCTTGTACAACTTCCCCAAAGACACATATATTCTTACAAGCTATGAATAACTTGGACTACAAGACATCACAGTATCTTATGTTAATCTGTATAAAGGTTATTGTTGCCAAGCAATGGGTTCTATTTGATCTTTCTTGAGGGCAAAAGGCTTCTCATGGCAACAAATACACAGCAAAACACGATGCATACTGAAGGGAAATATAGACATGTAATCTGACAGAGATACGACACCACCCCCCAAAGACTTCTCAGATAGATCTTTATTTCTGGCCCCACCCTTCTCCTTGAATGACACTTTCTCTTCTACTAATTGCTAAGCACCCTGAGGCCAGAGCACTGTGCTTGTTCATTGTTCCCCCAGCACCTACCATGGTGGCTCATTGAGAGTAGTACCCCCAAAAGTCTGGAAATGGACCTTTTGGTAGTAGAATCTTGCTAGTAAAACTCACAATGGACTTATCCATATCAAATAGGTTCTAAGTATTTAACAGCAAGAGCTGAGATCAGCACGCCTGGGTCTTCAGTCTCCAAGTCCAGTGAATTACCTGCTACACTAACTTTCTTCCTTGACTTAAGTGAGAAAGTAATCTGGGAGTCTTCTCACACCATATCTAGGCAGTTTGGGGATGAACCTGTAGAGTGGATAAGATTGCTACATTTTTATTTGCTAAACCAGGCAGCCCTAAGAGTAGTGCACATATGTATGTAATTTTTTTGACCCTGTGATTTCCAATTCACATTATGGAGGAGGAAGGAGGTCCTCTGTTCCACCTATTTGTAAGGCTGATCTGTGGCTGTATCTTGTGGTCTTGACTAAATATGCTGGGGTGCAGGCTCTTCACAGGGTACAGGGAGAACATGACTCGATGCAGGTGAAGAGTGCAGATGCAGATGGACTGATAACACCAGCATGTAAAGGTGTGTTTCTGTTACTGTTTTGTGTAACCTCAGTTTGTGGGTAAATGAATGATGATAGTGATAAAGACAAGATGTATTCAATAACTACCTCCATCACAGAGATTTGGGTTTGGAAGACTTTTCTATTGATAGAATTAGACATCCATATGTCGAATGCCATTTTGAACACTTGCAACAGATCTTCAGAGTTTAAACCACTTTCACCATAGTTTTGGCAGGACTATGAATACATTTTTTTCAGCTGTTCTTGCTGATGGGAGCTATAAATAACTTTGGGGAAGTATATAATTATCCCAAAGTAGAAGCTAAAGATAAAAAGCTGCTTGAGATTTTAAAAGAACATTTAATAGTTATTATTATGTAACATTTATTAAGTATGCTCACTGTGCTCATTGTCTTTGCCAGGAAGAAACTAGAAATAAAAAGTCAATCTAAGATGTGACATGTATAAATAGACAAAAAGGTAACAACATGGTGTGAGGACAAAAAGTTGGCTTAATAAAAAAAAAAAGAAAACTTAGAACAACAAAAAGGGTAGCCAAATCAGCCTACTATGGTATAGAGGTGAAGAAAATTTATATTTAGTAAAAAAATCTTTAAAACACTGGCAGTTTAAAACAAAATGGATAGTCACAGAAAAATAGGAAATATTATGGTATGTGCATAGGATGGGTACTACTTACTGTGTTTTTGCAACTAGCTCACACTTTTACATATAAAAGGCGTAAATAAGTACTAAAATATTATAAATAAGTACTAAAAGATTTAAATACTAAATATTCAGTGTTTGCTGAAGCAAGGTAGGTGTTATAAATAATGACTTCAGTCATCAGGTTCTGGCAAAGACTATTATTGCTATTAAATAGAAAGTGTACAACCAAATAATCAAATTAATGGAAGTCATTTATTTGATGCCTGCTTGATGATGCAAATACTAGATTTATATAATATGTACTCTGTAATTCTTATAATAACTCTGGGAGGTAGATATTATTATTCTATTTTACAAATCCTTTAAGGCTCCGAGTGGTTAATTGAATTTTAAGAGGCCACAGGACTCACAAAGTGGAGACACAAGAATTCAAACCTACAACTGTAAGGACAACAAAATACACATTGTAGTGCTGTCTATCCACCCTTACCTGTGCTTTCTTGTTTCCCTCACCTTATTTTTTCCTCATTCGTGAAGGATTTTCCTTTAGAATCTGATTGTCCCGCTCACCTCACTTGTGCCTCATGACCCATCCTGTTGCCTCTGGTCCTGCCCTCAGCTTGTCCTTATATCTTCGATGGTCTCCTGGCCCTAAGCTTTGGTGATGTGTCTACATTATTTATCACCTCTTCATCTTGGTATATACTAGGTTCAGTGTTGCTAAGCACAACTCAGTGCTGGTAACTTGCATAGATGCTGCCTTACAAGTTCTGACATAGATAAACATGAATATCCACATTGTGGCCTAAAGTCATTTGCAAGCAAGAGGCATAGGAAGTGAACTTAAGATCCTTATTAAGCATTATTGGCCTTTGTATCTTCAGAGAATTTCTGAATATAGGGCAGAAATCTAGGCAGGTCAGGCAGGCACACACAGCTCCTAGAAGTCAGGGCAAGAGAAGACTTCCGAAATCCATGTTGGTAGTTTCTCTATTGTGGGGTTTTTCCTGGGAAGATGTTCAGAAACAGTTACCACTAGAAAGCCAGGAAAGATTTTTGTAGCGAGGAGGGACTCAGGCTGGCAAAGTTCCTGCTCAGGTCTTTGAGCGTAGGCCAGACGCCTCCTTCCCCACAGTGCTAGCCTGGCCCAGGGATCACGGAGCACCTGGAGGCCTGTGGCTCTCGTCATGAAGTCCTGATTCTCAGAAGGGCCTCAGGGGAATTGGCCCCCTTCTGCAGCCTGGGTGCTCATAATAGAATCCTAGAAGTGGCCGACAAGCAGTGGTATTGCGGGTTTTAGGAAGGTTAGGAGTAACACTAGAGTGAAAACAGCAGCTGATTATGTCCACACTCATAAACACCTCCTCTATCGGGCTCTTATTCCCTGTCACCTGTACACTCCACCTGCCCTAATCACCCCAGGACTAGGTGCAAGACAACCAGGGCCAGCCCCTAAGCCCAAGAGCTCCCTGAACTTACTCAAATTAGCCACTCCTAAATCTGCTTACCCTGCCTCGCCCATTCCTTCCTGAGCAATACCAAATAAAGGCTTTAGTCCCCAGTCCCCTCATCCCTCTGCCTCATGACAGACCCCAGTGATTTCTCATGTGGCCCCCGTGACGAGACATGCACTCTCTCTCTCAGGAACTGCCAGTAGAATAAACGATGTCTTCAATGCAGGCATTTCCCGATCTGTTGGCTTTACCACACCTAAATGGTAATAAAATCTACTATATTAAAACACAGGTGCAGACCAAGGTTAGTTAAAAGAAGCTGGGAAATGACCCAACCCCAAGGAAGAATGAGGCCAGTGGATAAAGGCCTCAGTCAGTGAGTAGGGTGCCGAGCTGGCTATCAGAAGTAGGGGCTGAAGTCTGGACTTGCACAGTTCCTTTATACCTCAGGTCTCCCTCTATTGTCATCTGAGGAAAATGGAACTTTGCTGCCCTCACATCTTCTCTGCCCTGTCCTACACCATGTGCTCTGATCGTCTTCATGTTCTCCAACACGATTTGCTCATGGACTTCCTGGCTGAAGCCTCATTACTTATTTTTTTGCAATTGACTTCCTTCAAAAAACCACGATTTAGGGGGATGCTTTTCTAGTAGTTAGTTTTGCTTCCTTTGTACATTACAATTGAAATTCTCTAGCCATGCTTCCTCAGGCCACCTTGGTAATCATCTCCCCTTGTCCAATCGTAACTCTGGGTAGTATTACCCTGATCCCACAAATGTGCATTAATCTGTGTATTCATTAGAGTAGTGCTACCTTTTTTTGACAACAAACCCCTAGAGTCAGTAGCTTAATATAATAATTGTCATTTCTTTTTCATACAACAATCCAATTCAGGCGTTCCTTGTTGGCTCCAAGCAATCAGGAATCCAGCATGATGAAAGCTATAGTATCTTCAGCATGTGGATTCCAATGTACCAATATCCAGCCACTAGACTGGACAAAAGAGGTACTGTGCCTGGACACCTGGGAGACTCTTATGGGCCAAATCTGGAAGTGGCATCGATTACTTTCACAAATATTCCAGTGGATGGAATTTGACTACATGAATATACCTTTCTGCAATGGAGACAGAAATATGGCCTAGCTGCGTGCCCCAGATGAAGAGGAAACGAGTTTTTGTGAAAAGAGAGTGTTCTCAGCACAGTAGCACCAGCAGTGACCCCTTCATTTATGGCCACAGTGTCCCAAAGAGAGGAAACCTTCTCCTGAGACTGTGTGTTTCCCTCACTGCTTAATAGTAGCCCGGGAGAGCTCCCTATGTGCAGCCCGGCTTCCCTTTTCATACTCTGCCTGAAAGCTTTCCCCTGACACAGTAGCTCCTCAACTTCCTTATGCCACTGATGAGCTCTGTATCCTGGTCTGTGAAATTTATGGGTGAGGCAGAATGAGTGAAAACCTTGATATACTGGCTGAGAAGAGAGACAAATAGATGAACAATTCCATACTCAAAGCCAGCCAGACTCCTCCTGGATCACCATGCAGGATTTCTGAAGGTATTTCAGGCCATTTCTGGCCATCCCAGCCTGGCAGCAAGTGCTTACACCACCATCCGCTGCCTCTACAGGGGCATCAGTCAATGTGTCACTGTGTCCTTGAAGTTCTGGTTGCTGGCATAGGTCTTACCCAGGGCCAATGAGAACCAGAGTGTCTGACGTCAGGAAGGCTTTCTGGACAATTCTATTATTTATTACTCTAGGCTACAAAGTCAGTGGTCTTCACATAGAAAGTCAGCTGACCAGCCGGCCATATCTTCTCGCTGGATGAAGGCTGCAGGTAAGCTGTGGAAGTGGAGGAAGTATGCTGCTGACATATGAAAGTGCAATCAGTGGGTGAATTTACATTATATCCCAGGGAAACAAGCTACTTCTGTAAATATTCCCCTCTGCCTATTCAAGGTATCCATCACCCAATTATTTGTAAATGCTGCAGCCTTCTCTAATAAGCGCAACTGCTAGTTTTTCTCTTGTCTCTTCCTCTAGCTCATTCTTCTCATCTGTCTTCCTCACTCTTCTACCTATTCCAATAAGCCAGTGGACACTAGGCTTATGGGACCTAAATGGTCTGAATATAGCCCCATAGAATTGTAGTAGTAGAAAATTCTGTCCTCTGGGTCCTGGTGAGTAGGCCCAGCTATATTGTTCAAGTCTGAGTAAATATCACTGATTACTACCGCAGGGTAACGCAGGGGTAGGACTCATGACTCATGAATGTCTGGGTGGAGGATCACATGGAACTGGTGCTGGAGGTCAACTATGGGAAACAGGCATCCATATCCTCATGTGTCTCCTGGTTCTCGCATTTGTGATGACTCATACATGAGATTCTCCCACCTTCTGCCTTCATTTCTTAATTCTTCTATTTATGAGTTTACTTTACTCCCAGGATCTGATGCTTGGCTCTAAATTCCTGTTGTATTTTCTTGACAATAATTCAGATTATATCCCTGGAATCGTGGCTGCAACCTTCCTGGGAAAATATTTCATCTGGCCCGAGATTTCTTCTAGATTCCTGTAGACCACCCAGGCCTTAGTCAGCAGCTCTCCTGCTCAGGCTACTGGGGCTGCAGATACTAGGCTTGGTCAGAAGAGACCATTTGAACAGATGAGACAAATCCTCAATGAAGGTGAATGCCCTAAGTTGTCTGTATCTCAGGTTCTTTTACCCCTAAAGTACTATATTCCAAATATTTGTGTATGTCTGTGTGTGTGTATAGAATAAGCCATTTAGCTTATTAAAAGTAGAGTCCCAGCCAAGACTTGCTGAATCAGAATGTTTAATAAATAGCTTTACCTATCTCTATTCTGCTCTCTAGGAGGTCCTCTCTTGTCCGTTGCCTTCCATGACTACCTCTCAGCCCGGGATTGGGGAAATGGACCTTTCAAAAGTGATCTTTTAGGAGTCTACTTCAGGTTTGTAAAGTTTCAAGGTTCTGGGAGTTGATTTAGAGCTCAAAAAAAGCAACTTCCTTAAAACATTGTGAGAGTTACCACCCACAACCCCCCTTTCTATTCTCTTGAGTTCCAAGGACTTGTAACCGAAAATCAGACATCATGTCAAGACATAGCTTTTGAATTGTGAAACTGGGCATGGGAATTCAATCTCTTCAGCAGCTGGTCCTGCCTTAGTCTCAGGCATTGGCTCAGGTACTTGGCCCTCAATGGAATGGCTTCTGCCTAAGGATAAAGTCAAACAACAGCTGTTGTAGGAACACCAGTAATTTGCCTCTTGTCCCTAGGCTCTGTCCCAGCTTCTTCCCTGAAATAAGGTTAGTTGCTGAGTTTGTCAGTTACGGGTGCATAACAGCAAACAGTTGAGTGGGAACACATCCCAATTTTGTCTCTGGGTTGGACTCTTCCCTGCCTTTCAGGCAGGAATTTAACTGACAGCTACGCATGCCATTTTCCCACCCGTAGTTTCATTTCATTAGATTTTTAGCCATCTCAGCTTGCAGGCCATAGGCAGAAATGGTCTCCATTAGCACATGTGTCGTTCTCATTTCTTTCTGCTTTCAGCTGGGCCAATTTCAGTCTAACTCACTCTTCTCTGTGTAGGACCCTACTGACGCCACAATAAATAACACTCCCTGAACTCCTAACTTTTTCCTATCAGTTCTTGTATTGGGGAAGCTCCAGGAGCCACATGGTCTCAGTTCCAAGATACAAGTAATATCTCGCCACTCCTTAGCAAGGATGGCCAGCATCTCCCCCCAAGATAGGAAGCCCTTGTTACTCTCTGCCACATCTTTGCCTATTCTATCACTTATACTATCCCACTTCCAGTACCTTTTCTTTTTAAAATTCTGGTAGGACTCATTCCATTGTAAGTGAGAAAACGAACCAATCTGTTTGGACCAGGGACCATGCTGCACTGGGGAGCCTGGAAGAGTGTGGGCCAAAAGTGAGGGAAGGAGTGAGTGGTTTCTTAGAGAAAAATTGAGGCACAATAACTAAAATGATGTTCTACGAATATTGGGTGGTCAAAAACCAACAAATTTCCATTGTACTTAGTTTCCCAACTGAGCTCTTGAATCCTGCTGGAAACTATCACACAATCCTAAAGACTGGTGCCACTTCAAGTTCATGGTCTCCAGCTTTACTTCGGACCTCAGCACTACTCAGCAAACTTTTCACATTGCCCGTGGGGGGTCATCTCTTTTTATAGGTTCCCAAACTGATTATTCCTAATTCTCATCATTCTTCCTTAGGCCCAACTCCTTTTCACCTTCAGCAGACAACTTTGCCTCTTACTTACTTCTTGTAGAAAATTGTGGATAAAAAGTGGAACTTCCCTCAGCTGCCTGTTCCTACATATACAAATTTATCTATATTGAGACTGCTTTTACCTCCTTTCCAGCTCCTGTGTCCTGCACTCCAGCTTTCTCTCCTCTAGAGGAAGCCCTTAGTTATCATTGTGCCCTTTCCTCTATATTTGCAGAGTTTTCCCTACTGCCTGCATTTCTGTCACAGCCAGAGCTATATGTACCATAAAGCTAATAAAGCAAGCTAATAAAGCTTATTAAAGTTTCGGGGCTTCTCACTTGCCTGAGCCTCTCACAAGGCTGCGCGTGGGAACTTAGCAGTGTGTTAACATGGTGATATGTATTTGTCCAGTGTGCAAAAGTAAGACATTTTAATTGTAATATTTCTATAAATACTTTCTCACTCACTCTGGGACCCTATCTCTTTCTACTCTGATTTGCCTTCTGTCCCATTTCCTTTATGCTTTGGGAGTTTGGAGGCATTTTGGGATCCTAATTGAATTGGGGGCACATTTAATGTAGGTTTAGCAGGATGCACACGTAGTAAAGTTATCGCTAGCAAGCCCAGTGTAGGAATGGCTTCCAGGAATGCTCCCACTACCCATTGTGGCAACTCCACCTGCATTGTGACACGAAGGTGCTGTGAGTGTGTCTTTTGGTCTCTCGCACCTGAAGAGAGAATAGTGGTGGAGAAACAGTGAAATGTTTGGAGCCAGGCATTCATCTGTGGAAAATCCCCCCAGTCTTCACACATGTCCAAGTATAAGGGAGGAATTTAGCTCCTACTGAAGCTTAGTATAAACAGAAGTTCTCTTCCTGTGAAGAACATATTCAATAGTACAATAATAAATTCAGCTTACTTATATGTTTCTTTTGGGATGGGAATAAAGGGAAGTAGAATTTATCTGAATTCCTCTGTTTGCAAGGTAGAAACTTTTAGCAGTATTACAAATGACAAGTTGGCCTGTGTGTAAAGTCTAATATTTTACACATTCTGACCATTAATATTAATAAATAAATTTTGATCAATCACATTAGAGGAAGGACTCAATTATCTTTTTATCTCATAGGAAATTATATTAGGCAGTTTTTACCATACAAAGAGATAATCAAAGAGTATACATCCAAAACATATTAAAAAAGTATTGTGGCAATATATCAGGTATTAATTAATAAAAATATTTTTTCTCTGGATTTTTTATGGTATTATTTGCCAGATTTAAAAGTGGGTAATTGGTTGTAATTTCTTTTCTCATCATAAATTTTCATTTTGTAATTTATTTTGTATTCTTAATGTTATATTTTTATTAAAGAATCCCCTTCTCTCCCAATTATAAAAGTTTCATGTTCTCATAAAACCTGGATTCTTGGCTTCCCTCAGTGTATGTGTGCGTGTGTTTGTGTGTGTGTTTACTCTCTAATTACTAAACATTCTTTCTCTTGACAATCAGAGCCAAATTTCTGGACAGACTAGTTTAAGGTTTCTGTATATACTTTCACTTTCCAATAATTTCTCAACTTACCTACATCTGGCTTCCACTGCAGTCACCCCACTGAAACTTCCAAAACTACAATCATCAGTTATTTCTTTTGTTGCTAAATGCAATGGACACTTTCAGTCCTTATTTTCCCTTGAACTAGCTTCAGCATTTGCTATAATTCATCACTTTTCCTTTCTTAAGATTTTGTTCCTGCCTTGCCTTCTAGGGTACCACCTTCTCTTCAATTTTTATCAGCCTCCCTGGCCTACCTTTCATCTTGGTCCCTGACATCTCATTTTTGGTATAGATCTTAAGTCTGTATTTCCCCACTATATTCATTTTCTATTACCACTATAACAAATTACCACTAACTTAGGGGCTTAAAACAACAAATATATCACCTTGTAGTTCTGAATGTCAGAAATCCAAAATGGGTCTTCCTGGGCTAAAACAAAGGTGTCAGTAGGGCTGCATTCCTTCTGGAGCTCTAGGAGAAATCCCTTTCCTGCCTTTTCCAGCTTTTAGAGGCCACTTTGGCTTGTGGCCCTTTCCTCCATCTTCAAAGCCAGCGGTGTAGCTTTCTCAAATCTCTCTTTGACTCTGACCCTTTTGCCTCTGTTTTTCACTTATAAAGATCCTTGTGATTATATTGGGCCCATCTAAATAATCCAGGAGAATCTTCCCAACTCAAGATCCTTAGCTTAAATCACATCTACAAAAGTCCCTTTTGCCATGTAAGGTAACACATTCCCAGGTTCTGGGAGTTAGGCCACAGATGTGTCCAAGGGGACCATTATTCTGCCTACTATGCCTAGTGTACTTTCTTGGTTTTCTTCTCATTTTATACATTCTTATTTTGTCATCTCATCCAGGCCTATAGTTTTAACTCTCACTGATGCTGAGAATACCCAAATATATATATTTCTAGCCCAAATCTGAGTCCTGAGCAGAACAGCATGGCTTGCTGTGTCTTCATTAAGATATTCCCCAAATACTTTAAAGTCTAAAGAAAAAAAAAAAAAAAGAAGAAGAAGAAGAACTCATCCCAACACACACCTGCTTTTTTCCTTTATTCCCCATTTTTTTGAATGGTATACTTATTCAACCAGCTTAACAGGCCAGAAACCTATGTTGCATCTTTGACACTTTGTCATCATAAGCTCCCCATCATCCAGTTGGTTGGTCCCCAAGTTCTATCAATTCTCTTTCTTTAAAATTTCTCAAGAGCCTCCATTTGTTTTCCATTCCCACCTATCCTAGACCAGTCCCTCAGTCTTCCCTTCTCTCTTTAATTTCTGTAATAGAATTCTGTCTTGCCTACTATAAATCCACCCTTCCCACTCTAGCTTAAGTGATCTACCTCAGATAGAAATCTAATAAGTCTATTAGAACCATAGTACATGTCTACAGTGTAAAGATTAATGTACATTTACATTTATTGTCAGGGTATGAAAACTTTTCTTTCTTTTCTTTGTTTGTTTCTTTCTCTCTTTCTCTCTCTCTCCCTCCCTCCCTCCCTCCTTCCCCCCCTCTCTCTTTCTTTCTTTCTTTTTCTTTCTCTCTTTTTTCTTTCTTTTCTTTTCTTTCTTTCTTCTTAGAGGAGTATGTGATCTAAAATGCTTGGATCCCATTGACCTTCAGGAAGAAGTTCAAGCTCTGGAGCACAGCATATGATCTGGCTCCTGTCTGCTGCTCTGTGCCCATCTCCCTTTATTACCTACCTCATGTGTCATACTGTAGCACCCCTGTGCTGCTGCATGAACACATGCTTTCTTCAAGCTCGTCCTTCTCTGGTGTATTTGTTTGCCACACATACTGTTGTGGTCTGAATGTTTGCCTCCCCCCATGCTCCAAATTCATAGGTTGAAGTTGAAACCCCGAAGGTAATGGGATTAGGACGTGGGACCTTTGGGAAGTGATTAAGTCATGAGGACAGACCCCTCATGAGAGGGATCAGTGCCCTTATAAAAGAGGCCCAAGTATTCCCTTGCCTTATCCACCAGGTGAGGACACAGCAAAAAGGGAGCCACCCAGAGAGTGGGCTCTCACCAGACACTGAATCTGCAGGTACCTTGATCTTGGACTTTTCAGCCTCCAGAACTATAAGAAATAAATTTCTGTAGGTTATAAGCCACCAGTTTATGGTTTTTTGGGTTTTTTTGTTTTTTTTTTTGTTTTTGCTATTGTTGTCATAGCAGCCCAAATGGACTAAGACTTGTATTTACCTGGTGAATTTTGATTCATCCATTTAAATGAAAAAAAAAAAAATGCCTCCTAGAAACTTTTTCTTCCCCCTCCCTTTCATAGCCATCCTGAAGTAGATGCCCCTCATCATGGTTCCCATGATACCCCATTATCTCTTTCATAACACCACTTTTTGTTGTTGTTGTTCTTGTAATCACTTGTTTATTCTTACCCATAGTGTTTATTATAGATTCGGTGCACCTTGAGGACAGCAGCATTTTTTGATATATAATCTTTTATATAGTCAATGAAATATGTATTCCCTCAATAAATATTGAATCAATTGCTGAAATATGGAAATACAGCTATTGGGCAATGTTAATAGTGTGAGTTATTGGTGTAAATAAATGTGCTGTGGGGAAGCAGATTAGTACAGAAGAAGGAACATGGGCTTTGAATTGCAGTAGATCTGGACTTAAGTCTTAACTTGGCCAGTTGTTTAATCTCTGAGACTGTGTTTTCTCATCTGAGAAGGAAGGAAAAGAAAACCTATCCTTTATTGTTCTTGAGAGATTTGAAAATAAAATAATGTTTGTAAGGCAACTGGGACATGGAGCTCATTCTATTAATGGTAGTTAGAATTATAAATAACAAGGATGAATTTATGTTCCACATGATAGTTTATTTGTTCATCCTGTCAATAGTTGCTACACTAGAACCAAGAATTTTTCTCCCTGATTCTCTCTCACTTCCCTCCAATGTAATTATAAATTAAATATTTTCTTTAAAGGGAAAATTATAGGATGCAGATATCTTACTCGTTTATTATATGATATTATTTACTTTTTTCATTATGATGATTTGAATTCACTATTTCTGAGCCTTCTCTGTATTATTAAAAGGCTGGGATTTGATATAGCTGTATGGAAAATAAAGAGAAAAAAATAGTATTACTTTGATTACTGAGATATGAGCCTCAAGAAAAGATTTATTTGGTTTTTCTTTTTTAAAAATTCTCTTTTTATTGTAAAATAAAAACATTTTTATTACAGAAAATCTGAAAGATGTTACAAAGCATAAAAAATTAAGGAATACTGACAACTAAACTATAAACCTCAGTTTCTCAAAGCATAGCTCTTTATGCTTCCTTTTTTATAACACTCTTAACAATTAGAATTACTTTTTTATTGCCTGCCTTCTGCAACAGTGTAAAATCCATTAGGGTAAGGAGGTGTCATATTTGTTCATTGTTGTTCGACCATAGTCACCATTTCTCCTTTCTCTTTGCTAATGGAAACTTGTTCAGATATTCACCCTGGTCCTCAGAGGAGGCCATGCTGATACCCCACTCTAAGGGTAGCTTGATTGACTTAAATTATCCATCTTTTTTTGTCCATGAGTTTCAAGATCAGGAATGTGATATAATTTGGGCAAATGAGGCACAAGGAAAGATTTGCTGAGGGCATTCACTTCATCTCCTGGGGGAACTTCTAAAAAGTAATTCTCCCTTCTTCTGGACATGTGATAAATGGAGATAAACCCCAGAACTCAGCCTCTTTTTCCTCTCAGACTGAGGATGAACTCTATGCACAAAGGAGGGAAAGCCAAGAGAACCTCAGTGAAGTGGAGCTGGAGTTTATGGATTTTGTCACTCCTGAAGCCCACATCATGGCTGGACTTGTGGTTATGTGTGCCAGTAAATGTTCTTACTTAAGACAGTTTGAGTTGGATTTTTTTTTTGTACTTTAGCAAAGTACACCATATGTAACATAAATACCCAGTCCCTATCACTCAACAAATACTGAACTGAATAGAAGAATCTCTCTCATGTATGATACATGCATCTTCCTTAGTATATTATTTCTTTATCCCTCAAGTTTTTTGTTTTATTTAATTATAAGATAATAAGCATTCAATTTTGAAAGTCAAAGCAATATAGAAATATGAAAAAACTTTAATCTTGACTTTCTTCTTTCTAAGTACACCTTCCTGAGATAACTAATGTGAGCCATTGGCTGGTTGTACTTACAAATTTTCCTCATGCTCATAGAGGCTTATGAACTTCTATTGTGTTTAGTTTTGTTTGCTTGTTTATTCATTTTACAAAAATGAGATCATTGTGTGTATTGTACAGTATCTTTGCCTTTTTCAAATTAATAGATCAAGGGTGTTTTTTAACAGGTCTACATAGATACAACTCATTCTTCTTAATAACTACACACCATGGCTACTTTCTTTGCATTTCTGTTCTGCTTAAATGTTTCTTGTAGAGTTTTATTCAAATCCTTTTCTTTAACTATAAATCTGAACCTTTGACTGTTTCCTCTTTGACTGTTTCGCTTTGTGTCTCCAAATTTAGGGCATTAGAAGAAAACAGTGGTTGAGGGAATGACTCAGGCAGTGTGAAGGATATGCAGACTTCACAAATGTTAGAGAATCTAGTTTACCATTTTGAAATGTAAGATTTATTTTTATTTTTTTAAAAAAAAGCAGGTTGTCTTTTTTTATACTTATTATAATAACTGGAAATTTGTTCTTTGTGCCCTTTGCAAGAAACTATACCTGGAGAACAGCCCTAGGGAGACTTTTCAGCTGTAAGTAATAAAGTAATGGGCTCTGAAGGAACCCAGAAATTAGATGAAAACTAGAAAGATCCGAGATTTTAATCCCAGCCCAGCAAATAAGGACTAGTGTTCTTCCTTTGAAATGCAGATTTAACTCTTAGGTATATTAATTCATTTATCACCAGTGGAGGACATACTTTTTATTTTGATAGATCTATTAAATATTAGTTCTTGCTAATTGGGAATAGTTTAATTCCTTGTTAGTAAATAACACTGTAATTGAAAAGGTGAGTGGTAAATGACTTTATAAGGATCAATTCTTCTCCCCATCTCTCTTCAAAGATATGTAAGAAGAGAAAACAGTGACTTTAAACTGAAACAGAGAAAAAACTAACATTGCCTGACACACTTATGCTCAAGGTGACATACAGTTAGGATTTTTACCTATTTCCCTAAGGAACAATTCATCCTTGGCAAATTCAAAATCTAATTTCAGAGAGAGGGAGGGAGAGGGAGAGAGAGAGAGAGAGAGAGATGGGATGGTCTGAACAAAATTGGACAAGATGACAATATAATAAGGGTAAGACGGGGGTAATCACAATATGTCCACGCAGTTTTTATCTGTTAAATAACACCAAAGAGAACCAAACAGAACACCTATCAGCCAGATAGATAAAGGTGGCTGTGTTTTCTGTATAAGTTCAAATCACAGATGAAAATTAGCTCCTCTGGGTATAGTAATTTTAGACTGTAGGAACACTGGTAATCTTTTGAAGTTAGAAATATTGCAAAAGTCTAAGCCTGATTTTTCCTGAGGTAACTGGGCTCAGCTTGTTTAAGTATAAAGTGATCCAAGGCTTAGGGAGAATAAACACTGATTTGTTCATGGAGACACTGAAAACAAAATTCGAAACAGAAACAAAAACAAATGAACAAATAGACAAACAAAACAAAATGAAGAAAACCTTTTGCTTTTATTTTTAAGATAGATATAAATATTTGGGTTATCTTAGTTTTGATTTTTTGTCACAATGAGCTGAGGTTTTATTTTGTGTAATACATCTTTTCCTGAGTGGAATATGCTGGCCACTTTCCATGGGTGGAGTGATATAGAGAGATGTTTGAGAACAAAGAGAAATCCTCTTGATGTTTCTAAATAGTGCTGTATTTGGAATTCACTGAAGGCGAATGGAAGCAGGATACTAATTATATGATCTACAGTACATTTGCATTATTTGTGATATAATCATGTTTTCTGTTCTGTACCAAGTAATATTTTAAAATGATGCTCCAGGTAATTTTAGTTTGTTCGGGTGATGTTATTGTAGCAAAAAAGGGCCATATATTTCTAGGAAGATTACATTTTGAGCATCAAAACTCATGGAGCCTTTAACTTTAATTTAAAAGCTCTGTGTCTGCTTAGCTTCAATGCAGTTATTAATAAAAAACTTGTCTCTAATAAGTTTGATTTAATCAGGTAGCAATTAGCATATTGGACAATTGCCACAAGCTGAAAAGAATTTTGATGTGCCTTGACCCTTCTCTTACCAGCGATAAAAATTACAAGTTTCTAGTGAAGTTTTCTGAGTGAGTCAGCTCAGCATGAGAAGCATTTGGTGAAATTATGGTGCAGATGGAGTAAACTTTCTTTTACTTATTTAATTTGAGTCATAATTTAGATTCAATAGCATTTTACTCAGTAATTTTTCAATGTTTAAAAGGATAAAAATGAAGATAAAATACTTGGTTTGAATATATATTTACACCTTGCCTTATTGAAAATTAATTTAGGTGACAATACAATACATAACAATTCAACAAGATGAAATAATTTAAGGAAATACAAGGAAAAGGAGATAGTAGTAATAAGAGCCAGGAGTAAAGTGAGCACACAAATTGCATGTGTGGGCCACAGATTCAAACCTGAGCTTCCTTATGGCCAATTCAATGAGGACAATATGATCATTTATGAGTTTCAGGGTCCATAAGTTAAGCAAAATTCAGTCTCAGTAGAAATACAACTATTTCTGGCACAGAGACCAGAAATGGCTTTCAGTTTTCTCTCAAAGAGAAGACACTAGGTGTTTCATGTTGAATGGCATCCTTAATGTTACCTTAAGAGATAGCTTTCTAGAGTTTCTGAACCCTCTCACTATAGGTCAAGAGCATCACTTAAGATCAAATTTCAGTAAGAACAGTTGCCCAGGCAAGAGAACCATGAAGTAGAACAATTACTTTCCTTATGGTTGGTCTGGTTTATTCTGGGCATATATCTTACTGAGCATAATTAAAGGAATTGATAGAGGGCTGAGCCTTCAGGACATCCTCCATAAACACTGCTCCTCTCAGAAGAGCTTCTGAACATCACGAATTCAAGGTAATAGTCCCTGACACATATCTGGACAGTGGCAATTTGTGTTTCATTAAATGCTTAGCTAGGAGCCATGACTATTAGTGCAGCTGGCTATGGTGACAGCTTCTGGGGAGTCTGCCCAGTCACTTGGACATGAGCCTGGCAGTTTATCATTGTCTCTAAAACAAATGAGACATGACTTACGAGAGCAAATAAATGGGGTGATAGCAAATGTACCTGTGCACAGCTCTATTTTATCTTTTAACTTACCTCTATTATTGCAGCTGGTTGCTTTTCTATCTCTAGAAAAGTTTCTTGAGGATAGGGACTGTATGGTTGGGAGATGAAACACTCTTGTTCCAGAGTCAGACTGTGAGGACTAAATCCTCAATGAAACACTGGATATTTCCTGGGGAAATTTATTTACACTTTAGGAATCTCAAATTCTCATCTGTAATGGGAATGGAATAAATAATATCTTCTTCACAGAATTGTGAGAATGAAAATATAGCCAATATAAAGTGTTTGATATTATTGCTTTTCTCATTTTTTATCTTTATGGTGAAAGAGCAGTATGACATAATGAATATGATACCATCTTCAAAGGCAGATCTGTGGTCAGATTTGTATGTTCTTGGACAATTTTCTTAACATTCTTATAACTCAGGCTCTTCTGTAAAATGGAGATAATTGTGCTACCTCCTAGCATTGTATAAAGTTTAGAAAGGACAATGTGATCATAATTTCTGAATGGAAATTAAGAAACCCAAAAAACTCCAGTAGGCAAAGCCAAAAGACAGTTGACAGACAAGGAAAAACTATTTGTCACTCATGTCACAGCCAAACGTGTCACTTCCTTGCTATATAAAGAGCTCCTAAAATTGTGAAGGAAAAGACGACCAACTCCACAGAAAAGTCGTTCAAAGGTAGGAGCAGATAGATTATAGAAAAAGAAATAGAAATGCCCATAAATCTACAAAAAGATGCTCAGTCCCACTCATACTAAGAGAAGTAAAAATGAGGTAACATATCTCACCTGCCAGACTGGCAGAAATCTAAAAGTTTGTCAACATATCCCATCAGTGAGTCACATATTGCTGCCGGTGGTGAATGTAGCAAAAACACCTGCGGAGGATTATCTAGCAATAACCACCAAAATTATAGCTGCGTTTTACTCCTTGCCCCAGAAATCTCACTTCTTAGAATCTATTTTACAGATCTACCTGCACAATTACAAAAGAGCATGTGTGAAAACTTACTCAGTATGGCATGGTTTCCAATAGCAAAAGACTGGAAACATTACAAGTGCCCGCCAATAGGGACCTTGTTCACCACATAGTGGAGTACCGTGGAGTTGTGAAAAGAATGAGGGCATTCATAGTACGCTAGTGTGAGATCTCCAAGACATATAACTGAAAAAGCAAGGAGCAACATTGTGTGTATACTAAGCTAACAAAGATGAAAAATTAAGAACATGTATCTTTAACTGTTTATATTTGTATAAAGACATTTTGGAATGGCAGTCAAGAAACAAATAAAAAATGGATGTAGGGATGAGGTAGCTAGGATGGGGCAGAAGTAAGATTTCTCAATGTATAGTTTTTAAAAACGTTGCTTTGATTTTTTTAAACCTTGTAAAAATATTATCGATTCATAAGACCTTATGGGTGAATACTACCTGTAAAGTAGTAGTAAGCCCTTTACTCTGTGAGTTTATGTCTCTCCAAAGCCCAAGAAATATTCTATAAAATAATAAATTACCACAAATCTTCTATCCTTAAATTTTAATTTATTTATAATTAGCCTGGGTTTGGAATGATTTAATTAGGATTTCTGTAAATTAAACTTAAAAAATTTATTCTCTTCTTTTAAAAAATAAAATTAATATTTTCATTCCTCTTTCTGTGTGTACCCCCAGTTTACTTGCTCCTTCCCTGGCATTTGAAGTTTAAAGGCACTAAATATTTACTTTATTATGAACTACAGCTCCTAATGTCTTAAGATTAGTTACAAATTTTTCTTCAAACTAAATATTTTCCCAACTACCTGATACTGGATGAAAAGCCTAATGGGCCTGGACATTAAGAGACCAAGTTTCTAATCTCGAATCTGCCTCCAAGGTGCTATGGTTCTTTTGCTTGGTTGTCTGTCTGCTTGGGAGGATTAATTCACCGTGTACCCAATAAATGTTTATTGCATATCTGTATGTTCCAGGCCCTGTTATATAGCAACAAACAAACCTGACAAAACCTCCTGCCTTCAGATGTTTATATTCTTGAGGAAGATCCTACTTGCTGCCAGATGGGCCACAACAAAGGAGGCTGAAGGTGGTAAGTTCCAGATACTGCCTGGAGCCAGACCAACACCTATGACTGAGCATACACATGTTGCCAGTGAAGGCCTAAACAGTTTCTTACTGCAAAGCACAAGTCAGTTCCAACTAGGTGAGAGGGTAAGGTATGGCGGTGGAGATGAGGCATTGTGCCCTTGGTAGCCACTTTGCTCCCTGGTCTTTCACAAGAGGTGAGTTTCACTACCTTGGCCTCCCAGAGGGGCCACAGGACTGCTCCTCCCTCCTCTATCCACTGTCTTCTCTCTCCTGTTCCTTTTCCTCTCATTCCCTCTGTCTCTGGCTCTCCATTTTTCCAGAATTTGTTTCTGTACAGATATTATCAAATCCCCGGTCTTTCTAATGTTGTAGATATTCAAGTGTATCCTGAATATCGATGGATTTTTTTTCTCCTCTAGGGTCTTGTGGCTTTACAGAGAGGAGATCAAACTAAAATCTAGTGGAGGGAAGAGTAGAAACAGGGTGTGTGTGTGTAGCTGGAGCCATCTTCCTGTGTGGGATGCTGGGATCCTCCTGAAGTATTTAAAATCAAATATTATACCTAACATCTCAGGTATGATTTTTTGTTGAGGTGAGCCTTTGGGTTGGTGGAGAGATTCATGTGGCCCCTACCATTAACAAAAATTTGACATTATTTCTTGAAAACGAGAAACCTTTGGTATTCTCATACTTGGACTTTCCTTGCCTTGGGTAACACTACAATTGATATTAATTGACTTAAAGGACATCTGCTCTAGCTCCTTTACTGCTTCCTAAGTTCTTTTCCTGAGTGGAGAGTAGAGGGTAGAAGGATAATGATGTGGTGGTGTGGGCAGATGGGAAGTCTTGGTTTTGGTCTGGGACAATATCAAAGCTGGAGAGTTGGGCTGGAAATTAAGTTTGGCATTTACTTTCTCACCTCCTTAAATTCTACAAGAGAATTTATAGTGTTTCTCATCAAAACAAACAAAATAAAAACCAAACTGACACTATACAGTAACAAAACAAGCCATTTGATATTGGGAGTTTCTGATTTCCTGTAGAGTTGTGGTCCCCAGTCCCTGAGCTGTGGACTGGTACTGGCCCACGGCCTGTTAGGGACTGGGCCACAGAGCTCAGCCACTCCCCAATTCCATGGAAAAATTGTTTTCCGTGAAACTTAGGACTGCCCCCCCCAGGCCCCCCACCCAGGGGGTAGGGTGTGCACAGCAGGAGGTGAGCAAGCAAAGCTTCATCTGTATTTATTTATAGCCACTCCCCATCCCTCACATCACCCCCTGAGCTCTCCCTCCCCCCCACTCCAGGTCCGTGGAAAAATTGTCTTCCATGAAACCAGTCCCTGGTGCCAAAAATGTTGGGGACAGCTGCAGGGGACTGGATAAGCACAACCTTTCTGAACGGTAGGGTAATTTTTTTTGCAGTCACAGGTTTAACATATTCCTGGAAAATCCTTTTCAGAGGCAGCAGTAGTACTCAACAAACATTAGTAGCAATAATGGGAGAGAGCCAGGGAGAAGGTTAGCTTGAATTAGCAACAGAAAGGTACTGTTGGAAATTATTTTTTAAAGACCTTAAAGCTTACCCATGAGAACTCTTCTTTCTCTTTTAAGATAGACTATGGGTTCTATACTTCAGGTGATAGTCTGAAGTTACCACAGTCACATTCACTGTTCTTTTTTTTTTTTTTTTTTTTGTATGAAGGAATCTATTTTATTTATCATAAACTTTGAAGAAATGTTTGAAATTTATTTATTTATTTATTTACTTTATTTCAGCATATTTTGGGGGTACAAACATTTAGGTTACATATATTGCCCTTGCCCCCCACCCCTGAATCAGAGCTTCAAGCGTGTCCATCCCCTAGACGGTGCACATTGCATTCATTATGTATATACACACCCATCCCCTCCGCTCCCACACATCTGCCCAACACCATTCAGGTAGGATAAGCCTCTACTCAACCTGAAAAGGTATCTACTAATCTTTGGATTGTTTCAAGCACATAAATAGTTTGTTGCAAATCGGGTCCTCTTAAATGAGGTCCCACCACACCCATTAAGGCATCACACCTGAATATGTGCATTCATGTAGGTGCCTCATAAGCGGCTGAACCAAGGCCTTATTTCTTGCTGTCAGGAGCCCCCTTTCCCTCCAAATGGCTCCATGAGCATGCACAAATCCATCCTGCTAGAAGAGGGAGCCTACAGAATCTATAAATAGTTGTGATGCAAAGGCTCATTTTCTTCAACTGGTAACAGAGTGGCAGGATTGAGATTAGACACTGTCTTTAATAACAAATTACAGATGGGTGCTACTGCCCAGAGGCAAGGAGGCCATCCTGTCACAGTATTGTCCAGTTGCTTTGACAAGTATACCACTAGCCATGGGATGCCTCCCAGCATCTGTACTAAGACCGCAAGGCTCATTCCTTGGTCCAGTCGCAGGTTCTGCAAGTCCCATGCTAAGCTCTCATAAACAGGGTAGAAGAGTTTTTAAACCCCTGAAGCAACACAGTCCAGCAGCACTGTGAGGTCATCCTAGTCTCAGGATCCTGCCATTCAAATTCAACTGAGTACCATTCATAGTCACTTATGTAATATCATTAATGGCATGTAGATCCTGCATGAATCTATACTCATTGGTATGGGGAATTTAAATTCTTTCAAATGTCCTGGGATGCTGTCAGACTATGTGGCCTTACTTTTTGCTTCTTTTTGCAAATGTGGCTTCTTTTTGCAAATGCTGCAGTGATGTGCAAGTCTGTTGAGGCCCAAAGTTCAAAATGGGCCCAAACTTCAAATGCTCTGCAGTGGCAGCCTCCTGTATGTTTCACCAGGCCCTGGTATTCAAAGCCAGCAGGAGCTTGGCAGCACTCTTGGAGGTGAGCTTCTGCCGCTTCTGCAACAGCTCCCAGCACTTCCTCTGCTCACCCAGGTCCAGTGTGACCACCAAGGATGCCTGAGGTGGTGGAGGTGGTGGTGGAGGCAGTGGCGGGAGCAGCAGCACTAGCTCTGGCAGCAGTGCCCTGGGGCCTGCCTCCTGGGCCCACAGTGGTGAGTATGGCTGCCTTGCCACCACCTGGCCCCAGCCCCTGGTCTGGCTCGCAAAGCACAGTGTGTGCTGGCTGGTGCCAGGGGGCTGGGGCAGACTGCTTCTGCCCACGTGTCTTGGTGGTGGCAGCACTCCTATGTCAATTAAAAAGTCCACTGATTGAGTCCCCACTGTTAATCATACTCAGGGCTCCTGGGGATATTTGGATTAGAGCCACTAGTGAGACATGGATGCGGGGAGTTAGCTACGCTCCCCGCAAAGAGGTTTTTTCCTCTTCTGATCAGATCTCTCACGCAAGGGTCGTCACAAAGGATGAAAAAATAGTAAGGAACAGATATAAAAGAATAATAATAATAATAATAATAAAACACAGAGCCAAAGATATAGTTTATAAAGTAAAGGTTTATGAAGATAGACAAAGGAGGAGTTCGGGTGGATATATTTCTCCCTCGGAAATATATCAAGGACTGAAACTTCACACAGGTATTTTATAGGGTAGATACAGGCTCCTGTTGCCAAGGGCAATGGGATTTACATACTAACAGGCAGTTTGGTTTAGGGTCAAAGTCTTCTAAAAGGCTACTACAGATCCTTTAGCTAGCTCTATCTAGGGGAACAATGAGTTACAAAGTCTTCTTAGGGCAAACATCTAAGTTTTATGATAGGGCTATTACTTTAGCAAAAAACAGAGACATCTTGGCTCCGGTGATTGTGTTCTTGGAGACAGAGAGGATCTCAGAAGTCAACATGAGCGGTGCCTTGTGTTAATTACTTTAACCGTATGGTTCCGTCAGGGCCCGGCTTGGGCATTAGCATATCTATAACATCAGCTCTCATCTCCAGCGGTCTTTGTTGGTCAGTTTCTGGCCACCCATGGCTCTAGATAAGACCTGTCCTGTCTTTCAAAACAGGTGAGAACCATAGGCCCAGCTTACAGCTGTCTCTTTGAAATGCAGCTATCACTGACCAGTGAGACCCCCACCTGAGGCGAGGCAGCTTTTGAACTAACACATTTATTTTTTCTTTAAGGCAAAGCCTTATTTGACTTCTGAAATCAAATCTTGTCTCCAAAAATGCAGGGGGCATTTCTATAACTCAGTATTCTTAGGCTCAACACATGGAGGCCTGGGGCCCCTCCTCCATCATCTGAATCCTGGACTCTCTGTTCTTCTCTAGCATTATATACTTTAAAGGTGATATCAACAAGCTATGTGGGATTCATGCCAATTGCCCCTTCCACATGCTGAAGCTTCCTCCTTATATCTTAAGCACTCTGTCCTATAAACATCATATTAACTATGTGCAAATTTTCAGGGGCCTCTGGATCCACATCTGTCTATTTCTGATATGCCCAACTGATGCATTCCAAAAATTCAGAGATTTCTTCCTTAGCTTTTTGTTGTAATTCTTGGACCTTGTTTAAATTCTTCTATCTAGGCACTCCCCTCTGGAGGCTTGCCAGAATACACTTTTGGTAATGATTTATTCTCACCCCATCTGTGCCCACTTTAGGATCCCAATTTGTGTAAGTCCAACAATACCCTGCCACTGTCCTTGAACATTCAAGCCCCCTATCTGATATTGCCATGATGGAAATTGCCCTGCCCTGGCTATGGGTACCCTCTGGTCTAATTGAGTTCCCTGCTGAGTCTTAAAGGAGAGACCATTCCCACTCCCCAGTCATAACCTACTAAGCATGGGAATGAAGAATTGGTCCCAGTTGTACCCTCCCCGGCCCCTCTCATGGTGCCAAGACAGTGGTGGCAGTGGCAGCATCAGTTGCCCTGGCTATGGCTCCATGCAGGGCCACTTCCCAGGCCGACTGTGGGCCTTCAGTGGGGGAGGGTGGAAAAGCTTCTCCCATTAGTGTGCTCCATGATCACCTCATCAGGGGCCCCAACAGTGTGAGCTTAAGGGCAGCCAAGATCGTGGCTCCTGCCCCTGCAGGTGAGGAGCTGGTGGCAGGTGAGGGTTCATGAGATGCTGAGTTGGAGTGAATGAGTTAATACACAAAGAGTTTAGAATAGTGCCTGACAGATGTTATTGAGCGCTATATGTGTTTATTATTAAGAGAAATGTATTAACATTTCCCCACTATAATTCCAGATTTTTAAATATCCCCTAGTAGGCCTGTCAATTTCTCCATTTGTAATTTAAATATATTAGGTTTATACAAGTATAGAACTGTTAAATCTTCCTGGTGAATTGTTCTTTTATCATGTAGTAACTCTATCCTCAGTGATCATTTTTGTTTTAAGGTTGATTTTGAATGACATGGAAATAAATGTACCACTTTTTTTATTTATTATTTTCTTGATATATATTTTTCATCACTTCCAACTTGTCTGGGTCATTTTGGTTTAGGTAGATCTCATAAACTACACATAACCAGATTTTATTTTTTTAAATCTAATCTGAAGTCTCTGCCATTTAAATGGAATTTTATTCCATTTGTATTTGTAAAGTTACTGACATATTTGCATTTATTCATGTCATTTATTTATGCCATAGTAAATAAATTTATGTTTTATATTTATATATATTTATTTGGTATTTTTTGCTTTCTTCTGTCACATCGAGCTAGGTACCTATTTTCTCTCTACTGGTTTGTGATTAATACATTATTTTTTTAATTGAAAAATTTACATTTTTGACAGTGCATGAACATTTACATTCTAACACTTTAACATTTCATGTGAATGTTATTTAAGGAGTCATCTGCTGATATTGAGAGGGAAAGGAGAGGATTGGATTTGCAAGGAGAGGAGATGAGATTGATGCCACTGTGGAGAAGAGGAGGATGACTTGGACAGTGCATCATAATTGGAATACCAGGTAGTGCTGGGAGCCTGTTTAGGTTGCTGAACATGAGTTTAAAGTGGAATCATTTTGCCTTGTTCTATGCCTTTCTCCAGCCAATATAAAGAATATAATAAACTGTAGTCATAAGAGGACAAGAAAATTTAGAGTATTTTAAAACTATAATTAAAATGATAAGCCGTGGAATTAGAAATGGATAAGGAAGAAAGTAAAGAAAAAATAGGTTGGAAGTAAGAAGATTGGTTAATGAAACAGATCTCAGTGAGATTGAAGTGAGAATACTTCGGCCGGCTGGAAGGAGAAAATTTGTGGGACTTTTGAATAACCAATTATGGTGGTAGTAGAATTAGAGAGTTTGAAAGATCCTAGAGGATAACTGGACATAAGAGGACTGAAGCCTCAGAGACCAGGGGTTAAAATGGGCACTGCAGTGCCTCAGCATGATGCAGGCTGGGAGTGGAGAGGAAGACCATGAGCTACACACCAAAGTCTTTGTCAAGGGAAGGAGAGTGATGAGGGGTTCTGTAGGGGAAAGCAGCAAGGAAGAAGTAAGGAGAAGAAATGGCCCTCACAGGAGCAGGGTTAGTTTTATTGTTATTGTTGTTGTTTTTTGATACAAGAGAGAAAGAGATTTATTTGGGAGACACACTGAAGAACAAGGAGGGTCTCAACCTACACTGTCAGGGTTTTACTTGAATATGATCTATTATGGTGAAACTTTGGATTTTGTCTGGGTGTGACTGAAAACCTTTGGAGCATTTTCAGCAAAGGAATTACATGCTCTGATTTATATATTTTAAAAAATCATCTCGGCTGTCTTGTGAATATAGACTACAGTGGAGAAGTGTGGAGGCAGGAAGATTAGTTCAGAAGCTACTATGTTAGTGGAGGTGGAAAAGATGGTGGTTGCCCTAGGGTGGTAGCCATGGCAATGTAGAAAAGTGATCAAATTCTGGAGATTTTCAATGTGTGGTTCCTTTACAACCAATGACTCTAGGTGATGGCAAAGGATGCTCCCTTGATGATCTTGCCTGAATCGAAGACTCTGTCCACATTCTGGAAGACACTGTCAAATCAGTGGTAAGTTCTCTTCCTTTCTAGGTTCTAGTTTCCACCATATCAATTACTCACAGTGCACCTGCCAACCTGGACTCAGTGGAGAGGCAATATTCTGGTCCAGAGTCCAAAAATAAAGTTGATTCCAAAGAGGAAGACACTGGCAAAGTGTCTCCCTCAGTTTTTCCAGCCACTGTCCAGCATCCCTGTGATTAGGTTAGAGCTCATGAAGGTCTGGGCAAGTGCTGGCTGTGCTATGTTCAGCCCACCACAAGGACAAGTCATCCCAACTAAAATGCTCTCAGGAATATGGCAGCACTGTAGGGAGGGTGTTCTGATTGGAGAATTTGCTCCTACACTCGTCTAACAAAAAAGTACTCTTGGGCAGGTGAACAAAGCAGTCCTTAGCCTTAGGCTCAGTGGCCAATTCCTACTCTCATGCAACTTCTCTTCGAGACCAGTCTAGGGAAGCCACCTTCTTCTCTCCTTTCTTCTCAGCTTGAGCCTTCTGCTTTTCCTCTCCTGATGACCTTTCTCCTTCCATGGGGTCTCCTTCTTAGGCTAGCTCTCTGCAAACTTTTTAGCATCAATTAGGCCATATTCTCATGGTTACAACTTCCTCAAGACAGTACAGAATTGGGATTGGTGGATGCAGGTATGGAACTCAGGATTGGGAAGGCCTGCTGAAAAGAATGCTCTGGAAACTCCTTATTGACACACAGTGGAGTGCAGACAATAGCGATGATAGATTGTGAGTCATATTCACCCACCTGAAACTTCCTAGTCTTCAAGTAAGCCTCTAGCAGCCTCCAGGTTTACTTGACATCCTCTTTGCATTCTCCGAGGTATGCTTATTGGTGTTCGGTGTGGCCAGGTGCTGAGGACCAGGTGGAGGGATAGTATTGCTGCCAAGAAAGCACAGTTTCTCATTGTTCACCTAGTGGATGGTCTTTGCTCTTGACCACACAGAGTCTAACACTGCCAAGTGTTATAATATCCTGGCAGGCAATTTTCAGGGAAATTCAGGTGGCAGGTGAGTTTGGCCAGGGTGGAATGTGGCCATGCTGAGACCCCCACATTACTGAGCATTGATGAAGGCCTTGAGGCTTATGCCTTATTTCAAAATTTGTGCACAGGGTTCCAAGCCACAAACCTATAGGAAAAGGGAGTGGCCTGAAAAAGTTTTAAATGTAAAGAGCTGACAGGACTTGTTGCTGGATTAGATGTGGAGTTTGTGAGAGAGAAGTCAAGGAGAATATTTAGATTTTAGGTCTCTGTCAGGTATATCCTTTAAAATGTTCTGCTTAGATTCTTTCATGTCATGTTTGGTGACATGTATATATATTTGTGAGTTAGTGAAGCCGAAAAGTCTGGCAGCAGGAACTCATAAGCTTTTCCAGTGGGGAATTTCTAGGGATCGATTAGTTCTCTATTTTCTTGTCTAGAAAATGCACTTCCTAAGCCTTTTAAAATTAGCACATAAGCCTACAAAATAAAGAATAAAACTCCAAGACTGATAGCCCTTCACCCACTACTGACTTCTCATTGCAGTACAAATGCCAAAAGTGCCTTTTAATCTTTCTCAGTAAATTGAAATTGTATTTTGGGAACTCCTGGTACAAGTTAATGAGATTTAGATTGGTATGATCTGCGAGTCCTAATTGATAGAGGTCTTGTGGTTTTCCTATTGCATGGACATATGAAGGCACTGAGATAGGAAAAAAAAAAACATGAAATTTGTCAAATGGTATGAATCTGGCTGGAATTTGAAGAAAATTTAAAAATGTAGGTGGCAAATGTTGTTTTGTCTTCTCTCTTAAAGTATAAAACTTTTCTTTACAATTGCCTCATTCAGAAAACATTTTATGCAGTTTCTTTATGTGATCATACCTCAAATCCAGGTTTTTTTAGGATAGGACTTTTTGGAGAGCTTGGGTAAAAAAGGGATATTTTCAGAAATGATTAGGCCGGGAATTTGTCTGGAGCTAAAAACTCCTCAGCCCCAAAAAATACTGACGGTGTGAAATCATTAATTTACTTAAATTCTTCTCAAAGAATCTGTCGGAAATTTCCCAGAAGCCACATGATTAAGAGTGAGTGGTTATGACCTTGGAGCTTTTAAAATTCCATATATTTAATTCTTCCAAGGAAAAGTTATTGTATATAAGGGTGTGATTTTGTAATCTATTAGCAGTGAAATTATTGAATGAATATCTGAAACAAGCCTTAATCTACAAGGGAGAGAACTGTTCTATGTGAATAAACTTCCTCAAGAATCAGGAATTAAGTGTATATTCTCCTTTACAATTACAGAGCAGCTACTTAAGCACATGACATGTTAAACATTAAAAGAAGGATTTGGGGGACTCATGGGGAGAATCATCCTCTCATAACTTATCCAAACACATTATACTGCTTTATTACAGTTTTGAACTTCACTTAAAAACTATTTTAGGGTTGGTTCATTGATTGGCAATGGTAAATTGGATGTATTTGTTTTTTACTGAACCCTCTCTGCAAAAATGCCCTCAAATGAAACATTTTCTATCACAGTTAAATCCTTGACAAGTAGCTTCTTTGGTTAAATTAAAAAAGCTTAATGTAGAAATGAGAAGAATGTATCCGACGGTGACAAACCTGGTGAAGTGTATTAGTAGCTACTTAAATCATGGACAGGATTAAATGCAACAATAAATATCAAATCCTTGGGTGGTTAAAAATAGTTGTTAAAGAACACCATTATGTTGGGGCTCCTTTGATCCTTCTTGCTCAGTTAAATGTCTTCTACAACATTTGATTCATTTTCAGAAGTGAATTTGAGATATTTAAAAATATTTCCTTTCAAAATTGCTTTTCATATTTCCAAATAAATTGAGCATAATTACTACTGTGATTGTATTTTGAGTGTAATTACTGTAATTTTATTCTTGTGCATGTATTTATTCTTTGAGAAATAGTTGCACCAGAGTTAAAGAATTGTGGTGGTTAATATATGAGAAAAGAGGTTGTGGTTACCTAATCAAGAGTTGATATTTTTTACCTGTGTAAAAGGCAATTCCTCCCACTCAACCATCTTGTTCTTTCCAGCTTTAGCTTATCTTTATAATTCAGAAGTTGAATAACCAGCATGTAGGTTAGGGATACTTGTATTGCTTTTATCCCTTTGGTTGGTGGTATTTGAGTGATGGTCATGCATTGTCTACATTATGTCAACCTAGAAATCACCCTGTGCCGTGCTATAGTATGTTCAGACATTTCCATTTAATAGGTTAAATAACCATAACTGGTATTTAATAAAAACATTCAGTGAGCATTTATATTATGGAACATAGTCTGTGTTAGACCATTTAAGACTAAGTTATTTTATTAAATTTTTATAACACACTTGTGAGTTAAATGGTAAGAGGAGGGTGTTCACATTTATGAGATATTGCAAAAAGGCTTCAGGGCTAGCCTAATTCACAGATAGCCTTTTTCATGTATCAAGGTACATGTTTCCACAAATTCTGCACTTTGAATGCCAGCAGACTCCAGGAGAGAATAAAGAGACTCTACCTGCTAGTTCCTCACACCTGGGGACTGTCTTGATCTGGACCCTCTTGTCCTAGATGGACAGTGCTGGCAGTGTGCAGGACATGGATGGCTTCTGTAGGATACCTCTTGCTTTCTTCTGGGACAGTTGTAAATTGGGTTTCTCTCTCCTCTTTAAAAGTTCCACAGCTCTGTGTTTGGAGGGCCAGTCTGGTTGCTCCTTAACCAGCACTGTCTCCCTTTCCTTGGAGAGCAACAGCCCCCGCCCCTGCCCCGCCCGCCATGAAGCTTGCCCGTATAAATTCTGTTCTCAGTGTCTCGCCAATTTCTATTGACTCGGAGACCAAGAACTGTGAGGTCGGTAAGAGTAACATCATTATTTCTTTCTATATCTCTTAATTAGTCTGTGAGCTCCTTGGAGGAAAAGTCAGGCCATTGTTATCGAGTAATTTTTTGAACTTTTTATTAGTTAAATTTGAAGTTCAAGAAACAAATAAAAGAGTACTTAATCTGACATCATTAAAGAAATGAAATATCATGAATAAAAGCATTTTCCAGATAATGAAAACTCTCCTCTTTGAAGCTTCACCATTTTTGATTGAAATCTAAGATATAGCCCAGACATCCTTACTTTTGTAAAAATATATTTAGAGAATTTCATTTTTTTCCTACTTGGAAGACACTACTTAAAATCTATTATTGTATAGTACCTATAGGATATTGTACATACAGGTAATATCTACTTATCTTTTGTGTGGAAAAAAATAAAACTTAAACACTGTTGAAACCCCCCCAAACACTTAACAAGGATTAAAGATCTTCTCAGTCTTGTTTACATAGAAGAGTGACTGATATATAACAGGCAGTTAAGTAAATGTAGCGGGTCTGAATTTTATTCTATCATGTTTACTATTTCTAAAAATAGTAACTGCTTTGAGTTGCTTTCTTTCCATTCCTGGCTCACAAGAAATTCAATCTGAATCATGTATGAAAGTTTCCTCTCTTTATCTAGGGCCATGCAATGATAGTGAGAATCTTAAAATCAGACAAAACATTTGAAAAGGAGCACAATCGGCTCCAGTCTCCACTGGTTACCTTTGATGTACAACCTCTTCCAAGGTCACCAAATCCTTCAAAGGCATGAGAGTCCACTGCTTCCTTGCCAGGCTTGGGCATGAGGTTCTGTATGAAATCTCATGTCCAGCCTGTCTCGGTGGACTGTGCAGCATCCTCACCCCCTGGTTCCTGCATCTTCTTGTGGAAGGTAAAATTCTAAGTGAGCCTCCTGCGGTCTTACAACTTAGGAATGTTCCCTTAAGGACGTGAAAGGCGTATCTCTGAAATGTAATTATCAAGGAGGATAGTGCCCTGTCTCCAGTCTCTGGGAGATTATGAGCCTAACTTCAGCTGTCACTTGCCTTCAAAGACACAAAGATATGAGAAAATTAGCAATTTTATCTTGAAAACATGAATGTCATGGATTGTATCCACTCAGCTATGTAAAAGAGGAAGATTTCTTCCTGTCTTTGCAATGTCTTTTGTGGATTGCCTGTGATGAGCATCACACTCTAGTTAAAAATTGTTCAAGGCCGGGCGCAGTGGCTCACGCCTGTAATCCTAGCACTTTGGGAGGCCGAGGCGGGCAGATCGTTTGAGCTCAGGAGTTCAAGACCAGCCTGAGCAAGAGTGAGACCCAGTCTCTACTAAAAAAATATAGAAAGAAATTAGCTAGACAACTAAAAATATATATAGAAAAAATTAGCCGGGCATGGTGGCCCATGCCTGTAGTCCCAGCTACCCAGGAGGCTGAGGCAGGAGGATCGCTTGAGCCCAGGAGTTTGAGGTTGCTGTGAGCTAGGCTGACGCCACGGCACTCTAGCCCAGGCAAGAGTGAGACTCTGTCTCAGAAAAAAAAAAAATTGTTCAATAATAAAATTGTTTTCTTTCTCTTCTATTTTTGCAAAAAGGTTTTCCAAGTTGGGAGGGGATTTTTTTCTTTATATTTCCTCAATGCTTGGAACACACTGCAGACTCTGGTTCCAACTACATCTGAGACACTCCAGCAACTAATCCTTGGAGTCTTTAAGTAAATGAGTATTATCCTCCTTCCAAATGGCGACTGCCAACTGCTGAGTTTTGCCATGCAGCATAAAAGCCCCAAGGCAAATGAACTTTGCAAAGCCTTGAATGGGAAGTGATGAAGACATGTGACTTTGAGAACAAAACTCAAATCTGTATGTCAGTAGGAAGCTACAGGAGTAAACTGGAACTTGAAAGAATTACTCTTTTAAGGACAAATAAACTTTTAAAATAAGAGGCCTAATTTTTCCTGTTGAAAATGGGGAAGAAACTCCCCCCAACCCCTATTTTTTTTTTTTTAGAACATTTTACTTTAGAAAACTTGTAATTGTAAGTACTTTCTCCTCTCTTTGTAAAGAGAGGAGATGTAAAGATATCCTTTTGAAAACTAGATAGGACTTTTGTCAGCTTAATGACCCAGCGATGTCTTTCTCAAGGACCTGGGGGCTGTCATTTGAAATGTAACCATCAAAGGAGATAGCATTCATATCCACCAGGTTCTGTGGGAAAGTAGGAGCCTAACTTCCTGTGGGCATCTTGCTCCAAGTTTCAAATCTTGCTCCAAGTTTCAATTCTATCTCCTGTCATCAAGATATGAGAAGTTTCTTTCTTCTCTGGATAAAGCCAAGTAACTAACACAGAGGGCCACCCTGGTAATAGGTGATTCTAGGATGAACTGTGTGTAACAAATGGTGCTATCAAGTTCTCTTGCTTGAGGATTAATTATTGTTTATTTTGAAAACATGTGTTTAATTCGTTATGTCTGCTGGGCTATAGAAAATTGTGCGATTTCTTTCTGACTTTGCAATCCCTTAGCAATTGCCTCTGATGCACATCAGATTCTGGTTAATGTTTATTTAGTAATAAAAGTTTTTTTTCTCTACTACCCTATGGAGAGGATTTTTGGGTTGGGAGATTTGGTTTTTAATTCTATTTCCCCAACATTCTCAAACGTAGTCTACATATGATGGACTCTGTGTAAATATTTTGGTTTTTATTTTTGTAATCACCAACTACATTCTACCTTCAAAACACGCTCACTGGTAATTTCTATACTTTTTAGACATCTGGGTCACCTGCTTTCTGATAGACTATTTGTCTTTATTCTGTAAAGTAATTAAGCCACAGCTAATAATCAACCCAAGACCAGAAGGTGTATAGAAAATTCTTTTTTTGTATTACTGGTGCTATCCATTTTTTTTAAATCAATGGTTTTACTTACTCCAAAGATATTGTAGATGAGTAAATTCAAATGAAATTTTGAGAAGTAGAGAGCTGTTGTAGTAGTGGGCATTATCTCTTTACTCTCATTATCTCTTTACTGCTTTGAAATTGTGTCAGTTTCAGGATTTCTTGTTTACTTCCAGTGAAGACTCATAGTACTCCAGTGCAGTGATTTCTTTGGAAATGCGATCCATATATTATTTTATAAGTAAATGATCATTAAAAATATCATAGCAGTTAATTGGCATAACTACTTACATAATTTAACTCCCCTGCCTCCAACCAAGAGATATATTATTGAGAAAGTGAGTTTGTTTGGGGTGCTGTGCTTGTGTGATGACAACGCTGGGTTAATATTGGTGCCTAATGCACAATCTTCCTTAGAAAGCTGCCGTGGTCAGAAGCAGCAGTAAAGCTTTTCTAGAAGCTCATCCATTTATTTTTAGAAAGCCAACTTTGAGCATAGTTCATATCTCTTTGCTTTTTCCCTAGCTGTCTTAGAAATAGGAAACCTGCTAAAGCCTGGGAAAATGTAGATAGGAAGAGAAATAATACCTGAGTAATTCAAAGCTTGATTTTATCAACTTTTTTCTTTTCTCATTTGAAGAGTCCATGGTTTAACGTGGCCTTGGTAGCTTTCAAAGATCAATAGGAAGACACTAAATCTTATTCATTCACAGGACAAAGTGAGAGTGTGCTAGAGCTTGGTAGCCTCTTTCCTATTATGTAGTATTTGGATTCCTAATCATGTTTAGCTTTGAACAGATATTGAAAGAAAAGGGTATGGATTCAGTCATTGGACTCTCCTCTTTTGGATGACAGAAAGGTTATCACACCCTCCTGACATACAGCCTGACTGTTCTCATTTCAGGACCTGTGTGAATTAGGGTATATTATGTGTAAGTGGGCTCTAAGACACCATTATTATTATTATTGTGACCAAAAACTCTAAGCTTCAGAGTGAATAGTATTCACTGGAAAAGCAAGTAACCAGTAAGGACATGTGAGAGTCTGATCTTAAAGTGAACTCTGTTCCTGCTGTAAGGCTCAGAATATGATATGGTGATGACCAACAGAATTCCAATTATTTCTGAATATTTCGTCCATGTTTCTTTCTTAAAGAAATACATCGTTGTACTTTTTAGAAAAGTGGGGAGGGAGGAAATAGAAGGCAAAAATAAAAATGAAGTCTAGTCTGAATATGAGGGTAAAAAGGGAAATGTTTTAGTGATTTCTTCCCCCCACCCATCCATAGGGCCTTTAATAATAGAGTTAGTGTAATTTTAAACTAAATCTGATTATTGCAGATAATAGTTCTGCAAATATATTTTATAGTTCCCCCCATTTTTTTTCATTAATATTAGAACTAAAGATGGACTTATCAGGGCTTTCTGACATGAATCAACATATAACTTTTGTTATAAAAGAGACGAGTTGTTAATTGTCTTCAGGAAAAAGAGCACTTCTGCAGGGAGAAAGGGTGGTTTAGCTAATCCCTGCAGCAGGGCATTGAGGGGCAAGAACTTCATCAGCAGGTGGTCCTGCTACCTCTGGATAAAAACTTACATTTTATTAATACTATGTCTCAGATCAAAAAGATGTAGCGTTGGGTATTTTGGTGACTGCAGCCCTTGTTTGTCTCTTGAGTCATGCTATGCCAGCTGATCCCAGCTGCATCCTGAGATCTTCCTTTAATATCCTCACCATTCCTTTCACCCATATCTTCTATTCCCTGCATCCCATGTCTTTTTTCTTTCTCATTGCAGTGAA
The DNA here is from genome assembly GCA_028533085.1 of Varecia variegata. NCBI lineage: Eukaryota > Metazoa > Chordata > Mammalia > Primates > Lemuridae > Varecia > Varecia variegata. Next base: position 52,010,756 of record CM052441.1, read on the forward strand.
GTACATCCTAAAGGAAGTTCTTAAGAAAGGGCCCATGGGTAAAAGATATTTCGATACCAAACATATATGAAAATGTCTTTATTATATGCATATCCTTGCTTGATAGCTTGATTTAGTGTAGCATTTTAGGTTAGAAATTATTTGCCTTCAAAATTTTGAAGGTATTGCTTCATTGCTCCCAGTGTTGCTATTGAGAATTTCAAAACCACTTGATTATTTATCTTTTGTACGTGATCCTTTTTTCTCCCTTTCCTCCCTGGTCAGAATTTAGAAATTTTACATTGCTGGCCAGGCATGGTGGCTCATGCCGGTAATCCTAGCACTCTGGGAGTCTGAGAGGGGAGGATTGCTTGAGGTCAGGAGCTGGAGACCAGCCTGAGCAAGAGCGAGACCCTGTCTCTACTAAAAATAGGAAAATTAGTTGGGTGTGGTGGTGGTGCATGCCTATAGTCCCAGCTACTTGGAAGGCTGAGGCAGGAGAATCTGTTGAGCCCAGGAGTCTGAGGTTGCTATGAGCTAGGTTAACACCATGGCACTCTAGCCTGGGCAACAGAGTTGAGACCCTGTCTCAAAAAAAAAAAGGAAAGAAATTTTACATTGCTGTTCCTTAGTGTGGTTCTATTTTCACATCTTGGTGGGTCCTTCTAATGTGGCAAGTTATGGTCTTTAATTATGGGAAATTAAATTATCTTCTGCTTTCTATATTCTCTTGTTCTCCTTTTATGGAAAGACTAGTGCTGAAATTTTCTTATTTTTTTTTCTATCTTATTTGCTATTCTTCTTTTTGTTCTATTCCCTAGGATATTTCCTCAAGTCATCTTCCAACCTTTCAATAGGTTAAAAAAATCTGCTAGAATATTTAAAAATTCCAAGGTCTTTTTTTCTTTGCTTTTTAAATATCTTCCTGTTCTTGTTTGATGGATACAGCATCTCCTCTTATCTATCTGAGGATATTGAAGATGGTTGCCTGGATTCTGTTTCCTCGTAGGTTTTTGTTTGTTTGTTTGCTTTTGGTCAGGTTGTTTGCTTGGTCTCTTTCATCCATGTTAGAGATTTTCCTCAGCTATTTGGTAATCCTTGATTGTCTGCTCAAGAGTGGTGGGATAAAAACATGATTGGTGGTCCTAAATGTACAGGTAGAGTTTTCACATTTGATCCATAAATTTAAATGCTCTGAGTGGGTAATTTTTGGGGGAAGCCTCTTAGATATTTCCTTTGGGAAAGGTCACCTTCTCTGCCTGGACAGGTCAGGCTGCTGGAGTTTCTGGGATCAAGCAGGATAGAGGAAAAGTGGGTTCTGCTGTCAGCATTCAGTGAATTCAAAGTTACTTAATCTGCCTGTACTTAATATTTACTCTTCACTCTGCCTCATATATTCAGCCCCCTTATCTTTAGACATTTAATTACTATAGTTTTAATGGAGTTAAGAGAAGGAGTGAAATAAAGTATACAGATTTTCATCTTCCATCCAAATCTAGAACGCGTAGAATGGTTTTCAGGTTATCTCTTCCATAAGAAGGCCTACATTAAAACTGCAGTGACATTTAATTGTAACACTTAAAGATGATAGCGGTTGTTTGGTATAACATTCTCATTTTATAGATCAGGTAACTGAGACTCAGACACTTTATGATTTGCTGTGTTAAGAGTAACCCAGACTCACAGGGAGATAGAGAGAGAAAGAGAGTTCTAACACATTTTGTTTTATCTTGTTGATGACAAATAGGGTAGTGGCAAGGAGGAAAATATATGAAATACAGAAATAAAGTGGAGTCTAAAGAACACTGAATTCCAGGTTTCTCTCTAAGTTTGAATTTCTTTTTGTGCCCTTTAGCTTTTGCATTGTATGGGAAACTTCTGCTCATGTGAAGTCTGAAAATAATGTCTTTATTGATATAAGGCAATTTTTATTGAAATCTTATAGCTAAGAATAAATTTAAATACAATACAAAGGCAGAAAAAGAATACCTTGTGTGTTTTTTTCCCATACACTTATACACTGGTTTTAAAGAAATCTTGCTTCACAGGCCCATGCTATTGAGCTGTCTTTGTGTGACATTCTCAGGTTTGCAAGCAGAAATAGATTGTGACAATGAAAAGGAGCCTAGGGAAAACTGGCAACATACAGCCTTTGTGGGTGTTCACATTTTAAAGCAGATAGAAAACTAAATATTTAAAGTCATGTTTTCCAATAACAAATAAACATTTTAGAGTAAAGCAATTACATTTTGAAAATCCTGATAAAAACATTCTTTCAAAGCTTTTGATTTGCTCTTAAGATAAATCTGGTTTTTGAAAACCTTATAAAAATGTTTTCTTCAATACAGGAAATTTCATCATTTTGATATTTCAATTATAGTCTCCTTGAGAGGCAGAATTTTTGTGTTTTGCTAAATATATAAACATCTTGCTGACACACGCTTTCAGGTTCAGGGCTCTGGACATCATCAACGCTACATAGACGTTGCCTGGTGACAGGGGATGGGAGAAGTGCTGCAGAGAAGATGCTCAAGAGGAATTTTTTGTAGGATGTTATTGATGGAAAATGAATATGCATATGTAGTTCCTAAGTAAAAGCAGAAATCTTAACTTAGTTTTGTAAGAATTATTTTGTTTTTCTGTTTTCTATGTTAATTGTATCACTGCTGTGGGAACACCCACACCAAACATATTCAGGGAGTTTTTCCCCTCAATGCTAAGATTGCTCTGTGAGTCTGCTGTCGAAATTAAACAAATATAGTAAGGAGACATTTATTCACAATATGTCCGTGCAGATTACTGCCAGCAGTCTCAGGGACCAAGAGTGCATGTATTTAGAATTGTTTTAAACAAGGAAATGGTTTCTGTGTAATTTTTAGCTGTAGCCAAGTTCACTTACAACTTGTGACTATTACCAGTTTGCAGGCAGGAAGTGCTATTTTCTATATCATCTAGCAATCATTTGAAAAATGTCTGACTTACAGAGTGTAAAAATGATGGCCCTAGTAAAACTCTCTGGACATACATTCCAGAATTTCAGGAGAGCTGGCACAGAACACAGACAGCGGGGCTGTCTCCTTGTGTTTATATCTGAGGGAGGATGTGCAAAAACAGTTACAGAGCTGCCCTTCCGCTGGATGCGGGCTCTCATTCTCTGTGCTCTAATCTTTCTTCCGGTCTTTCAGATACCCAATCTGCCTTGCCTAGTGTGCGATTTCTTTGAAAAGGAAAGAATTATGACTCTTATAATAGTTGCTCTAATTTGTTCCAAACTGTGTTCCCTGTATAGCACAGGTCCAGGAAGGTGTTAATAGGTATTCAGGGAAGTAAAGAGTTTTCGTGAAAATCAGTTTGGGTGTGTTGCTGGCTGCATCCCAGCTCAGAGGGTCACTGTACTGGGGCGTCTTCGCCCCTCCAGCCTTGCAGCTACAGCTAGCTTCACACAGGTCTCTCCCTGACAGAGTCCAGCTGCAGCTGCATGAACTCCATCTCCTGACGCTGTAACGCAACTCGGAAGGACCAGGCAGCGAGCCCCTTACAGCAGTGGTCCCCAGCCTTTTTGGCACCAGGGATTGTTTTTATGGAAGACAGTTTTTCCATGGATGGGGGATAGGGTGGGGTGGGGATGGTTTCAGGAAGATTCAAGCACATTACATTTATTGTGTACTTTATTTCTATTATTATTACATTGTAATATATACTGAAATAATTATACAACTCACCATAGGTTGGGGACCCCTGCCTTACAGGGTCACACTTGGCCAACTGGTAACAGGACCCAGAGGACCCTCTCAGGTGGGATGTACAATGCTGAGGCACATTGTCTGTGGTTCTTTAGAGGGTTTCAGGGAGATCTAGCCCAGTTTCCCACAGCAGTGACTGGCTCAGTAACACACCTGTGTTAGACAGGGTTCTCCAGAGAAACAGAGCCAATAGGATATATGTATCTCCTCATATCTATTATATATATAATATATAAGTGGGAGGTCTGTCCAGAAAGTATCCAGCCATTGTTAATACTATTTTTCATAATACATGGCTGGATACTTTTCAGACAGCTCTCGTGTGTGTGTGTGTGTGTGTGTGTGTGTGTGTGTGTGTGTGAGAGAGAGAGAGAGAGAGAGAGAGAAAGAGATTTGTTATGAAGGACTGGCTCATGGGATTATGGAAACTGAGGAGTCCCATGATCTGCCACCTGCAAACTGGAGGTGCAGGAAAGCTGATGGTGTAGTTTCAGTCTCCACCAGAAGACCTGAGAACCACGGTAGACAATAGTATAAGTCCCAGTCTGAGTTTGAAGGCCTCAGAACCAGAGAACCAATGTCCAAGGGCAGGAGGAGATGGATGTCCCAGCTCAAGAAGGGAGAGTGAATTCACCTTTCCTTCATCTTTTTGTTCTACTCAAACCCTCAACAGATGGGATGAAGCCCACCTGCATGGTGAGAGAGATCTTCTTTACTCAGTCTACTGATTCAAATGTTAATCCTTGCAGAAACACCGAGAAATAGTATTTTACCAGCTATCTGGGTATTCCTTAGCCTAGTCAAGTTGACATATAAAATTAACCATCACAACACCCTTGTATTGATTTCTTCCTTTCCTATTTTACTGTTCTCAGTCTCTCTCTTCTGTTCTCTGGGATAACTTCTCAAAATAAATCACCTAAAGAAAGCCCTATCTCATAGATTCTGCTTTAGACGGGGGAGGGGTCGGCTAAGGCAGGCACAATGAACATCAGTTAATTGAACTTTCCTGATGACTCTTGCATTTAGAAAGGAAAATAAACAAACAAATAAGCACACAAACTAAAAACAAAACCAAAAATTTGTTCAGCACTGTGTCCCAACTTGTAATTTTTTTACTAACGTACTGTTATTGAACACAGAATATCTTCAAAACCTGCACCGAAGTCTGCTTTATGCATATGAGTCCTGTGCAGTAGCACCCAGGCCTGCACTTAGAAGAGTCCTGTGCTTGGCTTAACTTTCTACTGTCAACTGTTTGAAATCCTTAATAATATATGAAAAAGGGGCTCCACATTTCCATTTTGCACTGGACCCTGCAAATTATGTAACTAGTCCTGACCTGGGATGAATTGAAAGAAATTGTTCCTATGTTCCCCAGAAAGCCTTTTGCAAGCTTATAGACTTTGCAATTGAAAGGACCCTGCACTAAAAATGTGGGGCTCTAATCACATCTTTGCTACTTTTCTCTTCATGCAGGTGTGTTAGTGATTGAAGCTATTTGGGCTTCAGTGTCCTTGGCTGAAAATGACTCATAGACTACATCAGCAGCTCTCGGCTCTGGCTGAACATTAAAATGGTCTGAGGACCTCTGAGAAATATCAAAGTTTGGGCCTCACCCTCCAAAGATTCCGATTCACTTAGGATTGGACTCTGGCAACAGTATTTTTTTTTCTGTTCTGTCCCTGATCTTTTGTTTATTTGTTTTTAATTCAGCATATTACGGGGGTACAAATGTTTAGGTTACGTATATTGCCTTTGCCCCACCCAAGTCAGAGTATTTTAAAGCTTCCCTCTGTGATTGAGATACCCAGCTAGAGTCGAGAGCCCAGGATAGGATCATGCCCAAGACCCCATCTAGTTCTGATTCTGTGTGTGTAATGGTAGTTAGAGGTTCAGACAACACAAGCTTCCATAGTTCTCATTTTATAACACAGAATAAATTATCAAAAGAATGTTGAAAGGTATTTGTAGTACGGTAGTGTTTAGGAAGAAAAGTTTAAATTTTCATTAATATCTTTTTATTGGAAGGTATTTTGAGGAATTGTAGCCCATCATCACACATAATATAAACAATATTTATAATCCTTCTGCTGGACGTACAGAAACACAAACAAAAAGAGTTGTAGGATTTTTTTTTTTTTGCACTCAATAAATGGAGCTTTTATTAGGAGGCGGCAGTTTAGTTGGGGCTTGAAAGGAGGCTAAGATTCTGGGGGATAAGAATGAGGGCCAGAGGAGGTGTCCTGAGCAAAGGTCCAGTGGCAGAACCCTGCGTGCATGTAAGCAGGGCAGTCCATGGCACAGGCTTCTGGGAGGTCCTGTTCATGGTCACGATAGTAAGAGGTCAGGAATGGAAGGGGAAGCTTGGGCCAGGGGAGAACAGGTGCTTCTACGAGCTTAAGCAGTCCATACTTTTCCTCGTTGGAATGTGTCCTGTTCTGGTGCTTTGCGCGGTCGGAGGCATTGAAGAAGGCCTTGTTGCAACCTTTGTGCTCACAGACGTAGGGTTTCTCTCCAGTGTGAGATCTCAAGTGTGTTTTCAAGTTTTCTAGTCTCGAGTAGGCCTTTGTGCAACCTTCAAAAGTGCATTTGTGAGGCTTCTCGCCTGTGTGTCTCCTCATATGCACTACCAACATATACTGGGCTTTGAAGGGTTTCTGCTCTCGTGAGCAATCCAGCCACCGGCACACGAACTCCTTCTTCTCTCCATGAATATGGTCGTTATTTATATGGTGCACAAGCTGCTCCTGGGTGTCGAACTCTCTGGTGCAGCCTTCCCAGTGGCGAGTTCAGAAGAAAGGGGACACTCAAATGGCTTTAATAGGAAGAATCACTCAAGCATGCTATGAAAACAAACAAACAAACAAGCAAACAAACAAAACTAATTGTTGGACCCCGCTTAATTTCAAGGAAAAAACATACTCCACATAGAAATGTCATTGAAACCATCTGGAATTTTATAGGGCTTTGGTGTAATAGAATGTTTTTATTTGGGGAGAGAATAACTCTGAATCAAAGGCAAAGCTGAAAAAGGAAAGGAAAATAGTCTTGTAAAAATATTGATTAAATAGCTGCTGCCACCCACAATGTAGTAAACGTCTGATTGATATGCAAATTAGACTCATGAATATTATTTGAGGGATAGAAAAGATGGATCTGACTTCCTTCCCAGATTTTTCTCTGATAATGTAGAAGGAAATCATTAACAATTCACTATCTGTTGAAAGTTGGAGTCTTTTTCAAACCTAGCTTTTACATTATTAATATGTGCTTTATTGTGTTTTCCCCACACACCAATTATTTTTTGGGAAAGTAGCATGCTAGTTGCCTGCCATTTTTCTAACAGAATATGTTGCTGTTTTCTCTCCTTGGGCCCTCTGGACACTTGAAAGGACAGTCCCCATTCAGCATAGACCAGTGCAGGACACCCAGGGGCCAGGTGGGTAAAGACATAGGTCAGCAGACATATCAAGACCTGGAGGGAGGTATGAGTACTGGGAAATCTTCTCCATCAAAGCCCCACAGATATGTATGGTTTCTGGAATCCAGATACAAAATTGGGAAGAAGAGGAAGGAACACCACGTAAGAGAAAGAGCAAGCTTTCAACTGGACATTTATCCCAAAGAGGCTGTTTTCAAATCAGAAGTATGTGCAGTATATTTCACTAGCAAGATCAGATATTTCCCCTATCAACAGCCATGTCCTTAAGCATCTACTAGGCACAGTGTGCTGTGTTTGGGTTTGTGGGTAATGATAAAAAGAACTTCATTTCTACCATCATGGAGCTCACAATTAGTTGGCAGTATTTCCAAGCATTTCTCTCTCTCTAGTGGTGCACCTTCTACTGTCTAATGAATATGACCTCAGCAAGCTAAACTCAACGTGTGCAGCACCTAATGCATCATTTTCTATTCTGTTGAAATTGCTGTATCAGTTGTACCTCTCACACTCAATTTAGGCATCATTTTTAAATCTTTCTTCCTTTTTCTGAGTTCCTCAGAGACCAGTCTCTATACATTTCTACAATTTCCTTCCTAGAATCCTTCACACCTACTCCTTGCTTCCATTCTCAGTGCTACCATAGTTATTCAGATATCTGTGAATAAATGTAACAACATATTTCATCCTCATAACACTAATTTATTTTTAGAAATGTTTAATCTATGCAGGGTAGATTTTTTTTAATTTAAAATTTTTTTTATTTCAGTATATTATGGAGGTACAAATGTTTATGTTACATAGATTGCCTTTGCCCCACCCAAGTCAGAGCTTCAAGCATGTCCATCCCCCAGATGGTGCGCACGGCACCCATTAGGTGTGTACGTACCCAGCCCCTCCTCCCCCCTCCCACCTGCCTGACACCCGATGAATGTTACTACTATATGTACACATAAGTGTTGATCAGTTAATACCAATTTGATGGTGAGTACATGTAGTGATTGTTTTTCCATTCTTGTGATACTTCACTTAGTAGAATGGGCTCCAGCTCCATCTAGGATAACACAATAGGTAGTTTGTGTTTTTTATGGCTGAGTAGTACTCCATGGTATACATATACCACATTTTATTAATCCACTGATGTATTGATGGGCACTTGGGTTGTTTCCACATCTTTGCAATTGTGAATTGTGCTGCTATAAACATTCTAGTGCAGATGTCTTTTTTATAGAATGTCTTTTGTTCTTAATTATTTATTATGGTCCTCAAGCTTCCTGATGTCCTGGTACCCTATTAGTAGTTTCCTGTTGCTCCTGCAACAAATGACCACAAATGGAGTGGCTTAAGACAATACAAGTTTAATATCTTACAGTTTTGGAGATCTGAAGTCTAAAATCAACATGTCTGCAGGGCTATATTCCTTCAGGAGAGAATTTGTTTGCTTGCCTTTTCAGCTTCTAGAGGCTGCCTGCATTGCTTGGCTCCTGGCCACTTGCTTGTATCACTTTAAATTCTTGCTTCTGTCATAACACCTCCCTCTACTAACTCTGATTTCCTGCCTTCCTTTTATAAGGACGCTTGTGATTACATTTTGCCTACCTGGGTAATCCAGGATGATCTCCCCCTCTCAAAATCCTTAACTTATTTACTTCTGCAAAATACCTTTTACCATATAAGGTAATATTCACAGATTCCAGGATTAGACATGGAGGTCTTTGAGGCATTATTCTGTCTACCACACCCATTAATGATGCATTTGCTGTTCCGTGGATAGAATTGTGCATTCCCATCTCAAAATCTTTGCTTTAAATTTTTCCCTTATTTGTAATGCTTTTATCCACTGACACCAGCAACTTAAATTTTGCTCAACCTTCCATTCTCAGTTTTCTTTTCTCACTACTCCAGCACATTGTGCTTTTCTTCTTCCTGACCTCTTCTAATTGTTATTTTATATATAATTGTTGTTACTGTTACCTTATGGTCATGAAACAAATTTTGAATCAGAGTCTATTGTGGGTAAAGCATTGATTTTTAGATGTTAATGGAAATATAGACATTTAAAGGTGATTCCTGATTTAATGAAATTTATAATCTGATAAGAAATTATAAAATCATTAGGTCAATGTGATGTGTTTAAAAGAACATATATTTTTGAATCATAATGTCCTGAGTTGAATTGTAGCTCTAACCTGGGGAACTTATTTATCTCCACTGATATTAATGTCTTTTCATCTGTAAAATGTAGATAATTTCATTGTAAGTTTGATTCAATGTGCAAATAAAATATAGCTTGTAAAGTACCTTATTCATACTGGAAACTCAATAAAATTTCTATATGATGTTTGACATTAAACAAAAAGTCTATGGGTATCCAGAAGACCAAAAGGAAACATCTATCCAGGGATGGCTATATGGAGAAAGTGTGGTTTTATTTAGGCCTTGAATTCTGGATATAATTTTCTCATTGAAAACTCCATCCTTGTCATAGGAATTTGGTTTCTAATGATGTACACAAATAACCAGTTTTGGGGAAGCATGGTAGAGTCCTGCAAGGAAGGCTTAAAATATAGGCTAAAGAATTTGAAGGCCAGGCTAGATGTTCATCCTGGTTTCGGAAAGGAGTGATTCATTCCTAAGCCTTAAGTCTAGGTCCCATCATTTCTTATCTGTGCTATTAAAAGCTCTGTGAAGATGGAAACTGAGTGTGGTATTCATTCCTGTATCCCTAGCATCAAGGCAGTGCTTGCCACATATTAAGAACTCAGGGGTGTCTGTTGAATAAGCAGAGAAGTGTAGGAAGATAAACACTACCATACAATTCCTTGTCTTTTTCCTCTCCAGAAGAGCAAAATGGCCTATGATATCTTGTGTTTTCCAAGTTTTGGCTCTTTCTAAAAGCCTATTATGAAAACTGTAAATGTGAGGAGATAAATTATTTGCTGTGCTGGAAGCTACAAAAGAGATAAGAATTTGAATGATTTTTAAAATACAATAAACAGAAGTATCTGCCTTATGAATCTCAAAGTCATTTCCTTAAAAAGTAGTAGTTTCTGTGAATCTGAAACTTTGCATGACTTGGTAATTTATGGTGATAGTTTTGTATGTAGACTCCGGAGGATGGGTCTGATAAATAATTGAAATAAATAAACATTTAATTTGCTGATACTTTATGGTATTTAAACAGATGAATACTTTTGCATAATTCATACTATCTCTTCTCATAAATTATAATGAATCTATGATTCATAAAATGCTTACCCCTTTGAGGACATATGGCTGTAGTGGATGAGGAAAACTAAATAAAGCCCATACTAGGGACACGCAAGAATGATCAGCTGAACATCAGAGCCTGAACTGGTTTCTAAAATATAAACTTTTGTTTGAGAACTCTGAATCTTATAATCTTCTTATCAACTGAAACTTCTATTCCATTTTCAAAATGTACATTCTAATGAGTATAAGGAAGCAATTTTAATCATTAATAGGTAGATAACCATGGCAACATCATAGTTATGCTGCTATAACCAGCATCATTTTCTAACTGAGCTAAGAATAGTATAACATGTTGAAAGTTTTACTTTAAATATGATTTCTAAGACTGGAGGTTGGCAAATGAGAAGGTTTAAATGCCACATTATAATTGTTCAGCCAAAATTTTACATTTTCTCACAGATAATGGGAATAAGTTATTGAGGTGTCAATGATATCTACGTCAAGTGTTACTTGGTATATTTCCACCAAATCAGGCTACATCTTAAAGGAAAATGTATTATTTTTCATCAAGATGTTTCCTAGTCAGGATTAGGGAAGTGGGTATTCAAGAAGTGAAAAAGAAATGAAAAACAGGTCTCAAAATTCTTTACTTAATTACTTCTGCAAAGTCTCTTTTGTCATATAAGGTAACATTTGCAGGTTCCAGAATTGGACGTGGATGTCTTGGGGGAGGGTATTCTGTGTACTGTATCTACTAATGATTCTAGGCTATCTTCCACTCTATCACTCTCTGCTGTAGTCAGACTTTTCCCATTGTGGAAACTGGAAAAAAATAGAAACATTTTTGATGTATGTGGCAGAGCTTGCACCTAGGTGGGGCCATGATACTAGTTCTTGCCTGAGGAATGTGAGCAGTGATGAGTGTCGCCATCCAGGCCAAGATGGTCAGAGCAAGCGTCTCCCTCTTTCTCTTATCACTTGTCATCTGTACAGATGGAGAGGATTTAACTCCAGACTCCAAGGTGTTGGAAGATGGTTCAGTCACTAGATACAAGGATCTGAGGTCCCCGACCCATTGCATAGAGCAGAGCTCACCATTCACCCTTACTGCACTGTTACATGAGCAAGAAATACTGTATTAAGCTGCTGAGATTTAGGGGTTGTTTGTTTCAGGGATCAGTCTGCTCAGTATGATTAGAGAACTTTGAAAGGCAAGAAACCCCACATTCTTCTGATGGCTCAGGCTCAGGAAGTGATGCTGGCACTGCATCAGAATATGTTTGCAGGAACTCATCACTTTCTTCTTTGTCCAGAGAAGCATCGCAGGGGTTGTGGAGGTCCTGCCCACCCCTGACTCTTCATTTGTGCTTTGGAAGTGCCCATCCCCAACCTGTAATGGACACACCATGTGCCCTGCCTTGAGTGCCTGACATAGAGTTGAACTTGGTTGAGGTGGATTGTCAAAGCCATTACATGTTTCAAATTAATAAGTTTAGTTAAGCTGTTACTTAAAACCCATTAGCATTGTCTTTTTACTAGGAAATATGATGCCAGTAAAATAACTTCATTTCTTTTCTTATTTATGAATGTTTAATCCCTGGATTTACTTTTCTCTTTATGTGGTACAGAGATATGATAAATCCTTTGGGAAACATGGATTATTTTTATATAACTTCCTTTAATGATATACTTAATGTTCAAGAAGGAAAGCAATCAACAACTTTTAATTTAGAATATACATTTTTTTTGACATCTGGTAGTTCTGAATAAACCTTAGGAATATATATTCCTATGTATAAATTTTTAAGTAGCCAAAAGATCTTTGTTTTAGTTTAAAAATATTTCTTCAAGACATATAAAATGGGAAGGCAAAGTCATAGAATTATCTGGGTCTTGAATCACCTATCTTGGGCTTAATTTTTTTTCTTTTTTATTTCAGCTTATTATGGGATACAAAAGTTTAGGTTATGTATATTGCCCACACCCCCCCAACCCCCCAAGTCAGAGCTTCAAGCGTGTCCATTCCCCAGACAGTGTGCATTACACTCATTATGTAGGTATACACCCATCCCCACCCCCCACATCTGTCTGACCCCCAATTGGTGTTATTCCCAAATGTGCACTTAGGTGATGATCAGGGAAACCAATTTGCTGGTGAGTACATGTGGTGCTTATTTTTCCATTCTTGGGATACTTCACTTAGTAGAATGGGTTTCAACTCTCTCCAGGAGAACAAAAGAGATTCTATATCACTGTTATTTCTTATAGCTGAGTAATACTCCATGGCATACATATACCACATTTTACTAATCCACTCATGTATTGATGGGCATTGGGGTTGTTTCCACATCTTTGCAATTGTGAATTGTGCTGCTATAAACATTTGGGTACAGGTGTCTTTTTTATAGAATGACTTTTGTTCTTTTGGGTAGATGCCCAAAAATGGGATTGCTGGATCGAATGGTAGGTCTACTTGAATCTGTTTAAGGAATCTCCATGATGCTTTCCACAGGGGTTGCACTAGTTTACAGTCCCACCAGCAGCGTATGAGTGTTCCTGTCTCTCTGCATCCACGCCAACATGTATTGTGATGGGACTTATTGATAAAGGCCATTCTCACTGGAGTTAAGTGATATCTCACTGTGGTTTTGATTTGCATTTCCCTGATGATTAGAGATGTTGAGCATTTTTTCATATGTTTGTTAGCCATTCTTATATCTTCTTTTGAAAAATTTCTATTCATGTCCTTTGCCCACTTTTTGATAGGGTTGTTTGATTTTTTTCTTACTGATTTTCCTGAGTTCTAAATAGATTCTTGTTATCAGTCCTTTATCAGATATGTAGCATGTGAAATTTTTGTCCCATTCTGTAGGTTGTCTGTTTACTCTCATAACTGTTTCTTTGGCTGTGCAGAACCTTTTTAATTTAATCAGGTCCCATTTATTAATTTTTGTTGTTGCTATGATTGCCTTAGGGGTCTTCTTCATAAATTCTTTGCCTAGGCCACTGTTAAAAAGAAATTATGCTTTCAGTTCTTTCTTAAAAATTGATCTATGAAGGTATTGCTGAGAATTTTTGGAAGAAAGTGACTGAACCACAGGAGCATGACATATAGTATAATTTAAAAGTGATTTTTCTACATAAAAACCATTTCTTGTCTAGTTTTTGGATTTGCACATGCCATCTGCTTGGTTCATAGTAAAAAAGATTTGCAACTCCAAATCTGAGCATCAGACATAGTGAATGTCTACGTCTTGCAGAACTGGGGATGACAGATGATCTTTGAACAAGGCTGTGAGAGGCAGAGAGGAGTAGGGCAAAGGCAGACAGATGGAAGTAAGAGTGTGTGGGTGTTGGATTCCCATCTTGTAGGGGTTTGAATGATATAATCTTTTAATTTAACCTTTGAGTGCCATTGCAAGGCCAAAACATGTCCTTGAATAAAATGTATTCCTTAAGAATAGGTTATTTATTTTCCTAGGGAATGATTGTTCTCAAGGCCCTGAATATTTTTTCCCAACAACACCACCACCACCACAACAAAAGTGTTGTAGAGAAAACTCATCAGCAAAAACATATTTTCTTTTCTTTTCTCTTCAGAAGGAAAGAGGCAGATAATGAATGTTTGCATGCCTGAGTGGGTGTGCAGCTTGGGTGTAGAGGACATAAAAATAAATATTATTTTACTACTCAAGAGTATTGGTAATATTCCAATTATTTCTTTCTGCATAACAAATCACAGCTCCACCCCCAAACTTAGTGGCATAAAACAACAATTTTATTATGCTTATGCTTCCTGTGAGTCAGGAATTCAAACAGGGCATTACAGGAAAGGCTTGTCTTTCCTTCCTGATGTTGGGGCCTCCTCTGGAAAGATTCAAAGGCTGGGTCTGTTTACCTGAGCGTCTATAGGTAGCTTCTCCATAGTGGCCTCATGGTAGTTGAACTTCTTTTCTGGCAGGTTAGGGCCCCCAAGTGAGGTTTCCAGCTCACCAGGCAGAAATGGCCTGGTCTTTTATGATTCAGCCTCAAAAGTCACATTGTATCACTTTCTACATATTCCATTTGTCAAAGAAGCCACCCTAGCCAGATTCAAGGGGAGAGGACATCTATCCCCACCTCTTGAAGAGAGAAGGATCAAAGAATTTATGGCCAAGTTTTAAAACTGTCACAGGAGAATTAGATGAAGATGACATCGAAAATCCAAAAAATTATTGATATAGGTTTTTCAGTATTGTAAAGATCAAGTATTTGGATATTAACTCTTTTGTCTCTCCCTCAAACCCTGAACCCCCATATTTTGGACTCCTGAGAATGTCTATTTATTTTTCCTGTGATTCTCTTTCCATCCCTGAGCTTTAGCAAATTTCTACAAAGTAACATTAAACATCATTTCCTCTGTGTTTAACTGATGACAAGTATCCTTAGCAAGATTAGAGGAAGTCTTGCAATGAAGTTGCACTATAGTGTTGATACAGTGTTATAAATACTGTGGAAGGAAAGACTACATTGATCTAACCTGGGGACATCATAGCGTGTGCTGTCTTCTCCTCTATTATTCCGCTTAGCTGCACAGCTGTGATTCCTGTCTGTATTTTCTCCCCCAGAGACTGGCTTCAAGGGCTTTCCATATATTATTAACTCATTTTATTCACACAACACCTGGGCATAATGATCTTTTATTATTACTTTATTACATATAACATTGTTTATTATTACATTCTCCTCATTATTGATCTATTCTGGCCTTCAGGATCTTATGTTTCCTTTAATATCCACAAAATTCATTTCCTCAGATCTTAAGCTTTCTCCTGAGGAAATCTTGTCGATCCCCAGTTTAATCAGCCTGCCATTCTTGATTTATTGTCATGCTTCCAGAACTCCTGCTCTGAAAGTAAGACTGAACTAATTTAAAAGAAAAAAAAAAAAAAAAACAGCTCTCAATTCCTCTTTGA
Source organism: Varecia variegata (assembly GCA_028533085.1). Classification (NCBI taxonomy): domain Eukaryota; kingdom Metazoa; phylum Chordata; class Mammalia; order Primates; family Lemuridae; genus Varecia; species Varecia variegata. Next base: position 52,026,088 of record CM052441.1, read on the forward strand.
TTCCTGAGCAAACTTGATTCCTAGAGGCAGAGTGTTCCAAGTACAGGCCTTCCAAATCACCTTCTTTCTTGGCTCTGCAATATTTCATTGACCCCAAGAAGGCAGAGTTTGTCTCTATATTAAAGGCCCTATTCCTTTTATTTATTTATTAATGAAATAAATCACCCTGCTATGAGTTTAGCCACAATTTAGGCCTTGCAAAAACTTTTAAGCCATTTCAGAACTGAAGCAATTAACAAATCCAGAGCCAATTTGAGATTATGTTGAGGGTTGATTTTTAAGAGCTTTTGTACAAGCCACTGTATCCAAGCTTAGGTTCTCCACTACTTCCTATTTTTCATAAGTAAAGTTCAAAATGACATAAAACATTGCAGAATTTGGAGAACTGTATCCCACTCTCTACCTAGGCCTCACATTAACAAGTTAAAGGTAAAAATCCACACCCTATTTTTCTGTAGTTCCTACAGAACATAGTTGTATTAATAATTTAAGATTTGATCTAATTGGCAAAACAATACAAACAAAAGAAAACACAACAAAAAAACCCAAGTGAAAGCACCAAATATTTACATGACCCCCAAATATCTAAAAAGCCTGACATGGAAAGACTTTTCTCTATGATCAAATCATTTGCTTACTCTGGCCCCACGGTCCCCCCTGCATCTGCTGAGATTCCCCCACCCTGCAGACTGCATCATGTGCCCAGGCTGGTGCCTGTGTAGTTTCACTGTTAAGCAACAGCAGAATGCACTCTGAGGCCTATGCCCTTGCTGATGCCCAGAAGCCCAGGAAACTGAGGTATGCAAAGACCAAGGCACCCTGTGCTTTTTGCTGACACCTGCTTGCATTTTCCTAAACCTAGTGAAAATGTGCAAAACAGTTACTTGCCTGTAAACAAAGTTGCCATAAGCTTTAGTGACATGTCAAGGAAAAACAAATCCATGTAGCTTTAACCTCCCCACCCCCTGCTCAAATGTCCCAAATCTTTTATTATTACTTTGTCCCTCAAATTCAACTTTGTATCTTTTTCTCATTTCAAACAGATCTTGGAGTTTAAGGAGGCCCAGTGAAAGACACTCTTGCTTTCTCTATCCAAGATTTGAACCAATTAAGAGAGACAAAGAAGTGGCAAAATGTTACCTCTGTTGCAGATGAAGGGTTTGGGGTGACCTCTGTGAGTGGCAACAGGAGGCTTTCTAACTTTGAATGCTAGAATTAGGCAGACCTGTATACTGAGTACCAGGCAGCCCTGGAATTCTCAGCCTCCCAAATCAAGCTGTCCCTTTAAAACCTGCAGCAAAGAAGGGCAGATGAGGTAGTTGCTTATAGTATCTATAATGGAGGGACAGGGACACTGGGGGGCATGTTAAGCTGTACTTGCCTAGTTCCTTATCCCAAACTGACCAGTCAGCCATTCCTTTTCCTGAGGGGGGAGAGGGACCACGGGGTGAGAGAGCCAGGGTGTCAGGTGGTGGAGCTGCATCCACACAGAGGGAACTAGCAAGAGTGGGAAGGAACCTGACCACTTACAGTTCAGTAAGGAAGACACTAACCATGGTGCTGATTAGGCAAAGAATAACAGAAAACAAGGCGAAAGACATAGACAATTAACAGAAGAAATCCAAAGTATAAATAAATAGCTGAAAAACTGTCCAACTCCACTTGTAATCAAATAATTGAAAATCAAAATAACGATACCATTTTTTCCACTAGAGTAGTAAAAAAGGATTATAAAATTTCTAGAAAGTATTTCAATCAAGGTCCTTAATGTGTTTTAATGCATTAAATTCAGTTCTGAAAATATAGTCAAAGTAAATGGTAATAATGTGGGCAAATATTTAAGCACAAAGATATTTCTTAGTGTGTAATCTCTTCCAGCAAAAATGTGATAATAACCTCAATATTCAACTGTGGGATACTGGTGAATTAATTCTAATGATGGGATAGTATGTAGATATTAACATTAATCTTGAATAAAATTTAACAACCTGGAGCAGTGCTCATCATTAAAGTTTAAATTAAAAAATCAAGATACAAATCTATGTATGTGTATATATAAAACAAAGCAAATTTAAACATCCATCTATATGCCTAGACAAACATATATAAAGAAATATATAAAGCATAAACCCTAGTTTGTTAATTATATATAAATTACTAATTTTATACAAATTAATTTTACATAAATAATTTTCTGCAAGTATATATTACCCTTTACAGTTAGACAAACATAAGCATTTAAAATGTCATAAATTTTAACACAGGTTAGCCCACAGTCATCAATCACACTCCATAAAGCAGGAACCACAGGAGTGGGAGGCTTTTGGGGAGCAGCAATCAGAAGAACCACAGAGCAGAAGTGAAATGAAATGAAGGATGATTCAGCACCAAATGGTACCATTGTCCATCAGCATCATTGTAATTGTAGTGAATATTCATTTAATTCTTTCTGTATCCCACGCAAAATCTTCAGACCCTTATGTGAATTTACTCATTAAATCCTCACAACCACTCTATGTGGGAGGTGCTATTTTATTATTTTCATTTTATAGTTGATAAAACTACTAAGGCAGAGAGACATTAGTTAAGCTGTCTGAGTTTTGACAGCCAGGGAGTGCGGAGGGCAGGATCTGATTCAGGGCAATCAGATTCTCAGAGTCTGTGCTTTGAATCCTGATGTTCCACTGCCTTCATGCTGGCATTTGTTCCCCCACGTTATGGTCCAGGAAGGGACTTTTAATACACAGCGTGCTCTTGTAGGTATTTTCAATACAACTACCCCTTTATCACTTTATTAACTATGTGGTCCCCAGAAGTTTGATAAGAGTCAACTCCCGGATATTTGAATCTAAATTCCTTGTTTTTACTAACTCACCTCGCAGAATGCCAGAATAACAATACTTTTTATTGTTATGAAAAGAATGAGCTTTCTCATAAGAAGGATGGTTTAACCAAGAGGCCGGCTTTGCTCTCTGTCTGGTGTAGCTTCTTGCTGATTGTGAAAGATTGAATATTTTGATTCATCATTAACCATTTGTGTTTTATTTTCAAGGTGGGTTAAGAAATAACAATGTAACCTAATTAGAAGACCAAATGCATTATTTTAAATATTATTATTTAGTTGGATTGTGAACATTGTTTAGAGAGAATTGGATAAAAAAAAAATCAACTTCCAAATTTGAAGGAGCATATAACCCCATCTACCTCATAACCTAAAAAAAACCCTGGTCATCAAATTTTGTAAATAATATCTATAGATTAAAATAATACCATGATTCTGCTCATCAGTAAGCTAAAAAAATAAGAAAAATAACAATGAAAAAAAGATTAACTCTTTCAGTACCCTCAGCTTTCATATACTCTTTGCTAAAGGTACCTAAATATGCCATTCAAATGTAGTCTGAAAATAAAGGAAGATCCTTTCTTTGTGTGATTGTAGGAACCAACTTTAGGAAGCCCTAAAAGCACTGTCAATACAGAATAGGTTGAGAATAATATGAAAAGCAAAATAAATGACAGCCCATTACTCTCCCTAATTAAAACAAATTAATTACAGCAACTTGCTGACAGAAATACTGTTGTACAAGGCAGGCAAATATAATCTATTTAAATAGTTCATTGATTGCAAAAGAAAGTTAGATCATATGAAACTTCATTAGGGAGCACTAGATGCTTAAAATCTTTATTACCATTGACAACTTCATACTGTGTTCTCATAGTACTTCATTCTTTTTTCAAAATTTTTGCTTTAGTAAAAATTATAGCGTTTAAATGCAATCCATGGACCAACTCTTGTGCTACATCAGGTCCCCCCACATCCTTTTTAATGGTGTCAGTTACCAGCCATTCAAAGAAAGAAAATAATTTTCATGATGCACTAAATGATTTTCTTTATTCTCAATCTAGAAAAATAGCCTGTTACTAAATAAACATTTTCATGAAAAAAATTTTAATTTTGAAGATACCATCTTAGACAACTTGCAAAGGGAAATTAGGCTGGGTAGAGCAGTGAAATGAATAGATGGTTAAAGACCAGACTTGGATAAACCCTTTCCACCAGACCCCAATGTGGATAGGTGACAATATCAAGGGCCAGCTGATGCCGCCCAATGCCTCCCTCTTGCCCCACACTCCATCAGTGCATAGATGCAACTCTAGGGAAATTGAGGTTACGTTTCTGCTCCTTGGAGGAATAGAGGCAAAAAAGAATAAAGTTTCAGAAAGAATAAAGTATACAGACCACTGAGGGAGAGAGGAATAGAAAAACAATAAACATATTTTACACACATGTGCATGTGCACACACACACACACACAAGTGTATAATGCTACAGAATTTCAGGAGATATCTTTGAATTATGTGAGCAAGAAAGACCTGTCTGAGAAAGTGATATTTAAGATCAAAATTGAAGGATGCATTGAAATACAGTCATGCATCACTTAATGATGAGGATAAGTTCTGAGAAATACATCCTTAAGTGGTTTCGTTTCATGTGAACATCACAGAGTGTACTTACACAAACCTAGACTCTATAGCCTATTACACACCTAGGCTATATGGTATAGCCTATTGCTCCTAGGCTACAAACCTGTTCAGCATGTTACTATACTGAACACTGTAGGCAATTGTCACAGAAAGGTAAGTATTTGTATGTCTACACATATCTAAACATAAAAAAGATACAGTAAAAATACAGTATTATAATATCATGGGACCACTGTTGTATATACAATCTGTCATTGACCAGAACATCATTGTGTGGTACATGAGTGTATGTCATAAAAATTTTGGAGGAAAGAGCATTCTACACAGAAAGTACAGCATAGGGAAAGACCTGAGGTAGAAGAGAGCTTGTGCTTGGGGGAATCTGCAAGGCACCTGTGTGAGTGTGTTTGTCTGCATCATAGTGAAAGAGGATGTGAGTTCTGCAAGTAGAATAGGTAGATATGAAATACATTTCCTTTCCTGGAATATCCTAGCCATCTACAGCACTGGAGAGGTAAATTTAACTTAACCAGACCCCTGACGCAACTTAAGTCAATCAGATTCTTTCTCTTGGAAATTTAGGATTGTGACACAGAATCTGAGGCAGTCAGGGACAGTGGGGAGCTGAGTTGCACTGTCACATTGTGTGGCCAGCGTCAGCATCAGAAGAGTCAGTGAGCCAAGGTCACTGGCCTAGAAACGGAAGTTTTCAAGAAAAGGCTTTTTTTTTGTTTGTTTGTTTCAGCGATGACAAAGCAGCAGCTGCTCAAAGAGAAGTAGAAATGAAAGCACATGTTGACTGAGAGCCTGACCTGCAGAGAAAGTAGGTGCCTGAAAATTTCCCAGTTTTTGTGTTCTTGCTCTTTACACCCCATTAAGTGTGTGGTGGATTCCCCCTTCCCCATTTTTATCTCCTCATTACTTATTTATCTCTTCCCCAAATTATGAACTCTGGTGGGGCTGTTAATTACATTGTCCCCATGGCCCTTTGGTTCAAGGATGGGCTTATGGCCCAGTGAGAATTCCCCCCAGATTTGGTACATGAACAGTAGGAAAAAAATGGTTTTTATTCCTTTTAAACCATGAGCTACGAATGATGTAGATTTCCAAGTGAGCTCTTTTCTTCCGTGTGTTGAGAGGTTGCCTATGGTAGAAGGAAGAGGCCAAATACAAACAGAAGCATAGACCAGCAAAGCTGAGTGGTGGAGAGAGAGACAGAGCCCTGACAACACTGTTGGAGCTCTGAGATTCAGCACACATCCACAGAATCTCACCCTTCTACTTCAGCTGTTTTGAGGCAACCTCTGTTCTTTGCAAATAAATTGTCCTTAATGAGATACTCTGTGGTCATTTAAGTCAATTTTTTCCTTCCACAGACAGGAAAGTTAAGGTTCAGAGCAGCTAAGTGACTTCTCCATGACACTCATTATTATGACTTGTGGCCGCCTGACCACAAATGCAAGGCCTTTCTATATCTCCCTGGACCTTCAGAGACTGCTTTACAAAGAGTGCCTTGTTAGTGATAATTGTTCCCAAACAAAATGCTATTTAAACACAGATTATACACCATAAGAAAGATACTAGGACTTTATAGGATAAAAATGCCTCAGATCAGTAGATAATTAAGTTAAAAATATGTACAAAGTAATTCCTCAGCATCCATGGAATATTGGTTCCAGGATTCCTGTGGATACGAAAACCTGTAGATGCTGATAAAAAACAGCATGGTATTTACATATAACCTGTGTACATCCTCACATGTATTTTAAATCAGCAGTTCCCAACCTTTTTGGCACCAGGGACTGGTTTCACAGAAGACAATTTTTCCATGGACCTGGGGTGGGGGGGCTAGGGAAAGTTTTGGGATGATTCAAGTGCGTTACATTTCTTGTGCAGTCAAACCTCTCTGCTAATGATAATCTGTATTTGCAGCTGCTCCCCAGCACTAGCATCACTACCTCAGATCATCAGGCATTAGATTCTCATAAGGAGCACGCAACCTAGACACCCAGTATGTGCAGTTTACAGTAGGGTTAACACTCCTATGAGAATCTAATGCTGCAGCTGATCTAACGGGAGGCGGAGCTTATACAGTGATGGGAGCTGGGGAGCTGCTGTAAATACAGATGAAGCTTCACTGGCTGGCTCCCCTGCCACTCACCTCCTGCTGTGCAGCCCAGTTCCTAACAGGCCATGGACCGGTACCATTCTGAGGCTTGGGGATTGGGGACTTCGGATTTAAGTCATCTCTACATTATTTATAATACCTAATAGAATGTAAATGCTATGTAAATAGTTGTTATTCTTAATTTTTTATTTGTATTATTTTTTATTGTTATAGTGTTTTTTTAAATTTTTTTCCAAATATTTTTCATCTGCTGTTGGTTGAGTCTTTGACTGCAGAACTGTTGAATGTGGAGGGCTGACTGTAGTTAGTAAATTCATAGATAAGGATGAATCTTATTAGAATCAAATAAATGCAAGTCAAAAATAAAAAGATATAATATCTTAGCATTAAATTAATTTTTCTCTGAAATTAACAATATCTAATACTAGAAGCAGTATGTTCAAAGTTTATTGTTGTTCCAGGAGACCTTGGTTAAATTTCTTTTTCAGGTTTGAAGCCTTCTTAACACCCACAGTATAATTATTTTCTCTCTTTCTTGGGAAAAGAAAATTTATGACCTTTGTTATTCTTAAGTAGCTACCACAAAGACTTCAATGCATCTTTCTCAGAAAGAAATTTTGCATCATTATAACAATAAGCATTCTCAAACTTTGTAATACTTGCAAACTGCCATTGTGGAAGCATTACTCAAACTATTTGCCAGTTTGTGGTTTAATGATGCCTCAAGTGACATGATGTCTTTGCTGTCAATCACTTTTCCTAGGAGAATTTTAAGGGATGGGAAAAAATCTCCCAGGTTATAAATGGAACCTCAATTTTAAGGGTCCAGTTATGTTGGACATACAAAAAAGAAAGAAATTTCATAACCACACAGCTTAAATCAATGTGGCAATACTTGCATGCTGTGTAATATTGTTTTGCATAGAGAACAAAGGGACAACTAAATAACTCTTTGATTGTTTTTTGAAATACTTGCAGTTTTAAAATATGTGCATCATTGTGTATTTTCCAAAAAGCAGACATGAGGCCTGGCTTAAACAGGGATCCTGTTTTGGCAGGTACCCAAAAGCACCATTCTTTGAAACAAGTTTTCTCTATGTATCAATAACTAAAATAATCTTGGCCAGGAATCTATCAAAAATTAGTAGACATTTTAGAAAAATTTAAATAGATCAATTTGTCCATTGCAGTAATATTTATAATGATGAGCAGTATCTATCAAGATTCAGGCACTGTGCTAAGAACTTTGTAAGTTCTACTGTGTGCTACAAGGTCAGCACCATATTATTCTCATTTTGTAGGTAAGGAAACTAAGGGTTAGAGAGGTTGTATTAGTCATGATTCTACAGAAAAAAAGTACCAGTAGGATGCTATAAATGAATAAACATATATACATATACATATATGTGTATATACATATACACACATATATATACACACATATATATGTTTATTTATGTATATTTAAAAAAAATCGGATCACAAATCTGTAGGATAGGGTCGGCCAGCAGGCTAGGAACCCAGGGAAGAGTTGCAGCTCAAGTCTGAAGACAGTGTGCTGGCAGAATTCTCTCTGTGCATGCTTGAGTACTAATCTCTTCTTATGAGGACACGAGCCATATTGGCTTAGTATCTACCCCTTCTTTAAACATTCTATCTCCAAATACAATCACATTCTGAGCTACTGAGGGTTAGGACTTCAGCATATGAATTATTTTGTGTGTGAGCGGGGGGACATACAATTCGGCCCATAGCAGAGGCTCATTCGTTTATTCACCAAATAGTGACTGAGTACCTACCCTATGTCTCTCTGTGTGAGGTGCTAGAGAAAGATTGAATAGTATATTTAATATCATGGAGCTAATTAGTGGTAGAAACAAGTTTGTTAGATATCGCTCTTAAACAATAGCATGTACTCTTAACTATTCTAATGCCTTATGATAACAAAAGTCCGAAAACAAGTTCATGATTAAGTAGAGTGTTATGTAACCTTTTTTTGGAATTTTTGTAAGTTAAAAAGTCTGATTATGAAGGTAAGAAATGTAGAGAACTGCTTTTGTTAGAAATAGAAAATTCAGGTTATACATATTTATATTTATATATTGGACTGCATCTGTGTAAAATTACATAGGAAAAAAAGAGTAAAACAAAATACATCAAAATATTAATAGTGGTTTTATTGGAGCAGAAAGTACTCTCAGTGTTTATTTTGTTTCTTTATTTTCAAAATTTTTGGTAACATACTTTTCTAAAAAATCCTAAAACATTAAATAATAAAAGATGATTATTTTTATTACCTTATAAGACTCTTAAGACTGAATAAATAATTTTGACATGGTAAAATCTCTTTTTGAACATACTGATAAATCAAAGAACTGTTTGTATTAGAACTATAATGTGAATACCAGTAAAATTAATAATTTAATGATATTAACAGCTGTCTGTGTCACAATCTGACAAGACTCATTGTCATCAGTATCTAAGTGATCTAATGATGTTGTTGACCAAAAAATCATTTATTTTGTTCTTTAGCTCTTTTTACTTTAAACTTACTTTATTGCTTTTTACTTTTTAAAATTATTTTTTATATATTTTTTCACTTTTAATTATGGAAGCTTAATGGGGTCTTTGGGAATTTATGGAGTGGTTGAATGAGAAAATGGATATATTTTTCTGACTCCCATAAATTTATTTATGTTGCTTTTTTTGTAATGGCTAATTAATCTTGTTTGGTAGTTTAGTTACAAAGCATATATCTTTCCAAACATTAACTCTTTTCATTGTCCTCCTCTAGGTTTTTTCAGATTAAATTATAGTCTGCTCTAGCCAAGTTAAAAATAATGTTCACAAATTATGGTTTTTATCATTCAATAAGCACACACAATGTTCTGACCACTGCATGTTCTCCATAGCAAGACAGCCCGTGTGTTGGGTTAAATTGTAGCATTCCAGTTGCTACCAGCTGCCTGATCTCTTTCCCTCAGCCTCTCACCAACCTTTATTCATTCATCAATCTCAAAAGACGGCTAGTTTTAAGAAGTTCCCTTGTGCAAGGATGTTATATCGTAGGACACTTCAGAATACTGCAAAGACAGAGGAATATAAGCATATTTCAGATGAGTGATTGCTTGTGTAGTGTAGCATGGGGAACAATAAAAGCGCATATTTTTTTCTCGCTGACAAAAATTTTCCTCCGCGAAACTTAAAATCTCTTTATTAACAAATATAAAATAATCCTTTGGTATCTTATGGCCTTGGTTGAAAGAACTATTAAAATTCTGCTCAGTGACACCGGAGTAGAAGCAACATGGCCCAGAAGAGATGTGCTAACCAGAGAGAATGGGCTACCAAACAAGGAGGATTTGGGCCACTTTTTGTGTAACTTGCTTGTGTCTTTAGTGCCTGCTGAGGCTTGATCACATTCATACCACTTGCATGTGATGATGGAATGCTGCTGTGTGTGCTGGCTTCGTGGCTTGGTGGGCCAGACAGCACTCAGTTCGTGATGGGCAGCTCAGGTCACATGGTAACTTGGTAGCCTGTGGTTGCGTGTTTGGTCTCTACCAACAGCCAGAGCTGTTTCTCAAAAGAGGAGTCATCTGTGGAGGAGCCAGGCTTTGCTGCAAAATCCTGGTGGCCTATGCTGCGATTCACCTGTAGGGCTCTCCCAAAAGCCCCAAATAGACTCTATCTGCCACCGACACCTCAGGCACCATAGCCCAAGTGGCAGAATGGCTTCCAGGGCATCTTGGACCTGTTGCAGAGCCTTTTATTGTTTTGGGAACTACTCAAAACTAGCAGCTTTTCTCAGTCAATGGAAATGAGGAACATGCTGCCTCCAAATCCCAGCAGACACACTAGGCATTGTGCCTCCCTTTGGGTTGTAGAAGGGGCCAGATGCAATAATTTATCCTTTACCTTAGAAAAGATATCTTGATATACCCCATGCCACTGGACTCCTAGAAATTTCCCTGAGGTGGAAGGCCCCTAAGTTTTTGTTGGATTTATTTTCTACCCTCTGGCACATAAATGTCTTACCAATAAGCCTAGAGCAGTTGCTACTTCTCACTCACTAGGTCCAATCAGCATGTCATCAATGCAATGGCCCAGTGTGATGTCTTATAGAAGGACAAGGCGATCAAGATCCCTGTGAACCAAATTATGACACAGGGCTGGAGAGGGCTGAGGTAGCATAGTGAAGGTGTGTTGCTGGCCTTGCCAGCTGAAAGCCAACTGCTCACGGTGGGCCTTATGGACAGCTATGGAGAAAAAGGCATTTGCCGTATCACCAGCTATGTAACAGCTACCAGATGTGTTCATTTGTTCAAATAGTCAAAGCACATCTGGCACAGCAGCTGCAATGGAAGTCACCACTTGGTTAAGCTTATGATATGCCACTGTCATTCTCCAAGATCCATCTGTCTTCTGCACAGAAAAATGAGCAAATTGGATTGAGGATGTGGTAGGAATCACCACCCCTGCATTCTTCAAGTCCTTGACAGTGGTACTAATCTTTTGGGTTACGATTTTGCTAGGTAGAGGCAGTTCTATTGGCTTCCACTTGGCTTTTCCCAACATAGTAGTTCTCACTCTACAGGTCAGGGAACTAGTGTGAGGATTTTGTTAGCTGCTAAATATATCTATTTCAATTATGCATACAGAACTGGGGAAATAACCAGTTCTGGGATAAGTTCAGGGATCCACTAGGCCCACTGTGATATGGACCTGAGCTAAAACTCCATTAATCACCTGACCTCCATAAGCCCCTGCTCTGAATAAGTGGGCCACAGTGATGTTTGGGTCTCCTGGAATTAGGGTCAGTTCAGAGGCAGTGTCCAATAATCCCGTAGGCTCTGATTATTTCCTTTTTCCCAATGTACAGTTACCCTGGTAAAAGGCCAAGGGTCCCTTGGAGAAGTCTGGGAGAAAGATTGACAGTATAAATTTTTGTTAGTGTAATTGGGTCCTTCTTTGAAGGGATCCAGCCTCCCCTTCATTTAAGGGGTTCTGGGTTTGAACTGGCTCAAGTCTGGGTATTGATTGAGGGACTGTTAATCTTTGTTTTTATGATTCAGGTTAGATCTATGTTCACTTCAAGTAAGAATTCAGTAAACTTCATGTCAATTTTATTTTTAGAAACGCTATGATCAACTAGCCAGTGCCATAGGTCTGCACAAGTCAGACTCTGCTGTCCATAACATGGACATGTAACCATGCCCATCTTACCTTTGTGGTTGAGTGCTGCCACTCAGCCCAGCCACCCCAGAATCCAATTATACTGCAGCATTTCAGTTTCCCGATTCAGTGGCTGCAATTCTCATTGTAAGGTCTGGCCTACTGAGAAGAGCGATCACAGAGCTCTTCAAGAATGTTGGGGCTTGTCTCAAAAATTTATTTCTCGTAGTATTGGTGAAAGGTATGTCTTCTGGATCCTCCCAGGGTGGGTGAGCAGGTCTTTAAAGGCAGATCTACTCTAACATTCTAATCTCCCCAAGCTTTCAAATCCTTTCCTCTGTATTAAATGTCTGACATTTCCAATTTTCTCACCTTTTGGTCCACTTTTAAACAACAAACCAAACAGTTACAGTCCTTTCTAACTTTCTGGGATGCAATATAACATGCAGAAATCTCTGTTTAGTTCATATCAATAAATTCAGCCTGATTCAACTTTTTCTTTCTTTCACCGTAATTCCACACTCTTAATATCCATTCCCATACATGTTCTCCAGGTTTCTGTTTGCTGAAATTAGAAAAATCAAGTAGTTCTTTTGCAGTGTAGTGTACCTTCTTATGGGTTATACTTGGTACTTCGTCTTTAGAGACTTGCTGGAACTCGAGTCTAGTTACAAGTATGGAAGTAAAGGGGGTCTTATGGGTGGGTTCTGAGGAGAATCAGCATTGTCTTGTATGGCAGCTGCTTCAGGAGATGCCATTACAGTTGTCTTGAGCAATGCACAGTTAATCCCCTCAGACAAAGGGCACCACTAGGGGTGGGAAAGCCATTTCCACCGGGGGTGGGGAGATTGCTACCACTGGCAAAGGAGACTCATCCGAATTTAGAAGCTCAATGTCTCCAGCTTCATCAAGTTCTTCCTACACATCTCTGTTGCAACTTACAGAATCCTATTCTTTCCCAATCAATGCCTTCACTTTAACAGTAGGTACCCTGTGAGGCTGGCAGTTCAACTTGCATTGCAATTCAGCCAGTTCCTGGATGAGATTCTGCATATTATTTTCAGTAATTTGAACCCTTCAGCTGTAGGAGATAAGGTTCTTCTTCAGGCCACACATAGAAACCTTTAGGTCACTTATGGAACACTGAAGCTGGGAAATCAAAGCCCTGAGCTCATCCCATCCTTTCACCACTTTGTCTGGTGACCTTGAGGGGTAGCCAGCCAATGTCATTATATGTACTAGTTTTCTAAAAATGTTCTAGAGTACCATAGACACAGTCACCTTGTTACTTGCTTCTCATAAATGCTTGCTTAGGAGTATTCAATGGAGATATTTTGCATATCTCTATTACCAGTTCATGCCATGGACTATCCGTGCTCTCTTTACTATTGGAAATAGAGTCATTAGTGTTTTCAACCTAATAAGATTAGAAAGCCAAATTCATAACGAATTAGATAGCTAATCCTTAAAATTCTGTTCCTTTAGAACCATTCTCAGTACCAAAATCTGCAGTAGTCAGGATTCTCCATAGAAACAGAACCAATAGGATATCTCTCTCTCTCAAATGAGATATTTATTACCAGGTATTGGCTCATATAATTATGGAAGCTGAGAAGTCCCATGATCTGATGTCTGAAAGCTGGAGATATGGTAAAGTCACTGGTGTAGTTTGAAGGCCTGAGAGCCAGAGAGCCAGTGGTGTAGATTACACTCCAAGTCTAAAGGCCTGAGAATCAGGAGCACTGAGACCATGAGAAAATTCATATTCTAGCCCAAGCAGTCAGGCCAAGAGCAAATTCAACCTTCCTCTGTTTTTTTTTGTTCTACTCAGGTCCTCAGTGGATTGGAAAATGCCCACCCACACTGGAGAAAGCCATCTGCTTTACTCAGTTCACCAGTTCAAATACTAATGTCTTCTGGAAACACCTTCACAGACATGCCCAGAAATAATGTTTAACCAGATACCTGGGCATCCTGTGGGCCAGTAAAGTTGACACATTAATTAACCATCATACCACATGAATGGAAATGCAAGCTTGCCTACTTTCTCTGCTCACACTGGGGTTATGTTATGTAGTCAATTTTAGCATAGTTGAGGAGTCAGAATGCTATGGCAACAGCCAGACAGTGTCAGTGTGTGACTCTTGGTTTTAACTGTATGACTTGGGGCAATTAATTAACCTACTAGCTTCCTTTCTATGACATACTATTATCTAGTTCATGTTTGAAGGTTGAATTAGATGATGTAGGTGGGACATTTAGCACAGTTTCAGGCACACAGAGTTCAAGCAAATATTTACTGGCTTCATTATTAAGAGGAAGGTCCTCCAGAAACATCCTCCTGGAGATCTGGTGTGATAGGCAGAAAAGTGTCTCCCCACCTCCTAATCCCCAGAGCTTGTGAATATGTTACCTTACATGGCAGAAGAGAATTTGCATTCGTAATTAAGAACACAAATGCCCACAGCCTGGACACCCATGACCACTGCCTAGATAGCCTCACCCAGCTCCACTTCCACCTCTATGGGGAGAACCAGGCAGAGCAATCCCCTGCAATGCCAGTCTCTGTGGAGAGGGTCTTGCTCAGCCCCTAACCCGAGCTTCCAACAGCAGCCTGGGGAACAACCCACCACTCTGCATGAAGATCACCCAGCACTGGCTTCAACTGTGACGAACAGTTGAACAGGGGAACTGAACGAAACAGAACAGCTGTACTACAGGCTGTCAGTGCATCCACTCCTCCCCTGCCGGGTCAACATGCCAGAGTAGGACACAAAAGTGCCATCGAGGGACCTCTCCTTCTTTTCACTAAGTAGGAGAGTTCCCAGCAAAGGAGAACAGGTGTGCTGCAAACCTATCAGCCCTGAGCTCAGAGAAGAGGATTCAGATGAGAAGAAACCAGCAAAAGAACGCTGGCAACATGAAAAAACAAAACAGTTTGACACCGCCAAGGGATCACAGTGGATCTACAGCAATGGACCCTGACCAAAAGGAAATTGTTGAAATGTAATTAAGAACAAACACCTGCACTATCCAGGTGTGCCCAATTTAAATATATGAGTCTTTAAAAATGAAGAAACTTTCCTGGCTGTGGTCAGAGAGATGTGACTGTGTAAGAAGAGTGAGAGAGAGCTTTGATATTTTGCTGGCTTTGAAGATGGAGAATGATGGCCATAAGCCAAAAATGTGTACAGGCTCCAGGCACTAGAAAAGGCAGGGAGACTTATCCCCCCTTAGGGCCTCCAAAGAGGAATGCAGCCCTGCGGACACAGTTTCAGCCCAGTGAGACTCACGCTGGACTTCTGACCTCTGTGAGTAGGGGGGCTGGCGAGCTGGGGGACTGAATAGCACCACACTGGGGTGAAGGCTCCTCGGGAGGGCTCCTGGCAACCAGCTATCTCGAGTGAAGAAGCTGGATTGACATATGATGGTATTTTCAGTTTCTGTTCGTAGAGAAGGAAGATTCCCAGCCTGAGCTCAAGTGGTTTCCAAGAATGAGTTTCAAACACATCTACAGATGTCCAAAAGCTAGTGGGTTTAACATGGAGATGTCACTGTGTGAGAGGAGAAGGAGTCAGCGAGGTCAGCCCAGCAAGAAGCCCTGGAGGTCAGAGAGGCAGCAGGATTCTGAGCACAGTGGTGCCTGCTTCTCAGAATTATGTGAGTTCTAAAGGCAGGCAGGGGGCTGAAAGTAAAATGAAGGAAACGTTTGTTTTTAGCTCCAGCAGATTATAACCTAGACTGGGGAGACAGATTTCTCTCCCAGGGCTTCCCAGGCACTGTTGGAGCCGGACACCACTAGGACGTCCAGGGTCTGGGCAGTGGCAGGGCGGCAGAACCAGTGGAGCCCACGGACAGTGCGGTGCCCAGTGGAGGGAGGCAGAGCGGGAGAGGAGCGGAAAACATGGGTGGCAGATGGCAGGTGAAAGGAATTAGCTGTACCCTTAGCCAAGGCCTTCCACAGAGTTTCTTGAAAATAATTAAGGGGAACTTTGGAGGGAAGAATGGTCACTGAGGAGGGAAGTTCTGCAACCTAGAAAACCTGGTTCACATATGTACTATCTGCAAATGTAACGTTGCTTTTTAAAATTAATTAGACCTTTTTCTAGTACATCATGTCAAAAGTGACTGCAGCCAGGGAAGAGGGCTGCCCAGGATGGAGGCGTTTGGGCTGGTTAACAACAAAGGAAACAGGATATACCTAAACAGTGGCCTGGACACTCTCCTCAGGGTTTAATTGACAAGTTTCATGAGCAACCTGGCAGTGCTATATTGCTTCATTAAGCAGGCCAGTAAAACTCCCATATTATCAGGATTCCCTTATCAGTTATCCTAGAAATAATTGCCTAGAAAAGTAAGTTCTAATGTATGAATGAATGTATGAATAAACAAACAAGAAATACATATCAGCACACTCCTCAGGGCCCTAGACAAATTTCTATTTACTCTCTACAATTCATCTAACACAGTT
Source organism: Varecia variegata (assembly GCA_028533085.1). Taxonomy (NCBI): domain Eukaryota; kingdom Metazoa; phylum Chordata; class Mammalia; order Primates; family Lemuridae; genus Varecia; species Varecia variegata. The sequence continues at coordinate 52,042,347 of CM052441.1, forward strand.
TTGGGTAGATAGTGACTTGCCACTGCCTTATGATGACCAAAGAAGGAACTGGGTATCCTCGATGTCCCACTTGTGTGCTCATGGACTCCCCCTTGAGTGGTCCATAGACCATTCATTGCTGTGGGAGAATAGGTTAAGAAAGAACATTCTAAGACTAGATTTAATCATGATTGACAGAACCATTCCTAGCCATGACTGGCTAATTAGAGCACATTCAAAATATTAATGCCATAGGTACATATAGGCATAAAAAACTTCTCAGAAGGACACTCCCCAATACATTAATAGTGGTTATCTCTGGGAACTGGAATTATGAGTTACTTTAACTTTCTCTATGCTATTTGTATATTTAAACTTTCATTACAAAGATACATATTTCTTGTATAATATACTTTAATAACATAATTCATGGATTTCAAACTAAAAATATTTTGAAAATATATTCTCAGCAGATATTCATTCAACAAAGTATTTATTATATTCCTATCATGTACATGGTATGGTGCCAGATATTATAACATTACTGGAAAAGAACAAGAACAAAAACACCCCCCATCCACACTCTGGTGGGAAAGACAGACATTTACACACAGGCCAAGTATAATTATTCAAGCCAAGTTCCACAGGGCCACAGCAGAGGTGGAAACAGCTGTGGATTTATAGAAAGGCCTTGGAAAAGGTGATTGACACAGACATTGAGAGATTTCAACAGATGCAGAAGTAAGATGAAAATTAGTCTAAGGAGTAGAACAGTGGCAGCTTCAAAGGGTATTGCTTGTTCATCAACTAGAGTGCCCATCCCAAAGGACTTGGAGCAGAGCACTTAGGCATGGGAAAAAAGAGATGCATCCCTGAAGACTGGTACGCAGCTTGGGTGCAAAAAGGCCATGATTGAAATCTGGGCTTCAAACTCTCAAAAAATAATCAGGGAAGCTGCTGCAACTCGGTTCCACCCAAGTGCACCTCTGCAATCTGAATGGGGCAGGCACAGAGGGGATTCCTGTGCTAATGGCCTCAGAAGACTCATTCTAGGCTCTCCTGTCAATGACTCACTGCATATGAGCACTTTGAGAAAACTTAACTATTTCCTTAAAACAGCCTTGCATGTTAGAGTTCATCCATTTTTCATGTTGTTTTCTACCTAAAACCTCCCAAACTTCATACTCCTGAGGATTTATTTCAAAAACAATCAAAATTAGGGCTCTCCTTTCTTTCCGCCTTGCCTGATACATATTTTTCCTTATATAAGCCAGATGCTGCTTACCTGATGCCTTCCTAGTGCAGTACCGCCAGCTGGGGCTGGGGGACAGTTGCAAGCCATGCAGGGTGAGAGGATGCAGAGCTGGGCAAGCCCATCCCCAGAGGAGTGCTTAGGCACTTAGCGCAATGTCCTGTGAGATCCAGGCTCACGTGCAGGCAGCTCAGGCATTTTTATTTTTATTCTTGCGCCACTCTCCAGTGATACGGGCAAAGCTAAGCCATAGCTATGTGCAAACTAGGGATACAAAATAATCATCTTGCTTGACAGAATGGCTCAGGATATCTCAAATATAAGGTTCTTCATTGCGATTTTCAATCTGACTCTAAATTTAATTTTTTCCTTCAGTTTGTAGGTTCTCATTTACTGGAGAGACATGAGTATTTGGTGAGTGCCCCTCCTTCACTGTATCCTCAAGCCTTCAACTAACTGAACGAGGCCCACCCACATTATGAAAAACAATCTGCTTTACTCAAAGTCCACCGATTTAAACGTTAATCTCATCAAAAACATCCTCCAGTTGACACATAAAATTAACTATCATCGTGGGAGGATATGATAAAGCAGGAACCTTGAATTTTGTCCTTTTTCATCAAGCTTTCTTGCTCCTCCCCTGCCACCTGCCTCTGCCTGTTCCTTTACCCTCATACACCCTCACACACACCGTCAAGGGCAACTCTGATGGAGAAAGAATTCACTGCAGTGCAATCTGAGAGAGTAAAGAGGGTAGCTTTTTACCTTTGCCTGAGCAATGCTTCTCAAATACCTGTGCCTGACAAAACTGCCTAGGGTGATTTATCTGGCATTTATAAAAGAATTATATTTGTTTTCAGGCCAAATTTAGAATACAGCTGATTGATTATATGTGTTGTGTGTACTCTAGAGGATATCAGGATTATCTGTGTGTATACCGTACATGAATACTCATTTTATTCAGTACTTATGCCATGTGAACATTAGATGTTCAGTATATAATCTAGTGATCTCTTGCTGTTTGTTATGTTTGTCATTTATTTAATGTTGAGTGGTTGATCATGAATATAGCCTCCAATTATGTTGCTGAAAAGATGGTGTATAACAGAGGGGTTTAAACTTTGTAGATAAAGGATTGTGGTTTATATGAAACCAGGTAGCTTTTAAAACCATGTAGCACAGAGCTGGGTGCATAATCAATGAAAAATCAAGTTTGGGTTCCTTTAGATTTAGTTTTAAGGAAAAAAATGATTCCCATTATATGTTCCTAAAATGCATCTGGTAGAAAGCAAGGGATGAGCTGATCAAAACTTATATGGATAAAATATAGTCCTGAAAATAAGAATTTGGTGGGGGAGGGAAGTTGAGTCTAAGACTGGATTTATTTTGACAACACTGTAGATATTTCTACTGCAGCCTATTACCCTCTCTTCCCACTGACACACAATATTTTAAATGATGCAGAAGATTTTAAAAATGGTTCAGAGAAATCTGTGGATACTTGGTCATCTTTCTGAAGTTACTGTAATAATACCCATAAACCCCTCGGGCCAGCAATGTTCTTTTATCTGAGGAAATTGCTTTAGTGAATCATGTGCAAATTCTCAACGGTAAGCTGCACTGAAAATTTGATCAATATACTTTATGGGAAAAATTTCACTTTTGGATAATGAATTTTTTTCCTCATAGATATATAATTTCTAACAGAATTTCAGACCATGCTGTGAGTTATACAATTGCTGTGAATCAATTAAGCCAGCAGAGATGAAGAAGTGACTGGGGTGTTATTTCTTTCTTTATTTTAAATGTTGTTGCCTTTGCAAATAATTAAATATAAGAATTAGGGAAAACATTTTAAGTTTTTAGACATTATTATATACCCTTGTATATTATGATTTAAGGATTTTTAATTCAATTACATGAGCCCATGTATTTATTGCATTGTCTAACATATAAGAACAAGACATAATTCCTACTATCAAGGAGCTTATAGTACAGGAATGAAATAGTGATATAAATAATGTCTTCGGTAAAAAATCAAATGAGATGCATGAAGCAGTATAAGTGAAACACAAAGCATTACAGGTGAAGCGTAAAGCATTATGGGTGAGGAAATGCTCCTTGAGGAAGTATATTTGATCTGGGACTTGGAGACTCACTAAAATTTGTATGCTAGGACTGGGTATTCCATTTGTCAGAGAAGGTATAACGGAAGTCATAGAGAGAAGAAAACACATGGCAGATTAAGGGAACAAAAACAATTTTGGCTAAAGCAAGGGGCACAGGAAATCATATGTAACAAGTTAAAATGGTAGATTAAGGCCATGTGTAAAACATCATCACCTTAGGAGTTGTAAGCAAGTGAATCACTGTACTGAGAGGTAATCCTGCTGGAAAAATTGTTTATGTGAATAGTGGTGAGGACAGTAAATAGGTTGACAACAACAGCTCTAGTCAATGGAAAATGATAACTTTATTCCACAGAAAAACTGCTTCTGAGTAGAGGACTGACATGACCAGGGTGTTAAGAGACTATTATAATTTACTAGACAAGAGGAAATGGAGTCCAACATCTAGTAAAAGATATAAGTTGAACCCATGAATTGATCCTCTGTCCCTTCCCCAAATCACACTAAAATGACAGTAAAGAGATTTTAGTTTTTAAAGTATAAACCTAAAAGGACAAGGAGAATGGAAACAGGTTAATAACAAAAATTTGGGCACTGTCAAAGTAGGTGGATGAACAAAAACTTAGTGAGCAAACCTGAGAAATATGAAGAGTGAAAGGTAAGCCGAGTTATGTCACGGAATTCTCAATGGCTGAGGAATTTTTTGTGCCAGGTGAGTAGGTGAATTTGGGGCTCTAACCAAAAGAATTAAAAAATTGAAAGTTTGTTTAGGAAGAAGATAGTCCCCTCTATTCTTTCCTGTATTGCATGAAGTCAAGACAATGCTCCTGTTTTTACCAGTCAGATGATTAGGGGTTTATTCTTTGAGGCTACTAAAACAGAGGGTCTTTGGAATGGGAAATAGCAGGTAGATTTGAAGACAAGGTTATTGGTTGAGAACAGAGGCATTAAGTGAAAATTTACTCTTGAGTCTGAGATCCTCGGCATTCTTTCTCCTCTGTTTACCATAATGCAGGTAGGGAGGATTATACCATCCAGGCAAAAATTGGAGATTCTTCCCTGGGGAATGTGGCCAGCCAAGAAGAAAAGGTTTAAAGAAATAATGTCATCATCAGCTGTTTCCTCCCAAATCCATTCTGGCCCTCCATAATCACCCTTTAGTCAAGCTCCTCACTGACAGTCCCACCTATTCATTCAAGGCCTCCAAACACTAGTGGACCATTCATAAATATCAACTGACACACTGGGCTCATAGAAAATTTGAATAAAACCTCTGATATTGAAAATAGAGATCAAAACAAAAACTTGGAGAAACAGATTTTGCAGGATGAAGAAAGCCTTAGAGAAATCATACATTAATATCCTCTGAGAGATAAAAGAAGAGATTGCATCTATCAAATAGAAACTATGGAGTGGATCAGAGAACAATAACAACAACAACAACAAAAAACTTGAAAACTAACAATACAGCAGTAATTTTTAAAAAAACTTCTAAGAATAGTTGGAAGTAAAATTAAGAAAATCTCCCAGAATACCAAGGATAAAAGGGACAGTCCAAGCAGTTCAACATCAAATATTTGGAAATTCAAAAAGAGAAAACAGAGAAAGTGAAGGGGAACAATTTTCAAATACATATGCATACATATGTGTGTGTATGTGTATATATATTTAAATCCCTCTGTTAAAGGGTGTAAGTTTCCACATGGAAAGGGCTCTCTGAGTGCTCAGAAAAATGAATGAAAATAGACCCACACTAAAGCACATCATTGTGAAATTTCAGAACATTGGAGACAAAGAAAAGATCCTATAAGCTTCCAGAGACCTAGAAAAATAAATAAGAGGAGGAGGAGAAGTAGATTCATACAGAGGATCAAGAATAAACATGTCACAGATAATAGTATTACTGGAGACTAGAAGATATTGCTTTCTGACCTTGAATTCTGTATCTATAAATACTATCAATAAATATGAGGGTTGAAAAGAAAGTCTCAGAAAACGTACCTTTCACACACCTTTTCTCAGGATACTACTTCAGCAAAAGGAGAAATTATAGCTAGAAAGAAGATGACATGGGGTCAGGAAAACAGATATCCAACCCAAGATGAGGAAAAGGGACTCACCGGGATGATGGGTACATGGGATCTCAGTATGGCGGTGGTACAACTGGCCTGGGGTGGGGTGCGGGAAATCTTCACAGAGCAGGTCTGAAGTTCCAGTGAGATGTATCAGTAAGATGAGATTGAGCAGTGCTTGGATGTATTGAGAAGATCCTGGCACAGCTGGGAGAATTTGAATGTGTTGTTGAATTCATGATAGAAAATTAAGCAAATGAAACTTCAGGGGAAACAGACTGTTCAGTAGAGAAAGGAAAGACATCATATTGTGCTACATGAATCAATAAGGGAAAGTGCTTAGTCATGACAACGCAAACACTGATCCCACCAAAATTACAGTATATTTATATTTGAAAGATGAAAATTGTGAAATGTCTTGTGGGAGCTAGGGAGAAACAGAGCTGAATCTTCATCATCTATTGTGAGAAATCAATAGTTAATGCCTAAAATTAAAAACTCAAGCAGTAGCAGCATGCACACGCTATTTAGAAGTAAGGACATATGCCACAAGAATCATTTAAAAGAGCAGAAAGTGGTTGGCTCTGTGGATCCGGAAATGGACGTAGGAGGGAGTCTAAAATTAGATGAGAGTGAGAGAGAGAAGGCAGAGCAGTAAAGAACGGATATGTAGGACTAGATGAGAGAAATGTGATAACATTACATCTATATGACTGGGCAATTGGTTGGATAAAGACAGACTGCGAAAAGGATGACAGGGGTTTCCGCCAGGGTGTCTGAGAGTACAAGGAAGCCACTAACAGGAATTAGGAAATCCAGAGAAGACATGGGTTACAGTGGAGGCAGATGAAGGAAGACAATGGAATACAGTAGAAATATAACAGCTCAGAGTGTAAAGATCCAGTCCTGATGCTACCACTTTGTCCACGTGGCCTGGAGCTGCCCACCTCACCTCCGTGTGTTGCCGTGCCCTCACCTGTATGGCAGGAGAGGCAGGAGAGCATAGTGGTGAAGAGCCAAGATCCTGAAAGGGGAGTGCTCAGCTTCAAGTACTAGCAAACACTGTGTTCCTACCCCAGTTAGTAGCCACGTATGTGGTTTGGGTCATTCACCTAACTTTTGTGTGCCTCAGTTTCCTCACCTGTAAAGTGGGAATAATAGTATCACATCATATGTTGTTGGGAGAGTTAAATGAGTTAATACATGAAGCACTTAGCACAGAAAGTACTGTGCATGCATTTGCTACTTTTATCATAGGTAAACTAATGTCCATCCTACATCTAAGTTTTTGTTTTTATTATAAACACACATGAGGACATATTGCATTTGAGTTTCCAGGGGAACATGCAGGGGAAGGAATAGGACAAACAGTTAGAAATATACTAATACTTCTGGAACTTGTGAGGCAACTCAGGATGAAAAAGATTTACAAGTTATTTGACTAGAGGTGATTATTGAAGCTGGGAGAGTGAATCAGATTGTTAAAGGATAAGGAAAAAAAACATAATGTAAAATAAAATACCTGATTGAACATAAAAACCACATGGCCCAAACTTGAAAAATAGGAAACAGGCCATGTGGAAGCATCAGTAGAATTTCTCCAGGTGGATACTAGGTGCCATAAACAGATCATGGCAAGAACTTGAACCTTGGATCTGAACAACCGAGGATTTGAGTCATGATTCTCAAGCCATGTGAGTCAGGAAAAGTTATTTATCCTACCTAAATCCATTCTACCTTAGCCAAAAAATTCATAACAGTTTTATATAAATTAAATTACATATTATATACAATGTGCCCAACATGGTGTGTATCATAGAATAGGCATTTAAATGTTCTATTGCCTAAAGATGGTTTGAATACATAATTGGGGTTACTGTAAATACCTGGGTACATCTATGTCCATGCCCTCTGGAAGCTGAACTGTTTCCTTCCCTGGGTCAATCTCTTTCCTAGGTTTCCTCTCCCATCAATTAGGTTCTTGTCTTTTTTAGAGTCCCTGTGTAGCCACAACTCTCTAATAAGTGTCCTTAATCTATTGTTTATTCTCTAAATGAGGTGAGCTAATGACCTAGTTCACAGAGCCATGGCCAGCTGTAAATATTATGTAATATTTATAAAGTAGGCATAGTATCTTGTATCTGCACGCTTGGTTAATGCCCAATGCTGTCTTACATTCTCAGGATCATGGATATATTTGAGAGTCCTTTGATTTGTTCGTTACAATAATAAAGGAAATTCAAATTTTGGAAAACGTTAGACTGACTTGACATTGTGGTATCCAATGCAGAAAAGAGTTAGGTTTGATAGACTGGATATGAAATCACCAGGGGTTGGTTGCAAAATTAAGAGGATAAAAGTGGGTGCTCAATACACATTTGTTTTATTGAATGCCCAATCTCTCTACAATCCAAAGCGTTGGTCTGTGTGCTGAAGGAAAGCAGAAAAAATTTAAAAATGACAACAAAATAAAACATAATCCCTGGGGTAGGTTAACACAGGCATAACTAACCACAAGCAAGGATCTGACACTGGTTAGTGTTATGGCAGAGGCATGATCCCATCATAATTAACATCTTAGCCTTTCCTTTCTATTTGAGCATTTCATGCTTCTTCAAAGAAGATTATAATATTTTTACATTTAAAAAAATTTGTATGCAAGGAATTCAATGCAACTCACAGAATATCTATTATACCTTCCAATGTGTCTGTAATCATAACCCTGGTCTTTGAAATTGTGTCTTTGCAGAAATAGAAAATAAAAACAAAATCTCTTCATGTCCTACAGGATGTGTCACCAATCTTAGAGCAAGAGAGATACAGAAAAAGAAAAGTGCTTAAAATTGTGTCATTGCCCACCAAAAAACTAAGTTCAGCACTTGTCTGTTTTCAGTAAACCATAGTATAATCCCCAAAGGTGTGGGATTTATGCTCCATTTTATGCTCTAAGTTCAACTGTACTGGTAGGAATTCAGCTGATTCTAGCTATACTGCTCAGGGTTAAATGAATACTCAGTGCTAATTAATGAGTCTTAAGGTTTCGTATGTGGAAGACATATGGCCCACCCCAAGCTAGTCTATAGGAGATCCAGGTGGCCTCCAGTGACAGGCAATATGCTATGTATTTTGTAAAGTTTCCAAAGCAAGAAGCGAATTGCTTAGATTCAGCAAGACACATGCAGCATGGGAAGGAGCATTGGCAGTGGAGGAAGAGAATTCATGTGTTTTGTGACTTTGGCCAATACTTATACTATCAGTTCCCCTGTGTGTAAAATGAGGATAATAATACGTGGCAGGGTTATTGTGAAGGCTACATGATTAAACATAAAATGTGCCCAACTCAAGGTCTGGCATATAGCTAGAATTCAATACATTTTAGTCATTTTGGTTATTGATGGATGGAAAAGTGAAATTGGTCCTACATAATTGACTACAAAACCTATTTTTGTCTGCCTGAAAACAGAGAAGCCCTTACCCCTGTACACATCAGCCCTCTCCCATTCTATTATGGCCAGAGAGGTGAGCATCCATTGGCCTTGCTAGCGTTAATCCACTGTTGTTAGTGGGGGAAGACTGAGAAAGGCAGTCTTGGTAAAATGCCAGACACTCTTGGATGCTCAATTGATATTAATTAATCCTCAGTAGCAGCATTTTGGCAACAGACCTTGACTTGTGTGACCTTTCATGCTGGATGCAATTACACTTGGATGAATCCTTTTCTCAGCCAAGCCCTTTAGAACCTTCTTAGGCTATTGGCAGAATTCCACGAGCACTACAGTTTCTTGAGAAGTCGGCAGTTGGCACCTTAAATGTGTTAGTGCTGAATAAATAGAATGCAAGACATTATATATCCAATTTTGGTGACGGAAGATATCAAAATAAGTGTTGTAAAGATGCAAAAATCCTCTGCTGAGCTCTGTGGATGCACAGGAAGATGGATTTAGGAAATATTCTCCAGGCTCCTGCCCCCAATCATTTGCAAGGCCTGTGGTGGGTCAGCACAGCCACTCACCAGGACAAGGGGTATCTCTGGCAAAACAACTGCTTCTCTCAGAGGATAAGCAGCTTAAACTTAGTGCCTTGGGTAGCATTAGATTTACATTAGTTTTAGTGCTCCCCTTACCTTTTATCCTGCTGTTTATGAAAGGGCTTCTCATGTGATTTTCTTCTGTATTTGAAACGAAGGCAGCAGTAGTTAGTCACAAAGCTGGAACAAAGAGCTGACACTTCTAGCTCTACCCAGGCCTCTTTCTGCTTGAGATGATAATGCCCACACGCTGGCCGACCGTGGCTCCTTATAAGCAATGAGCACAAAACGTTCTCATCATCTTTTGCATCTCTACGACTGCCTTTTCTTGTGTTCGGTGTTTAATGTAATTTAAAAATCCACTGTTAAGATGATTCTCAAGAACTTAGTAGTAATAGCATTAATTTTGTAATTAGAGATACTGTTACTACCATTAATGCTATTTCTTTGCTGGAACTCCACAGCACTTACCGCAATGTGTTGAAATGGTCAATCTACTTTTCTCTTTCCTTCACCATACTTTAAGATTTTTTTTCATTGTATTCCCAGCACCTGGGATTATGACTAGTACAGAGTAAGCTCTTCAATAAATATCTGTTGGATGAGTGAAGGATTAGGTAGTGGGACACAAGTGATAGTAATGTAGCCAAAAATTTACAGAGTTAATCTGATGAGAATTAGTACTTTTCCCATATGTTCTCCTCACTTCCACACTGCTCTTGGCTAACTCCAATTTATCCTTCAGATAAATGAGTTTCTCGGGGAAACCTACTTCCATACCATTTATCTTGTTTGTCAGCTTTGGCCTTGGGGCCGCATGTGGCCTTCTGGATCTTTGAGTACGGCCTTTTGACTGAATCCAAATTTTACAGAACAAATTCTTTTATTAAAAGGGGTGCAGCAGAGAAAGATGAAGCTTTTCTTGCCTCCTTTGATGCTTACAAAAGAACAATCTTGAAATCAGAAGGCCGCAGGTTCCCACCCCTTGCCCCACTATAATTGGTATTTATTGGACACAGCTGCCAAAATAATTTTCACCAAGATGTACTCAGGCCACAATCTTTCTGCCTTCAAATTGCTTTCAAATTACATCTATTTATTAACTTGTAAACAAGGACTTTTACATTTTACACCAGTTGCTCACATTTTATACCAGTTGCTTCCCATCTTCCTTTGAAATCTCATTTTCCTATAGAAGTTCTTTGTACTATAGCTATGGTCTGAATCTATGCATCCCCCCTGCCACCCAAATTCATCTGTTGGAACTTAACGTGATGGTATTAAGAGGTGATTAGGTCATGAGGACAGAACCCTCGTGAATGGGAATAGTGCTCTCGTAAAAGAAGCTCGAGGGAGACGTTTGCTGCTTCCACCAAGTGAAGATACATAAGAGATGCCATCAGTGAGGAACAGACCCTCACTGGAGACTGAATCTCCTGGCACCTTAATCATGGACCTCCCAGCCTCCAAATCTGTGAGCAATAAATTCTGTTGTTTATAAATTATCCAGTCTAAGGTATTTTGTTATAGCAGTCCAGAGAAACCAAGACAACCATTTTTGTTTTGTTTGTCTTTGAATTTATCCATACTTCTCCCTAGCTACACCCAACTTTTTGTCTTTCCCACAGTCATGAAGGTTCAGGTCTTCATAACTGTGTTTATGTTGCACATCCTACATGCCTTACATGTGTGAAAAAGACCCAGGAAATGTTTTGGCTCCATGAAATATGAACTCTCAATATACAACAACAAATCACATGAGGCAATTAAGCAGAGGGAGAGAAAAATCACATGAGGAAATGAAGCACCCCTCCACAGATATGTGAAATTATTGAATAATTTGAAACTGTAAAATAAGCATATTTAAGCTGATTATAGGAATAAAGGACTTCCTGTGACTCCAGCAGAGAAGAAGAAGAGAAGGAGAAAGCAGGGAGTGGGGGTGCCTGACAGCTGTGTCACTGCTGCTGCCCTGATGCTCTGAGCTGGAATGGGGTGGGATGGAGGTTTGAGTCTTGGAAGAGAGTGGCAGCACCTTGGGTGGGGTGGTAAGTAGGTGATGGCAGATAAGGATAAACTCAGCAATGTGAGCAGCAGCACCCCTTGGCTGCTGGAAGTGAGCGGGGCAGAGGCTGGTGAGAATTAAAAAAAAAAATCAGAGGTCTATGCTTGAAGTCTTGGGAAATCAATCAGTCAGTCTATCATGCTAGCACAAGAATGCCACTCAAATTATGTGGTGATACCCATGGTCTATCTATGATATTTTCTGCTTTTTTGAGTATGGTGGTTTGCCTCCAAAAACAATTACTGTTTTTTGGAGATCATAAGATGGAGAAATACACATTTACTTCCCTAGGGACCACCGTTCTACTGTTGACCTGCAAAACCAACTATTTAATCGTTTTTTTCTTCTGAAAGGAAATTATGAATATTAGTAGAATTTATGAATTTTATGATGAATGTAAAAGAAGATACAATATTCAACTATGAAAAACTTCCAAAGTAACTCTTTACAAGTGTAGGTATCACAGATGAGAAATTTCTAATATCGTGAGGTTTTTAATTATTGAATTTTAAAAAATATGCGAAGCAGATTCACCAAACTGTAAAACCAGCTTATGTACCAGATGAGACTCTTTTTTTGTGGTATTTTGTGAACTGTCCATGGAAAGATGTCTGGGTCTGGGGTGAAAATAATGAGGAATATCTTCCATATTCAGATCAGAAGTAGTCATAAAACATTTCCACAAGAAAGATTTGGAACTTACATAGAAAGCCTTTCAGTTGGTTAAAGATGGATATGAATTTCACCAAATTATTGTGGAGAATTTGATGATTCAGGTGCCATGATGAATATAGTAGAAATCCTTATTTGTATTCTTTCTGTATTTTTTTTTTTATTAATAGTGGTTCCTAGCTAAATTCTTTTTTTTTTAAATTTATTTATTATAGTTTATTATGGGGGTACAACGTTCTGGTTAAGTATATTGCCCATGCCCCTCCCAACCCCCCGAGTCTGAGCTTCAAGAGTGTCCATTCCCCCGACAGTGCACATCGCACTCATCATGTAGGTAAACACCCGTCCCCTCCCCCACCCCCAACACCCCGAGTCAGATCTTCAAGCATGTCCATTCCCCTGA
>CM052441.1:52055445-52076699 GCA_028533085.1 Varecia variegata
CAGTGCGCATCGCACTCATCATGTGGATATACACCCATCCCCTGCCCCCACCTCTGACCCATACCCAATTGGTATCATTTCCAAATGTGCACCCAGGTGTTGATCAGGGAAACCAATTTTCTGGTGAGTACATGTGGTGCTTATTTTTCCATTCTTGGGATACTTCGCTTAATAGAATGGGTTCCAACTCTCCCCAGGAGAACCAAAGAGATGTCGTATCATCCGTTATTTCTTATAGCTGAGTAATACTCCATGGTATAAAGATACCACATTTTACTAATCCATTCTTTCTGTATTTTTAAAGTTTGAGGGAAAATGAAGCCAAATTCCAGTAGATTTGTAATGCCACAAAATGATGTGATCAAAAATCAACAAAAAGATCAATTTAACACTGCTTAGTTGGGAATTTTAATACAAAATACCTAACTTTCATTTTAAAAACTATGATGTGTACTTGTCTTTTTGGTGCCTCCTCCCACATTTTTTAGTTACTAAATGGCAATTACTGGTTAAAACATAAAAATAAAAGATTTTCTCCATGCTCATGTATAGTGTTTCTTATCAAATTAAATTCCCTATTCCATTTGTAAACAACTTTATTTTCTGAAATATTACAGCTATATCCACCAGTTCATTTTCTTCCCTCTTTAAATTCAGCATAACTAATTACTCATTTAAATACTCATTTCTCCTAGTTTGTAGATGCTTGAAACTAGAAATATGTATGTCATAAGATGCATACTTCTTACAAAAGATATGTAAACTTAGTTTTATTCTTTTAAGTTTGTTAAAGTGTGTTTTAGGGCCCAGAATGTGGTTTATCTTGGTGAATGTTCCATGTGAGTTTGAGAAGAATGTGTATTCTGTTGTTGGATGAAGTATTCTATGAATGTTAATTAAATCTAGTTGATTGATGGTGCTGTTTAGTTCAACTATACTTTACTGATTTTCTGCCTGCTATATTTGTCAATTACTGATAGAAAGATGTTGAAATACAATTATAATAGCAGATTAATCTGTTTCTCCTTGCAGTTCTATCACCTTTTGCATCATGTATTTTGATGCTCTGTTGTTAGGTGCATTAAGAATGTTATGTATTCTAGAAAAATTGATTCTTTATAATTATGTAATGTCATTTTTTTATCCCTCATAAATTTCCTCTCTCTGAAGTTTGCTTTGTCTGAAATTAATATAAATACTCCAGCTTTCATTTCATTAGTGTGTAGGATGGTATATCTTTCTTCACCCTTTACTTTTTAATCTGTGTCTTCATATTTAAAGTGGGTTTTTTATAAAAAACATAATTGGATCTTGTTTTTTAATTCACTCTTGTAGTCTCTGTCTTTTAATTGGTATATTTAGTCCATTAATACTTTCAGTGATTATTTATATAGTTGGATTAGTATCTACCATATTTGTAACTGTTTTCTATTAGCTGCCCTTGCTTTTTGTTTGTTTGTTTTTTAATATTCCACTCTTTCTCTTCAATCTATGGTTTTAATTGAGCTTTTCATATGGCTCTATTTTCTCTCCTCTCTTAGCATATAAGTTATAAATTTATAATAAATCTAAGTCCCCACTTTCAAATAACATAATAGTGCTTTATGAGTAGTGCATATACCTCCCTCTCATTCCTTATAATATAGCTGTCATTCATTTTATTTATCCATAAACTATAATCACTAAATGTCATTATTTTGAGCAAATTTTTATCTGTTAGATCAATTTGGAATAAAAATATTTTATTTTACTTTCATTTCTTAGCTGATACTCTTCCTTTCTTTATGTAGATACAAGTTTTGACCTATATCATTTTCCTTCTCTCTCAAGATCTTTTAACATTTCTTACAAGGCAGGTCTACTGTTGACAAATTTTCTCTATTTTTGCTTCTCTGTGAAAGTCTTTATTTATGCTTCACTTTTGGAGGGTAATTTTTCTGAATTCAATATTCTAGGTTGGTCATTTTTTCTTTCAATTTCATTCCATTCTTTTCTTGTTTGCATAGTTTCTAAAGAAAAGGCTGATATAATTCTTATACTTGTTCCTCTATAGGTTAAGTAATTTTTCCCACTGGATTATTTCAAAAATTTTTTCTTTGTGTTTAGTTTTCTGAAGTTTTAATATGATATGATTAAGTGTAGATATTTTTGTATTTATCATATTTAGTGTTCTCAGAGTTTTCTGGATCTTTAGTTTTGTGTCTGTCATTGATTTTGGAAAATTTTCAGCTATTCTTAAACTAGAGAATTTCAAATATGAGAAAATATCTTAAAACCAACGAGACAGGAAAGAAAACTTATGTACAAAGAATGACAACTATATAGCAAATTTTCTTATTAAAAATAGGTATTTGAATATAATGAAATGATATATGTAATAGAAAAAACTTTTCATTAAAATTCTGTACCCAGCTAAACTATAATTTGAAAGTGAGGCCACAACAAAAATATTTTTCAGAGAAGATTGAGAGGCTCTATCAATCCTAACACCTTTAAAAGAGCTACTAAAGGATATAGTTTAGTAAGAAAAAAATTAATCCAGAAGGAATTCTGGATTCTTTGAGGAGAAAATTGACAAATTTGTGTTTGACTGCATATCCTGAAGAATTTCCTACAATAGAACACAGAAATTCCAAAAATGCATCATAATAATTCAAACATATTTACTAACTGCACATTTTAGGGGTCAAAGATATGATGGTGGTAAGTGATCACAGATGTTTTGGCAGTCCTGGAAGTGTTTATTAACGAACTTGAGTTTAATGGATTACCAGAATAAGACACAAAGCATGGGAGTGAACTGGAATGTGACCCCACATACAGCTAAGAATCTTGTGGTTCATAGAAGTATTGTTTCTAATTTTTTAACTTCTCATATATATTCATGCTCTTTGGCATGGGATTTTGCTTTTTCTCAAAACAAAGGTGGAATATATTTCCATACTCTTTTGGCTGTGTGACTTTGGCCAATAGAATATGGACATGAGTGAAAATATTCCCAGTTCCTATGCCAAATCTTAAAAGGCATCATGTGTTTCCACTTATCCTTTTATGCTTCTCTCATTGCCAAGAGAAGATTATGCCCTGTTTACTCTGCTGGCCCCAGAAAAAATGAGAGACACATAGAGCAAAGATAAACCAATTCCACAGTGAGGAGCCAAGCACAGCTGAATTTGGAAAAGCCATTCAAGCAACCCTACAAATGTATGAGCTGTAAGAACGAACTATTTTTGAAGAAACTGAGTTGGGGGCAATATTTTTGAAGCATCATTATTGAAATAGCTAATTGAAACCATCCTCAAAAAAGCTACATTCTCAGATTAAGGAGAGAGAAAGCAGATGAAGAAAAAAATAGAAAATTCAACACTCAATTGTGATATAACTCTTAGAAAACTCAGACAAGAAGGGAACTTTCTATAATTCTTTAAAGGGTACAAAAGGTATCTACAAAACAATCAGAAACAAAAACTACAGCACATAAGATACTTAAAAGAGAAATATAAAAAGAATCTCTTATATGGCGATAGATAGTACAGCTCACTACACTATATATAATCAATATTGAACTAGAGGACTGAGTCAATGGTCCCCAAGACCACACTTTAGCTTGATGATTCACTAGAAGGACTCACAGGACTCAAAGAAACTGTGGCATTTATGGTTACAGTGTATTACAGAGAAAGGATACAGATTAAAATTAGCAAAGCTAAAAGATAAAAAGGGTGAAGTCCAGGAGAAGCCCAATTTCTCCTCAGTAGTTGAGTTGAATCACTTTAGCCATTCAATTAATTCACCCTTTTGTCTGTTGCTTTAGTGGCTTAAAACATGCCAAGTGGCCAGGTGAAAATCTCAACTTTAACATCAGTAGATCCATTTTTGTGTTCCCAGGAGAAACCATTCCCCCCAAACCAGGAATGCTGTTGTGAGGATGGGGAACAAAAATTCTAGAAGTGGTTTATTAGACATAATAGTGAGAAGATTCACTCCACTTTCACTCCTTGATTCTTGGATTATGTATTCTGGATATGGGTGAGAAAATACCACATAATGGTCTCCTGTAAGACAAATAGGGTGTGGTCTTTCAATCGGAGCTATCTTTAATGAGCAATACATCTTTCTCTTAGTCTGACCACTTCTGAAATATGGAGTATGCTGTATGACCAATTAATTCCTTGAGGATAAACCTGTTACTGTAGTTCCTTTACTGTAAAATAATTTGAAGCAATGGTTTACATAATGCAATGATGGTTAATAAGGCATTCTCTGAATTGACAGGTGGTGGTGTTGGCAGAAACAATATGGACAGGGAAAGAAAATCCATCTCTAGTATATTTGTCCATTCCAGTAAGGATGAATTTCTACCCCTTCATGAGAGAAGGGGTCCAGTATAATCAATGTCAACATACCACCAGATGGCTGGCTATTCCTTCCAGGGAAAGGTAACATATTAGGTGCTCAGTGTTGACCTCTGTTGTTGTTGGATTAGGCACTCAACAGCAGGGGTAGCCAGGTCACTTTTGGTAAAAATAAGTCTATGTTTTAAGACCTTATATAGCATCTATTCCTGCCAGCACGGCCAACTTATCACGGGCCCATTAAGCATGCATGGGGGTGTCTGGGGAAAGGAGGAAAGGAGCTACTGACATTCAGAGAATGTGTAATTTTGTTCACTTAATTATTTATTGCTTCCTTTGCAGTGGATGCCATTTGGTGAACATGTATATATATGCGACACAGATATCTTTTCTCTTGTGCCCATTCTGAATGATCTCCACATAACGCTTTTCCAGACATTCTTCTTACTAATATTTTAGCCCTGTTTTTTTCAAGTCTCTGATGATCCACCCAAACAATTAGCAATCATCTATGTACCAGTGTAGATCTCTGCTTCTGACTTTCTCTCAATCTGGTATAGTGGACAATCAAGGGTACCTCTTGAAGTTCTGTGGAATTTCCTTTGCCACTGCCCCTTAGGTCCAATTCTGCAGTTACCCATTTGTAAACCAGGGTTGAGCTTTTCCTTTCTTAGTCAATTGGTAATAAGGAACTACACATGAGGCTATAGGAGTAGATTGAAGGATAGGAGGCAACGACACAGGAGTCAGTGTCAAAGGAGACTGATCCACTACCATTCATTCCAGATCTGCCTGAACCCAGTCCTTTTATATAATTTCTATTTGATGATAGATACTGCTTCATGTTCCCAACTCTATGGTTCATGATGACAAACTCATGAATGCCCAGTTCATGATGGGAAGCTCAGGTCATATGATCTCCTGATGTCCAATAGTTAGGTATTTAATCTCTTCCAAAACTCAGTAACAACCCAGAATCTGTTTCTCTAAAGAGAAGTCATTATTTTCAGAAGCGAAAATTGATTTGTTCTAAAACCTTAGAGGTCCACTCTGCAGTTCCTCTACTGGTGCTTGCCAGAAGTTCATATAGTATTTCTTTTTGCCACAAACACTTTGAGTATTATTGGATCTGCTGCACCATCAAGGCCAAGTAGAAGAGCAACTCACACTGCAGGCTTCACTTACTGCAGAGATTTCTCTTGCTGTGAACCTTACTTGAAACTGAAAGCCTTACTGGTGACTTGGTAGATAGGTTGAAATAGCACAGTCAACTGTTGCTTCCAAAATCCAAAAAGGCATTGTATATTTTTTTTTATGGTAGGTGGTATGATGTACATCAACTTGTATTTCATCTTTGGGGAAATAGCTTGACATGCTCCAGATCTTTGGATCCCAAGACATTTTACTAATATAGAGTGTCTCTGAATTTTTATGAGTTTTATTTCCTAAACTTTCATTCATATATATCCTTTCAAGGCATCTAAAGTACTTAACACTTTCTGCTAATCAAATACAATCAGCATAATTTCATTAATATTTAGACCACTGTGATGTAGACCAGATGGAGTGTCAAGATGATCAGAATCTCAGGAGACTACATTAGGGCAGAGATCAGGAGAGTTGATAGCACAGAAATAACTGCAAAAGTATACTCTCAGCCCAATCAGGTGAAAGCAAACTTCTAGTGTTTCTGGAAACTTTTTATGGAGGGGGAAAAAAGCATTAGCTAGTTCAATAGCTACATACTCAAATATGAAGAATTATGTTGATTTGCTCCAATAAAAAATTATAACTTGGAAAGCAGCTACAATTGGAGGCACCACCTGATTAAGTTTGTGATAATTCACAGTCTGAGAGCTCAGAAAATTCTGCAGTATTCTTATGAGATTCCTAATTTCTTCTTTTTTTTTTTGTTTTTTGTTTTAAGAGACAAGGTCTTGCTCTGTTGCCCAGGCTAGAGTGCAGTGGCAGGATCATAGCTCACTGTAGTCTACAACTCCTGGGTTCAAGCGATCTTCCCATCTCAGCTTCCCGAGTAACTGGAATTACAGGCTAGTCACCATGCCCATTTTAAGATTCCTAATTTCTTCAAGTTAGGTAGATATTGCTGAAATTAAGTCTCTTTCTCCTCTAATCTTATCTTTTTCCTCTAATACCTGCTGTTGGTAGAGCCTAACATCAAGTCAGAAGGCAAAGAAGAAAAGTAGTTTGCAGAGTTCAGATCCAACATCACAAAGTAAGAAAAAGACAGGTGGGTTTGGCTTTGAGAGGCAATAAAATATGTGCTTGAGGCAAACCTATAGCTGGCACAGATAACTAGCTTGAAATTGAAAGAAGTAAACCCAATTCTAACTGAAAAAACAAAATCATATTGCTCTGTGATTTATTATAAGAACTTTGACATTTGTCTGGAAAGGGGTAAAAGAAATTCATGATTTAACCACTAAGCTTTGTAATCATTTTTCTATGTATAAAAATTTTACCGTTAAAATAATTATCCATGTAGATCACCAATTTATGGAATTTCAGAGATGGAAAATGTTTTGGTCTTCTAATCTATTTTATCTTTGGCATATCTGGATAGAGTATTGCTATTAGTCCACTGGATTCAAGCCCAAATCCTTTATTTTGAGATGATATGCTCACATTAGAATGAAGATTTAATGAGATATTAATTAAGTCAAGTCAGTTTTTATTAATATTTGGTCATGAGCTTACTGTTTTTTATTGGGCAAGTGTATTGACTCCTTGGGCTCTTGGATTCCTCATCTGTGAAATGAAAGTTTCAAGGTCTAGTACTTTTATAATTCCACACCTATAAAAGTACCTCGTAGGAGTGTCCTCACTTCACACTGGGAATAGAAGAGGTATCTATAAGAATAAAACGATCAGAACCACATTTTCAGTTACCTGTTTTACCACTAAAGTGGAAAAGAAGAGGAAAAGAGCAAAATTGTTTTTTAGACAACCCTTGTTGCAAGCTTTTAATTCTGAGAATATACAGATGCACAGGTGTTTGTGGGCTTTATGGTAATGGGCAGGTTATTTTGTGTTTTAAACTGTCATTTTTTAAATGTATGAGAAATGTCACATCACTATAGCGGAATCAAAGTGTATTTAGTTCATTAAAAGATAGAAGCAGTAAAATACTAAATTTATTTTTTTAGGTTTAAGATTTAACTGTAGCACTTACAATTTTCTAAGGTTTCAAACTTGACTATTTTCACATCCATATTCATGATGCTGTAGTTTATCTGTAAATACTACCCGCTAGGTTTATTTTAGATGATCTTGTTAGCACCCTGACAAGGAGTGAATTTCTCATCTTTACGACTCAGAAATGTGGAACAAAAATTTGGGGTGTATGTGTGGTGGTGAAGGGATAATGAAAAAAAGAAAGAAGATATAGTGGAAAAGAAGGTCAGATATTAATGCTTAAATATCAACATAAAAAGATTTCAATGGTCAAAAACGAATCAGCAACTCGGAGGAACAAAAATACTCTAGTGATTGGAGCACAGGATATTTAATTCACTATATTAAATTATCTAAGCTGGGTGCAGTGGCTCCTGCCTGTAATCCCAAGCATTTTGGGAGGCCCAGGTAGGAGGATCGCTTGAGGCCAGGAGCTCCAGACCAGCTTGGGCAACATAGCAAGATCCTGTATCTACCAAAAAAAAAAAAAATTAGCTGGTCTTGGTGGTGCATGCCTGTAGTCAGAGCTACTCTGGAGGCTGAAGTGGGAGAGTCACTTGAACCCAAGAGTTGGAGGTTAGAGTGAGCTATGATCATGCCACTGCACTCCAGCCTGGGTGACTGAGCGAGACCCTATCTCTAAAATAAATAAATAAATAAATAATCTAGTTATTTCATAGTAGAAGAATATTTCCAAAAATATTAGACATATTAGAAATATATTTCTTAAAGATTGTACCTTAAACCTGTGCTGCCTCTTTATTTAAAGAGAGATATGTCTGAGATCACTGAAGGATAAGTAATTATGCCTTTTGATCTAAGACTTTAGTTTTGATTATGTTATTTTCTGCCATTTTTAAAAAAAGAAACATTTTAATATAATGTTGAAAGTATAACATGAAAACTAGATTTTGTTGACTTTTAGGGTAATCTCTTTGGCCCCAATTATAACTTAACAAGAGAACTTGAGGCAAGCCTACTCCTATTATTAATTTAATTTTTATTTCCGGTATCTAGTCATCTTTCATTTTTTTTCCGTTCAAAATACTAGTCTAGGGTAGATGTGTATGTATGTGTAAGAAAGAGGAGAAAGAGAAAATTTATTTTTTAGAAGTAATTATAATCTGTAAAACTATTAGTTTCTGTTTGCAATTCAATAACAATAATACACTTTTCAAAAAGTAAATTCAATTATGTCTAATAATAAAAATTTCAATTAGAGATTATATCATTAAATCTCTTGTTCATTAAATTGATGAAATGAAAGTTTGGATCATTATTCCACTTTATATTACACTTGATGGAATGGATGGCATGTGTAAATTGTCTTTCTGTGTTCAATTTGAAGAGTGTTCAGGACTTGTTTTACTGAACAGCCCTTCAAGACTAAGCATTTCTGCTGGGTCTATTTTGAGACTGAAATTGTAGAACTCTTTGGAAAATAAATGGGGGCTAAAAACTTAGGATAGAGTTCTTTATTTCAATATTTGTCATTTAAAGTATCTGTCATTCTTACCAATGTAAAGTAAAAATACCATACTGACACATATTCTTCTAATCATTTTCTTCACTCAGCCAGTCTCAGAGAAATGGGATTTTTATAGTAGCCTCCAGAGATACTGGAGTGACAATGATATCTGCATTCCAAAATAAGAATGCATTTATCACTGACAAAGTGAATTAGTGTGACTAAAACTCAAATGAATCTTATTTCTACTCCCTCCTTGCCTTTGGAGTACTTATCTCATGTAATCATTTATTGCTTTTTAATTTTCTGCCTATGACATCATAAGCTAAGTAAGGGCACAATCTATATATGCTTTGTTTTATATTCTTTTCACAGTACTTACTACAATGTTTGGTTCATGATAAATTGTTAATAAGTATTTATTGGATGTGTGTGTGTGAGTGAATAAAAAAATGAGTCATACTTTGATCTCAGTTGCTAAAATAATTCACTATTAAACGGAGGGCAAAAATATTATGATAGGGAACTAAAGCCCACAGTAAGAATAATCAAATCATCCATCCTCAACGGAGGGTCAATGGCTGAGCAAGCAGTGTTCAACCTATTGGGAAATTTTAAAGTTTAGTCACTGATCAATCATCCTTTGGAAAGCACTTATTGAACACGTTATGAACTAGTTTCTGGGATAAGCTCTAGGACAATAATTCCCAACAGAAGCTGTACCCAAGCCCCACTCCCTTTCCCCGGGGTGTTCTGCAGTTTATTGGATATTTTTTGTTGTCATAACCATGATATTTGGTGATCAGGAGACAAGAATTCTAGATATCTTGTGATTTGTAGGGCAGTCCTTTGCGGTGAAGAATTGTTCCAGGTTCTACAGGGTTTTGGAATATTTTATAAGACATCCATGTATCATATTTCGTTCAATATATCATTGATTTTAAGATGTATTTATAACTGAGAAGGAAGAAATGCTGCAAATTAAATTAGGACATAATGCTTTAAATATAGTTTTGCACAACACACAAATCAGTCTTAACGGCTCTTGTTCCTTTGAAATTTCTTTCATCTACTCTGAGTGATCTGCAAATTCTTCTGCCTTCCGTTGCACAGAGTGGCATGTGATAGTCAATCCTTGTACATGTTTTGTTAAGAAAACGTAAGACAACATTTATTTGTGGTGTCGTCTTTGTTTTAATGAAGGAATGTGCTCTATAAAGCAATTAGATGTTTCTTTGGAAAAAATATTGCATGATGGTCATTCTTCCAATGATAAGTATTTTTTAATTTCAAAATGATGTTCCACTTCCCTGCTTTCATGCTGGTGAATAACTATTTGTTTCAATGCTTAATCATAGAATAATCTCTTTAAACAACATTTTATATAGCAATTAAACTCAACACATGTAATACCTAAAGCAGATAACTCAGTGAAGTTCTAATAATGTGAACCAAGGTGACCAAGTTTGCTCACCTTGACTTCCATCTGGTTGAAAGAGACTGTAAGAAGCCATTGACTATAAGATGAATTTCCTAATTTCAAAGAGGTTAAAATATGGGACAAACTGTGTCAAGAGACAATAGGTGAAACATTTATTATGTACGTTGACTTTTCTAAGAATGCAAATACAGTGTAAACCACAATGAAATTTACCCTTTACTTCGTTCAGAACTTACCAAGAGTTATTTATCATTCTGGAAAGTCAAGTCACTGATGGAAACGCTATTTGTGGTACAATATTTGAGTCTTACACCATATACCTATAATTGCATTAGGAGCTACTACATTCAATGTGATTCTTTACATAGTTGCAAATATCTGACTAATTCAAGTTTTGTCTTGTTCAAGGATTTAGTCTCATTCATTATAAATAATTTCCTTTTATTGCTCCCTTATACTATACTGAGGGCATTTTGTTGAATATTTTTTTTAGCACAGAATGCTGATTTATAATATTTATAGCACAGGAAGGGCACTTAAGACAGGCTGGGGAAGGGCAAGGCAGGGCTTCCTAAGGGAGGGAGTTTGTGAGCTGATTTGAAGAAAGATTTGGAATAATCCAGGTGAATGGAGGTCATTCCAGGTAGATGAATAAAGTCTTGGAGGTCTCAGCTGGCATAGCACTTATAAAGTTCTACAAACGGATCAGGAGGTTTGATTAAGGGAAACAGTAGTGTTTTGATTAGATAAGATGCCAGTTTGTCCATAGGCATTTATTGCTCCTTTCTTCTGAAAATACTTAAAAATAAGTATGACGCAGGGTTCAAGCAATCAAAAAGAGCTGCCAGCTGTCACATGGGAGCAGATTCCTGGGAACACTTTGCTGAACCAGTTGTGTGCTGCATAGTCCCTGTCACCCACTGGCCTCTCTAGAGGCCCAACACTTAGGGCTAGAGGACCCCCTTGCTCTTTAACTTACTGTTGGTTCAGCTAAAGGGAGGCATCAAGAGGTGTCAGGATCATTATTCTGCGGATTCCTTCCCTGCTGAGCTGAGGTTTGGCAGGGTCTGCTGTCTTTTTCCTAAGACCACCGCTTCCGTAGGGTGATCCTCTTCTATTGCTATGGCTCTGCTTGTTTGCAAAAACAGTTCACTTTCTTGCCTCTTCAGGCCTAGAGCAGGTAACAGCTTTCTTTCTAATCCTGATGATTCTGGGGTCCTGCGCCATCCCTTGTTGGTTTCCCTTAACCCTCTTCATAGCTCTGGAAATAGTCTCTTCATTAAACTCTTCAATGATCCTGTTTTCTATGTACCCTGTGTTTCTTGTGAAGAGTTGTGTGTGTGTATGTGTGTGTGTGCATGTATGTGCACACATGTGGGAAAGGAGGTTCCCAGGGAGAGGATATTGTGTCAAGTGGATACATAAGGAATTTGGCAACCCAATAACCAAACAAATACAAGAGTAGTTCTATCTCAAGAGCTGTGGTGGCTAAACTGGTGAACGTTAAATTATCAGTACTGGGTAGGAAAAAGATTACCTATAATATTTATCAGAACAGAGATACAGGAGAGGAAAGAGATTTTGCTCCCTCAAAAGCACAAAGCGTCAGGATGGTATATATTTCAGAATGTAAAAAGTAAAATCCAGAACAGAAAATGGTACAAATAAAGGAATTGATTGGCTGTCTATATATGGAACTGGAATCTCAACTCTTATTTCTATCACTATGTACATTGAATCAATAACTAGATGTGTAGCCTTCAGATAAGAGAGTGTAGGTTATTTCTTTGCAAGAATTGAACAGGAAATACTTGAGATTAAGGGCAAATGCAGGGCTATTGATTGAAAAGCTACATTCAAAGATGGTTGATCTCTGTTCCCGTATCCTTATCCAGCCTTCATTGCACATATTCCAGGCAGGAGACTGGAGAATTCTTCTCTGGAAAATAGAATGGCTTCAGGGAAAAGTCCTTCATGTATTGATGTTTAAGAATCCCCCAGTGAAAATATAGCTCCCACCCAGCCACCCCAAAATAAATCATGCCAGTGGAAACACCTCATCCATACATAGAAAGCTGCCTGTTAGCTTTTTAAGTTTTCGTTTTTAATATGTATTAACAATTAAATATCTTTAGACATAACAGTAAAGCCCCCTAAGTTAAAAAGAGAAACAAAATAAACATACTGAGACATACCCAGAGGAAACAAAAATAAAGCATAAAATAGAATTAACCCTTTCCAAATAAAAATTTTATAGCTCCAGTTAATATTTTAAGATTAGTGAGAACATGTTTTAACTATTAAAAAAACCCATAAAACTGCTTTAAAAATCAACAAACAGGCAAGAGGTCTTGTAAGTTAAAAGTTTTGTAGCCAGATTAAAAAAATGAAGGTTTGGAACATAAAGTCAAGGAAATTTCCCAAAATACAATAAAAACAGAGGTGGAAAATATTAGCGAAGATATTTAGTAAATAAATATAGGAAATTACACATCTGATTAAGCTTCAGAAAGATAGCAAAAAAGAAAATTGAAAATGGAAGAAAGTAAATGATGAGATGAAATATACAATATTTTAGAATAGAAGTATATAAATATCCAGATGTGGAAGCCTTACCAAGTTGCCAGTGCCAAAAATGAAAGTGACTGACACTTGGGCACCTCATAGTGAAATTTTAGCTCACAGACATAAAGAAAATTTCAGAACACAGGTATTAATTCCTTCTTAGTGTTATACAAGGTCACATGTAAAGGACTAGGAATCAGAATAACATCAGACATTTCAAAGTAAGTCTAGGAACAATGATACAGCAGAAGATGGTTTTCAAAATTCTGAAGGAAAGCATATCTGTCTATCCGCCCATCATCTATCTACCTGTCATCTATCTATCTATTATCTATCATCTATCTCTATGTATCTTACTGTGAACTTTATACTCAAACTGCCCATGAAGAGTAAGAACAGATGAAGACCTACTCAGAAGATTTACCTTCCATATCACTTTTCTTAAGCAATTAACAGAAGATGTGTTCCAGCCAAATAAGGGAATAAATCATTGAAAAGGAAAATATAGAATCTAGGAACCCATGTCTCCAAAAAAGGAGAGTAGCAAAGAGAAGTGCCCAGCTGAAAACTGTTCATCAGGCCTCAGGAGCAACCATCCCTGTTTGGAGCAGGAGAATGAAGGTCCCTTGATGGAGAGCTCCAGGAAAAAAGTAGACTTTATGGAATGCATGAAATCCCAGGTGGTAACTTGGAGATGAAGGGCAGTATTGAAAATAGTTACATGGAAATTACATATGCAAGAAATGGTTTCTATTAACACAATAGTAAAAAACTCTATAAATAGGAAATAATGTCTTGATAACTTTTTCTGTGCAGTGAATTATATTTCCTGAATCATATTAACATATATGGATTCAACTAAAAGTAGCTTTTAACTATATTCAAAGAACAGGAGAGGTGAGGTGGGAGTATAACAGCATGTGTGTCATCAATAGAAATCAATAGGTAATGTCTGAAATATTGATAAATCTAGATAGAGAAGTATAAACCTATGCAGCAGAGACTTCTAGTGGTCACTCAGTAGCTGTCTCCCCTTGTCCAACAAGGAGGCCTTGGCACATGACTGGCCGGTACAAGCAACGTTTCTCCACCTTTGAGCCTGGGCTGAAGTTTTGGCTAATGAGATAAGTGCACACATTTCTAGTGACAGCACCCAGAATCTCTCTTTAGGGACAGCATGCTCATGTGCCCTTTGCTCCTTCTGCTTTGGCTTTTTCTCCATCTTGACATCAAAACATGGATTTTACTTCGGACCATGAGGACAGGGGCCACGTTCTAGTAACAGCGTACTGTGAACTGGGAGAAGTCTGGCTCTTTATACTGTAAATTTTTATGTAAGAGAAAACAAACTAAAGCCCTCTTTCTCTTATTTGAGGCATGGCTTTGAGCTCATCAGAGCCAAATCTAAGCTGTTTCTGCATATTATGAGAAACATGGGGGTAACATCTAGAGGAACCAACTGAAATGATAAAATGTGGTTATCTCTGGAGACTACACTTGGCGCCAAGTGGGGACAAAGAAAGGAGCTGCTGCTTTCCATTATAAGCTTCAGTAATAATAAGTTGTGTATGAAATTGCTGCTTTTGTAGACTGAAATTGATTGAATACCAGTGATTTCATATGGTTCAATATAATAGTTTTTTTTTTTTTTAACCAGGTGCATGTATTGGTATGATTAAAACATTTGTAAATGCAAAAAAAGAAAGATGAGACTGGGTAAACAGACAGGAACCTAACCTTGAGGACCTTTTATGTCATGGTGGGGTCTGTGGTTTAATGTGATCAGATTTGGTGTTTTGGAAATAACTCCTACAGTAAATTGGAGAATAAATTTAGAATACATTTAACTTTACTAAATAATAAAAAAGAGGCATTTATAGTAATCAAGCAACAGATAATGAAGACTAAACCAAGGCTATTGCAAAGATCAGGTTAAGAAACAAATAGTATTATAGAGCTAGAACTGACAGAGCTGTGATATCAACCAGAGGAAGAGAGCAGGAGATAGAAGAGAGACAGTCCAACAACATGGTTAAGACCCTGTCTCTGGAGTCCCTTGGACTGAGTCTGTCCATGTGTGCCTTTGGCAAGGTTCCGTAATCATGCTGTGCTTCTCATTCCTCATTTGTAAAATGGGAATAATGATAATACATCCTTTTTAGAGTAGTGGTGAACATTACATGCAAGAGCTCATATGAAAAATGTAACAAACTGCCTGGTGCAGAGTAAGTACTGAATATGTGTTAACTGCTCTTTTTACTAGAGGTTGCTTCATCCATAGAGAAGAAGTACAGGAACAGGTACCAGACTGGGGAGTGGGAAGATATTAAACTCTATTCTGGAAAGAGGAGTTTTAGGTGCTGGCAATCCAAGTGGATTTGGCCAATAAAGAAGATTTACAGCATAGAAGTTGGGCTACGGATAGGAGTCATTGAGATCCAAGTAGAATTTGAAGCTAGGGGAATGAATTAGTTCTCCATCTAAGAACTGTATGTAGAATGAGGAGAGAGAGGAAAAAAGGCAGGAAGACCAGTATTTAAGGGAAAAAGAGGCTTCCAAGGAAATTAAGAATGAGGAATCAGAGGTTTGGGAAAAGCACTAGTGAGGAACGTTGAGAAGTAACACTTTCAGGCAGTGTTTTGGCATGCCCAGACAAGAGAAAGATGTAGACATGTCCATCGGCTTTAGCAATCAAAAGGGCGATGGCAATCTTGGTGGCCCAAGGAACCTGGGAGCCAGAGGGCAGAAAGCAGAGGGGCTGCCAAACATGAGGAAAGCAAACTGAGCCACTGGATGTGGACTGCTCTTTCTAGAAGCTTATCTGGGAATGAGAGAACTGGGAGAGATCTGAGAATGTTTATACATGTAAACAAATAAGGCTTCAGAGAGGAAGGAAAAAAAAAAAAGCCATAAGACAAATAGCATAATGAGACAGCAGGCTCCCTGAGGATCTGTTCTCTTTTGATTTTCCTCTTTTGCCTTCTAAGATAAGTAGGATTTGTGAATCCCAAAAGATGAATTATTATTCTTGGCACTTACTTATGTAAGATCTGTTTTAAAGCCCTCATGGGAGAGTGTTTTGTCCCGTTATATATCCTTTTTCTGTAGCTTTCTTAAAAGTAATAACAACATATGTAAAGGAGCACTGAGAGATAAATCAATCTGAAATGACATCACATGTCTAGGGATTACTCTTTAAGCCCAAACAGAAATAACTCTTTTTGATAGCTTTTCCTACTAACATGCCACTTCTAGGAAGAATAGGAAAGTGCTATGCTTCACAGTCAGAAATTTTTTTTTCTTATTTTAACTTCTCTAAAAAGGTAATTGATTTCACCTGTCTACGAAGGTAGATGTGTGTGTGTGTGGGGGGGCGTGTGTGTGTGTGTGTGTGTGTGTGTGTTTAAAAGACTCCTGGAGATTGAAATAAAATTCTTTATATGATTAGATATTTTTTGAACTTTCAATAAAAACAGTCACCAAAAAAACCCAGAATAAAATGTGATTTTTGATCTCAGGACATGACAAAGGGCATTTCTTATGGCAAGAAGTAAATGCATACAGCCAGGGGAAGGTGGCTCCCGTGCCGGGCAGCCTTATTTTGCAGCCACTATAAATAGAAACGGTGCACATAGGAGAAACAATGTGCTTTCCTACATCAGCATCTAACTGCTCCAGGAAATGATCTGCTATTAAAGCTGAGCATAAGAACTGAATGATTATTTTTTAATTATTTTGAATGCACATATTGCTTGACATGCAATGGAAAGGTTATTTACATGCCACTTTGAAAGAACTGAAGAAAAGCTCAAGAAGAAATTTGCAGCAACATGGGTGGAACTGGAGGATGTTATGCTAAGTGAAATAAGCCAGAACAGAAAGACAGATATTTCATGTTCTCACTCATATGTGAGAGCTAAAAAAATTTGATCTCATGGAGACAGAGATTAGAATGGTGGTTACCAGAGGCTGGGAAAGATAGTGGCAACAGAAGGATAAAGAGAGGCTGGTTAATAGGAATAAAAACACGGTTAGATGGATTAAATTCTAGTGTGTGATAGCAAAGTAGAGTGACTACAGTTAATAAGAATTTATAGTATAGTTCAAAATAACTAGAAGAGAAGATTTGGAATGTTCCCAACACAATGAAATGATAAACGTTTGAGGTGATGGATATCACCAATTACCCTGATTTGATCATTATACATTGTATGCATGTATCAAAAAACCTCATATACTCCCTAAATATATGCAACTATTATGTATCAATTTAAGAAATAGCAATGACCCTCGTGATTACGAAGCATACGTCCATCTAGGCAAGAGTACTATGCTCCATGTTCCTTGTTTGAATTCTGATTATGTGCCAGGCACTATGCTATGTGCTTTAATAAACATTTAACATTTCAAATAATTGCAATTCTATGCCATAAATGCTAGCATTATTACCCCATCTAACAGAGGAATAATTGAGACTCAGTTAAATGATTTTCCTTTGTTTTGATATTTTGTATGTGGGATTAAAAGCTACTAGTGGAGAGACCAGTCTACCTACCACTTTGAAACTGAGTTACATACTTGGACAAAAAAAACCTAAGATATGAAGAAAATATTTAGAAGCACTAGTGATTTGTTAAAAAAGAGTTCTTATGTCTAAAAATTTTTCCTCTTGTCTGAAAAATTCAGCAAAGTACTGCTATTCCGGTTGTATTTGCGTCCACATGTTCATTTATGCCGTCCGAATAAAATCTATTGTTACTCTGCAGGGTCTCTCATTTTATGAAATTGTATTCCTCAAAAGCTGTGGGCCAGTATTTTTTTTGCTAACTGTCTACAGCTCTATTCGAAAGGGGGCATTGACGTAAATACTGGATAAAGAATAATTTTATATTAACAAAGAGTATAAATGGCTATTTCCCAAATAAGCACACTTGTATTTAACTAGCTATACAAATAGGAACATGAGTGCTTCAAACCGCACGGCTAAGATATCAACTAAATAGAGTACCATGGCACGTAATGGCCACTAGAGATGGCACCACGCTCTGGCCGAGAGGATGGATCCAGACTTTGCCTAAGCCGCTTACAGCCCAGAGGCATGCAACTTCACGTGCTCTTCTTTCTATGGGTTATCTAACATAGATTTGTATAATTCCTGCTATGTTTCCATGGCTTCAGATCTTTTAAAGAATATTTTTGTAAGTTTCCTATGGTCTCCTAAGAAAGTTTAATTACTATATTCTCCCATATTTCATACTTGTTACTTTTGTATTATTTCAAAGTTACAGAAAAGAGGCAAGAATAGTATACAGAACTTCTGTTATATGTACTCTTACCCACATACACCAATTGCTCACATTTTGCTCCATTTACTCTATCTTTTTCTCTTACTCTTTCTAAATATATACTTGTATTTTTTTCTGAAAGACTTGAGAGTAAATTTTAGACATATTGTCTATTTTTCCTAAAGACATCAGTGTGTATTTCCCAGGAATAAGGATATTTTATGTAACCACAATGCAATATAAAATCAGGAAATTTAACATTGATACATTACTATTGTCTAATCAATGGTCCATACTCAAATTTTATTCATTGTCCCAACAATGTTGTTTAGAGTTATTTTTTTCTCAGTCCAGGATCCATTTTAGGATTATGTACTGCATTTAGTTATCATGTTTATTTAATCTGGAACTGTTTCCTCAGTCTGTCTTTGTCATTCATATCTCGACATTTTATTTTATTTTATTTTTTTTCATGACAAAGCCTTTCATTTAGGGTATGTACTTAAATTACTCAGAACCAAGGCTAACTATATTCACATTTCTATCACGTTATACCTATATCCACTCTATTTTTTTATATGAGAATTTTTACATAACTCTTTACCATGAAAATGAGAAGCATATACCTAAGAAAAGGGAATGGGCCTATGAGATCCCAAAATAGGATACAGGCCTGCAACAAAGCATTTGAAATATGTAACTCTCCAGAGATTTTACCATTTGAAGGCTGAAGTAATGACATGCATATCTTGACATTTTAAAAAGGGACAGGGTAGTTACTTCATAGAAAGTCCCGCAGTGAGGGTTTATTTGATGTTAACTCATGATTAGAAATTAGATTGTGCAGCCAGGCGCGGTGGCTCACGCCTGTAATCCTAGCACTCTGGGAGGCCGAGGCAGGTGGATCTTTGAGTTCAGGAGTTTGAGACCAGCCTGAGCAACAGTGAGACCCTGTCTCTACTAGAAATAGAATGTAATTAGCTGGACAACCAAAAATATATAGAAAAAATTAGCCGGGCATGGTGGCGCATGCCTGTAGTCCCAGCTACTCAGGAGGCTGAGGCAGGAGGATTGCTTGAGCCCAGGAGTTTGAGGTTTCTGTGAGCTAGGCTGACGCCACGGCACTCTAGCCTGGGTAACAGAACAAGACTCTGTCTCAAAAAAAAAAAAAAAAAAAAGAAAGAAATTAGATTGTGCATTTTTACCAATACCAAACAAATGATATTATATCCTTCTTCATGCTTCATAGCAGTTGCTTCAGATTCAATTAGCTCCATTAATGGTGATCTCAACTTTCATGACTCAATGAAGGAGGTGTCTACTGTTTCTCCTCTGTAAAGTTACCATTTTTCTCTTTGTAATCAATAAATAATCTGTAGCACATTCACTGATGACTCTTGCCTAAATCAATTATTACTATGATGTTACAAAATTGTTATTTTATAACTCTTGTCTTCTGCAGCTATTAACTAACATTCCACCACAATGAAGAACTTTCTCTTCGACCTCATTTTGTAAGTATGTATTAGGTAGCATGTGTTTTATATCAGTTGACTCATGGATTTTATGTACTATTGCTGTCATCCTTTTTTTTCTTTAGAAGAATATAGGTATTTACTCACAATTGGTTAGAGTTTTTGTTTGTTTTAATTTTAGAGGAATGCTATTCACTTAGCAATGACCTCATTCAACCTATCTGAAATGTTATTGGTGGTGGAAACTCGACATTCTGTAGTAAATTCACATGTGTTTGCCAGAATGGCTGATATGAAAGGTTAAATATCTCCATGCTACCTATGGTGTGGTAAGTAGAAAATAAATTCAGATGACCTCCAACTATCTCCAGATTCTATGGCTTTCATTCTCCCCACACTGATAAAAACAACCTGAAAAATAAGTCAAATGGCAGCATTTGAAAGCTGCCACTCTGGTCTGTGGGTGCATGATGGCTTTCCTGTTCTGTCCTGCAAAGCTGGCTGGGGCTCCGTGACTACACATCAGCTCTGCAGCAGTGCATTTCAATACACGGATGCATTGCTCACTGCCATTTTGTTGATAAGGCCTATGTACTATTGCTGTCATCCTTTTTTTTCTTTAGAAGAATATAGGTATTTACTCACAATTGGTTAGTCAGGAATAAAGCATCAGGTAAGGAGGGACTGTTTTTATATTATAAACTATGAGTCAATTATTTCTTCATTTTTATGACCAATGAATGACTAATTTCAAGTTGGAAGCAAATATTGATTCACAATAATGCTTATTAAATCCTTGAAAATGCTAAATGCAGTATAAAACATATTAAAGCCATGTTTCCTGTCCTCCAACAGCTCATAACCTAAGATGATAAGATAGTCATATATTCACCTGCTGCGTTACTTGCAAATTGGACCCAAAGGAGAGGAGCAATTAGGCTGTGAATGAAACAGTATCTTGCCTAGTCATTCTTAATTAAGTCAGCTTTTTGTTAAGTAGATGATATTTGAGAATATTTTGGGGAGGGGCAATTTATTAGAAGTGGGCCCAAGGGATATTTTTGGGTGATAGAAATGTCCTATATGTTGATTGTGCTGGTGGCCACATGAGTAAACTCATTTGTCAAAACACATCAAACTACATATTTTAAATGGATGGATTTTAATATATTTAAATTATACCTTATTTTTAATTTATAAAGCAAACCTAGAAATGAATATAAAGCCAACTAACTGATAGACTATTGTTTAAAGAATATAAGCTATCAATTCACAGAAAATACAAATGGTCCTGAACAATATCTTCTGATGCTAGATTTCTCTCAAAATGAAGAAAATGCAAATTAAAATAATATGAGATACTTTTTTTCATCTATAAATTTGGGGAAAATAATTGATAACAAACACATTGTATAGGAAAACAGGCACTCTCATACTTAACTTGTTGAAGTATAAATTGTTATCATTCCT
>CM052441.1:52077199-52121070 GCA_028533085.1 Varecia variegata
CCTAGCACTCTGGGAGGCCGAGGCAGGTGGATCTTTGAGCTCAGGAGTTCGAGACCAGCCTGAGCAAGAGCGAGACCCCGTCTCCACTGAAAATAGGAAGAAATTAGCTGGACAACTAAAAATATATAGAAAAAGTTAGCTGGGCATGGTGGCACATGCCTGTAGTCCCAGCTACTCGGGAGGCTGAGGCAGAAGGATCGCTTGAGCCCAGGAGTTTGAGGTTGCTGTGAGCTAGGCTGACGCCACAGCACTCTAGCCCAGACAACACAGTGAGACTCTGTCTCAAAAAAAAAAAAAAAAAAGTTTAAAAAAGAGTTTAAAACTGCCAACAGTTTTAACAATTCCTAGAGTACAGAAATAAGAAATTAGCAAAAGACTACCTGAATCAAAGCAGAAAAATCCAATTAAAGTGGACTATTTCTCATGAACTATTTTCAGAATCACAGAAATAATTAGAAATAAAATAATTCTTTTTAGTTTAGAACATTTTAAAATTTAATAACTGTAAGAAAGAGTACAGACATGGTTCTTCTAGTTTAACAGGAGAGGGATTCTCTTTGGGTCAGACAGAATTCAATTATTTTTTTTTATTAATGTCCTGAAAGGATATCTGAATATATAGTTAATTTGGGTATTATCAAAATGGATGGAACAAGGAGGTAAAAGTTATCATGTTCTTTTATGTAATAGAAATAGAAACAGTACAGAAATTATTCCACACCTATTCTGTGTACTGCATAGTTAATGTAAAAAATAAATCTCTAAAATAATTTGAGAACATTCATATATACTATGTAAAATGCAAAATTATCCACTGTAAGAGACTCCTCAAAACCACACTTCGTAAAACAAGCAAAAAACTATATTATTGTAGTAATAAACACGTATTTATAAGTATATTGAAGAACAATTTATGTGCTCAAATATATGTAAAACATATTGTGACAATCATTTTCTTATTTAAAAAAGAACTATTATTAATATGCCAAGTAGATTAAAAGATACTTTTTCTCTTAAGTTCAAAAATGGCATTACTAACATCACACAGGTTTTTGGACTACTTTTTTGTTTGTGGTATTAAATTTTGCAGTGATTTTTAACCATCTGTGATTGGTATTATGCATATTTCATAAAGGCTGGCTAACTTTACAATGTGCAACAAAATGTTTCTTTTATTAAAGTTATAGTAATTATGTCAGTTTCGAACCCATGATTGAAGCATGATCACATTTCACTTAACCAATGCAGCTAGTTTGTTCCAATATAACATTTTTATGATTTTATTAAGTAAAAATTGAACCTTTGGGAATCATACCCATTATCATTGGAGCAGAAATCCGTTTTTTTATTTTTTTCCTTTTTTGCATATTCTCAACACGACAACATAAAATATTTGTTAATGTGTATACTTACCTATATCAGCAAATACAGTTCTTGGCCTACATTGTCTTTTGCTGCTTCTTTCTTTTCACTTCTGTAGCCATTAACCAAACATACTAATATTACTGTAGTAAGAAACCTAACCCTAGGAAACTTGCCTTCCTTGGTTCTATTCCACACAGAATCATTGGCATAATTTTCCTCAAACACTGTCATAGTTCTTTTTCTCCTTTATTTAAGAACAGTTGGTAACATTCTATGGCATGTTGTGTATACACCTTTTATCCTAAGAGTTAATATTCTTCCTTCCTCTGACCCTTTCCCTGTTAGCAATCTCATTCCTCCTGCTCTTTGGCACAGTCTCTCAGCTACTTCCAAGCCATCTGGTTGTTACTAGCACATGGTATTTGCTTTTAGCTACTTTCCTGCCTGTGCAGATGTCACCTTTGAATTACTGCGAGCCCACTGCTTCCTGAGGCAGCCCGTTCCATCTTTGGATAGGTTCATTAAGAGAGCTTTTCTCTTTACTATATTAATCAGCTATGTGATTTTTACATTTCTCTTTGTTTGCATGTCAGTCTAAGGAGGTCTTCTTTCTTAGTTGTTTTGCATATGTGTGGTTATGTCTACAGTGGTGCTTTAAGCTGTAGGGAAAGATCTCTGCACCTGGCACTTCTACATTTTCATGCCTGATACACCCTCCAGCCACCCAGTACCACAACAGTGTGAGCTGTAACTTTGGGCATAGCACATGCTTAATACATGTTGGATGTCTACGCTGCCTTCTAAACACAGAACTATTTATATTTGAAAGTATATATAATTAATTATATCTGTCAAAAAATAGTAAAATCTCTATCTAGGAAATAATTCTGTGAATTTTAATTGTAAAGATTGAATATAAGACTGATCATGTGCACATTCACCCACCCCCCCACACAGCAAAATTCCAAAACATTACCAATTGTTTAACTAAGAAAACAAAACATGTTGTATGCATTTTTATCTATAATTGGTTAACAAAGAAAATGTTACATGTTATATATCTATCCAGACTTCAAATGGCTAGGTTTGATATATGTGTAATGCACTAATATTTTCTAGATCATAAAACAGTTGGTATATTTAGTTCTACCAGTGAAATTTCACATAATGCAGGGAAAATATTGATAGTTTTGCTTGCATTTCACAATGTGAATATGAGAAAATACCTTGGCATTGTTAATCCAAAAATACAATTATAGTTTTCAAAAAGTCTATGTAGCCTGAACTTTCATTAGTATCTCTAAATTGTTAACATCCCCGAATACCTTTGCTTTTAAACTACTTAAAAAATTTTTTCCATAACAATTTTAACTGAATCTCCTGTGATGCTATTTTAGTCATTGTAATCAACTGTAGCCTATAATTCAATTTCAATCAAAACCTTTACACTTTGCAATAATCTGAGAGTAGACACTTATAAATACGTTATATCTATGTGGGTTTCTTCTCCTGACCTCCCTCTACCCTGCCTAAGAGATGCTATAACCAAGTGTGATAACTGACCATGGAGACCAGAGGTTGCTTTCCATTTGTCCCAAATTATGTGGAAAATATCATCCAGGGGCAGCTAGGTAGGGTCCTCACCAGTTGAAGTCTGGTCTAAATTAGATAAAGATAGGGTGACAGACTTTTCACTAAGGTTGTTACTTCCTTTGTGACCAATAAGCACTGACGGATTGGTTGAATGACTGTTGCAGCAGATTGCAGCTGGGGCATGGTTGGCTGGGGGTAAGGTGGGTGGCACAGGTGTGGGGGAGCAGTGGGGAGGGCTCCTCTACAGCCCACATTACTCTATTGTGCTGCTTTGCTGGTCCTGAATTATCAGCAGTGAATTATTCTTTTTCAGTTCTTATTATTATTAGATTTCTTTAAAGCCCACTTTTATGTCTGCCCATTAATCATCTATGTAATTTTAGAAGGCAAAATGCATGAGGCACAGAGCTAATTATGCATTCTATTATGTCTTTAGATATCTGGATGAAAGTCATGTTCCAACACTCAATCCCTTCCCTAAAACTCATTTCCACAAGTGATGATTTAATGATCTATTTACTTTAAAGGTTTGCCTTTGGGGACAAGGATTATCCTGGTTAGCTCCACTTGAAAGAATAGACTTTTATTTCACGGAATCTGTAAGCATTTAGAAAAATCATTGTGGGCTTTGAAAATACATTTAATACAAAATGTGTTGAAACCCATGCTCTGGCTACCCATAGGTAGAAATGATCGCCTTATACTTATGCAGAGTATGAGAGCCATAGGTTCCACAATTTTCGAATTCCATTGATTAAACACGGGAACCAACCAGCTGTGGAAACAATGTGTATGCAGGCAAATTGCAGCTTTGTTTTTCAATTCTAAAGTCAGTAGGTGTGAACACCAAAAGAATGATTAAAAGGTGACACAATTCTTAAATGTGATGATTGCTAATCACTTCCCTGATCAATTCACTTCTACCATTTAGCCAATCTATTGCATTATATATTACTAGCTAGCTAAGAATGCAAACATTAGTCTCATGTATAACTCTCAATTTGGTCTCCTAGTTTTTCTTTTACTCTGCAGGTTTGAAAAAACATCATTTTCAGTAATTACATCCACAACTCCTAGGTATAAATCAAATACTTGATTATGAAGAGATAATTTCCTATGTTTCTAACAGCAGAGTGCAGTATTTTGCAAGAAGAGGGCCCTTTGTGATTTAGCATATATTAATTTCTGTTGGACTGTGCTTTTTTGTGCCCTTAGAATACAGTTCTATCAGAATGTGTGCAAAACTCTTCTACTATAAACTTTACATTAATGTTTTCTAAAATTTAAGTCAAAAATACGACATCAACTGGGTTCTAGATTTAGTGACAACAAAGGCCAAGTGGATTACAGGTGAAGAAACACCGTCTCCTTCTAGACGTCAGTGTCCGCCTCGGAGCCACATTTGCGGCAGAAGATTTCGTTGTTCTGGGTCAGGAAGCCTTGGCCCACCAAGGAGACAGAGCACTTCCCACAGTTAAAGCATTCGCTGTGCCACTGGCGGTCTTGAAAGCAGATAAACTTGGCACCTCTGAGACCTGTAAAGAAATTGGAGGAAAAGAGTCATCTATCCTTTCAAGGAATAGATTGAACATTCTATCAGGTAATTCTCTAGAAACTGGAGATACAGCCATGGGCAAGACCACCCAGAGGCAAATAGCCCTGCAAAGAATGCTGCCCCCATCCCTGTGTCCAACTGGGAATGTCATTCCTAGGCCAGTTCCACCTACGCCACCCAAGCAGATTCCCAGGCAAATTCTGCCATAATCTACAGAAGTAGGTAGAATCTAGATATGAAAACCACATATTTTTGGAAACATAAGGATTATCTAAGATAGATGAGGAAATACAGTGTAGTACAGTGGGAAGAGGGCATAGGTTTTGAAGTCAGAGATATCTAAGTATGAATATTGTTGCTTTTTCTCTCTGTGTGACCTTGTTTTCTTAGCTGAAAAATAAAGATAAGATGAAATAAATGTACATTTCCTAACCTGGTGTCTGATGTTTTAATGACTTTTAGTTCTCTTCTCTTCCTTCATTTTTCCATGCTTAATTTTACATAGAATAAGTCCCTTGGTCATAGGGTTTGGAACACGATTGCCAGAAAGCCCAAACAGAGGATTTCATCCAGACTGTCACACAACCATCTTAATACGATGACCTTATTACCCTGCTCAGAGACAACTTCAGCTTAGGGTTGCAACAAAGATCTGTGAATCCAATCACTCTAGCCACCGAGGCCACACTATCCAGTGATTAGTTTCTAAGTACTTCATCAGCCCTTACCACTTTAACCTGGGCCTCACCTGAATCATACTGTTTCTTTAAAAAGTAGTAGAATTTGAATCTTCAGTGAGGCTCTGATCTCTGTCTCTCTGACTCCAAGGTGCAGTTCAAGAAACTGATTTTGAGAAGTTGTAGAAACAAAGAAAAGGTCTAGGGATTGGGAAGAGGTTGAGATGCCGTAGGCTTGAATCTTTATTTATTTGACATATTTTCCAAGTGATCTTAGTGCTATGGGCTTCCTCTGATTTGCTTATCATCCACAGAGTGAGGCTAAAATAGTTCACGTGCTGATTAGCATATAATTTCCAAATACTCCATTTGAAACATTGAAGCAAAAAGGTGAATAAGCATTCTATTTCAGATAAACTCTTCTTAAATATGATAACAACCTCTTATTTCCATCCTGAAAACCTTATTTGATATCTTTATATATAATTTAGTGGTTCATGGAGAAATTTGCATCAAATTCCTCTACTTTCCTTGATTAAATTTATAGCTTGCTTATCTGTGATGCTATCATCATTACTTTCTAATACGTGTAAATCAATTGTGTACCAATTAATTCCCTTAATGTTATTCAAAACATTAACAAGCTGACTACAAGAGTAATGTTCTATATATATATATATAAATCATGTCTGTTCATAAAACTAGTTATTTCACATCTAGCATTTTGATGCTTATTTTTTTATTTTATTAGTAAAACTTGTACAAATGGCAAATGTAATTCTTCTAGAATTTTGCAAAGAAGAAAAAAATAGAAGCATCTGGCAGCAAGACTTTAAGAAAGGACTGACTGAACATGTGAGATGTTTGTAAATTGTTCCAAATTTGGATATGTTTACTCTCTTAGGTCATGAGAGTTATTTGCAGTAAGAAAGCTATCCAGAAAACAGGTCTCTGGTGCCTATTTTATCTGTTTTCATAGGTTTCTGACAAATCAGTAGAATAAGAGCTAGCATTTGTTGAGTGCTTGAATATGTGCCAGTCACTGGTCCAAGTCCTGTGTATGCACTGCCTTATATAGCCCTCACCTTACCTTCATCGGGTAGACATTAACATCATCTCCCACTGTGCAGACAAAAACTGAGGAATGAAGAAATTTAACCACTTGCCCAATTACCCAGCTAGTAAGTGGCAGATCTGGGATCCAAGGCCAGGCTGTCTGTCTTTAGAGCCTCCGCTTTTAACCTTTATCTTTTGTAAAATATATAATCAGGAACCTTAGCATCTCTCTTTGAAGAAACTACATTTGAAACTCCTTTTCCTCAAAATAAACAGAGATGGAAGAAAGCTAATATGTGATCCTGTTCAACTCCTCTTTTTGCAAATGAGCCAAATGAGGACCTCTGTAGGTGAGCTATGTACACAGGGTCACACAGAAGTCAGGGGCAGAGGAAGACCCAAGTCTTTTACTCCCCCAGTTCAGAATGCTTTTCACTAATCAACCTGCTTCATTTATCCCCGATAGTTTGAGAGGTTAATCCTATCTTAAAGGAGGAAGAAAAAATTTATACCTGGAAAAGTTATACCTGGAGGCTGTACAAATGAAGCAAGTTCATTGTGATGGGTTTAAAAAAATTACACCTGATGATTTATAGACAGATTTAGTTAATACAAAATAGTATTTTGAAAACATTCTAACACAGATAGCTTCTTTTTAAAATTCATTTTTAATTGGCAAATATATATATGAAGTATAGATATAGCATAATGTTTCGATATATGTATACACTGTGGAATGGCTACATCAAGCCAATTAATGTATTCATTACCTCACATGCTTATCATTTTTTTGTGGTGAGAACATTCAAAATCTGCTCTCTTAGCAGTTTTTAAGTATTTATGATACATAGTTACTATTTAATAACTATAGTCACTATGTTGCAGGATAGATCTCTTGAACTTATTCCTCCTAACTGAAAATTTGTATCCAACAATACAAAGCTTCTTAAGGTGATGTAATGTTTGCATGAATTCTCAACTTTCTGAATGTAAATATATGGCAGTATCAGAATTTCCTATGGTACAATAGCTCAGATAGCTCAATTTTAAAGAAGCACTATTGCATGGCCTATAGATACCTAACAATCGAATCAAGATATATTAAAGTGAGTTGGAAGGCTTTGCAAGCATTTCAGTCCCTGGGGTCTCAATCACAAAGCCAAAAGAGGATTAAGATAATTATGAGATGTTCCCTTTAGAGTGACTATTCTAAGTTAAAATGTAATACTGCATTTGGGTTACTTTTGGGTCAGATCTTCTGTTCTTGATCATCCTCATGTTTTTGTGCAGAACAAAGTTATTTTTCCATTTGAACTTTAAAAAGCTGAGCTCAGTGATCGAATCTAGAACAATCTATCAGAAAATTCACTTAGACACATGAATCTGCAATGGATCAGAATTGAAACTCAAGTTCAGAGCTTGTGTAGGCGTTCTGAAGATTGGTATTAGTTACTTGGGTCCCCAGAGAACTTTGAAACCCACTTTGAGTTGTTTAACTTTCTCATTTCCTCATTGAAGCCCCTTTTTGTTCTGATCCAATTCAAGATAAGTGTTGTTGTTGAATAAATTGACTGTGATTGCAGATTTTACTAAGGAGATTCTGGAGCTCCAGCAACTGTTGCATATCTGGAAGTCCCATTTTCTAACTAAATTCAGTGGAGATGGTGGTTTGTTCTCTTGGCTGTAGGAGTTGCCTAAGGCATAGAAGGCAGGAGGCAGAGTGGTTTAGAATATAGGTTCTGGAGCCCAGTGGACTGAAATTCCTAATGCAAGTCCTTGCAAGACCTACCCCCCACCAGGAGGTGACGTAACTGAGCAAAAGAGACAGGGTGTGAGGAACAGAGAGGGCACATCCCATGCAATGGGATAGCCACCCAGCACCATATGACGGTGACCCTGCTGGAGAATGTGGCAGACTCTTCATTTACTTTTGGCTACAGAGATGGATTTTACATTGTTTCCAAACATGTGCAGGCCAAGCATAACCCACCTGCTGGCCAGATGTAGCCCATGGGCCAGTGTGAGATTCTGACAAACATGGTGCCCCTGGATAGACAAACAAGACCATGCTGTTTGTCCAGGTGACTCCCTCCCTCCCTTTCCAAGTCAGGGGAAGCCTGCCAAACTGGGGTTTGCAGTGCAACTCTTTCCTTTGGTTGGAAGATGCATGAAGTTTCACCTTTTATTTTCTTATATATTTGAAGATGAAGGAGGAGGAAAGAAATAAAATAATCTTTAATTCTATGTTATATAAAATGAAATATAATTAAGAATACCAGGGATGGAGAGTGAAAATACAGTGCTGCCACCTTCAGTGACTATAAACTGCCAAAAAGAATAGCTGCTGGGTTTCTCAAGTGTCATGCTAGCTCCACTTCCTTTATTATAGGATTTTAGAAATGTCTCTGAGGAAAATATGTATTTTTTACCTTGAAAACCTATTTAACATGGATCAATTTATCATTGTGTTATTTTCAAACCGTGTCACATGTATTGTTTTTCAGTAAAATGCTATCTTGTTTTCTTTCATCTATTCATAAATGCGCTTTGTAATTGCAAGTGAATAGAGAGAAAAGAGAATAATACATTTGTTAGAAGCATCTTAAAATGAAGTTTAATTAATTCCTGACCTATGCTACCTGAATTATAGCTTCAGATGTTCTGTACAATAGTTGCATTCAATTAAAACCTTTTCTATCTTAAGGATGCTTGGCCCTATTTTGGAATTAAGGAGGATTCTGATTTATTAGTAACCCTTCCTCTCACTCAAATCCTTAATGAAGCTGAGAGCAGGTCTCCTTGTGAAGATCTTCTCTGACCTCTCCACTCTTTCTGTTCTCCTTCTTTCTCAATCTGTTACTTTACTGAAGAGTCCACTGCCATTAGGTTTAGAGTGTAATTACCCGTTACAGAGTATAGCCACCAAAATTATACCCTGTACTTTCCTTGAGGGGGTCCGTGTTATATTTATACTTATATATGAACATCCAGTTATGTTTATCTCAAAAAGAAACATAAATGAAAGATTTCCATTTCTACTTGCATTTCCTAAATTATCTAGACAGCATTTTACATAGTCCTAACTGTCTCATGGTGTGATCATATTGAACTGAAGAACTCACCAGTGATAGATTTGGAACAGGCTGCACACTTTTTGGCAAAAAGATGCTGGTAGCAGTCCATGCAGAATGGATAATCATCTCTGGACATAAACTCTTCTTCACAGAGCTCTTTCCTACAGCCACTACACAGAAAACACTCTTTATGCCATAGCTGGTCATGAAATGTTATCCCACCTGAAGTTATCACCTACGGAAGGATCACAAAAAAGACAATGTCCATGGAAGCCATTACAATTCAGATCATTTCATGATTCTTTTCTATGTCCACAGCTGATGCTTTGGGCTACTGTATCATCTTGTGTTAGGATGTTCTTTTCCTTAAAAACTTCTGTTTTTTGAATCAGTGTGAGAAGCCAAAGGCTATAGAAATTACCTAGAACAGTGCTCATTTCGGCAGCACATATGCTAAAATTGGAAAGAAATTACCTAGAACTGGCAAGAAATGAAAATTAGTCTAATTTTTCTCCTACAGTGGAGTGGAAAAAAAGGTAGGACCATATTAGACTTAGGGAAAGAAAATCAAGTCCCTGATTCACTTCCTCATATTTCCCTGACTTTTCTTATTTTGGTCTTCAAAGATCTGCCATTAGAGCTATTTTCTATGTCCATATCTAACTTTCAAGGATGCTAAAAAGTTCTACTTCTTCCTGAAAGCTTTACACCGGGTCCGACAATATCCTGCA
This sequence comes from Varecia variegata, assembly GCA_028533085.1. NCBI lineage: Eukaryota > Metazoa > Chordata > Mammalia > Primates > Lemuridae > Varecia > Varecia variegata. The sequence continues at coordinate 52,087,251 of CM052441.1, forward strand.
GTAGCATCCCACAATGGAATTGGTAAGCACCATCACTGGCTAATAATCATTCATTGTACTAAGTGATGACCTCTTCTGAATATTCTCAGCACCTCTTAACTGTAGAGACTATAATCCTTCCACCTGTACAGATGAGCAACTACTGAGGGTTAGAGTCATTAAGTTACTTGCCTTGGCCACAGAGAGTTAGGATTCAAACCTGCACAGTCTGACTCCACAGTCTGTGTGCTTAACCATTAATATAATACTGAGTCAAGGTTACTTTGCACAGATAAGCAGTTGACAAGTCTTCCTTGAATGAATTAATAAATACCAAAGGACAAAAAGTCTCTGGAAAGCAATTCCAATATTGCATCTAGCAATGGGGTGCTATTGGATCCAGGACTCGAAGTAAGGAACATTGGTTGTACATTGAGCCTTAAGGTATGGCATGATAAGATTTTGCCAGAGATGGTTATTAGTTTTCCATGAGATAATATATCTTTTTCTAAATCAGTTTAATCAAGGAATTCTACTTTTTAAAAAGGTGAGAAATCTTTATTAAGATTTTATGAAGATCTTTATTATTATTAAGATGGATAAATATTGGGAAAATATTATTGTGAAGCTATCTTTAAGTCATATCATCTTTAAAATCCATGGCTATTGAGCTTCTGGAGTTGCTGTAGAACCTGGAATGCGTTCATATAAATGTCTTATAATTACTAAAGCAATGGGATATCTGAGATGGTTCCTATAACTTTTATATTCAAAGTAACTAGTTAGTGAAAATGCAGAGCCTATTTTAAGCCATCTTATTGTTTACAAACTCAGAAATGTTGTTTGTGATATAAACGTTTGAAAAAATTATTGTAAAGATATTTTTAATCTTATAACAAATACCTTAGAAATTAAAAATATTTGATATAAAAGTTATTTTTCCCTAGAGGAAAAAAGCATACTATTCTGCATAAGCAAATGGGAAGCATGATGGTGTGTGTCAAGGAAAGCAATTTAAAATACCCCCTACTGACTTCAAATGCTTTACAGCAGGCACAGGAGAATTCGTGATGCCTTTGATTTGTTTGGTCTAATGATTAGCAGGCAATGCTTAAAAGATTTGAAACTTGAAAAATGTATTCACAGCAAAATAAAACTTGATATATACACCAAAGACTGTTTGATTAGGGAGAAGAAACTCTGGAACATTAAAAATAGTTGGCTTGTGATTCCTACCTTTTGAAGAGGTAGGAAGGTTAGCATGAAGTCTAATATCTAAGTTTGGTTTTTGCCACTGATTTATCCCAGGATTCAGAACAAGTTTCTTTGCTGACAAAGTGGCAGCAATAAGGATTTTGTGCTCATATGCGACAGACAAAGAATCAGAGAATAATACATTTAACTCTTTTTGAACCCTGAGGAGTTTGAATTGAAATCACTTGTAGTTTGAGGTCACTTGTTTTAGTAGAACAAAATCTATGGGAAAAGATTCTAAGGACTTGGTTGTCAATTAGTTTTTGCTTTTTTATTTTTCAATGTTTGGTCTTTGCTTTGGGTTGAAAAAAATTGTTTAGCTTGGATCATCTTGATCAAAACCATTTATATCCTAGCTTTCCTTAAAAGACTTGTGGTTTTAAAAATGAAATAGAAAATAATCTGGCATGTCATGATCTGTCTACTACCCAATATAAATATTTCATGAATTTTTGATGACTTCAGATCATATCCTAAATATAGTCAGGCTCCTATAACCTGGGAAATGCCAGCGCTTTGGCCCAGACAGTGTTCAGCACTGATGTACTAGAGAAGTTACTTTCTGAAACTTTTATAGCGTTGAACGAGACTTTATATTGTGTCCAATAAATGATTTTAAGATAATTCTCATAAGTCTCATTAATTTGAGCTTAAGTCTTTAAGAAATGAAGCCTAAAATTGGCCAACTTAGTTGTTTCTCAAAACAGTGAGATGAAACTATTCATTTTATTTCCAGCATGTTTTTAAGTTCATGTCATTGACTCTGGTAGTTCTTTGGAGCTTCATTTGTTACAGGGTCATGGGGTTTGACAGCTGCTTGTAAAGTCATTTTTCTAAGTCAGTGTTTCTGGTAGAGTAATGGAGGTCTCTGGGTATAAGATGATTTCATCTCATGTTATTAGCTATTGTAATTCTCAGTCATCACTATAGTGTAATTTAATAATTATAACTTAGGATAGTGTACTGATGTCTCTGTAAATACAGTACTGGCATTGTTAATAAGTGTAGAAAACTACTGTAGGTGTGTGTATGTGTATGTGTATATGTACCTGTAGAGAGTAGTTGTGAGACTTCCAGCTGTCCAGACACACATATACAAATGGTCTTAAGAGATCTGCCAAAGTAGCCCATGGATCAAAAATACTTAGAAACCACTATACTAATTCAGTGTATTTTCATGATTCAGCTTTCTCATCACAATTCATAGTGTCATTTCAAACTTATGATGCCTCACAGGTCAAGGATTCCTTCCAGAACATCCATATATATTTTGTGGGACACAGATAGTCTTCATCAAAATGATAGACATGAGCTACTTTTTCACATTAAAGCTTAGAAGATAAAAAAGAATTGGACAAAGTTTACTTCAAAAAATGACTTTTTATCCTATTAGAAAATGGATTTTGCATGGAAAACCAAGTCAGAAGGCCCTACATGATGCTCTAGAACTGGAAGTGAAGGCACTTGCAGATCTTGGGCTTCTTTCTGTCTTTGCATCCACTAAATTTCCCTCATGATCTTGGCACTCTCTTGAGCCTACCCATCTACTCTTGGAAATACTAAAGTGTCAAGACAAGGAGACATTTGCATTGCTGAGACATAACGTGAGGAGTTAAACACTCTGTTTAAATCAGTTGCCTCAGTCATTCTGTGAGGCAAATCCATATTTCTCCAAAATAGTTAATATTGAATAGATCAAAAATTATTTTCCAAGAAACATTCTGTATTTAAAATTCAAAGATAGATGTGTGCCCTCTCCCAGAATATGTGAAATCTTGTATAAAAGCAGTAAATGAAACTGGAATATCAAGTCACTTGAACTGTTTGGAATATTAAATGCATGCGGGTGGAATTTTATGGCTGAAAAAAAAAGATGGTTATCTTCATCTTGTGACAGATAGTGGTTGTGGACATGTTGGAATTAAAAACTAACATGAATGTGTAAATACAGATATGACATGATGGTTATATATGGTGCTGCTAAAAAGCAATGAGCTGGAAGTTTCCACAGGCTTCATCCTCTTTAGATAATTACCTTCTTACAAAAGTTGCAGTACTGAGCAAACTGCTTCTCAAAACACAGCACACAATAATTGCCGCTCTCTTTGGAGATCAAAGGCTTTGTTCCTATTGGTTGTCGGCAATGCTCACACACAAAGCAGGTTTCATGCCAGTAGTTTCCCTTAAATTCCATTTTGCGGGAACCTGTACTCCAAAAGTAAGAACCTATTAGTACACGTCAAGCATAATTTTATTTTAAGCACACATAGATCAAATTAATTAAAAAATAGTTTTTTAAAGTTAGGTGATAAATGGTTCTTTTAGAAAAAGTATTTAGTCAGTTTCAGAAACATCATCTGGGAGGTTAATAGAGCTCAGCTGTGATGGTGGCAAATCGCTCTTTCACTGAAAGTGCTTTGAAGCCCCTGCAGAAGCCGCACTTTGGAGACATGGAAGTGCTTTCAGTAGAGACTTTGAATGGCTGCATGTGGTTTAGATAAATTAAGCCATAATCATCATTGCAGGGATATTAGAAATGCCCAGGTCACAACTCCTGAGATTTATATTGTGCAGTTATGGGCTCCTAAAAATTCTTTGAATCCATAATAAGAAAATGAGAGAGAGAGAGAGAGAGAGAAAGAACGAACTATGTTCTTATGCAGCTGTCCATAGGGATTGAGAAGAGAATCAAAATATAGAGAATTAGTGCTTGCTAAAAGTGGAATGATTCCCATGGATCCTTGTCTTCCTTAAGAGAGAATAACAACGACTGACCCTCAAACCGGTTTGCATTGAACTACAAAATGACAGTTGGCCCCGATCTCCTATCATGAGTCATTCTTTCTGCTGTCTTTGGTTATGCTTAGGGCAGGGTGTTTAATGTAGTGTTATGGGCATGAATTTTATCATTATTCTATGGCTCAGGTTCTGGTTTGAAATGTTTCTATAAATGAGGTTTTATGCAAATACACAGAACACTGTAATTTACCTATTCAAGAATAATGATGAATGATCTTTTTATTTCTAAGTACACTAAAGGAGCTCAAGATAGAATAAAAAGGAGGACTTTCTGGAAACCAGGATATTGTGAGCCGCTGCACGCCTCACGTGCTGGCACTTGCTGAACTGCCTCCCGGCTTCACGGAGAGCCCAGCGCTCCCTGGAGACTTACCGGGCATGATGGTCTTCTTGCAGTGGAAGCACCTGGAGGAGCACTCGTTAGAGTAGCAGTCGGTGCACAGCAGGCGCTCGTCCTTGGCGGCAAAGGGTTTTTCCACCAAAGAGTGATTGCATTTGGTGCACTTGAAGCATCCTTCGTGCCAGTGCCGGTCTTTGTAACAGAGATCCTCCGGGACAGTAAATAAAAGTTAATTAAATGTGTTTGTGACAAAACAGACCATTTTTATGACAAAACTAAACACTCCTGGGCCTCCAGTGCCAGTAGCTTATGCTAGTAGCTTGAGGGAAAGTTGTTACTGATACTGATACCTGTAGAGAGGACACCACCCTACTAAAGTAAAGTCAAAAAAGAAATGAGGAAGAAAGGAAGAAAGAAAAAAATAATGGGTATTGTAGGAGTAATGGATTTAGTAGAAATGAGGCTGATTTTTAAGTCAGAAAACACAGATTTGAATCTTTACACCTCTCATTATTTATGTATTTATTTATACTCTTGTCATTCTAGAAATGACTTAATATTCTAGCTATGTAACTTTGGGCAAATAGCTTAACTTCTTTAATCTTTAGCATCTTAAACTACCTCATAAGATTATGTGAGGATTAAAGCATATATATTTCATAGTGCTAAGCGTAGTGACTGGAACTTAATTAATGGTAACTTTCAAGATCCTTATATCCAGTAGCAAGGAAATAGTGTTAAAAGTCAACACTAAATGAAAGGAGGCATTCCAAAGCATTTATTTGCTATTAATATGCAGGAATTCTGTGAACTGAGATGAGACCTACCTTGGAATCTGACTCAATTGGTTCTTTGCATTCCTCACAATAGTTAGAAAAGATATGATCATAACACGACACGCAGTATGGATTGTCATCCTTCAGTACATACTTCTTCCCAAGAAGCGACGATGTACAGTATTGGCAATCAAATTGAGCAGTTGTCATTTTGGTTTGAACCTGTGAATAAGAAAATCATTCATGTATATAAAAGCAGAATCTTATTTATAAGATAAATGATAAAACCTCAATACAATGTGAGTGAAGCACTTGAATGAATTTATATTTTCTGAAGTAAAAATCCATAATTTCCAAATTTAGGAAAATATGCTTGTAGCCATGGTGACACTTGGTGTGATTTAGGAAAGGTTATTCTTCCATCTTGGCAGTTCCTGTGTATTTTGCTAAAAAAAAAAAAAAAAGGCATCAAACCAGCAGCCAGATTGTGAAAAACATCTTGTATTCATCATGAGCTAATGTGGAATTCAATGAGAATATGGCATGTGTTGAAATAGGATGGTTTCACCTCAAGGATATAAACATGAATGGTTGCTAGGGCTTTTACTAACTGTCATCACTTACTATTTTGCTGTAGAGTCTGGAGGCAGAGTTCGATGGAAATAACAATAGTCTTTTTTACTCAAACTTAAATAGAAATTAATAATCAAGTACATTGTCATTTTCTAATTTATTATTTTATTCCTCAAATCTTTAATGGGTACCTAATAACGGCTCTGCACATTAATCCTAAAGTCTTCCTGAACTATACACAATCCCCTGGGACATTCTTCTTACCTGTGGCTTCAACCACTCCAAATATGCTAATGACTTCAAAATCTCTTTTTCTTGCTAGTTTTAGTGTCCTGGACATCTCCATTTATTTTTAACAAATTTTTATTTTTTTATTATGTTTTTAGAGACATTGTCTTGCTCTATTGCCCAGGCTGAAGTACAGTGGTATGATCATAGCTCTCCTGGACTCAAGTGATCCCCGCCTCAGCCTCCTGAGTAGCGGGGCCTATAGGCACACGCCACCACACCTGGCTAATTTTTCTTATTTTTTGTACAGATGGGGTCTTGCTGTCTTGCTCTGGCTGGTCTCATGAACTCTGGCCTCAGGCAATACTCTTGCCTTGTTCTCACAAAGTGCTGGAACTATAGGCATGAGCAACAGTGCCTGGCCAACATCTCCATTTAAATATCCTATACAAAGTTGGCCAAATAAACTCCTCAGCAGGTAGGATTCCACCAAGTGCTAGGTCTTTGTGATTATTGTAGAGCAATTGTCCAGACATGGAAGTACAGATAAAATCATCAGTGGTAGAAAACAACATTAGGTGCTTTCAGGCTCTAGAGCCAAAGTACCATGTATATGGCATAAATAATAGCAGCAACTATTTCATTATAGCTATTAATAAAATAGCTAGAATTTATTTGCAGGATTAATTTCATTCTATAATATGAAAGAAAAGTTAGTATGAAACATAAAGCCAATGACAGGATAAGGATTCTGATCATGTTGTAAATTTAGGAAAACTATTAAGGAATAAAACATATAGATTCAAAAGGTTTTAATTAGGCATTGAATATGAATTTTTAATTGTTACCAAAATTAGTAGCACTGATTTTCCTCAGGAAATGAGATTTGTCATCTCTGGATTTACTGGAATGTATTAGGAGCTTTGAATATTTTCTAATTCTCTTCCTCCACATTTATTTTAATTTTAGGAAAACCAGAAGATTAAATTATTATGACGGTTTTTATGGCATTTTTGATGCTAGTTTGTATTTACTACATTTGAACTGTTATTCTCACACATTTTTCCTTCTCTTATTTTAGTGAGGAAGTTCCCGGCACAGTGCCTTGCTAAATACACATTGCTCTTAAACAGCAATATTTGTTCTTCACTAATAAGTAGAGGAAAGACTGAGGATTTGGAACATGTGGGTCTTTTCCCAGGAAAAACGAAAATTCAGACTAGAAAGTTCGTAATGGAACATGGCCCAAATTATCTGCAAGGAACATTGAATTCTCTGTTTGATTAATTCTGCAGAAATGTCCCTTCCTAGTGAATACAAACACACTCAGAGGGTTACTAAGGGCTTGGAGACAACAGGAAAATAGATTTGATTCCCTTGAAAAGTTTAAAAATAAAAGTTTTGTTCACAAAGTGTTTATCACTTAATAGAAATAAGGTATGTACCTTTAACTTTCATCACTTAATATGGAAAATGTCATTTTCATTATTAATATTTATTTAGTTTTATATGTATATAATAGCACCATGAAGCATGGCCTACTAGGGGTTAGGAACTGCCAGGCTATTTCCATTTTGTGAGGCTTTCGGTATGTTATAAAATGAAGAAACAACAAAAGAGATTACAAAATTGGTAATATTTTGTTTATTTTAAACAGCACATTAAATATAATAATGTTAAAATACCTGTATCTCATTGGGTGATTGGGTCAGAAGTCTAAATATAATATAAGACAAGATAAGATGGTCCTTCCCCATTCCCGTTCCCATCCTAACTACACAATAGGCCTTGCTCCATAGAAAATTCTTAACAAAATAGACCATATTTCTTCATTTTTTAAAAGAAAGTCACTTCTTATTCCATCCTGTTTTGTAAAAGCAACATCAGGGAGTTAGGTAGTGTAAGAACAGACTTAGTCTAACATCTTAAAACCTTGTGATTTTGCACTTATGGAACTATGTTCCATAAGTGAGAGGAAGCATTTGGTCCAGGTCAACATTTATTGAATATTTACTCACTGGTATTTGAACTCCCTACCCTCAAGAAGTCTAAATTCTCTTAGTTTAGGTCCTACTGTAGTAATAGTGAATATAATTTGAGGTAAGAGAACAAACTGAATATTTACTCTCTTCTTGGTTGGAAAAAATACACTAAGACATTCAGTCCTCATTTTCAAGAAGTCTATTTAATTATTGAGCTTTGAATATGTCCAGATAGAGTTTCTTAAAAATGGAGGTGTTATAATTATATAAATGATACCACATTCTGTTAGAACCATGTAGAATTCATAGGAAACTAATAGAAAGAAGAGGGAGGAGAGACTTTTCTAGGAAGAATTTAAGGAAATTAAGCTGTTGGAAATCTGGAAGGAAGAAAGGAAGGAAGGGAGGAAGGAAAGGAGGAAGGAAGGGAGGGAAGGAGGGAAGCTCTATCTTGATTTATTGAGGAAGGGGAAAAGACAAGTGAGAGAATGGCATAGGAGCTCATCTGAAGTTAGGAAATGGTGAGTCTTGAGAATAAATTTTTTCACTTGGGTACACTCAGGATAAAGACCTTGAAACTTAAAGCTTTTTAACACATTGACTACCACACTATAAAAACATTTTTTCCCCTTTGGGGCCACGGTGTTTTATTATGAAAATAGAATAAAAACTTTGAAAACAAAATGATCCTTTCTAATTTAATAAAAACATTGTTTTTTTAAAATTGTTTTCTGTGTGTGAAAAATAGTTGAAAAATAGTTCTTGCAGCTCCGGAGGTGAAGAGATGTGTGAGTTACATATGCTTCAGGAGACTCTGGACTCAAAATTAGCACGAGTTAAATACAACTCACATGGCAGTTAATGTGTTAAAGCTGTTTAACCTCTAATGTAAGTAGTTCTAAATAAGGAGGGTGCAGGCAGAAGAGGTAAGAGTATGAATTTTTCCAATCAGATCACTTTTTACCACCTTATTCTTTTCTAAACATCATTCTATACTTTTCTTTGTCCCTAGCATTAATAATTTTAAATGCTCAGGGAATAACTCTGTGTCCAGAGGAGCAGGCCAAATGGCTTTTTTAAAATCATTCCCTAACAGGTAAAACTGTAGGAAATATTAATAGGAAGAGGACTATGTAATTCTTGCCTCAGTAATCCCCATCTGAGTGTTAGTTTGTCAAAGATATTGGGAAATTTTTGCTTTCAAAGATTTAAAATCCTTGAGCAAAGCCGATTTATAATTATCATCCATAAGACTATTTTTTTTTCAGAGACAGGGTCTTGCTCTTTCACCCAGGCTGGAGTGTAGTGGCGTCATCTTAGCTCACTGTAACCTTGCACTCCTAGGCTCAGGTGATCTTCCTATCTCAGCCTCCCAAGTAGCTGGGCCGACAGGCACATGGCATCATGCCCAGCTAATTTATTTTATTTTTTGTAGAGGTGAGTCCAGGCTGGTCTCAAACTCCTGGCCTCAAGCAATCCTTCCACCTTGGCTTCCCAAAGTGCTGGGACTACTGGTGAAAGTCACCACGCCCAGCTCATAAGAACTATTAATATTAACAATGTACCCCAATTGGTTAGCATTCATGTTTTCTAAGTGTGAACTCAGAAATACTAGTCATTCAACTTGGAATATATCACTTAGACTTTCTCGTTGAACTTCTTTTGAGGTCATTCTGCAATTGATACATTTATGCCCAGAATTTTTATCATTGCATATTGGGATTTTGGAAGATTGATTCAGAGATGCACTGATATATCAAAGAGCATATGAAGATAAGTAAATAGCTCAGAAATTCAGTGGCATGAATGGACTTGGCTTTGCTTTTCCAGTTCCATCCTTTAGATTTTAGATTTCTACCTAAAAGGAAAGTTTATTGGTAATAGTTTCCATAGCTGAGAAGGCTGTTTCTTAGGTGTTATTTTTTAAACCAGAAATACTTCTGTGTCAAGCTGTATTTTATGGTGAGTTATTGATGAGAAGGCTAATGCTGTGAGCAATATATCCGCTTACATTTTTACTATCCTGAGCAAAATAAAGAGATTCACAAGAAGTAGACTTGAGAACATGTCAAGGGGAAGAGAGACAAGAACTGCCATGCCTTATATCTTTAATATGCTCTTGTTTGCAAGGCATCACACACCATTCATTTATTCATGCATTTGATAAACATATAAAGTATATGTTATTTGAAAAGTAATTTGCTAACAGTTGTAAAAGGCAAAAATAGATTATACTTACATCCCATCTGCAGAGAGCTTATAATCTAGTAGGAAGAGTAAGGACATCTTATAAATCATTAAACAAAAGTTAGAAAGTGATAAGGAGCAATGAAAGGTTATAAGCATTTAGAGCAGCAGTCTGAACACTGGGTACACTTTAGAATTTTAAAGATTTCCAAGGTTCACCCCTCCCCCAAACCAATTAAATCAGAATTTCTGGGGGTGGAGACTCAGAATAAGTGTTTTTCAGTTCTCAGGTGGTCCTAATGTCCGGTGAGGGTTGAAAACCACCAGTTTAAAGAGGAAGGACAGTTACTTTCAGCTGGGAAAAATTCAGGACCAACTTGAAGACGTGGCATTTGAGTGAATCACGTGGTAGATATTATGGCGTGGCTTTCCCAGAATTGGTTCTATCCTCCTTCTAGTTTGAGAGGTCAGAGATCTAAAAGCATTTCCTGGACCTTCCACCAAGTGTTCAGGATACAAATTTGGCTCTGCTAAAATCTGAAGGTGAGTGTGAAATGAAAGACCCATCCTTGTTGCTGTTGATGCTGGCAAGCTGGGTTGTAGAGATGTGAGTGGTTTCTACCCATTCAGAATGCCAGAAATTGGTTTTCCAGGGTCCAGCAACTAGAATTTTGGCTGTGAGAGACAGTTGTGGTGGTAGTATTGGTGGCAGCAGCAGTGAGCTCCTGACATCTAGATCACAAGGCAGAATGAACCGTGGAAGTGGGCAAAGGGCAGTTTCCACCACCCTTGGAGGAATATTAGAAATACTAACAATTATATTTAGTACTCCTGTATGTTTCCTGAGTGCTGGGTACTGTGTCAACTACTGAGTGTGGATTGTCTTATTTAATCTTTGCAGTGATTTCCTGAGGAGGTCTATTATTATTACTCTCATTCGACAGATGATCAAACCAGAACTTAGAGAGGCCAGGATCACTTGGCTGATCAAAACGCTGGATCTAGGGTTCTACACCTGTCAGAACTGAAGCCCAAAATCACAGCCAGTGTAAACCTCTCCTTTCTTGAAGATGTGGGGAAGGGCCTGTGAGATGGAGCCACAGAATTGGGAAAGGGACTTATTTATACCTGTATATGTGAGGCACCCATGGAAAACAGTCAGTAATTTATTCTAAGTGGCTTGCAGAACACGAGAAGTTAAATATTGGAAGACAAGTTTGGAAAGACTTACTGAGGGGGACAAAGTCATCAACGGCTTAAGTTTCAGGCTAGAGTTGAACTTTTTCTATAAAAAAATAAGCATTGATGATTTAGAGTAGGTAAGTGTCATGTTTTGAGCTGAGAGTTATGAAAATTAATTTAGAAATAGTGATACAAGAGATTAAAGGTAGATATACCATAGATAGGAAAATTAATTAGAAGCTCATTTTTCAATATTCCATTTAATCAACAAATATTATGACTTCTATATAAAAAGTGTTCTTTTATGTGTTTGGGGGGAATATGAAGGAGATTCAATGAGATATTTCCCTTAAGGGAAAATCCATTAAAGAAAGAAACCATAAGAATAAAATGTATGAATAAATTTACTTTAACAAGTAATTATATATATAATATATATTGAACATGTATACATATAATATGTGTATACATATTAACTTAATATATTATATTATATATAATATTACATTATATTATATATAATATATTATAATAATAAATGTGTATACATAAATTATATATAATTATATATTTTTAATACCTATATATGGAGAGAGAGAGTTGCCCAGACTGTGAGAGAAAGTAATAGAAGAACACAATGATGTATGCACTCTTGGCATTCTGAGAAGCTAAGGATTGATTCCAGTTTGAGGGATGAGAAGGAAGTTAGGAATCAGGGAAGGATGGAAGCTTTTGAGGTGTTCAAGTTGGAGGTAATGGTGGCTTGATTTAGAAAAGAGGATTATGTGAAGTGTCCCAAGATTATGTGTGGGAATGAAGATGCAGTAGGACTTAAAAAGTGATTGTATTTGGGAGGCAGAAAGTCATCCTAGGATTTCACATATGGGTTCCTAGTAGAATTAGCGTGCCACTAATAGAAGATGGGGACACAGGAAGAGAAACTAGTTGGAAGACAAGATTAATTCAGATTTAGATGTGTTGAATTTGAGGAACTAGACTAGAAGGGCATCAATAGAAGAGTGGACTGCTAAGGGAGACCATTGCAGATGCAAGAGAGAGGAAAGGCAGACAATAAATTTATGTCACCTCTCCCCTCTCCCTTTTCTTTTCTCTTCTTTTTCTCTATATTCAGCTACAATGGAACTGTGCAAAATAAGGACATGGTTCCAATATACGTAAATTTCAGTTAACGTAGCATTGTGCAAATGAAAGACTACCTATATATGTCTTATTACTTTCCTATCATAAATTACAAGTTTTTAAAGTAAGAGGGTTTTTTATTTTCTTATGGTGGAGTGGAAGTGTACTAGGATATAATTTTTGCATTCTGGTTTCCAATAATGGCTCTATGTTGTTGTGTTTTTGAGGAATTTTACTTCTTTGTATTAATACTAAACTTGAGAGTTGAATTACCATATATTCTTATTCTAAATACCAATTGCAAATTACTACATTGATTTGATTACGGCTTTTTGTTTTCCATGGAGATAGGTAACGCTATATAAAATAATCACATTAATTATATATCTTAAAATATAGGTTATATATAGATGGTATTTCAGGTTCTTTTATCTCTAATACATGATCTTTAAGTTTTACTAAATAGATGCAAATAATGCCATAACCGTTACTTTTGCATATATGTAAAAATGTACTGTTCTTTAATTTAGAGTCTGCTGGGCTTTCTGTCTTAACTTTCATCAAGTTATTCAAAGTAGTTTCACCTGTATAAATATATCTATGGTCATCTGGGACTGCTGCACAACTATTTCAATTGCCCGTTCAGGTCTTTCATTGATTTTTTAAAGTAGATTTGTTTCTGCTTTTCTTTAGGGAAGAACTTGGAAGAATTTAAATCTAAATGGTATAAAGAATATTAAAATGCTCTTGGGAAATGTTAATGCAAAATGTTGAAGTCTTTGAAACTTGTTTGACTGATATACAAAACTTGGGCAGAGACAGAGACTGGATGAAGAATCTTAATTTGAATTCTAATTAACTGGATTTATCTTTGGTCATTTTCTCATTTAGGATCTGAATTTGAATTGTTGCTCTAAGGGCAGGAGATGGCTGATGGGCAGTCAAGGGCATTTTTAAAGCCTCATTGAGCAAGGTATTCTGCTCTATACTCTATAAAGGGTTATCAAAACGTCTACAGTACATATTTATACAATATACCTAGTCTTCTAAATATTTCAACCATTTTTTCTTCCTGTACCCCATACATATGTTTATGGCTTACCACATCCTATTGATTTCACCTTAGAAGCATTCTTTAAAACTTAGTTTAGGCCCTCCTCATATCTCTGATGGACCCTAGTGGTTTACATTGAAGATATTTTAAGGATTTCTTACTCTATTGAATGGAGCCAAGCACATTTCTATTACATAACTTTGTTGAGCTTCTCCACTGACAAGCTCAATTTCCCTGGGAAGTTCCAGAACATCCTCCAAAAAAATCTTTCTCAGACTCATCTGATTGTTTTCTTTCTCTGGTGAAAAACTTCTAACAGCTCCTCTTTGACTATAGAATAAAGTCTAAGCTCAATTACTTAGCATAGAGACCCTTTACTACCTTCTCATCTCTACTTGTCTACCTCCAGCTCTTTCCCAGCCCTTTCTCCAACACACACGTACCCCCCTAAGCTTTAGCCACTTCCAGTGATCCCTATTCTTCAAATACACTTTGTCCTTTTATGCTTTTGAGCTTCACACATGATTTTTCTTTTATCTCTATACATTTCTCCTTATTACTCATCTACCTTGCCCAATCTGATGATTCTCCTCATCAATCAAGGTCCAGGTAAAAATCCTTCTCTTCATGGCATTCTCATATCTCCCAGGACAGAGTAGTTGCTCTCATAGCTCATACTTATGTCTATCTTTCTGTTGCCACATTTTATAACAGTTGCTTCATCCTATGTGTGTCTCTCTCACTGCATTGTTAGCTCCTCAAGGGAAAGGATGTTGCTTACTTCATGTGTGTATCTCAGGAGGCATAGCAGGATCGGATCTCAGTAAATGTTTTATGGTGGAATAAATGAATGAATGAAAATTTACTGTTGTCTAAGAACCTGGAGTCCAAAACCAGTACTAATGAAAACACATATGCAAAAAGGATTCTATCAATATCATAAGGGATAAAGAGTTAAGAATTTTCATGTTGTATATTCACTTGAATAGTGAATTAATTCTTACCATCTGTGTAGCAAATAAGTCAAAAGACTGAGAATAAATGTTAAGGAATAGAAGGTAAAGCCCTAAGAGCCCACAATGGCAGGGAGAGTTCTTTTACTTTCTCTGCAAGACAGCTTAAGTGCCCTTTGAATACCAGCTGAGGAAATATCAAAGAATCAGAAAAAGTAGGTAGATAATCTGTTGACATTATTAAAGCCTTTTTCTCTAAACTTGAGGCACCAAATAACTTCTACTGAACAGTTTTTAAACTGTTTGATTGGACACTTCAATTCTCTGTTGGGACCTTTCTGAGTCTATGCATATGACTTTGGAGACTACCATGTCTACCAGGATTGCAAGGCCATTGTCTGCTGACATCTACAAGGTTAGCTGAAATGGTTTTGGTGTAATGAGTGACTGAATTTGACAAAATTTAGGGGAGTTAAATGAGATATGTGAGAAAAATAAATCCTCCAAATTCATAGTCTGTGTAAACTAGGTCACATGGGATAAGTGGATGTTCTACAGCCAAAAAATTTAAAATTCACATATTTTAAAACTATGAAGGAATTAGGATAGCTAGTAAATTGGTTCTACTTTTAGGTTTCTCTTTCCTTTTTTTCCCTGGTTCTGAGGGTGAGGTTGAGCAGACCTGTGTGTACTTCCTTATTTATTTTTTTGCTGGAAACAAAAGACATACATACGTAGAAGAGTATTGGGTTAAAAATCAGAAGCTGCAGGTTCTTATGCTAGTTGCTTTTGCACCAGCATATAATTTGTCTACTGTTATGGAATGGAAGCCATTTAACTTTTGTGGCCCTTCCTGTCTTTAACTCTGAAATGAGAAACACATTAGCTGCTTACGATCCCACTTAAGGATCAAATGAGATGTAAGAATGGCAAAGTCATGGGTAAGTCGGCTATAGGTGTAGTTGGTTTGATGGAAAATGTGCAATTATAACTGTAGTTCACATTCTGAAGAAGGAGGCCATTTCCCCCTCCCTCAAATGTTACTTTTAAAAAACTCAACAAACAATCTTAAAAATAACTAAAGCCATAACTTCAGACCATCAATCAAAAATAACCTAAAACAAGCATCATAGAATGGTGGAGGAATGTTTGATATTAGTCTCTAGGGACATATTTGCAAGCCCAGTTTGTTGGAAGCTGAATGTCTTGTGTGGAGGGGTCAAACACAAATTCTCCTGAGAACTGATGAACTACTCTCCCATGAAACAAAACAGCTGACTAGAGCTTTCCATCTGGTTAATTTGTTCTGTGGATATTAACAAAGCAAAGAAAAACAGTGCTTCATATGATTTTCTTGGAGATTACATTCAGAATCATGTAACTATAGCAGGTATTACTGAAATATAGATAAAATGCAGTTCATCATAACATGTAAGTATAACAGTATTTTATCAAACATTTTATTCTTTAAAAAATAAAAATGTAGGACTCTTTAAAAATACATAGGTTTAATACCATCTTTTATTTTTTCACCCTCACTGAAATATAGAAAAATTGTCAAGACAAAGAGTATTGCCCTTAAAAATGAAATTGAGTTATCTCTCTAGCTCTCTGTCTATTCAGATTTCAACTTTATGCTTTCAAATCCATCATTAGGCTTGTCCTCACAATTTTGATCCAAAGAAACCACAACTATTTCAATAGATATAAGTTGAGTCTGCCCTTCTACTCCCTGCAAACTTGCTCTGTTATTCATGCAAAAGGTGTTCTGGAAGAGCAAATTCAGCTCCTGTGTTGCTTTCGGGTCTCCTCAAAGGCTTGTTTGAGGATCTGATTTAGTGCCAAACTTTAGTGTAGACAAAGACTGAACTAAAAGAGATAATTTACCTAAAAGTACATAGCATAGGCTCAGCACATGGTAGAAACAGGGTAAATATTTCTAGTACATAAATCCACAAATCAACCCTATTTCCTAGAGATGGAGTCTACGAATGGACACTACATATTTAATATTAAGGTGAATCTACAAGTATTCCCCTCCTCCTGTCTATGCTTCTTGGAAAATTCAGCAAGTACTCTGTAAAATTCCTTAAGGGTTTTAATTGTGTCATATTCTTTTTCTTCTTTTCTATTTGGAGATCACCCTCTTCATCATGTCCGTTAACTACTACCAGTATCTGAACACTGGTAGCTGTTTTCAGCAGTGGGGAGGGAGCTCCACTGGTTCATCTACTTCACACTATTTCTACCTGCTTTGCCTTTGCATCTGATGATGTATGCAAGTTTATCTCACAAGAAGTATGATCTACCATTGTGGAAACTAAGTCTATGAGGAAAGACTAAACCTGTAACCCAGGCTCCATCTGTAATATGTGCTAATCAGCTGAAGAGCTTCCACAGGGCCAGGTATTTGGGGGGCATAACATCACATAAAAAATTTGCCATGGCCTGGAGGAATGCGCTTTATCAGAGAGGAAGGACATTGCTTCTTGCATCTTTCTTTTTCTATTCTTGAGTTCAATATCATGATTTATAAAGACATTATGAATTGGTTACTATAAAACCAAGAAGGTTATTTTATTTTTCTGGGTTTTTAAAAATAAACTTTAATGTCCTTTAATAATGAGGAATGAGAAGAATCAATCCCCACTCAGTTAATTCACCTTAAATGGATGAAAAATATATTCAATTTAAACAGTGGCTTGAGAGAAGGTTTGATTAGCAACCCTGGATCCAGGAATTTAGAGGAACTATGTAAAGTGCTCCAATCACCACACTCCAATCCATTCATCTCAACACTATTAATCTTGAAAAACTGAAAATATATATTCCCCACAATGTAGGAGAATCAAATAAAATTATTTTCTATGATTTTTTAAGACAAATGTTTTCATATGTAAGAAATAAACAGTTTCTTTTCTAGTAATACATTGGGTAGTATTGGAAACTGTCCAATCAAATGAAGAATGTACTTTATGTGGAAGGTGGCCAATATAAAATGATAGATCAGGTTATATATGCTTTATCTAATAGAGCCTATAAGGCAGTTTTTTAAAATCTATGATTTACCTAAATGACAACCCCAGTTAAACAAATTAGGAAAAGCTCTCAGCTATTCAACTAAAAGTAATAAATAAGATTTCACAATCAATCACATCATTCTTTCCTGAGATTATGCCAAGTCTAACCATATAATGTATTGGCTTTCATTTATCCTGGTATTAATGTGTGTTATAGATTCTGCTGGTTTATGACCTCCTTAAAGTTCATAAACTATAATGATAAAAAGAATAGCTCATTTCTGGGCCTTCTAAAGAAGAGGAGCCTGTCAACAATTCTGTGTCACTTTTGGCTTAGACCTTTTTCAATCTTAAGGTTTGTAAGGGCACATTTATAAGATGTACTATTATGATATGCTTCATGAAAGCCCTTTGTGTTTCCCTTAGATTTTTCCCATATTCTACCTTGTATTATAAATGTTTTAAGGCTTATTATATCCCTTATAACTGAAATGTAAGCTCATTGAGAGCAGCCAGTATGTCTTACTCATTTCTGTGCTCCACTTGCAGCCAAGCAGCACCTGACACATACTGGGTGGTGTTAGAAAATGTCTAGGATAAAACTGGTGGTAATTTTTAAAGGATTTCTACTTAATTGAAAGTGACAATGGTTCAAAGCCAAGAAAACACGCTGTACCACTTCCAGGCTTGGAGTGTTCTGTTGGGAGATGTTGTTATGGTTCCATAGTGACTAAAAGCACTCTAGGTAAGAGTGTAGTGAGCACCCTTTCCTTGACTTCCGAGAAGTCTCCGGATACATTGTTTCTTTTCCCCTGACCTAGTAGGCCAATTCAAAGGATACAAGTTAACCTATCTCTTCGCAAATCTACCAGCAGTTTTGCTGAATGGTGTAGGTGCGGAGTAGGGATCCACTGTCTCTTTAGACCTTTTTGTTCTGTTTTCAAAAATAGTGGTCACTGTAGTCTTTAGACTCTTACTGAGTCTGCAGAGGGCTGGGAAGGGTAGTGTTAGACCTTTGATGACAGGAGGTCTCCCTGGCCCTTCACAGAACTAGGGAGGCCCCGACTGCAGGCACTTCTGTGAAGCCCAGAAGCGTGTCACCAAGGGCTGGTCATAGGGCACATGTGCCCCTTGTCATATGCATGAAGTTTCAAATCTACCTCCCAACTATTAACTCCTAGTTGACAATTTCTATGATTTTCTGGGGATAGGTCACAGTAACATTTTATAAAACCACTCCATTATTTGCATCCTCTTAGGCATTTTGACAATATCTAAATACATTTATGTAACATATAGGTTACATGTAAATACAACCACCATGACATTTATAATTTGCCTAGCAAGGTAGAACGTTGGAAATTATATTCATAGATGGTGCTTTAGAGCAAATGAGATAATACATATTGAAATACCTTAAGAACTATTATGAGTTAGACAAATATAAACATTGCTGATGAAGAAAGTGTATAGAATGAAAAATGACAAAAATTTAATAATATAAGAATTATATTATTAAGAATAATGGTGCTGTAACATTTTGTACTGATCAAAATCAAACTTGGCTTCCCATCAACTGACGTTTAATCTAAAAATACGTAGAGTCATTCTCGAAGAAACCACAAGAAAGGGTGTGATTAAAAGACAAGGAAGGTAGCAAGGTTTACTTTTCACTGTATAGCCTTTTATACCTTTGGAATTTTGTGCCAAATGTATTAGTTGTCTATTTCAAATATTATATGAAACCATACACATAAAAAGAATGAACTTATTTCACTTGAATTGCTTGGTTTTTTTTTTTAAATCATGGAATGCAAGAACTGGAAGAGAGAGGAGAGATCAGTTTCAAGTCCTCATTTTACAGATATGAAAACTAAGTTCCAAAAACAATATCTATACAGAAAAATATCAATTTTTCTTCCCAGAAAAATTAGAAAAAATGGAATAATTTTCCAAATAAAAATTTGTAAATAGTAGCAAATACCCACATTTCTAATAAACATGAATTTTTTTTTGGTCCGAAGAGAAATAGTTTTATTCATAAACCAAACTAGTCTTGACTCTTTTATATTTTCTGTAAATTCTGCTTGAAAATTGAACAGTTTCTTTTTTCTTATTTATCTTGCCCCTCTCCTATGTCACTAGAAGAAACTTTTACAACATTCTGACTAGAAAACTTCTTAGTGAAAAACACAGGTTCATTAAGTACATTTTCTGTGTCCCACGTTATTGCAAGTAACAATTCTGCTAGTTGTCTTGCCAAAATAACTCCCATCCTCCAAAGTGAGATTATCACAAGAATGGAAGAATAGGCACCACATGTACTCGCCATCAAACTGACACTGACTGATCAACACTAAGGTGCTCACACGGTAGTAATTTTCTTTGGGGGTAGGGGGGTTGGGGGTGGGTAAACTCACAACTAATGGAGTGGTGAGCATTGTAGGGGGGAAAGGGCACATCTCAAATCATGGTTGGAATGTGGCAAAGTCATAACATGTAACCAAAATGTTTGTACTCCCGTAATTTCCTGAAATAAAAAAAATAAAAAAATTAAACAAAGGCAAAAAAATAATTTCTTCATTGTACTTCAGTGTATACAATGAAGAGATTATTATTACAACCTGAAAAAAATAAACATGAATTTTAACAAGCTTCTTTTTAAACTAGATTACAAGTTTGCAATGAGTGACCTATTTAGGACCAAGTTGTTAAATAGAAGTGAAAGAAATTTTCTTTAAGATCAGACAAAATTAGATGCCAGTTTCGTGCCTCATTTAAAGTCAACTTCCATTTATTACCATTTTGAGCATTTTGCACAATTTGTTCCTCAGCTTTGTTCTTTATGACCTCGTCTTCTCAAGAAGAAAGAAAGAATTAACTTCTACTTTGAAATAAATTAGCTGTACAACCAACTAGTCTTTTCTGTAATGGTTTCCTGAAAATCAAATCTCAGTTGTTGGAACAACGAAGAGGAGGAGAAGGAGAAAGAGGAAGGAGGGTAGAAGACCAGAGAGGAGAACTGTAGGGAAACTCAGAAAAAAGAAACCCCCCATGGATATGGTATAAGGTAATTAGAGATAAAGCCTCTTAGTGCCACAGTCATTTTGTTATATTTCCTTCCCTATAAAAGCAGACTTCTAATCCAAGCCCATTTTTCTAGAACCACTAAATCTAGGAGCTGGGAGGGATTTTAGAAATTTTCTAGTTTGGTTTATTATTCTCATCTAACAAATGAGAAAGACTGAGTTCAGAAAGGGAAATTGACTTTCTTTCTTTTTTTTTTTTTTTTAAAAAAAAAGCTGACAAAGTAGTTAGCAAAAGAGCTTCAACCAGAATTCAGGTTTCTAGTCTCCTAATAGAAGCCATTTATTTTGTTTTGTTTTGTTTTGTTTTTCCATGTGTTTGAAATGACAGCTTTGGTTACTGCTACAATTTTTCAAAAATAGAAAAAGATGAAAACCCTCCTTTGTATCTGTCCCTCTGGGTTTTAATTGCTGACCAGGTAACAGCCTCATATGCATAAACACAGAGGTTCAGTGCATGCCTGAAGCCAGGCTGCCTCTAGCTACACAAAATCAAATAGTTATCTTCAAAAGGATGTACAAATCCCCTCCAACATTCAAGGTGACTCAATTTCTACTTGCTTTTGTTTATTATAGTTATTATTGGATTACTATGGAGTTTGGGGAAAAAAGCCCAAAACCACATTTGGGTTTATTTTCTGGATCCTCACCTAAAGCAATGAGTTAGTGATGTGCGTACATGTGTGGTGTGTGTGTTTGTGTGTGTGTGAGTATTAGTGAGAATGTGTGCTGTGTGGTGTATGTGTAGGGGGTGTTCGGGTTGGAGTTGGTGGGTGAAGGTTGATGTTAACTAGTTTTTCCAGTATTTATGCTTGAAGCAAAATAATCTACATCCTACCAGAATGTTATTTTAAAAAGTACAAGGCAGAACTATATCTACTGTGCTTTGGTGATAACACTCATCAATAATTACCAGCTACCTTTTTTAACATTTTAAAATTGGTTGTTGTTGGTGGGGGGTGGTGATCATTTGGAATTTAAAGCCAGCTTTAATTTAATTTAGTTTTTATCTGTTCTTAGTCTCAGAGATTTAGGCAATGTTGGTTCTCAGCATCCATCAAAGGAAAATGATTGTAGCCAAAATACTTGCAGCCTTCTTCACTCAGCAGTTGTGTGTTTACAGCTTTGGAAACACAACATGTTGATCTCAGGTTTTTATGCTAACTCTGTATATAAGGAAGGGGGGGGAAATATGTTATTATTCCCTTGGAAACCAAGTGTTCACAGTATTATTAGTTGATAAACATTGGTTACGATTTAGTGTTATTTTAGGTTTTATCCTAAACATCACTTAATGTGTGAGTTCTTATGACATTCCAACATGTCACACAGAGCAGAGACCTTTCCTGTCTTGTTTAGGGCCCTGTCCCTGGCACCTGAAAGAGAGCCTGGCACAAATATGTGTTAAATGAATGTAGGGAGAAGGAAGTCAGATGTTTGGCCAGAGAATCTTAAAGTTTTTTAACTAAACAGCCATTCCCCTTGTGTTTTATAAATAAAGAGGCCAACACAGAGTCTTTAAATGACTTGTCTTCAAATCACACTGCTTTCAGTGACCTTCATATTCCAAGATCTTTAGCGTAGCATTGAAAATCTTTCACAATCTGGCATCTGCCTCAGTCTATCTCTTTCACTTTGAAACCCAACAGTAAGAAACAGCTCTCTGAATATATGTTCCGTAGGTTTTGTAAAAAGTTCTTGAGCATCAACTCTGGCCATCGGTGGTGCTTGGTAGTAAGTGTAAGACCAGATCTCTATGTGTGAAAAGCTGACGTGGTGGCGTGGGAGAGACACACCCAAATAATCTCTTTACTCCATCTCTCTTCTACCAGATGAGGACCCTGGATGTATGTTCTCTTACCTCTTGGTACTTTACCACACACAGTATGCTTTCTCTCTGGTTAATTGTCTTTCCTGCTCGACTGAAAAGGCAGGGCATATACTATATTCAACACCAGACTCCTGGTGTCTATCATACAACCAAAATAAGCTGAGAACTCGGTAAATATTTATGGATGGAAGGGAGTGAGAAAAGCAGAGAGGTTGTGTGGAAATTCTTCGAGGTATGCACAGAGTGCTCTGGGAATTTCAGGAAATTTCTAGAAAACGTCAAGTAAAGCTTCTTCTAAGCTGTGCCTTGAAGATTGAATAAAGGGTAGGCTCTAAGAAGCAGCGGGAGAAGTTCCCTAAGCAGAGGGCAGTCCACACAGTGTGTAGGTGGTGAAGTAGCATGGCCAGGGTGTGGACCGCAAGCCTGCACGTACTGTTATGAACACAGTGAGCCCAATGTTTTCTTCTTGGCCTCACTGAAGACCACACTGTAAAGGCAGATCTATTAACTAAAAACCCCTCTTGCTTGGCATTTAAGTAATTTTCATTGAAGACAAATTTAAAACAGACCAAGAATGCTTTTTTGCCCTTTAAAGAAATTTATCTTTTTTTACGAGTATTGAGGATAAAATGTCCCTTTGCTCATTCATTCTACTCCATTAGAGGAGTGACTTAACTGGTACATAATTAGGCAAAGGGGAACTTCACATGGAGCCCACGTTCTCTCCCTTACTCCTCGGGAATTGCCCATGCACCGGCCCAACTGTGCTCCCCTCTGCGCAGTGAGCTCACGGCAACTGCCCAGCCCCAGCTCGTGACCCCAGCACGCCCCCTACTGGGAATAAGCTCAGTTCAGGCTGGGAGGGGCAGGGCTTGGTCTCTCATGTAAGTTTTGTTTTCCACTCTAGCTGGAAAACAAAATTGATAATAAATAATAAAATGGATAATAAATTGATCCATATATAATACCTGTGTCTATTTCTCAATTGTTTTAGAACTCTGAAAGGAGACAGACATACATAATTGAGTAGAACTTTCAAATCTATACATATGTCATGATGAAGGTGGTTTTATTCTTGTCTGTCTGCGGTACTGTATGTTATGTGTATGGGAGAGGGAGAGAGAAAATAGAGATACATCTATATATTAACTTTTATTAACCAGAATGTTAAAGTAGGCAGCATGACCTATTCTCCTATTATGCTAGTTATTGTAGTTTAAAAAGCAACTTAACAAAACAAAATGAATGACTGAATAGCATTATTTATAATCTCTTGACTCAATCAAAAGGCCAAAAACAAATATTCCAATTACCTCGATTGGAAATAACCATTGATTCTTTTTGAGACAGAGTCTTGCTTTGTTGCCCAGGCTAGAGTGAGTGCCGTGGCATCAGACTAGCTCACAGCAACCTCAAACTCCTGGGCTCAAGCAATCCTTCTGCCTCAGCCTCCGGAGTAGCTGGGACTACAGAAATGCACCACCATGCCCGGCTAATTTTTTCTATGTATATTTTTAGTTGGCCAGATAATTTGTTTCTATTTTTTAGTAGAGACGAGGTCTCGCTCTTGCTCAGGCTGGTCTCGAACTCCTGACCTTGAGCGATCCACCCGCCTCGGCCTCCCAAGTGCTAGGATTACAGGCGTGAGCCACCACGCCCGGCCTGATTCTTATTTTAAATGTTTTTGAAAATTTAACTTGTTACCTGTTTTCTCTTTAAAGTATAGTTTATTAGATTTTGGGTTTCAAGTATCAGTTTCCCAGGGGGAATTCTGATAATGACATACTTTTATTTTTATTAATCAATCTTTTTCAGATCATTTGGTGTCTAAGTGAATAATATTATAAGTGAAGTACAAATATGTATTTTAATAAAGATTTATGGTTTACAAAGTAATTTTATGTATATTATTTGGAATAGTGATTCTTAATCATTTTTAGTTTAAGAATTCCTTTAGCATCTAATAAAAGCTATCTACCTCTTATTAAAAATATGTACATATGCATGTGCTCACAGAAGTTTCTAAAACCCTGGGAAGGCAGGCTTTTTGGAATCAGTCTCTAATGCAGAGGTTTGCAACTACATAGATCTCAAGAGCCAAATGTAGCCATCACCTGTTTTCATGTGTCCTGAGATCTGAGCACAGCTTTTACATTTTTAAATGATTAAAAAAATTAACAATATTTTTGACACATGAAATTATATGAAATTCAAATTTAAGTATCTGTAAATAAAGTTTTATTAGAACACAGCCACACACTCTTTCATTATTAGCATACTGTCTATGGCTGCTTTCCAGCTACAACAGTAGAATTGAATAGCTTTGAAGCCTAAAATATTTATCTGACTCTACACAAAAAACATTTGCAGACCCCTGATTCTCAAGTTTCAAAGTTTATTTTGTGCTTTTAATTGTACTTTGCTGGATGTTTTTTAAAGTATGCTTAAGTTTAATTAGAATTTGAAAAGGACTTTCTACATAGTGCTTAAAAGAATATATAATTATTTACTAAATGACTTTTAAAAGAATACTAGAAGTCATCAACATGGTGTTTGGAAAAGTATTTAACAGCAAGGTAAAATAATGCTTATGATATTGCTTTAAGTAAAAAAAAGTATGAAATAGAATAATCAGTGTGATGTCAATATGTATTTTTAAAAAGTAGGAAACAAGCTAAGAAAAAAATATGCTTAAATGTTAAGCCTCTTATTAGAGGTTAAGGAGTGTTTAAAATGTTACTTTTCAGTACTTTTCAAATTGTACACTGTAATATATAACTTTGATAATAAGAAAAACTAAGGAAAATATTGTACAAAAGAAAGTATAATTGCTCAATTTTTGAGAAGACTAGATCAAAGACTAGAATCTTCTGTAATAGTATAACTATCAAAATGTTTGAGGGAACAAATGAACATATTGAATATATTTATAAAACTGGAAATCATTTTTATAAATGAAATCTTAATTTAGACAGCATGACAGTTTGGTGTCAGATCCTTTTTTTTTCCAAATGCAAATTGTACCCATGAATTGACTAAAGAAGTGTTGATCTTTATGTAAGGAAAAAATCTTACACAAAACTGGAAGCATTGTGTTCATTCTATACCTAGAGGCATTTGGTCAAAATTGATGCCAGACAACTCCTTGTCCAAAGAAGCCTCATGAGTGGTCCATTAGCACAACATAGAGTTTTGTGACAGAAAGAAAATTGAACATCTTGACTGATTGATCAATTGATGAATAAATGAATGAATATATGAATGAATGATTACATATATCTATGACTTTTGGGCTCCATCAAAAAAATGGTAGATAGTTTGATACCTTGATCGGGAGAACAGTTAATACTCTTTCAAAAAGTGTCAGTGGTCAGAGAGACGTCAGCAAGGTGGCCAACTGGAAGCCCTAGTGCTTATCCCCTCAGCAAAGACAGCCTAGCTTCATTTATTTATTTAATGAATTTAAAACTTCTTATTGTTGAGATACCCCAGTATCTTATGTGAACTAGTAAGGAGTTCTTGTGGGTTTGGATTCACCTTATCCTCACCATATGTCTAAACTTTCACACAGACAGACAAATCCTGATTAGAACAAGAAACCCAACTTAGATTCAGGGAATAGCCATTGAAGTGCCATTGTTTTCAGTCCCTTTCACTATCCTATCCTTAGCTAAATGAACAAAATGATGATGTCTAGGTTAGGGTAGAACAAGTATGGAAATATATATGTATATATATGTTTCTTTCCAGTGGGTTCACAATCCAACCTAGAGGCAACGTTTGGAGAGAAGCTCACCTTATTATAAACAATATTTCCCTTTTCTTCAACCAGATAAAGTCTTTCTTTTCCCTATCTCTATTTCTCATTTTATAGGTCTTTGGAAATGTGTCTATAAAATGCATTAATTCTTTACTGGTCACCTGCCACCTGCAAAGGAATATGCACAATGCTAGAAATTCAGTGGTAATTGCCAGAGTTCCTTGTTATAATGGAGCATTTAGTCTTTAGGACATACAGATAAATAAGTGAGATTATAATGTGTGCCCAACGGGGTACATTGGTAGCATAAGAAACACAAAAGTGGAACCAAATATAGACTTGGGAGGTGGATGGTTGGTCAGTCATTTCCCAGGGGATGCAGCGCCGCAGCTGACCTGAAGGATGAGGGTGGTTGAGGTGAGTTAGGTCTGTAAGCAGAGTGCTTTGCAGAAAAGTACCTAAGGAGGCCTGACAGACAAGAGGAATTTGTCCTGTTCTTAACTGGTTGAAGATCATTCAGTGTGGCTGAGTAATAGCGTGTGTGTGTGTGTGTGTGTGTGTGTGTGTGTGTGTATCAGTGCAGTAGTAAAAGTTGATTTGGAAAAGAATGCAGAGGCTAAATTATTCAGGGTTTTGACTTGTAATAATAGTAACTAGCATTTAAATAGCACTCTGTGCCAGGCATTGCTGCAAGTAATTTTAATATAGCAACACATTTATTTCTCACATCAAACCTAAGAAAAAGATGTGCCATTACGATCTTCATTTTATAGACAAAGAAAATGAGACAGAGGCTGAATGATTTCTCTAAATTCACAGAATTAGTGAGTGGCATACTGGGATTTGAGCTCCAGCCAGTCTGGCATGAGAAAGCATATTCCAATCCTTGCTCCTCAGTGTGGTCCATGGACCAGTAGTATTAGCATCACCTGGGAGCTTGCTAGAAACATAAAAACTTGGGCACTAACCCGGACCTACAGAACCAGAATCGACATTTTAACAAAAACCCCAAAGTGGTTCTGAGCACCTTGAGGTTTGAGACTTGCTCTAATCC
The DNA here is from genome assembly GCA_028533085.1 of Varecia variegata. NCBI lineage: Eukaryota > Metazoa > Chordata > Mammalia > Primates > Lemuridae > Varecia > Varecia variegata. The sequence continues at coordinate 52,114,449 of CM052441.1, forward strand.
ACTATACTCAACTGCTTCTCTGAGAGGAAATTCCCTGAAAAGAAATCTGGACATTATTCTAAGGTGAGCAGAGTGTCAGGGAAAGGTTTGAAATAAGGGATGGGAAAAATTAAATTTATTTCAACTGTTTCAGTCTAATCACTCTTGATGCAGTATGGAGAGTACAGTGGAAGAGGACGAATCTTAGAGGCAGGGAGACCAGTTCAAGGGCCACTGCTAACTGAGGGAGAGAAGATGGCACCATGAAATGGGGCAGTGGCAGTGATAAAGGAAGGAAGTGGGTGACCTGAAGAGGTAGCATCGGCAGAACTTGGAGATTCTTTGAGTATGTGAACTGAGAGGGGTGGAGGAGGTGGTTCATCGCCAGCTTCTCGCTTGAGCAGCCAGTTGGATGATGGTGCCATTTACTGTACAAGAGTGTACCTGGCGGAAGTAGGGTGGGGAACAGGAGAGGGAAATGGCGAGGTTTGAGATGACTGTGGGACAGCCAAAGACAGCTGTTTAGCCAGGGCCAAGGTGACGGGGCAGAGAAACCATACAAATCAATCAATCAACTTAAAAAGGAGTTCCAGGGCAGATTCTATGTCAAATTTGTTTTTTAATTGGCTTGCCTTTGACGTTCTCCCCCCGCCCCATTGTATTCACTGGGGTTTTTAATTTTTCTGAGAAGAGGGTCTATCGATCCTATTAGATTCTTAAGGAGATCTGTGATCTCAAAACTAGTCTGATGTAGAGATAGATAAATGCCCAGGCTGATTATTTTGCACTGATTTGAGGCGTTTTGATGAGAAGCAGCTCTCCTCCTCCTTCTCCACCTCCTTCTCCACTCCCAAGAGTTTCCAGGGTACGAAAAGGTAACCAAGAAAAATGATGACAATCAGAGAGGAAAAAGATAATTATAAGAACATGGAAATACAAGCTTGTTTAATTGGCATCTGATTTCAGAACTCCCCTTGTGAATACAAGTATTTGGTTTTTATTTTCAAAGAGATCATGTTCGCCAGATTGAAAGCATAAAAACAAAGAAACAAATTAAAGCTTTTCTAAAATATCCTAAACACATATTTTTAATATAGTAGAAAAGTTTCTAGCCTTGCCTAATAAACCCAAATTAATCCAGCTTTACTCAAAACGTTGTTAGCAAGTATAACAAAAATAAAAGGTAAATTTGTCAGTGAGGTGATATGATATTAAAACACAAATCTGCTACTCTTGTTTAGGTAGAACAGTCCCAGTATTGGCAACTAATGATAATGCGGGAATAAACAGAACAAGTACAGAAAACAGACATCGGAGTTTACCTTCCCCACAAGCGATTTGGATTAGGGCTTTACACGTATAACACATATGTTAAGAAATATTTTGTATGATACATAAGTTTGTAATATCTTTGTGAAATTTTAATCCATATACTTTGCTAACACTAGAATTTATACAACAGTACTGTGGCTATGAAATAATAGCTAAAATGGCTCAAGGATTTTTTTACATTATATGTATAAGAGCTACACATTTTATTAATAATTCTGTTTAGTTCTCACATTTCTAAAGTTCCAAACTAAAGAGCTGCATTGGGGTTTCAAATGGATGACAGACACCAAAGAGTGTATGACTAAACTAGTGAGAGAGAAAGCATTAATGCCTATAGTATGCACGCTTTTTGCCTAAGGAACACTATCTCAGTTTCAAGAAGTAGCACTTTAGATTGATGTAGTATTTTAGATATCTGTATGGGTTGGACAAATAGCATTTTAATTCAATCTTAGGAAACCTAAGATTATGAATTGTTGTATGTCTGTTTCTGGAAAGTAGGCAGATTTTTCTTGAAAATAGCAGGAATCTCATTAACTCCTTCTACTTAAAATCTGTAAGTGACTTCAAAATGTGCTATGGAAATGTAACTCCAGTCACAAAATATCCTTGATGACAATGTAATTCATTTAAATAAATTAAGCCAAATAAAATTCCAGGATCCCCCCTCCTCTCCCCCTTTTTACAACGATGAAGCTATGCCCCACGTATTAAGACCATTAAGAAAACTCAGGAACCAATTCCAAAGAGTTATCTGGTTATATTGCCTCCACGCACATAATAACTGTTGGCTCAAATGGCCAAGAATCTTCAAGGTATATACTTTTGCCAAGCAAAAGTTTTCTCTTAAGCACTTACTGGAAAGTTTATAAAAATTCTCATCCTTAAAAAGAAAAATTAAAGAAGCCAAAATACCACATAAACAAAACCCAAAGGAAACATTAAGGGGAGAGAACTCACTTTTTCTTAAAGCTGCTTCTTCCTGTGATACATACGTGTATCAACTGCAAAAGAAACAGAATGGGTCAGCAGTGCTATCTGAGGATTCCTCCCAACTGCAGCTTTTTCAACTTTGTAGGAGAAAATAAGAGGGTCCCTGTGTTTTCTCCAAGTCTTGTGACGTGCACATAGCTGCCTCCTACTGGGCTGAGAAAGCAGTCCTTGTCAATTTTTACTTAAAATTATGAGTAACAAATTCTCCGCGGGACATCCTTAAAGGGAAATTCTACCAGGGTTAGTATTTGAAATATCTGGATAAGATCCAAAAAGTTTAAAATACACAGCATTCATACAGACATACCACTTGAGAAATTTCCACTGACTAGGCTAAATTAAGGGCATATTTAGAAAAACAATTTCCTATAAGGATGATGTATTTTCTGTTTCCACGATTAATCTGTTTTTGGTTTTCTTTGTTTCGTGGTGGTTATTAGAACCCTCTTTTGAGGTTAGAAATGGCTGAGCTGCTGAGCTTTTTTCTGTTGAACTATCTGGAAAGAGATGAAGCCCCATGTTCTCACCTGTGGAGTTCTTGGGTCGTGGCCTCTATCACACCTTCTTGGGAAATTTGGGAACTTTGAGCCTTGGATTTGAATAGAATAACTCAAGGTAGTTCCCTGCTTTCTGCACCTGCAGTGTGGACTCAGCTTTTCCTGATTCTGCCTCCTTCTTTGTGAGCTGGCAACCATTGTTATGTCACATCATGGTGGGGGACTTCATGTAAGCACAGACTCACCAGGTCTTTTGAAATCTTCAGTTCAAAGCATGAAAATAGCTGGAGATGTCAAGAGTTGTATCTGAAGTAAGGTTTGGGTATTGAACTAATCCACAGCAGGAATTCTCAGTGGATCACACTGATCCATAAAACAAGTGACATTTTCTCCTAGAATCTCCATTTGAGGCCATTCCTTCAGTTTGAAAGGTGGGGTGAGAGAAGAAATATTCTGCCTTAACTCCATTTATTCCCAGACCAGCTTAAACTGTCCTTGTTCTAAGTGCTAAAGGAATGATAAGTTAGTATTGTCTAAGGTCAAACTCAGGTATATACAATCAAAGAACTTGAACAAGAGAAATGCATAGTCAATTAATTCTATGCTTTTGTTATTCACCTGACTTGAATGATGAAGACATCATGAAAATGAAAACGTGATTAGCAAAAACAAATTTTGATTCAGTGAAATGACACAAGTACATTTCATTAGTAATAGATTTTAAACCTCATGACACCACTGCTAAATAGGCATTACGTGTATTTTCCTCCTTTCATAGGCAAAAAGCAGCCTCTTGGAGATGTGAGAGTGTCTGAGTCCCCATCTAGTTATGGGTGTCACCCTCTTTGTCACACCTGTGCTTCCCGAGAGAGTAATCTACACACAGGCATTATCTTCAAGCTCTGAGATTCTCTCCTGTGTGTGATCCATTCTATTTTAAAGGCTTTCCATGTGTTTTGAAGTTCCTTGAATGCCTCCTTCATTTCCAGAATTTCTGTTTGGTTTTTTCGTAATATTTCAATTTCTTTAGAGACTTTTTCATTCATTTCCTGTATTGTTCTCGTGGTTTCATTGTGTTGGGTTTCTATTTTCGCTTCAATTCCATTGAGTTTCCTTATAACCCATAGAAATATTTTTAATGTGTTACATGACACGTGAACCTTCAGAAATGAAGATCCAAAGAAACAGATAAACTTGTGTATTTTCATGCTTCAGTTTGATGAAGAGTGGATAGTCATGGAGAAGTATGATTGGATAAAGTGGGCTAATCTAATGATAATAAACTGGGGGAACTTAGCAAAGCCTGTGTGTCCAGATTTTTCGCTGTCTTCCTTTCCTCCAAGTGTAGAGGGTTCACCTCTTGAACGAGGGTCTTTGGCCTGCTTCAGGGGCGAAGGGCAAAGGGAAGGTGAGAGTGACCTTCTTGCTTCTGTGGTTTTCTCAAAATGTCAAGGTGCCATATTTCGTTGTAGCATGTCCTGAACCCCATTATACTTCTGTATTCTTTTTTTCACTTAATATATTGTGATTTTCCAAATACATAAAATAGTTTTAAAGTGGTTGTCAATAATGGTTGCAATATAATTAAATTTATAATGGAATAGTTTTCTTTTTCTCTCTCTCTTTCCTTCAACACCAAAAGATACACTGAGCATTTATAACATATGAATTACAAAGACTGAGTTTAGTTTGGAAAAAGGGAAGGAGAAAAATCTAGAACACTCACTTTAAGTTCCTTTACATTTATTAGGTACTATTTAAATAACTGTATTTTCTGTACTAATCATGTTTCATGCCTTCAAGCACTTTTCCAACCTTGAAGTCTATATAATAAGGTTAGGATAAAGACTATATTTTAGATGAGTAAAGATAGGCTCAGTAGGAAACCATTTGACAAAGCACTTTTACTCAATGTAAATCGAATAACAAGAAACTTAAGGGACGATCTTTGGGATTTTTGTCTTAGCTTGACTAAGTCAGATAAAGGGTTTTTCTTTGGTGGATTAGTTTCTGAATAAATGACATATTACAGAGCCAAGAAGATTGCCTTCTTTCTGTGCAAGATGTTGTCCATGTTCCTTTTTACTAGAGGCTGGGAAAAAGGACTCGTAAACATGTTTTAGTCCATATTTTACTTCTCAGAAAAGGAAGACATTATTTTCACATTTTATAGGATTTTGGTAAATTGTCAAATTGCTTTCCAGAATGAAAGTGATCTTTCTGAAAGACAAATCTATCAGTTTATTTCCCTGGTTAATTTAATCTTTTAAAGGCTCTTTGTGTTTTCAAGATAGTGGTTAAACTTTTTAGCTTAGTGCATATGGCATTTCATGATCCCCCTCTGGTCTATTTCATTTTATACTACTTCCCTAGATTACTTTTCATATTTTTCATATATTACAGCTCCCAAAATGTCTTACTATTTCATACTAATTCATAGTAGTTCTGCAGCTCCTTTTCTCCGACCAAAAATACCCTCCTTCCCATCTCCCACGTCCACTAAGGCTAATCTTACTTTTTCTTTTAGTACTCAGTTCAGGCGTGGTTATGTCCAGCCTCCCCGCTGTGCAAGACTGTCTGAATTTCATTTCTTCTATCGTAGGACCCTGTTTGCTTCCATCAAAACACTATCTTGAACTATAATTGTTGATTCTTGCCATTTCCTTGAAAGTAAGGCATATTTTAAAAATTTGCATTTGTATTCCTAGTCTTTAGCTGTCAAACTAGATACAGGAAATAATTGGGCCAACACTGTAAATTCATCTTCCCTTTCTTCCATCGCACTATCAATGTAATGCTGTTCTTGCTCCTCAAAACAGACACTCAGGTTGCCTTACTATAATCACTTAAGAGACAGAGCAACTGGAGGCAAGTGTGGTGAAACAAATAATACAACACTTGGAACCTACAAACATTTAGTACATGTTTAAAGTAGTTATTTCTTCTTTTGTGATGTAAATAGAGTAAATTTTTCTGAAAGCCTGAAAGTCAGGATTTCTTTCTTACATGGTTTGGAAGAAGTCTTTTCTGGCTTCTATTTAGTCTGTTTGCTTAGTGTCCTCAAGGTAAATCAACCTGTGAATCTGTGGTCATTTTAATAGCCACCTTAATAGTGCTCCTGGATTTATGTGGAAAATGTACATTCCAGAGAGTTTTATGTGTTTTTTTATCTCATTTCCCACGTACACTGAGGTAAAGGCTTCACTGGGTCTTAGTGAAAGAAAGCAAACCTCCCATCCTCAAACTCCCACAAGTTACTTCTTGATAGAAAAAAAATCCCATTTGGCCCTGGGTCAAGAGGCATTTCTGAGGAAGGAAGAAACTGTTCTTTCTCAATCTATAGGCTGTGCTATATTCCAGATCACTGCGGCACCTTGACCTCATCTTTGGTGCTTTTTGACCTAAAACATATTCTCTAAAAAGTTCAGGATGGCTCTACATTCAGGTTAAGCAACTGCTACATTTATTGTTCTTAGCATTAAGGTCTTGTCTCAAAATATACTGTGATTTTGATATTATGCCACTGTTCACTGGATCTTTCTGATGGCTAGATGTGAGTTTCCTTTGATTTTTTTTTTTCTATTTTGTATTCTTTTTTTTTTCTTTTTTCTTATACTTTTTTAAAATTTCAGCTTATTATGGGGGTACAAAAGTTCTGGTTATATATATTGCCCATGCCCCCCCACCCCCCCGAGTCTGAGCTTCAAGCGTGTCCATTCCCCAGACAGTGTGCATCGCACTCATCATGTATATATACTCCCACCCCTCCCCCCTCCCCCACCTCTGTCCGATACCCAATTGGTGTTATTCCCAAATGTGCA
>CM052441.1:52121570-52192752 GCA_028533085.1 Varecia variegata
CCATTTTGTTTTTATTGCTTAAAATTGCTTTTGCTAAACGGGGTCTTCTCTGGTTCCATACAAAGCGTAAAATTATTTTTTCTATATCTGTGAAAAATGATGTTGGTAATTTAATAGGGATTGCATTGAATCTGTAGATCACTCTGTCCTTTGACTTTTTAAAAACATAAGGGTATGGAGATGGAACACCTGAACACGAATACCTGGGTATGTTTTCTAATTATCTCTATTGTAACTGCAACAATAGGAATTAACAGATACAAAAATATAGCTACACATTAGCTGAAATCTAGCTAATTGGGAAATCACTAAGATGAAATGATTCATAAATGGAAAACTTTCAAGGAATGAAAGACACTGAAAACTATTTTTGTGTAAAAAAATACTTTAATAATGTTCAGAATAAGAATTCAAATACAAATACATTACATATAACATACACATCAATTAATTTTAGCATTAATTAAAATAATGGAAGTTTCAAAGTAGCATAAAATTTGATAGGCAACTTTATTTTAAATAACATTTTTAACTCTGCTGATTAAGATTACAGTAAACATTTAACAATTTTTATTTTATTAATGAAATTAGACCTTTACATACAAAATCAGCTATGTAATTTTATTAACAAAAACAATAAAAATTCTATTTACTGTGGAAAAATCAGAATTGTTTTGGTAAATGAAAAAAACAATGCAAACAAAGACAAAAGTTTTATTTTTTTGCTTCATCGTCTCTTCTATTTATTTTCTATGATCTAGTTTGACGCAAACATGGGTTACTTTGGTATATGCTGAAACATAAGTGATAAGGTTCTTAAACAAAGATTTAATAAAAATATTAATAGATTGGGTGTTCAAAATTTTGGAAGCTGAATAAACAAGTAAAACTAAATTGGAATTTGTGATCAGAGATTTGTCATTTTTCTCCCTTTGCTCATATGAAAATATATAATAGAAAATTACCCATGGGAAAACATTTTTAAATTTAATGTTCTATTCCTCTCAACCTTAATAATAATGCTTAGTCAGCAATTATATTAATTACCTTCACTTAGGATTAATACTTTGCCTAGAATGGAGTAGAGGTAGACTGATCTTTGTATTCAAACATTTTAAAATATAAAGTTTTAAATGCCATGTAAGGAATTATATAAAATAGTATTTTTAAATATTTGAGATTTCAATTACCATTATATTCAAAATAATTAAATTCCTTTTTGATAAATAATAAACTGTTGCTTGAAATTCATTTGGTTGAAATGATTACCCCAAGGAACTATTTTAGTCATTTTTAACTGATCTTTAGAAAACAAAAATACCTTACTTTTTTTTATAAGGGCTTCTATTTATAGAAAAAAAGGTGCCAATTATTTAAATGTACTTTTAGACCCTTCTACTGAAAAAAGCAGCCTATTTGTCACATTGGTATTTATAGTATTAGGTGACAGATCAACTACTGAAATAAAGAAATGAAATTTAGAAATGCAAACTAGTCAAAGAAAAATCTTTGTATTAAATTTTTAGTTATTCCAATGTTAACCGCGACTTATACCTACTAGCAATAAATTGCATTGTTTTCTCTCACTCTTGTTAGCAGCTTGTTTTAGAACAGAGCAGAGCAATGCATGGGCTCCTCTAGTCTTCTTGTGCCCCTGTAAAGGAAGTCCTGTAGTCCCAACCACATAAAAGTTTATGCTGCCAGAAATAAGAGCAAGGGCTTAATAAAAAATGTGTATATTTTGACAATTTCTGTATTTTAGTTTTGACACATTCTCCCTTTATTTTAAAATAAAATACATGACTTATTTTCATTTCTGACACCAGAGTTGTTTCCTTTTTCTTTTTTAAAAACATTACCACATTTCAAATTTCTGCCTCAATGTGTATAAATACAATGTCACTTGAAATCTAATAGCAAAACAAATGAGTCCTTTCCTACAGATGACAGATATCACAAAATTTATTTTTCATTCAGCATCTGGAAAGAATATAAACCTGAAATGTATAATTTTTATAATTACATGAAAATAATATTTATGTGAAAAATTTCACATAGAATTTATGTGAAAATGATGTGAAAAAGAAAATTTCCATGAAGAACCCAATTTACAAAAATTCTCATCTTTATAAAATTTACATTTAATACAACATTACCATTTTAACTGAATTATGTGTGTGGGAGAGGGTTTTAGCAGGGAGTGGGGAATTGTGAAGTGACTATTTTTTTTTTTTGTGACCATTCACCTATAACTTTTGGGGAAAGTGCTTAGGATATGACAAATGTAAATTAAGATCATTACTCTTCTGTAACAGATGATTTCCTGGATTTGAGAACGAGGTCTTTAATGGATGAAGAAAGTTCTTGAAGCTCTTTACGAGTAGTATTGGTGACATTTTCTTGTTCTTTGTCTAATTCATCACTCAAGGAATCACCTCCCTGCCCAGTCTTCTTATTTTGACTGACTAACTGCTTTACAACCAAACCTTGATACTTTACCAAAAGAGCATGCTGATCCTGTGAAAAGGGAAAGGAAAGTTAACAACATAATTTAATTTTCTGTGGACCAGATAGAGTGTGTTCAACCAATACATATTGAATGTTCTCATCTTTACAAAACACTGGTCATATAAGTAGAAAGCCAAATCCAGCAGGGTCACTCTTGAGGAGTTTACAGTTTAGGGGAGATAAAATATGGATGCAGATCACTTTACTATAAGTTGACTTTGCTGGGTTCTACCATGTATATACATACATATACATATACACACATATATATATATTCAAAATGATAGGGAAGTTCAAAGAAGCCAAATTACTTTTAGCTGAGGAGCTTTTCAAAAGAAGTTATGCAGGACAAGACTTCTGAGTTGGTCCTTGAAGGACAAGTTAAACCTAGAGAAGTTGAAATGGCAGATTTGACATTCTTTTATCTTTTCTGAAAGCTTAATTTCCAAATTCAGAATATTCTTTACTATGGATCTTACAGGATCCTGAAAGATTCTTGAGCTATGCTGAATTTTTAAAATCAACCCCCTGATTCACTGTTCACATTCTTGGGAGTGGACAAATGATGTTAAAATGTTTTGTGTCTGAGTATTGACAATGATTCGTATCTATCCACTCAAAATATTCAGAATCTAAAATCTTGAAAAGTTTCAAGTTCATTCAAAATGTAATACCTCTGGTATTTTAGTATTCAGAAAAGCAATGATCTGCGGGACACATCTTCCAGGTGCATGCAGCATGCTGTGGGTTGTGAACTGAAACAACAGCACTGACGTGAGGTGCAGAATAAGAGCAGGGTCTTCTGTGACTTTTAGCTGTTCAGCTAGTGCTTGTCGATGTTGAAACAGTATCTGCCTGAACAAAAATAAAATCACACAAATGCATTAACATAATTTAACAAGTTCTCACCCATTTCAGTCCATTCCTCTGTATTCATTTTTAGCTTCCCTAGTTTAAATTATCTAACTCCATGAGCAAGATAACTTTTAAATATGGGATATATACACAGACAGCCCTAAATGGCATGGATAGACTAGTATTCTAGAAAATTAAAGAAAAAGCTAAATAGCAGGGATACTCAAAGTATGCTTTTTATTTTGAGTTGCTGGAGATCAAAAAAAAGTACACTGATTTGGATGAGGTTTCCTATCAGGAAGGTCCCAAAGCTAATGGAAAGTTCCTGGGTTTGATTAACTATGGGATAAGGAACTCTGCTACCTTATCAAAAGGGTCAGAGAGGAATATCTAACTATATAAAGACTTTGAATATGCTTGAGATCTACAGCCATTTAGATACAGTTCTCTATGTAGGAGTCAAATTCAAATTTCAGATATGGAAAGTCCCACATTTAAGAATGTTAATAATATAGATTAATTTAATGTTACCTTTCCCTTTTTTTGTCTCCCCTTTTCACCATAATATCACAAGCTTCTGCTGCAGAATCCAGACAAGAAAGAAAATCTTCTATGCTCTGAAAAGGTATTTAACACCATAATTTACTTTTATATACAGGTGCCTAAAGAAATATAGCCATTTGTCTATGGTCATACCACCCTGAAGGTGCCTGATCTTGTCTGATCTCGGAAGACAATCAGGGTCAGGGCTGGTTAGCACTTGGATGGGAGAAATATAGCCATTTAACACTGTTTTGTAATTTACACACAAAATACAATTTTTAAAAGGGCCTCTTTGTCATTAAATTAGAAATTGTGCTTTAGGACTAAAAAGGGTAAAATGCCCCCAGCATGGTTCCCCCTCTTTCACCACCTAAAGAGGTAACTGAGCGCAAAACACTAGTTTAAGATTGGGTTTATAATTATTCTGATAAAAATCTACTCAAAGATCTTTATAACACAAACTTATAGCCCTGATATCTAAATAGAATCAAACTTTACTTACTTTTTCATTCAGAGAGTTATGGAGTTTTGTGAGAGCTACTTTGGTTTCTTCTGACAATTTACTTAAAATTTTTTTTCTTACCTGTAGGGGAAAATAAAAATTCTTTCAGCATTGTGCTTTTGACATGCAGTGGATCAAGTGGGAAAAAAAGTATATTTATTATTATAACGAATTGCTGAGTGAATTTTAGATCTTAAACCAGGGATAAAAATATGCTAAAAACATTCTAAAATCAGAGAGCTAGTCAAACGCCAGTCAGCCAAAGAGGCTAGATAGATACATCCTTACTCCTCCCACCTGCTCCAGCAATATAAGAGGAAGACTAGAAAGAGAGAGTCACTGACTTTGTGTAAAGTAGATTATTTGGGGTAAGAGTTTCTTCTCTCTTTTCCACTGAAGTAGGAAGAGAGTGTTTTTCCCTCCTCAGTGCCAGCTGTGAAGGCCCCACTCATAAAGATTAGGGATCCCTATAAGATGGGGGACTGCGATCTTGTTCCATGGCTGGATACTTGTTATGCTATTTGGTATGAAGAACCTTTTCAAACACCTCTCTCCAAATATACGTGTCCAGTGAAGGTTGGTGGCATTCTTGACCATAGTGTTTTAGTTTCTTCTAGTGTAAAATTTAGGAAGGAGGCTTGCTGGAATGAGTAGACAGCAGGTTCTGAAGGGCACAGCCTATCTGGGAAGACAGGGACCACTTACTGCCTCTCTGTCCCCACCCCACCCCAATCCTTCTGTGTCCTTTGAAGGGCATAGAACTAGACCTCCTCTATTTCCCACAGCCGAGACTCGTACAGGAACAGAAGACATGGAACTATCTAGACAGATGGGTATTTACTGCTCAAGCTGAAGAAGGGAAGGGGCCAGGGGCCAGGATCTTGCTGGGGTAGGAGGAAGAAATAATAACTATACCTCTGTTTGGGTTTTTTCCCTTACAATGAGAGGAAGTCACATAAAACTAAACAACATTCCAAGAAAACAACCTATGTTATCCATGTGGCAATGACCACCATGACCAGAAGCTGTATCAGACTGATTTGGTTTGACCTAGATCAAAGTAGTGATAACGTAGTCAGTCAAATGAAGACACTTTTACCTCCCTCGTTTTTCCTAAATCTCTAATCTTAAGTGGACCTAGAAAGACAACAAGGAGGAGGAGGAGGAGGAGAGAATGGGGAGGAAGGAGAGGAGTTGTCAACATCATTACCTTAGGGACAGACCACACCTTTCCTCCTCTAGGCAACTGGGAGCCACTGCTATATCTTACATGGCAAGAAGGGAAGAGACAAGCTTTTGAATTTAGTTTGAAATTAGAATTTTTAAAAAGTGAACTGCAATTAGTCTAAATATTGAAATGAGATGATGTCATTAAATGAAAATTGACTGCAAAAGTTATGAAAACTGGCCAGGAAGTTAAGGGACTTGCAAATCATTAGGAAAAAGGGATGTGATATAATAATTAGAAAAAAAAATAAAACTGTTTATTCTAAAGTAATTAAGCATTGTTACTTTTAATAGACTGGTTTTACTACCAACCCAACTAGCAACTGCATATACATTGTACTAAACTTGAATGAAAAATCTTTTTTTCCCCTAACAACTCTCATTTTACTGTATTTTATTTTCTTTTTTAAACTATTTCAAATAAAAGAAAATAAAATGTACTCAGATTCAAAACAAAACACTTCAAGAGTGGCAAGCAAATCACTAACATACTTCACTTGTAATGGCTGCAGGATCATCTACTGCCATCATTAAATCCGAAGCTAAGAAGTTGAAAATGAGGTTAGTGATATCAGTACACACTGTCTTCAGCAAGTGCTTGGTAAGAGCAGCCTGTGTATCATCTGGAAAACAAAAGTGCTTATTAAAAATAATTTCTCCCTTAACTTGTAAGAATCAATTAAAAAAAGTAGTAATTATACCTGCAAAAAACTTCATCCCTTTTTCAAATAATCTAATATTACTGTAGAGGTTTGAAACCTCTTCTTGCAAGTCCTTGATTGTGCGTTTTCTGCCAGTTCCAGAAGCAGAAGTTGAAGACATGAATACTGAACGGACCACCTCGAGGTAAGTTTTATTAAGAGGTCTGTGCACAAGATAAATATATTTAGATTATTAACATGTACTGAGGATTTATGTAGATAAGAAATTTTTCTTCTATGGAAATCAGGCTTAAAAAAGATCTCTGTTTTTCAAACTAAATTAATTTGGAGAATAATTCACTAAGAATTTATCCCTCAATCCCAGGAATCATAACTTAAGTGGATTATTTTTTTCAGTTTTAAAGTACTCAAAGTTTTGCACTACAGACAACAATAACAAACAATCTACATAGCTTTATAAAATTAATCTGGAGAACAGTAGACTCTAAACCTATTCTTCATCCTCAGGAATTACAACTTAAATTCTCAATTTCTAGAGTACTAAAAGGTAATGCATTAAAAAAAACCTTTTTATGCTCAACTTAAAATAGATTATTTAAAAAAGCAATGGTAAATGATTACTAGTAACCATTGTTTACAGGTGAAAAATATGGTTCTGTAATGTATTTACAAAAAATTTACTTATATTGTTAAAAATTCTCACAACAAAAGCTGCACTTTGATTTTATCAAAGTTAGATGCGCTGAACTCCTGGATTATATTTAGGGAAGCTTACATATTGGGACTAACTTAAGGGATGGCTAGGTTAGTTAGTAGTGGTCAAGTTATACGCACTTTCCTTTATTTTTGTATAAAAATAAATTTAGCCTGGCTTGGCTGGGTGCTGTGGCTCACGCCTATAATCCTAGCAATATGGGAGGCCAAGGCAGGATAGCTTGAGATCAGCCTGAGCAACAGCGAGACCCTGTCTCTACCAAAAAAAAAAAAAAAAAAAGAAAAGAAAAAAAAAAAAGAAAAAAATTGATCCTGGTTCATTCATAAGGTAGTAGTGTCTAAATTTATTCTTTTTGAGGTCAGTTTGCTACTTTATTTTCTTCCTAAAAGTACACACTGTTTACTTTCTGTCAAATCAAAATAGAAAATGAACCCTTCTTTCTTTTGGATGTTATTTTTCATGCTATGAAAGAGACCAGCCAGTGATTAATGCTGGTTAATTTTCTCCTCAACGCAGTCATTTTCTCCTTAACTGAGACTTAAGACTGTAAGATCAGTGAATGAAGACACTTTCAAGTTCTTGCTTTATATTTCCCATACCACCTCGCCCAAAGCACTTAACAGATATTTGTTGAATTAAACTGCCTCTACAGGCAAATAAAATCTAGAATTTGGTGGTTAAATTCTAAGTTTCGAAAAGAAAACATCTAAAATATATGTTTTTCTATGATCTTGGTAAAAATTTTATATAACCCATTGAATTTCTATCATAAAACAAAAAAGGCTTATACTTGCTTTATTAAGTATTCAGCAAGTTCAGAAATAAACTCTTCAGGGGCATCTTGTATGTGTTTTCTTAAAAAATCTTCAATCTCATCCTGGAACATAAAAGTGATCTCTGGCTTCTTCTTTCCTATAGCAAACATGAATAATGGAAAAAAAAAAAACAACAAAAAACAAACAAGCAATCAAATAGCAAATAAGGTGTCATTAACATACTTAATATGATAGCAATTCATTCACTGCCTACCACTGAGACTCTGATATTAATTTCTATATCAATAAAATTATTAATGTCAAATAGCAATAACTAATGAAAACACTTTTAAAATTAGGATATACAGGGAAATTTCCTTTAAGTGATCATTTTCTAACTTAATTTACAAATAACTATTTTCTGTAAGTCAATCAGAAAACAATAAAGATGATTTCCCCCCTCATCAAAGTTGGATGATACAAACAGCTGTATATCAAAACAATCAAGTAGATCAAAAAAATATTTTAGGGAAGGATAATTTCTCTGTTGAACAATGGCTACTGGGCAGTATTTTCTTATTTATAAAAATGAATATTTATTCAAAACTAAATCATTGTTATAATTTACTTAAGATCTTTGGAAAGTCTTTATAATCCTGTGAACCACAATTCAGTAGAATTGTTTAAAATTTCCTTTTTGGAAAGACATAGATGAAAAAATATATCATAATTTTATACCTATAATTTATTTCTGCTCTCACAAAAATAACTATATTGAGGAAAATTTGTATGCAGCTACTGTAATGGAAATAATTGTTAACTGTGGAAATGTCATGTCTACCCACTTACTTGGAAAAGTATGGGTTGTAGACAAAGAAAGCTAAAAATATTTCCATTCCAAATTGTAAAGGTATAAAAATGATTATCTCTAGGTAAATTAGGTTATTGATTCTACAAGCAAAACTTTAGAAATAAAAATAAAATAGCTCAAAAAATCAATTTTCACTATGAATGAAGATCTAGGTAGTTGAAATCACAGATTTAGAGTAGACAGCCAAGTCCTATTCTTCTTCTCTGAGATCTGTTGTCCTTTCCTGACGTTCACATTAAATGGTCTGTGATTTCCCTGTTTGCTTCCTGCATGCATTTTATAAGTTATTAAATTATATTTCCCTCTAGTAATCTTTCATACTGAGTATGGTTCTACATTTTAGCTGAGAACCTAATTTCATCCTCTACTTCAGAGATTACAACACAACCCTTTTTCAAAAACACTGAAATTACATTTTTTTAGGTAGAATGGTTTTACTACTTTTATAGTTCCTCTCAATAATCTATGTACAAAAGGAATATCACATGCCTCATTTAACAATTATTTAAGATTACAGAAATTAGAAAAGTATTTTTTTTAAATGCCTCTTTACCTCCATCTATAGTACATCTGGGAAACGGAAATTCACTTACCAGTGAAAAATTAAAATCCACATAGATAGTCTTAATACTATTAAATAAGAGTAGAGCTAGTAGTTTCTACAAAGATACTTTTCCTTTAATTAATATTGTTTTACACACATCAAGAACAGTAGCTCTTTCTACCTATCTTAGAACACTTCAAAGATAGATCTTAAGCAACTGTGCTATTACAAACAGTAAGCAGCACATTAATAGCTAGGGCCATGTCAGTTGATATTTGCATCTTCCAGCTATAGCCAATATGTAATGAACTCCATGAAAGAGGGGAAATATAAATCTCAAATTATTATCATTTGAAGTTTGTTTTTCTAATTTTGCTGGGGATATGGAGGAGCACAATATCATGGTTTTATTAACTTTTTTTAAACAGAAAAATAAAAAAATCATAATCTTATTTAGAAAAATAAAGTAAGATGTCTCTTGCAGACTTAACCTTGCCAAGCACTAGCAAGTCTAGGAAAAGAAAGATGCATATAATTAATTCTCCTCGTTAGATATAAATAACTGAGTAGTTAGATATTATTATAAAAATTAAACATGCATAAAATTAATGTTTCCTACTTAAATTTGCAGAGGCCTACCTTTCACAAATTTGCTAATACTTGTTTTGCATGGCAGTGGAAGACCATAAAAATGACCATGCAAGTTGAAACTCTGCAAAGTGTTCTTAATAATCAATAGGATGAATCACAACTATTCTGTGGCCTTTTAAAAACTTTTGTGAAAACATTGGTATAGCGAAATGAAAAATAAAATATTTATAATTCCATACAGCATAATTTAATATATTAGAAGCATGGAGAATAAAAGTGTTTTATTTCTTTGTACAAAAACTTAATCCAGAATAGTTTGAACAGTGCTTGCTTTCTTATCATCATATAACTTGCAGTGTGGAGCAAGTATCTTTACTATGCCTTACAAATTGTCATACCACTTTCTAACTCTGGATCAGCTTCCAACATTTTATTCTTTGCCCTTTCAATGTCTTGGAATATCTCCAAGAGTTCCTTTAATGTGAAGTTTTTTTTGCCAACTTCACATCCTTTAAGATGTTTTCATCCTTTTTGTCACAGCTACTTTCCTCATTTATGTCAATAAGTGTGCCTTTACGAAGTCCTTCTGGCTGTGAGCTAGACTCTCTTGAACAATGGCAGTGTCAACATTCCCACAGTCAGCCATTCCTTCTATAACTCCATTTATGCTTGATTCCAATTTTATTTCCAGTGTTATCACTTTTCATTTCTTTGCTGCACTTTTATTTTTGTTGGCTGATTCCCCTTTTGACAATCCATTTTTGTAAAATGTCACTGGGTTTACCACTGGGAGACAATGAGGCAACACAGCTACGTGCTTTGTTATTTGTGCATAAAGAATAACAGATGAGGCTGGGCGCAGTGGCTCATGCCTGTAATCCTAGCACTCTGGGAGGCCGAGGTGGGCGGATTGTTTGAGCTCAGGAGTTCGAGACCAGCCTGAGCAAGAGCGAGACCCCTGTCTCTACTAAAAATAGAAAGAAATTACATGGACAGCTAAAAATATATAGAGAAAAATTAGCCGGGTATGGTGGCGCATGCCTGTAGTCCCAGCTACTCGGGAGGCTGAGGCAGAAGGATCGCTTGAGCCCAGGAGTTTGAGGTTGCTGTGAGCTAGGCTGACGCCATGGCACTCACTCTAGCCCGGGCAACAAAGCGAGACTCTGTCTCAAAAAAAAAAAAAAGAATAACAGATGTACAGTGATCAATCACTGGCAAACTAGAAAATAAGTGACATAATTGTCACAGATCATGATATGCATCTGTAATTTATGTACTGATTTGTAGACTGAAGAACTGGCAGTAAAGTCTGCACTTCGTGCAATTACTCAGTTAATATACCAAGGTATCTTGGTAACTGATATTTAAACTGTGTTGTTGGTAGACTAATGTCATTTAACTAAACTGTGGTAACTGAAATTTGTGCAAAACAAGGACTTCCTGTATAAGCATATGTGACTAATTATATACATCTTAAAAAAATGTTTAAAAAACCATGCATAGACAAAAGAAAAGTAAAATAAAGTCACATACCGGCATGAGATAACTGAGATTCATCATCACTATCATCATCTTTTCTTCCTTTCTTCTTGATTTTTTTAATTTTGTACTCTCTGGCATTGCCCCCACCTCCTCCCCTCACACTTCCACTGCCCTCTGGTGGGAAAATAACATTAGTTAGTATTAGTTAGTATTATCTAACTAAATCACTATTTTTAGGAATGATGACACTATATTGTCATATTTAACTGTACAGCAGAAAAAGGCAAAATAAAGAAACATTTAGACTCTTTTTAAACTTGGAGTTTCCTTATTGAAATAAAAGCCTAGTAAACTCAATCAAAAAAAAAAATCAATAAAAAATAAAATAGGAAATCTCTTGAATTTAAGCAACCTATTTTGACGGCCTCCCTGCTCTAAATGCAGTCTCTTCCTCTTTCTCTAATGTCACCACTTTTCTGTAGCTCTGAAACTTTTCTTGGCCAAACCCATTCCTTTACCTCTTCTACCTTCCTCAGAAGAAATGTGCCCTCATTTATGCATCTCTGTTACCACAGCCTCATCAATAACCCTCTATTATAATACTTCACAAATTTAATTATACTTGGTTTTGCCTTCTTGGTTGAAAGATTATTATCCATGTTTAGAGGAGAAATCCTGACTCACCCACCACCCAATCAGATTACAGACATCTTGAGAGCAAGGAGCATGTCTCAATAATGTTTGTATTTTGGGGGTTATAGCAATGCTTGAAATTTAACATGGGCTCAATAAATGCTGACCATGAACATTAAATTGGCTAAGTAAAAAAGCCACTATCAATCAACTATTGGCTAAATATAGACTAAAAAATACAAATTATGAACAAAGTCAAATTGTAAATAAAAGTAAAAAATATTGAGGTATTTAAAATATTTATTCTACAAAATAGAACACTTCCTTATAATAGGTGCAAAATACTGCAACTGAAAAATACCGAAAACACTGAAAAATATTGCAACTATATTTCTTCATAAAAGACTATTTTTTTTCCAATAAAGTGGTTTACATAAACTAAAGATATTTTTCCAAATTCTAAGTAGATGACCCTTAGATTTCATCATATCTTAGAATTAAAGCTTCTATTAATTTCTTTTTCTCTTGCTTTTACGATGGAAAAATACCATTTTCAAAAGCACAAGTCTAAAGCGAATGTATTTTACACAATTTGGTAGTAAGTTTCTTACAGGGAGGACATTCATGCTTGACATGATTCCACACACTGTAATTAAACTATTTCAATAAAATAGCAGTATCACTGAGAACAAAATATCAGATGACCTTTAACTTTTAACAAGAAATAAAATAGACTAGTTACACTGACATAAGAAACCAATGGATTAAGGCAAATTTATAATTATAGCTTCAAATAATGTGATAAAATATGTGTGGCTATAAATATTACTCTGACTTACTGGAGTAATTTACTATAGTTTTCCTAGAAGAATAGAAAAAAGTTTCAAAATACCATTGATAGGTTTTGCAGAAAAAGAGGAAGAGGAAAGAAATTATCCGAAAGAAATAAAAGAAAATTCCCATAGCAAAAATTAAGTTTTTATATATATGTTCAATGTAGCTATATTTATTAATGAAAAATGGTGAATATATTAAATTTCTTTAACCCTGATAAAGCACTGATAACATTGTTCCTACTATAAAAAGTATGGGAAATAGATGCTACTTTTTCAAGGCAAGTTATGAATACCAGTGATATCTAAAATAATTTCCAGTGAATTTAGGTAATAAAAGAAATTAAAAAATAATATTTTATTGGGAAATTCATTCACTAAATATATATAGAGCACCTAAAATACAACAAAAGTAGTGTTCTAGGTATGTACTGTAAGTACAACAATAAACGAGATAGGCGAGGTTCCTCTACAATAAAACACATTATAGTAATAAAGTAATGTAACAAAAAAACTGGCAAGACAAGGTGATAGAGACTGTGGTTACTATTCCGAGGGGTTATGGAAATCTCTGTAAGGAAGTGACATTTGAAGGTGAGCTCTGAATGAAAAGAAGGAACCAGTTATTTAATGTTCAGAATAGTGTGTAGAGGGAATAGTGTGTGCAAAAGCTCTGAGGTAAACACGAACTTGGTAAGTTTGAGAATCTATTAATAATGAAAAAGGCTACTGGGCTGGGGAAAACAGGAGATGAGCATGATCATGAAACATCATGAAATCAAAGTTTTCACAAAAGAAAAAATAGAATAATTATCAATATTTCCATTTTCATAATTAAAATTTACTTCATTAGCAAAATATTTGGTTGATATTAGCAGTTAAAATTAAAGATGAATCAAATAAAAGACCTTTCAAAGGGCCTAATAAATGTAACAAACACAAAGTTCACTGCAAAAAATACAAAACTCATCTTTAAACATTTCTTGTTAATTTGTTACCTGTTGCTTTCCTTCTTCGCTCATCTTTTTTATCCTTTTTACTTGTACTAATGCTTTCTAAAATGGAGACTTGTTTCAGATCTTCTTCAGTGACTAAATGCACAGGATTATTTTTCATTTCCTGAAATAAAACATGCTTTTTCTGTTAGGAAAAATATATAGCATTTCAAAAAGCATAAAATAAAAGTTGTTTACATACTAACTATTCTTGTTTGGTTTGATTGTTAAGGACTATAGAGCTTTGCCTCAGAGCAGCCACTCTAAGGATATTTTTCCTTGCCAAAAATCAGTCTCTTTCCTTGTTGTTCATGGCTTTTCTCTAGGTAATGAGAAATCCTATCTGGTCACTGAACAACTTAGCACACAGCATCAGATGCAATCCTCTTCAGCTGTTATAGACCAGTTTTACCACTGCTGAATAGATGCCCCATGTTCCCTTTTTGAGATTCGCAAGTGCAATGCCGCCTGGATACTTGAGGTTACCGGGAAGATAAAGAACCCTCCATCCCCCACCTAAATGACCATATACGTAAGCTGCATACTAAGTCATATAAATAATTTTTTTCCCGGACCCATTCTTGATGATCTTTGTTTTTTAAAAGTTTATGTTAACAACAATGAACTACTTCTAAGTTCAGTTACAGGTTCTTTCTCATGGGATAGGGTCCTACTATCTCTAGTGATAAAAGTACATTTTCATGGTAAAAGTGCTATTGTTTCTTTTTTGATTTTCTAAAGAAAAATGCTTAGAATGTTGAAGTAGTTCAAGTAATAGAATCATCTTTTTCTGAACTTATTTTTGTGGTTAGGTGGTTAGAGCCCAGGGAAAAAAGAAAAGTAATGACTATGTTAAATTTTACTTTAGCAAAAGACCACAAATACAAGTAATAGTCATTTAGTAACTAGTAGTTAACATGTACCAGATATTTTATATACATCCCTTATTTGTTTATATTCATCTTTTCCAGAGTAGATATCATCATCCTTTCTTTGAAGATAAGGAAACTGGACGTTTGTTTGTCTAAAGTCACACAGAGAGTAAGCATGTTTAAACTCAGGTTTACTGGTATCAGACCTATATACTTTTTAATCTCCTCTGCTGCTTATAAAGCTAAATGTGGAAAATTATCTCATTTTTAGACTATTAAAGAGCTCTAAAGGAGTATAGCTAAATACAAATTATTTGCATATTTAATAAGCTCTCATGTATTTGTTAATAGTTTAAGAAAAACAGACCTGTTTTACCTATTTGAGAGCAGGCTTTATAAGGAGATGGTACTGCTCACTAGAAACATGAACAGAATAGTCGTTAAAGACCAAGCTTCACCTCTATTTCAAAATACTTTGATAGCAGTTGCTCTAAGGAACTAATCAATTGTGAGGAGTAACAAAATTTCCTTTCCCAGTAAGTTATCATGTTTGTGTACCCCAAAAAGGTAAAATCAGTGAAGCTCTGCTAGATTTAGTAAATATATTGTATACTGATTGAAAAATAAACTGTGTATTTATTTATATCATACATTTATTCCTATTATACATTCATACAAATGATGTTTGTGTACATTCTAATGTTTTGCAGTTGGACCAATACCCTTAGGCAACTTGACTGTGAAGTATATGATTTCATTTATGTGATTTCAATTTATAAAATCAATTCCCCAAGTTCTAATTTATATGTTCTGATGGGAATAAAAGAAAAAACAAATCTGGGAGAGGAAATAAAAAGGAATGATACATTAAAGGAAAATGAGATGTGATACAAAGTGTTCATTTTTGGGTAGACTGCTTACCCCAGTTTCCAAAAGACATCAGATGATTCTAATGTGAGAATACTGCTAAAAATAGCAGATGAAAGGAAATCTGGCATACCTTTTCAGCTTTCTGGTGCATCAGTTCATTGAAGAGTTCTGTACAGTCATTTATAAACTTTTCACTGACTACAACAGTGTCACTAAAGACTACAGCTGAAGCCTGTTTGCTGAACGCTCTCATCACCTGTTGAAGCAATATGGCAGCATCTTCAACCGATAAAGAACTGGGCAGCAGAGGCTAGAATTACAAACAAAAAGAACATGAAGTATAAATGCAATATAATACAGATAAACTATTTGTTAAGTATATATATGCTTTCCCTAAGTGATCTCTTTCAGTCTAGTGGCTTTTGGAACCATATTTATGCTAACTTCCCAAATTGTATTTCTTATATCATTACCACTCTGAGCTCTGCAATTGTATATCCTGTTGTCTGCTTTCCCCACTTGTATGCCTAATAGGCATCTTTAATTCTGCAAGGCAACACTGAAACCTACATGCACACTCAGTCCCTCTCTCTCACAAACCCTCAAACAACCCACCAGCATGTCCTGATAACTTTAACTCCAAAATCTATTTTGTCTTAGCTCTTTCTAATCTAAAATTACCTTATTTTCATAAACTATCTCTCCACAGTGAAAGTGCCCTTCTTGAGTGCAGGAAACTTGTCTGGCTGCCACATCCCCAACAAGTAGAATGGTGCACAAAGAAGGTATTTAATAAAATTTGTAAATTAATTAAAAAACACTTAAATCTGGAATCTTTGGGAACTTGTGTATCCAAAATAAGGAATTTTCTGCTTTATAAAGAGCATTTGAGCCCTGATTAGAAAATAATGGATTGTCCTCTTGTTTATTTTTCTTTACCTACACTTATCTCTTTGGCATAATGAAGGGCAGGTCAACATTGAACACTGATGTAAAACACTATCAGTGCCAAAGCAGCTTGTGTTAATACATTAGCAGAGATTAAAGGATAAGGGATAAACAAATGCTACCCGATGCCTGATGCCAGTACAGTTGTAAATACAAGACAGTGAGAATTCTCATCAATTTCTGTATCAGGATTGATCTGGGTGTTATATTGTTTCCTTGTTTGAGATTTATAGAATTCTTGATGTTGACTATCCACATGTAGAAGGTCACTCTGTACTTCAAAAGCCAGAAAGATTTTATGAATAAAATAAAGATTTTTATTATAACAATGACTCCTGGAATTTCTAAAGCCAACATTGTAAATGGCCTTATATTAGTAATATATCAATGGTCACTGGTTTAAAGAAAAGTTGAGAAGAAAGTGATAAAACATACTGCAATATCGACCCATGTTCCAGAGCTGATGGCTTCCTCTACTGATGCTTCCACCTGATCTACAAGTCCTTGACCAACACAAGCTGCTTTCAAAAACAAGAGTTGCGTAGCCTTAAATCTCTTCTTTATGTAGCTTACAGCATCTGGTATTCCAAGTCTGGACAAAGAATCAAATTCTAGAAAGACATCACAAAGTTGGAATAGAATTATCAATCATTCACACCTTTTAGAAATCTTAGAAAAACTTAAGTGCTACCAAAACCTATTTGATTGTGAACACGCTGTATTGTAATATATTTTAGGAATAAAGCATAGGAATGTATCTCAGCCTATTTTCTGGTTATCTTACCTTTCCAAATTTTTATTACTAAAGATATTTATAGAAAAATTAGTTCAAGTACTTCCTCAATATCAGCTACGTCATTCCCTCTCCAATTGAAGGGCCAAAGGGAAACATGCGGAGTACAGAGTAATATAATCAGAAATGGGGATGAAGGAGAAGGTCATGGGGTTCAAGAAGCAAAACCTGGAATTTATTTTGATTATAGTTAATTAAAAGAATGAAACTTATTTTTTAAAATGTTTCATCAGACAATATAGAACAAAGTAATTCTCTAGTTTAATTTAAACTAGAAAAAGATTTAGAGTATAAAACAAAAGTAAAAAATAAAAACTTAAATTTACAGCCACTAAAGTTATTGGAGAGATCTTCCTAACTCCCCTACCCCTAAACCAAATAATCATACTTAAGGAAACTAGTTATAACAAATTTCTAATCCAAGCCTATGGTTGAAGAAACTGAAAAGTACATCATAGGAAGTCAAGAAAACACAAGCAAAACCCAATGTCCTAGCATATATTTAAATTATTTAAATACCAATAATTTATAGGATTATTACTAAGTAATCTTTTAATGGTTTAACTTGGGTTGTAAAATTGCTCAAACTAAGTGAGCTATATGTACATATATATATAAACTACTATATATAATTGAACTATATATATATATTTGCTAATTGTTTTAATAACTGAATTCAGTCAATCTACTTTATCCAAATGACAGTAGAACTTCAGAAACAGAATTAAGAATAACTTTAATGTTTCTGAAGTACTAGATAACTAATAGAAATAAATACTGTCAAGCTGATAGCAAACAAAATACTTCTAAGATGATGTATCTGAAAAACTGCGCAACTTCATAAAATACAAGATATAATAATAAATGTAATTACTTTTATAAATTAAAAATGCTTGAAATTTAGTATCATATTAATATAACTGGAAGATTGGTAAAAGTAACAGATTTTAGTCTTTCTACATTAAAATTGTTTATTAACTATGGAATTAAACTCAGTTCCAAGACCCACAGAAACCTGCACTGTGATACTTTTATACTCAAAGAGAACCATTATAATCTTCTGATTAACAATAGGAAAGTACACATGGACTCCAGGATTAGTACAATACTTTTTAAGAATGTGTTTAGTATTAGAAAGAAATTTTAGTTTCAAGAGAAAAAAATAGTTACCTAGGTAGCCATTCTGTCTGAAAAAGGAATCCACCCAAGTACTCTGTGTCCTGGAGTAGATGTCAGGGACAAACACTGCTTTATCCTGTCTCCCACCAACCACAGTGCCTCGTAAGCGTCCACTATTAACAAGTTCCTCAAGTACAGCTTAAAACAAACCCATACAAATACAAATAAATCAGAGCAGATACAAATCTTAAAGAGTAAAATACTTTATTATTTCATAATTTACCTATTCTTATCCTGTTAAAAACCAATTTAAAGTTTAAATAGCATAAAGGAAGGTATTATATTTTAGATACAACTCTCCTGCCATTTGTGAGACTACTCAGGTCATAAGTTCAGGGCAATTTGGCAACCAGCTGAAGGTGTTGAACTTGTAACTCAAACTACTTAACATTAACAAATTGAATTTTTTAGTTTGGTAATTTTGGAAAAAAAAATCCAGCATGCCATTATTTATCTCATGATTTGTTTAAAAGTGGACGATAAAACACTTTGAGAATAGATAATATGCAATCAATAGCATTAACAAGTTCAATTTTCTAATATTTAGAAAAATGAAGACATCTGGACCATATTAGAATCAGTAGTGTGAAATAAAACTATGAACATTTTCATAAGTTACTGCATTTCCACTGTTTAAACTGAAGCAACTTATTTCAACCCTATCTATAAGAGAAGTATAATGCTGTGGTTAAGAGGATGGATTCTGGAGCCAGACTGCTTAAGTTTAAATCTCAACTGCTACCTACTGGCTAGGAAACACTGGGCAAGTAATTTTCCTTATCCCTTCACTTTCTTATCTGTGAAATGGGGATAATAATAATACCTATCTCATAGGGTTGTTGTATTCAAGTAAAGTGCTTAGAAAAGTAACTGGCATACAATAAGCACCCAATAAATATTAATTAAATATTAATATCATGACTACCACCACTACCATTATCAGACTGATGCCAGTTTAAAAAGTGGATAGTGCTGCCATTAATACCAAATTTATACTTTTTATTTAAATCATAAAATTTAACTAAACAATTTTTGTTGTTTTAAGAAGCAAACACATTCAAAAGATGCCTGGCACAAAGAAAGGTTAATGAAAATTAGTCTTTAGCAGAAATAAAAATTAATTTATGTATGAATTTCAGAATTTCAATGCTGAGTAAATTAAAATACAACAGAAAAGTCCAGACTTCTCAATAGACTACAACATATGATTCTCAATTGGGTATGACTGTACTACACAAATCCATCCTAAATTCCAGCCGAAGTTGTGAAGTTATCAATAATTACTTAAAGAACTTTACATTATAATGAAATCACACCCACCCCAGTTATGCAGATTCCAAAAAACTCATAGTTTAATTTTAAATGTCTTACACAAAAATTTTAAATTAAAGTTTGTTTTTTTAAAAATGTAGTGAATGAAAAGTTTTGGTTCTATATTTGAATTTCTTTTCCATTCTTCATTTTAGTTTTTACATTTGCACAGAATATGTTGAGTTGAAAGATTAATTCATTGTTTTCAAAAAATCATTCTAGGAGAGCATTAAAAAAACCCCTCAAAACCTCATAAGAGCTTCAGAAATACACAAAGAAAATAGACAATGAACCAAGGTTATTTTGGAGATAACATTATGTTTGAATGCTAAGAATACATTTTTATAGCTATAAACTCTTTGCAAAAATTTTGTTAGTGAAACACTATTTACTTTCATATTAGCAAATGCAGCAAAAAACCATAAGAAACAAAGTAAAAATTATTCTTAATCCTACAATTTTAAATCTCTCTCTGTATGTATTGTATAACAGTGTGTATGTATATATATACATGTGTGTATGTGTGTGTGTGCGTGTGCGTGTGTGTGTGTGTGTGTGTGTATGTTTTCATTGTATATACATACTTTTTTTCCCCATTCTACTCCTCTAGGGCTAACCAATAGTAAATGTTTGTTGAGTATAACAGACAGACACGTATATTAAAACTGACATATAGAAACTTTTTCAAACCAGGAAATATTTTAGTTACAATAAGTTTTAATACTAAAAGAGGAAAAAACATTAAAATTAATAAGTTTTACATTAACAATCTATTCAGCAGCTAATTAAGTGAACATAATTTAAATCAAACTTACAATAAAGAAGCTGCTCCTGAAATCCATATTTTGAAATCAAAGAATTCACTGCTGTAGGCCTTTATAGAAAGTTAAAACAACAAAGAGAAAACTTTTGACTCATTATAGAGTTACAGACTTATGAATTAATAAAATAACTAGGATAGAGTTTATAAAAAACACCAATTAATTTAAAAGAAAAAAATGATGCCCCAAATTATACAAATATTAGATCCTTAATCAGAATTAGGCTACTGAAATACCAGAGAAATCAATCTGTCTTTCCATCCATGATCAATTTACATTTCCATTCCACCAAATTTCACCTCAGATTTCTATTGACTATTTGCCTTGTCCTTTACTGTATATATTTTCCTTCATTCTGTTATTTCTATTTGGGAGGCTCTTTCCTTAAGTTGGGAATATTCAAGTGAATGTTATATGATTCCATTTTTGAAGAAAAATGAGATCATATGTGCACTGAAAAGAATTTAGAATGATATACTCCTAGATTAGGGTGACTGACTGGGAGGGATCCATTTAAAATGCCCCCCTTTTTTTGCTTACCAGTTATTTTCTATAATGACTATGCATTTTTTTTATTAGGCAGCTTTTAAAAAGGTATAAATTATGTAACATAAAATCTACCCAACTGTAAGAGTACAATTCAAAGGTTTTAATGAATTTATAGAGTTGTACACTCATCACTACAATATAGTTTGGAACATTTCCACCGCCCACAAAGTTCCTTGATAGCTATTTGTAGTTAATTCCTACTGCAACTCCTAGATCAACAATCTGTTTTCTGCCCCTATAAATTTCCCTTCCTTGACATTTAATACACAGAATCAACATGTGGTCTCGTTTCTGTCTTCTTTCACTTAGCATGTTTTTGAGGTTCATCCACGATGAAGCATGCATCAGTAGTTCATTCTTCCTTATTGCTGAACAGCATTCTATTGTATAGATATACAACATTTTGTTTATACATTCATCAGCTGACATTTGAACTGTTTCCAGTTTGGGGCTATTATGAATAATGCTCCTGTGAACATTCATGTTCTTGTCTTTGTGTGAATGTATGTTTCCATTTCTTTTGGGTAGATTCCTATATTTCCTTTATAATAACTACATTTTTTAAAACTAAAGGATAAAAAGGATATAGACTTTTTATTCTGATCACAATTTTTTTTCCTCTTCATTTTAAGCCAGTATGCCTGTTCTCTCTAGTTAAGGTTAGTCTATGCATATAATTAAAAGACTTTCAAGTAATTTCAACTTTTTAATCCTCTATTGTTGATTATTTAGGATGATATAAATTCTTTCTACAACAAGCTTGGGAAAGCAGAAACAGTTGTCTAAAGTTAAACTGAGTATTTAAAACCCTTGTGTTTGGGGATTTTTGACTAAATTATTAGTTTTATCAAATTCTTACGTAGATCAATTTGTTTTTTGTTAAATTGTTTTACCCAAAATTGTCAGCTAAATTATCTAGAACCCTGCCTTAGCCCTTTTAGTGCTGCTATAACAAAATACCTGAGGGTGAGTAATTTTTAAAGAAAAAAGGTTTATTTAGATCATGATTCTGGTGGCTGGAAAGTTCAAGATTGGGCAGCTACATCTGGTGAGGGTCTCATGCTGCTTCAACTCATGGTGGAAAGCAGAAAAGGAGTGGGCATGTACAAAAAGATCATATGGCAAGACAGGAAGCAAAGGGGAGAAACCAAGGAAGCCAGACTCTGTAATAGTCTGCTTGCATGCTCTCTCTCTCTCTCTCTCTCTGAGGAATTCATTCCCATTACAGTGAGAACTCACTCTGGTAAGAGGGCATTAATCTATTACTGAGGGATCTACCCCTATGACCCAAATACCTTCCACTAGGCCCGACTTCCCATACTGCCACAACGAGGATCAAACTTCATTATGAGTTTTAGTGGGTACAAACCACATCTAAACTATAGCAAACTTCCAAACTAACAAGGTCCAAGTTCTCTGTGAATTTTGCTTTCCCCTGTTTACCTAATAATAATTACAATCTTCTCATTTTTTATTCTTTGTGTTTTCCATTCCCTTCTACCTGAACACAACCTTACAAAAATATAGAGGGCTCCTTGAAGGACTTTATCTTAAAATTTTTGGGTACATAACTTATTGTGGGTGCTTAACAAATGTTGAATTGAGTTGTACAAAATTTCTAGCTCTTTTTGGTATGAGGAAACTTTAGCTGGATATTTTTATTTCAATTTGGAATACAAGGCAGTTCTTCTCACTAATTTCTTTTGTTCTTCTTTCTGGCTATCTATAATAATAATAATAAGTATAAACTTTTAAAATCAGAGATGCAGGTGATTTCTTTTAAGTTAGTCCAGAAAAATGGGGTAGTTCCTTATTTTTAAGGGGCAAATATGAAGCTATGGTACATTAAATGGAACTGTCTAGAAACCACATAGCTAGCAATATCTTTTGAGACTCAGAACTTGTTTTCCTCTCATGGTTTGATAGTATCTCCATACTGAGAAACTCAGGGCTACTATGAATGTGAAAAACATTGTTAATCTTGATGAAAATTACAATCGCCACAATAATTAGTCAAAGAAAAACATAAATATTTGTTAGTAGGAAAAATATATTTTTAGTTTTTACATTTTTGCAAAGTAATAAATGCAAAGGGTACAAAACTGAATCCTCCTCCATTCCTATCACTCAATTACACAGTTCCTCTCCCCAGAAACCACCACCAGTTTCTTGTGTTAGGATGGTGACCTGGCACAGAGTATCAGAGCCCATGTGGGGTAAGGAGAGTATCCATATGGGAAAAGGAGCTACAGCAGTAATGGGAAACCAGCCACATTTACTTAATCAAATATGTAAATACATTAAGGATAATGGGAGTTGAGTTTCTCATGGTTAGAGAAGGGAGTTGCAAATACAAAAAAGGAGGAAACTGGAATAAAATAAAACTTATAGTATTGCACTAGAATTGGAGGTATCAGTATAAACTCATGGTTTTTGATATATATAGTTAAAGATACAAAAATATAGATATATAGAGGGGTGTATACATTTGTCTATGTATGTCTTCAGTATAAGGACATTCTCCTAAATAGCCCTAATATCATTTTAACATCCAACAAAAATAATAGTAATTTCCTAATGTCCTCAAGTACCAGTTATTTTAAATATGTTGAATTTGAAGCACTTGGAAAACATTTCAGTAGGGATGCTGTAGATGCTGTATAGGTAACACTGAGCCTGAAACAAAACTTTAAAGGCTAGGGAAAGGAGAAAGAGCCAGAAAAGGTGACTTAGAAGGGATAGTTAAAACAGATAAAAAGAAATCAGTAAAGTATTAATTTTTTTACAACAGAGAATGTTTTAAGAAGGAAGATATAACTGGAGTCAAAACCTGCTACAAAGTCAAGTCAAATAAGTATAGACAGTATCCATTATATTTAATGATACTGAGACATTAGTGCTATACATATGTAGTAGAAGCTGAATAGGTAAGTTAAGAAGTGACAAAGGTAAGAAAATTGAGACAGTAAATATAGACATCAACTCTTGAGAAGGTTCACTTTTAAAAAAAGAACAAACAGGATAGTACATGGAGTGGAATATGGGGCTCAGCGGTTTGTTTTAAAATGGGAGAAATCTGGACATATTTAAAAGCTGGTGGGACACACAGCCACTGAGATAAAGTTGATAACATGGGGGAGAGCAGATAATTGAGAATGTAGGTTTTTCTGAATTCTATACTGGCGTTACACAGACCAAAATATTTCAGAAATTCTTATTTTGAAAAGTTAGTGATTTTGAAAGTAACACTATTATTCATTAGAATTATAGAATGCTATATGGTAAAAAGGATCCTAAAATCATCTCGCCCCTCTGAGGCCCAAAGAAGTTAGGTGACCGACTTATTTGCTCAAGGTCACATGCTTACTATGTGATAAAGCTATGACCCACATTCTTCTGACTTTAAACTGAATCTTCTTTCTGTGATTACAGGGTGACTTCAATAAACTGATCTGGGCAGCAGTGTTTAAAGTGCATTCTGCAGAAGTGCACATGGGGTTACGAGGGTGGTTAAGATAGGGAGAGGAGATGTGGGTTGGAGAGAGGCTGCATTCTAGGACTCTGAAATCTCCACTCCTATTTCACAAAAACTCCCTTTTTATCTGTTTAATACACTGGGGCCCTAAATGAGATTTTGTTTAAATAATTCAGCTGCTAGGAAAAAAATGCAAATCATGATTAAACACATTTACAAATATATATGCTTTAAAACATGCTTACCGGGTAATAGCACTGAACAGTCCACGGATGCGTGCTTTATGTCGAGCCACAAAAGCTTCAGTAAAAATTACTCCTCTGTTATCAAGATCAATATGTCCACTGATAATTCTACCAAGTCTCTGAGTTAGTGCCTGGGGGTAAATTTTTATTAATTTGAAAGGATAAAATAATACATATATATTTGCATAGTCATATTGAAGTCATCAATATGAGGTATCAATTATGTGATTCAGAAATTTCAACAAGATATATAAACTTAAAGTGAAGATTCAGTACCTAGAAAACTTCATTATCTCATAACAGAGCCAAGAAATGAGTCAAATTGTTTATATGTTAAAAGGCTTAGCCATCATATTAGCCCTTCCTGATAAAAGCTACTTCTAATGTAAAATAAAAATGATTAACCAATATTGTAGATACAGGCAGCTTCTAACACATGGATAACCAAGACATATACATGGATATTGAAGAAGACCTTATCTGGAGCATCTAAGACTAACGGAGAGGAACAAATGTTTTTTCAAGATTCTGCAACCTAGTGAAACCTAGGACCTGAAATATTATCTTCTCTGATGCATTAATAAGTTATCTCTGTCCAGATGATCTAGAAAGGCGGATGATCTGGTTTCTTGGCAACCTGCTTTCAAACTTGAGAGTATTTCTCCATAGCTATATGATTGGGGACAGGCACATCTGAAATAAATCTGGACATATTTTACATCCCAAGATAAGTTAAATCTACTTAAGTCAGCTCAGCTGATTCTTTTATGATCCAGAAATATGTTTTTCAGACAATTTAATGAACTTTTAGAATAATGCCTGTGATATTTAGAAAAATTAGAACTGAAAAATATTAAGAAACTGTGTATGTTTCCACAATGTATTCAGAAACATAGTTTTATAAAAAATCATTTGGATCTGAGCCTGACATTTTTAAAAAATATTTTTAAAAATATATTTTTCACCTGTGATTAGCATGTATTTGTTCATATAAAACTGGCTCCTGAAATTTCAGCTACATAAAACAAATCTATACTATAAATGGTATTTTAAATACAATTAGGGAGGTTCATTCTCTTAATATGGGTAAATTAGTCTGCTTATAAGTTAATCTTCTACAATAATGATTTGGTAAGTTTTGTAAGCTGAATTTTCTTAAAAGTGATATATACCTAAAAAGAGATTTGGTTTTTCCCTTGTTTCAGTAAATAAAAAACAAAACTATCATTTATTGAGTGCCTCCATTGTCAGACATTTCACCAGATATACCTCATTGAAGCCTATGGAAAAGACATACATTTTACAGATATGCAACCTGAAGCACAAAAGAGATAAAATAATTTTCCTACTGTCAAATAAATAAGAAGTTGTTTTAGATCAAGGTCTGTTTAACTCTAAAACTTATGCCCTTTCCAATGTACCAAATGGATCTCTACGATTCTAAAATGTGAAAACTACTTAAAAAAAATAAAACAAACAAGAAAATAGCCTCTATTTTCAGGCAGCATTGTTATTATACGGTAAATCAAGATATCTTGAGTATTGACACAAGTATCTAAAATTAAGAGAGTATGTGAGATTCCTTGGCTCTTCTCCCTATCATATTAATAGTTTAAAGGAGGGAAAAAAGATTCCATCAAAAGATGTTGGCACTGCTAACATTTTGGGCAAGAAAATTCTTTGTTGAGGGGGATGTCCTATGTATTGAGGATATTTAATAGCATCCCTGACCTTTACCCACAAGAAGCCAGCAGTATTCCTTCTAAATTATAATCTTTATCAGTTATTTCTTAAAATATAACTGAGCAATCAGAACTGTAGATATCCTGGTTAGTTTCTATACAACTAAAATAAAAAGCATTAAATAAATTAATGCACTTATGGTATACTTGCTATTGCATCAAGACAGCCCTAGAGCTTAGTCTATTAATTGGTTTTAGAATGTCTCTCAGCTCAGGAAGATGGTCATTTTTGAACACACTCCTCAGAACCATCAGCATACAGGAAGTACCCCCAAAATATACTGCTATAACATGTATCAAGTCAGACACTTGCAATAAATCAATTGATGATTAAAAAGTCTAGTTTTTTTCCCCTCCTTTTAAAATTCCTTGTTAAAAAGACAAATGATACTATTAAGAAAAAATACCTGTGTCAGAAAGTTTCCAGGAAGATCATAGGTTTTACACAGTTCTGATATGGTTACCTGACCACTTTCTTGCAATTTATCATTTACTTCTTCTGCTAACCGATCCAAATAGTTCCTAATAGTGAAAAAAAGAAAAGAATGAAAAAAAATTAGGAATACTGTTTTTTTTTTCTTTTATGTTTAATTTCTGTTGAAATAAGGTATGCCCCAAAAGTAATAAATAGGGTATGTGTAAGTAAACACCATTACTCATATTCTAAAAATTATTTTTCCCCACCAATGTAGTTAAGTGTAAGGTTAATCAAATGATAAATATTGGGATTTTTTTTTTTTTAAACAGTGGAAATGCTGTAGTAATTTTCCATTAATATTTTTGGAACAAATGTGCTTTCAGAATTAAGATCATATAGGAAAGATTACAAATGTTTTGTATTGTTTTAAGATAATAGAGAAAAAAAATCAAAGTTTATATTTTTTCCAAGTATTCCATACAATTAAGCACTTCCTTTTTAAGTAGAATAATCCTTATAATAAACATAAGCACTGTACGAGTTCTAAAAATTAAAAAAAAATAAACAAGAAAAATAGAAAACAATTTCTAAATGAAATGCCTAACTGGACATATTAGCTTAAATTTAAATACTATTAAAAAAACAACAACAAAGTGCTACTAAATATTGTACTTACTCATCTATCAGTTGTCCCAACACTAGCTGAACATGCTTTTCTGATTTAACAATGTCACCAATTCTATTTTCAATATGAGTCAGGTCCACATTAATTACCTGGAAAATACAAATTCAATTAGCAATAGATTCGTATTGTTTCTTAAGCTTGAAATTATACATTTAAAACTATATTATTTAAGAAATTACTTATTCTTAAATTTTGAATTGATTGGAAATATTGTAAAAAGCCTTGGTCAAATAAAAAATTAGAGGCTTATTGCTTATTTACTTTCAGTTCTGAAGAATTACACTTTCACTTGCTAGGAAACTTTATATTAAGCAATAAGTTACATATTCATATAAGGAACACCATTTCACAAAAACCTTGCCAGCTTCTTGTATACAGGTACCTTGGCAATGACATGTGCACTTATATTTGTTTGAAAATATCTTCTACTCTTTTTTATATTTCTCTGTTCCACAAACTAAAAACATGTAAACATGAAACTCCAATGATTTTTCTCCCCAAATTACATAAATCCCACAATTATATAAAATAACTGTGTTTATTTAGAAAGGAATAAAGAATAGGCAAGTCAACTGAGAAAGAAGAATTTATTAAATCATTTTAATATATCAGAGCTTATTAAACTGATTCAATGTATCAGTAAGGATATAACTATTTCTTCACAAACATCATATAAAATATGATACC
Organism: Varecia variegata; assembly: GCA_028533085.1. Classification (NCBI taxonomy): domain Eukaryota; kingdom Metazoa; phylum Chordata; class Mammalia; order Primates; family Lemuridae; genus Varecia; species Varecia variegata. The sequence goes on from CM052441.1 coordinate 52,149,882, forward strand.
AGTATTAGTGAATACCTTTTAAGGCACTGAACAAATTTATAGTATCAAAAAATTGAGAAATCAAAACAAAAATTTTGTAAATTTAAAATTTACCTGTTGCAGATCAACAATGTTTACTCGACCTTTAAAGGAAAGATATTCATTTATTTTAAATAACCTGTATGTGCACAACCCAAAACTGTAAATTCTAACAGATTTAAGTTTTGGACAAAGTCCTTCTACAAAGAACATAGGGCCACAATAATTAAGGTTTTCATATACAAACCATTAACTGAGTAAATCTTCATGGCTGAAGCCATAGGCAATAATTTGTTTTCAAAGTCCCCCCACCCCCAATCCCCACATCAAGCTAATAATGAGTATCAACTAACACATAAGTTGGCTAGATCTATGGAGGGTATTCATTTCCCTTCACAACTCAGAATTTATTCATTGTGACCACAGATATTGACAACAAAATTAAGATGAACTTTTTCAATTATTTGAAATTGAAAGGTAAGTTTCTACCTATCAGCAAAAGAAAATCTGTTATGTATTTCAAATTATAGCTCATATTTTATTAGTACTACGTAGGAAGATAAAAAAATAAGATAAACACCAAAGTTATATTCTGATAACATCTAATTAAGAGTTGCTTTCATAGTTGCTTGTATTTGAGTAAGTGTTCAAATTTGTTCAATTTGTTCAAATTTTAAAAAGGCAAAGGAAAACAACTTTTTTTGCTTGTTTGTAATGGTATTTCATACAATATAACAGGTGTAACACCATATTGAATTGAGTTACCTAATTTGCAAATATTTAAAAGTACTTTTAAAAAAGCATGGTTACACAGCCTTGATTTTCAAAACATCTATAATCCTTTAAAATTTCTCTTCCCTCTCCACAAGTGCCACCTGATTACAGGCAGTGGAGTGCCCTTCATTGAGTCATGCAATAAATTAATGAATTGTGAAAACAGTCAGTTAATTCATATATAGTACACATAACTCACAGTGATAAAAATGCTATTTTATAAAGTTATAATATGAGTTCATTTAATTATATGACCATGTTTGCATGAGCCTAGTAAAAATGTTAATGCTGATTATCAAATTAACAATTGAAAACTATGTCTTATAACCTCCAAATAATTTATTAGTTATGATTTTAAGGTGTTTTTATTTTCTCCTTCCAAAAATCCAAGAGAAAAACACTAAAGCATCACCTACCACCTCGGACATGAAGCTCATCTCTCATTTCTTTACTAATTTGGGCTGGAGTAATATATTCCTTTCCATCAAGTGTGTGAACTACTTCTAGCTGTTTCTGAGCAATCAATTTATTCACAATCTCAATGCAGTTCCGCTCTGACAACCTGAGGGAAGGAAGAAAAGTTAAGTTTTAAAACTGTACTTGACACACTGGTGCTCAAAAAAATTGACACAGCTTAAGAAAACAGACTTTTAAAAAGTTTGTATAAAGAGTCACTAACTTCTACATTACAAAATCTTTATCTTTCACTAGTATAACAATATTTATTAAGTTAAAAAATCTCGAGTAAGCAGGTTTGCATACACTTAAATAATTTACTTAATTGATATATATTACTCTATTACAAATTTCAAGTTTGGTGTCTCTTCTAGGCCTGCTTCCAATCTTCCAATTCGAATAGAAAATTAAGGACATATTATTTGGGTAGAAAAAAAAAAACCTGCCTTACTTTTACTTCAATTTCCAGATTAATCGGAATTTTCTTTTAAATTAAGTGCATAATTGCCTCACTCATACACTTAGTCAGGAGGCAGGCAGGGGATCTGGCCTCGTAAAATCAGAACAGCTACTGTTAGTTACCCACGCACTTACTATGCCCTAGTTTGCTATCAGTGCTACAAAATACAGCTCAAGGGACTGCTGTCTTCGGGCCCAAAAGGAATGAAACATCGCAGGTAAGAAATAGCTAACGGATAAAAAGGCTTCTATTAGTCTTATATATATGTTCTGTAATATTAAAAAGCCGAGTTAGGGTCCTCCAGACACAGCCCCCTAAGGTTAGTCGGTTTGTAAAAAATGTCAGTGACCTAAAGGCCTAAAAATCACAGATGGGGTTCTGTTATGGTAGATAAAAAGGCAAAAAATTTTAAAGGGTCAACATACTATTTGCAAAGTACTGTATTTCGGGGTTAGTTTCTCCTTTCAAGCTCATTCTAGGTCAGAAAGTGTATAACAGACAAGATGCCACAGTGATTTCGTGGCAGGTGGGTGAGGAAGGATCACAGGAACACTCAATACACTCAATAAAAACAGCCTGGAGGGAGTTATCAGCATGACCATGGTTCAGGTGGGGAACGCCAGCACAAAGCTGCGGCGGGGATGGGGGCTTTGGGGTGTCGCAGATTGCGGGCTTCCCCGCCAAGACCTGGACTCGGAATTGCGATCCAGGTTGGGGCAGAGGGAGGATGTGGGAACGGTGATAGGGACTGAGAAGGTCCGGGGTCCAGGGCCAGGGATCTAAGGTCCCGGATCCCGGCGTCTCTACCCAAGGCCTAACTTGGGCTCCACAAAGGGAGGGTCGGGTCGGGCACCTCTGCGTGGCCTCGGCGAACTGAGCTCGCTGGAAATCGGCAGCCAACCGCCTGATCTCTTCCCAGGCGTCCGCCATCACGGCCCGATTCGCAGAGACGCGGAGGAACTGCAGACACGTCAGCCCAAACACGGCGAGAGGACAGGAGAGGCTGAACGGGCAGCGCAGAGGGACAAGAGACTCCGCCCCCGACACAGATACCAAACGCGAGCGCCCCGAGGCGGCGGGGGCGGGCCGGAAGTGCCGCAGCCCCGCCCACCCGCGCAGCGGGCTGGCCGGGTGGGAGTGCCTTAGAGGGCGGCTCGGGTTCCTGAGGGGCTGCGGGCGGGATGAAGGAAGGGGAGTGTCGAGTTAATAAAGTCTGATTTCAGACCTTTGTTTGCATTATCCTTAATGTTTCCGAGGGGTAATAGTCAAAAATCTATTCTTCAATTATTTGGGGGGCGGGGGCGGAGACAAGATACACCTGTGCCTGCAACTAGCGTCCTTTCTTCTCTAGCTATTATTAACTTTGAGTAGTCCCTTTTCTATAGGGAATCGTGTTAATTTTTACATGGGCCCAGAACGATGTTCCTTTTGGGAGACATGTGGGGGACACTACTGAAGGTAATTACTTTCCCCCCCTTTTTTACAAAATGAATAAATTCGGGCATTATAAAGGCTGTGGAATTGCTTTCATGTGTTCTAGAGCCTTTCCTATTTCTCTTACGGGGAAGATTAGCTCCATGAAATAATGAAATATAAACACAAGGTAATAAGTGTATATGGCTACAAATGATGTGGGGAAAGCAAGGGGAACACGTATTCTTCCCTGCGTTGTGATCTGTGAAGAGCAGATATTTACTCTGGAGTACCTTTTTCTTTCCCTTTTACTTTTATACTTCACTCTTTTTTGAAAAAATATTCCTTATAATCATATGCCATATTGATAGTGTTGGTAAAGGGGGGATTATTTCATTTCCTTTCCCATCTAATTATATTAATATTATTCTAGGGAACTCAAATCCAATGCTACAAATGTGTTTTCCTATTAAAGTTCTCAGTTTTATTTAAAATGCAGAGAACTCAGTCATAAAACCTGTTACTAAGACTGCCACCAAAGGACAACCTGAAAGCTAACACCAGACCAAGAGGTGGAACAGCAGAAAGTCAGAGCTAACTTGAAAGATGATAGGTAGTGTCCCAAAGGGCATCAAGCTTCAGAACAAACAGAAGCATTCATTTGTAAAACAAATATTTATTGATTCTCTATTAGATGCCATGGAGTACATGAATAAGGCAGACATAGTCTTGCATAGCAATTTATCAATCTAATGAAGCAGAATTAAAAATAAAAGTAATTACAATAAAGTGTAAAAATTCTTTTTTAAAATTTTTTGGTTGTATAAAATCACTGGCAGTTTATTTTTAATATTCATAAAAAGGATAATTTTAATGAATATTAAGAAATTTAGATTTTTTAAAAAGACAATTTGTTCAAACTTTCTTCTGGAAACTACAAAAACAACAAGGGAAGTATAGGGTACTCTGTGACCACTTAACAGCCAAATTTCTTGCTTACTATTTAAGACTCACAGTCAGCCTGTAGCCTACTTTCCTAGAATGTCCTCTGCTGCTGCACACCACATGTGGAATAATTTGCTGTATCCTAGACACACTAAGTGCTTTCAGGACTCTGTGTCTTTTCTGTAATGCCTGTCCACTTCCTTACTTCCTTTTCCCCTCACTATTATTTTGCAACTTATTCTTTCATGGTGTACCATGAAATGAATAGAAGTATTCAATACACCTTTTTAACTCCTACGGTTATTGTGTATGCTGTGTTCCCACAATTTTTTATTCAGATGACCCTAGTAGCAAGTAAAATTATATTATAATTTATTTAGTTATTGCATCTCTCAATAATCTCTGAGCTCCTAAAGGAGTTTCTAAAAGCTCCTCAGCATATAGTGTGACAACTGGTACAAAGTACCTGCTATATTTTATGAATGTTTGTTATATCAATAAGTCAGTGTAAATGTCTTGGTGGAGCATTATACTTAGTAAGATAGCACTATGCTAATGTTATTAACATTTACATTTATTCCTAAACAAGGAAACCGGAAGAATAATTCATGGTTACATTTTCTAGAGAATAGACTTGTTCTGTTCAATATGGTAGTCACTAGCCATATGAAGCTAAGTTTAAATTAATTAAGATTAAATAAAATTGAAAATTTAGTCCATCAGCTGCACTAGCTACATTTCAAGTGCTCAATAGTCACATGTGGCTTGTGGCTATCAAATGGAATAGTATCAAAAAACATTTTCATCTTTGCAGAAAATATTACTGTACAGCTCTGGTCTAGACCTTTGATAAGGATGCACATTTGTTCAGACTCTGAGATCATGTGACTTAAATTAACTATCACCACCAGCAACCACATACTCCAACTGCATTTTCAGTTATTTTGAATGACCAATAAGCATCTGGGGGAGGGGATATTCCCGTGTCAGCCAATATCTGACATAGTAGAGAAACTTTAAGCAATATAGTGTGAGACTAGAATAATGGTATTAATTAAAAAACCCAAGTGGCTATTTAATAATAACTGAGAGATTCTTTTGAAGAATAGGCTTTGTGTAGACTTGGGAAATAGAGCTTCCATTCTCTACAAAATGTCCTAACAGCTGCGGTTGTGTCTACAAAGTTAAGTTGAATTTTGATATGTATATGATGTGAAAAGGACTGATGTTGTCTTCAGTTGTACTATGTACATGATTTATGACACAATTTGCAGACTCATTTTTAAATATGAAGGGTAATAAAATATTTAAACATCTGTAATGTGTATCGATGACTTCACTGATATATCAAATGTGATCCTGTAAAGTTCCTCCAAGATAAACTTTTTAAAAAATAAAATTTGAAGAATTTTCCTGTTGTCTACTAGGAAAATAAACTAGTAGAATTTGAAGTACTTTTCCCAGCTTAACTAGGAAAATATGAAACAACTACAAATAGGTATTATCAAACAAATCAGTATTTACTATTTGTTATATAGGGAAATTACAAAGTCATAGTGTTAATTCTATCACTGATATTGTGCTATTGTAATTAAAGATTTAGAATTCCTCTAATCTCATCATCAAAAATGGTAGTAAAAACCTATACTTAGAAAGTGTCAGTGCCTTAGGAAAATATGATGATTCATGGAGTGGAAGCAGAGCAAAAAGGTCATTGAAAAGGATAAAAGTAATTGGAGAATCAAGAAAGTATAGAAGAAGAAATATTTAACAATATCTCTACAGAGTCAAGGAGTATGAAATAAATGCAGGACCACTGGTTATTATAGCAAAGAGATTGTGCATTTTAAGATGGGATTTTTTTCCTGTCATTGTTGCCATAGAAGTCAGATTATAGGAGTATAAAGAAGACATATTAATCAGGGTTCTCTAGAGAAACAGAATAGGAGATTTTATACACACACACACACACACACGTACACACACACATACACACACACGCATACATAGAGAGAGAGAAAGGGAGAATGCTTATTTATAGTAATTGGCTCATGTGATTATGGAGGCTAAGAAGACCCATGATCTGTAAGCTGAAGAACAATAGAAGCTGGTGGTGTAATTCAGTCTGAGTGTGAATGCCTGAGAACCAAGTGAGCTGATGGTGTAAATTCCAGTCCGAGTCCCAAGGCCCGAGAACCAAGAGTGCTGTTGTCTGAGGGCAGAAGATGGATGTCCCAGCTCAAGCAGAAGCAAATTCACCCTTCCTCTGTCTCTTTGTTCCATTCAGGCCTTAAGGGATTGATGATGTCCACCTGCATTGGGGAGGGCATCTTCTTTACTCAGCCTACCAATTCAAATGCTAATCTCTTCTGGAAACACCTTCACAAACATAACCAGAAATAATGTTTTACCAGCTATTTGGCAATCCTTTATTCCAGGCTAACTGACACATAAAATAAACCATCACAGAAGGACTAGCTCATGAACAACTAAGAATAATGGAAGCTTAGAACAAAGGTAGACCTAATCAGGTATTAAGTTGGAAGAAGATAAATCAATGAAAAGAAAGATTACGATAGTGTTGAAGAGGAAGGCAGCAAAATCCTCAGGAATCATAGAATCATACAATATTAGGCCAGAAAGGCTCTTCAAATTATCCATGCTAATGTCTTACTAACACAGGAATAATTTCTCTGCAGATTATTTAGTTTTTGCTTGAGCCCTTAAAGTGATGAAATGGTTTTTTCTTTGTAAGGTAGATGGATCTGTTTTTGGACAGATCTAACTGTTGAAAGTCCCTTGTAGCTTCCATATGCTTTCTTGGGTGGTAAACATAATGACTCTAATATATCTTTCCCATGACAGCTCTCCAAATATTTGAAGTGTGTCCTTCCTGTTTTCTTTTTCCAAAATAAACATCCAGATACTTCAATTATATCTCATGACAAGATTTCCAGATCTTTTAATATTCTGGCTACCCAATCAGAATAAAGTTATTGAACTCTAGTTTGTCAATGTCAGTTTTAGAAAGTTATGCCTAAAAGAAATTTAGTATTTTACACATAGTCTGACTGGAGCAGAGGACAGTGAGATAAATTTTACTAGATATTTATCTGTTAGTTGGACTCTTCGTTTAAATTGAGCCAGTAATGAACTGTATTTGGTTTGTATTTGTCTAAATTGCTATGAAACTAGGTTTAGTTTCTTTTGTACCTGAACAAATTAATTTTATTTGATAAATTTCACTTTGTTAGTTTTGAACCATTCATTCCATTTTTTTTCATTCATTCTTTCAACAAATACTTTTGAGGTCTGCTGTGTGGCAGTCTTTTTGCTATGTCCTGGGGTTACCATAAAGAACAAGTTCTTCTAGCTAGTTGAGATTATTTCAGAAATTAAATCTGACATTCAACATTGTTATTTCTGTATCATCTGTCATCTATAACTTTGATTAATATGATTTTATTCAAGTTAATACTTTATTCAAGTTAATTAACTTTATTCAAGTTAATAACAAGATTGATTAAGAGAAAATCAAGGACATATTCCTGTAATAACCTGGGGACCCAGATTGATTAGGATCCTAGATTTAAAAAATTTTGGAGCTACAGGACATCTAATAATCTTATTCATCTATTTCATAGAAGAGAGTTAATACATATCTTTGAGTCTGATTGTCTTAAGTACCATAGTTATCGTTTTGTTCAAGAGGAAGATCACAAATGTCACCTTGTTTGTGGAATTACAGAATTCAAATGTATCAGTTTTATAAGTAGTAAATTTTTCAATACTTACTCTTAAGAAACTCATACTGATTCCTAACAATCACTGTTTTCTTAATTTAAACCCTACAAAGCCACCCGTGAAATATATATGAAAATTTACAGTTTACAAGGTATTTCCATGCATTTGACTCCATAGTTCAGACTACAAAAAGAGTATGTACAAATGATAAAATGATATGAACCTGAAATGATGCTATTTGCTATTTACTGATGAAAGTAAGTACACAATAAGCTGAATCTTGCTCCCTACCCCCCAACAAAACCTAAAAATATAAAAAGAGACTTTTATTATTCTTCATTAGTATTACTTTAGAATATATTGTCAGAATTTCATTTTAGAGTCACATTTTTGTGAAAATTGTGCTGCAAATGTATTTATTTATTTTTTCCAAAAGCACCAAGTATTCTTTTGTTTCCAAGGGAACGAACTCTATATTAGTCTTTTCTGGTTCTGTTTTCTTCAGTTCCTTCACAATGCTGTATTTAGTGCTAGATTTATCAGCTCTAGGCATCACTTGCTTTCCTGTGTATACTTCTTTACAGCATAACTCTCAGGCAAAATGACAAAAAAGCAAATTCGCAAAGGAACGAATTAGTGTTCTTGTCAGTGCTTGGGTCTCATTCTCAGAGGAGCTGAAAATTCTTCTATTTCATCAGCAAAATGTGATTTAAAGGAATATATTACCAGCTTGTATCACTGCTAAGGCAGTGGTGTGTCACTGAAGAGAAACTAGTCACTGGAACATATTCTAAGAAATATATAGTTATATCTATGCTTCCTGCCAAGCAAGGAAAAATCCCAACTGGCTAAAATCTCCAGGAATAACTTGTGTTGTCCTTCTTTATCTCTTAACTCTTTCTCTGTTCTCCATCTCCTCCTCCTCGTCCTCCTCCTCTTCCTTCTCTTTCACTGTCTTTTCCTTCTCCATCTTCTCCTCTTCTTCCTCCATGCATTAATAATTAATTATGCCCACAAGATGATATGTTGTGAAGAAATGGAGTACTTGTAGCAGATGCCACACTATAGCAGCAGCAGTGACAACATCTGGAACTGTCAAGAGCCACAGTTGACATCCCTAAAATTCACCTTCCTAGATTCCATTCTGAGAAGATTGTTTCTGAAAGAAACTTCTGGCCAAGGTTCTAAAAGTGAAAAAATTAAGGCGAGCTGGTGTCTATCCTAGTTCATGTGAAAGTTTAAAGTGTCTTCAGATATATAGATACACAGACTACGTTATTAAAACTTTCAAGGCAATTTTTATGCTCTTATGGATTTATTTGTTTCTTTGCATCACAAAATGTATGCTTATATTTTAAGCAGATCAAGTTTTTTGTAAGGGAGATATTGCTGATACCTGCTATTATACATCAAAGTAGTTAAATTTCTGTGTAATTTTTACATGGACTAGACATTTATTGTCTTGCTCTACATCTGGAGATATACTTTTCCTACAGTAAATGCCATAATTGACTTTGTAAAGCTGTTTCTTATAGTCTCCATTCATGAAAGTTTGGGGGCATGAGAATAAAATGGAGCTGAGAATATCATATAAACTGCTTTTTGTGAAAAGAAAAGTATAATCCATTTGTTGCCAATATTATGAGAATATGATTCTGAAATGAAATTACCTTCCTTTTTTTATACCCAAATTTTCATAGTACAAGCCCCTACTGGGCCATTAGAAAGTTAGTCCCAAGGCTCTAACTTGTAGCAAGAGAGCTGAGAAATGTGGGGGAACACAGGACATTTGATGAGAAGTAAATGTCTGATACAGCTGGTACTTTGAAGTAGTAATTCTTTAGATGAAATGTGTATGTGTGTGTGTGTGTGTGTGTGTGTGTTTTCCAGAATCAGTAAGAATTATATGTACCATGGGCTGAATTCTGTCTTTCTAAAACTTCTATGTTGAAGTCCTCACTTTCTGTACCTCAGAATGTGACCCTGGGAGATAGAGTCTTTAAAGAGGTAGTTAAGTTAAAATTAGGTCATTAGGGTGGACCATAATCTACTATGCCTGAAGCCCTTATAAAAAGAGGAGACTAGGACACAGAAGGGAGACCATGTGCAGACACAGAGAGAAGATGGCTATCTACAAGCCAAGGCAAGAGGCCTCAGAAGAAACTAAGCCTGCCAACACCTGGATCTCAGACTTCTAGTCTCCAGAATTATAAGAAAATACATTTGTGTTCTTTAAGCCAACCAGTCTGTGGAACTTTGTTATGGCAGCCCTAGCAAATGCATACAGTACGAGTCTGTGATGAGGGGAAAGAGCCTTTGAAGGGGCACAATCCAAGATGCAAGAGAAACAGAGAAGGAGGCAGGGGAGGGGTAGGGAGCAGAAGTAAACAATGTCAAAGGTGGCAGAAAAGTATGGGGTGAAATCACAGAGAGTTTGTGTGGTAGGCCAAAAAGTAGTACCAAAGATCCATGTCAAATTCCTGGAGCCTGTGACTCTTACCTTATACAATAAAAGATGTGATAGAGTTAAGGCTCTTTAGAGGAAAAGTTTATCCTGTATTATCTGGGTGGGTCCTAAACACAATCACAGGTATCCTTATACAAGAGAGGTAGAGCTTTTTCAGACAGAACACAGAGGAGAGACACACTGAAGAGGGGAAGCTGATGTGCTGTTGGCTCAAGCCAAGGACACTTGGAGCCACCAGAAGCTGGAAGAGGTAAAGAGAGAATAAACTTTTGTTGTTTTAAGCTACCATATTTGTGGTAGTTTGTGACTGCAGCCACAGAGAACTAATGCAGATGGACTAAACTTAGATATCGGAAGGGGAATTTCTTCCTTTCAGATATGAGGTGCAAAACTAAGAATGTTCACATACTGATTATCTTGAAGGTGGTGGGTAATACAGTAGTTAAAGTAATTAGAGACTATTTGTTTTGTGAATAACAAAGAACTTTTCTGACTTTTTATTTGGTGGAGAACTCAGAGCTCAGACCAAATCCTAAATATAATAGCAAACATTTAGTTTTTTTAAAAAAACTTTTGTTCATTTACAACAACAAATAGTAAACCTTCTTATTTTACATTTTAAGTGTTTAGTTATAAATAACAAATCATACAGTAAACAAAGGGTCAGTAATGAAAATGACGTAATGAGCTCCTCAAGGTATTCATCATGCTTCATAAGTTAGAAATTTCTGATTATTTTTCTTGAGATCAAAGCAACTTTCATTATAAGATTGCTTCTTTGAAATACTATAACAGCATAATATTCTAGATTGTGATATACTGCAACGTATTAATGTCTAATGGACTTTCCTTATAAAAATCTGTAATATTGCTATGATTGAATACTTCTTCAGAACTTGGTAAATACACTGTTTTTCTAAAATCTTGTATTTGCCATTGTACTTATTCTGGCAGGTAGGGGGACATTTGGGTGATGTTTGTTGTTAACAGAAGGATGAATTAGTTTTGCAGCATGAATTGGTGTTCCATAAAATTCATTCACAAAATAATTGCTTACTGGAGTTTTTCATCATTATAGCTGAGAAAGAGAGGCACATCTGTGCTCCTTGCAATATGAGACAATCATTTTTCAAGCAAATGATCCACGCTAGAATAGATAGGAATATGGGAGAAAAAAATATTCGGTGGTTCTATTTAAGCCTATGATTCCAACACTAGAGGCAGGATTGAGATCAAAGTCTATAACTATACCAGGAAATGTCTTAATAACCATACTGGGGCTTGACATATTTCACTTCTGTTTAAAATAGCTTTCTCTTGGGTAATTTGGCAGGAAAAAACAACGTGAAATAAAAATACATGTTCAGAAGTCCTTAAACTATTACTAATTATTTATGGGATTGGTTTTCAGAAGTGACATGACATTTTAAACAAAAAAGAAATATTCTCAACAAACAGCATTAAACTATGTTCTAAACCCAAAACTATTTTTTCTCCCTGATGATATTTGTTCAACAACATATATGCCAAAAAATGGAAAGGGGCATTGTGTGTGTGTGTGTGTGTGTGTGTGTGTTGGGGAGGGGCTAGGTAATGCAAAACAAACTACCAGGGGCATCTCCTCGCACTTCTTGAACCCCAAAGATTCTTTGCCTCTACCATCTGACATTTTTCACTGCCTTTCCCTTCTCTCTACAGCCACCAGCAACCTCCCTTCTAAGTTACCTGGGTTTAGGGACAATGTTGTTAATTTTTATATTTACAGATACACAGAGCGCAGTGCCTTAAAATGAAATATTAAATTACCATTTTATACAATGATTGTTGCAATTTAAGTGTTTTGCTGGTTCCAGTTTACATTTGTATAAGAATTTATATTAAAAACATAATTGTAGTGAAAGCATAATTCAAGTGATACCAGTTGTGCTTTTAAAACCATTTAAAATGTTTTGTGTGTTTTCAAATGTTAATGGCTCTTCACTGGTCAAAGAAACAAAAGTACCCACTCCTAAAAATCTCCTGAAATAGCCCAACACAATCTAGCCCAAATTACTGCCCCAGCTGCAGCCTAATCTTCCTCAGCACCCCTGTGAAGGCTGGGATTCAGCCACATGCCACATTGTCACATTGTTGCCCCTTTAGAGAAGTTCCAGATTGCTTCAGGGTTCTGCATATTTGCACAGGATGTCCACCTTTCTGAAATACACTTTCCCTCTTCTTCACCTCTGGCAAAGTAAGTTTCTTCCTCCTCTTTTCTCTAATAGCCTTCATTTCTTTCCTTTTGAACAATATAATAACCTTAGAAAACTTTAACTTTTCCACTTACATGAGTTTTAAACTTCATTCTACTATATTTATTCCCCAAATTAGTCATAACTTTATCAAAGATTTAACATATTTTTTCCTTTTCATCTTTTATCTATGATTTCTTCATCTGTTTCATTTATTAGGAGGTGGACTTGTTAGTAGTTCTTTCTGCAAAAGGCTATTGGTAGTAAAACTATTACAGTATTTGTCCACCATTAAATCCACTAGGATGGCTAAAATTAAGAAGACTGACAGTACCAAGCATTGATGAGTATGTGAAACACTACTGGTGAAAGTACTAGCAGGTACAACAATTTAGAAACATTATATGGTATCTCAACTAATGCTGAACATAATGAAATCTTATACCCCAGTAGTTTCATTCCAAAGTAAAATCTAACAGAAATGCATACATATTGTGGTAGGCTGAATAATTGTTCCCCAAAGATGTCCATGTCTCAATCCTCAGAACCTGTGAATGTTACCTTATATGACAGAAAGAATTTTGCAGGTGTGATTAAATTAACAATATTGTGATGGGGAAATTATCCTTGATTATCTGAAAGGTTTATTTAAAGAGATGCAGGAGGAGTGAGTCAGAGAGAAAGCAAGCGAAGTGTGGAGTGATGTGGCCACAGGCCAATGAACGCCAACAGCCTCTAAAAATGGGAAGGGTCAAGGAACAAATTGCCCCTGGAGACTCCAGAAGAAACCAGCACTGCTGACATCCTTATTTTAGCCTCAGGAGCTTCATTTCAGACTCTGACCTCCAGAACTGTGAGTGGGGACTTCATTTGCTTTCATTAATGGTATGTCCACATGTCTAGACGATGTAAGTTCTCAGTAACAATTGCTGAACAACACAACAGAATGTGTGAATGAATGAATGCAAATGTCTTTATTTCACTCTTATTTTGATGAGTAAATTGGCATGGCATATAATTCTAGATTGACAGTCATTTTTTTAAGCACTTTAGAGAGGGTTTTGACTTCTCTCTTAACCGGCATTTTCTCTGCCATTATCATGGACCACTGTGCCTCCTCCATTTTCTCAATTCTCTCCTTTTGTAACTGTTCCTGGAATTTCTAGCCTCTCTGTCCCTAACCTTCTCATTCATTGTATCCATCTCTGTATTTCCTTATGTTGCTCTCTGAAGAGTTTGCTCAGATTATAACCAGTTCATTAATTCTTTTTTTTTTTTTAACAAATCCACGCAAAGTGCACAAGTCACAAGGATAAATCTTGACAAATTATTACAAAGCAAACACACCCTGTAATCACTACCTAGGTCAATAAATAAAATTTTGCTAGCTCTCAGAAGCTCCCTCATGCTCTCTCACACTCACTATGACTTTCTTCCTACCTAGAGGTAACCATTATTCTTTTAATATTTTCCTTGGTGTAATCTACTAATAATGTCTGGGTCTACTGACAACAGATTCTCTTGTTTGGGTCTGCAAATATCCTAATTTGACTTCATTCCCCAAAGACGTTTTTACTGATTACAGAATTTTAGGTTGGCAGTTATTTTATTTTGGTACTGTGAAAACACAGTTCAGTGTCTTCTGGTTTATTGTTTTAATTGAAAAGGCAACAATGACTCTTACTATGATTCTCATCAAGCTACTCTCTCTTCCTTCCCTATAAATGATTTTGTGATTTTCTTTTTGTTTGTTTGTTTTTCATTATTTCACTATAATAAGACTATGTGTAGCTTTCTTTATATTTATCTTTTTTGGGATTCCTAATGCCACCTGAACCTGTGGCTTAATCTCTTTTGTCGGTTTTGGAAAATCCATTGTCATACTCTCTTCAACTATTTTTCTGCCTCATTTTTCTCTCCTCTTCTTCTCGGACTCTAATTACACATTTTGTTGGAACTTTTCTCTGTATCCGCTATGTCTCTCCTACATAGTTTTCTCTATTTTTTCCTACCTTTTGTCTCTTTATGCTTCATTCTGGATATTTTCCTCTGACTTATTTACCAGGTGACTTACTCTTTTTTCATCTGTGACTAGTTTATTATAAACATATATATTGAGTTATTGATTTCACTTATTGAATTTTTTGTTATCTAGAATTTTCATTTGATTCTTCTTTACAAATTTTATCTGTCTGCCAATATTTTAAAGTGCCTTTTGTTTCCTTGAATATATTAAAATTTGTTTCTAATAACTCTATTATTTAGATTTCCTGTTGCCTATTTCTGTTCTTTTTTTCTCTTGGTTGTGATCGTAGTGTCCTTTTTCCTTGTTATTTTGCTTATTTTTTAATGTATACCACACATTTTATGCAAAGTAGTAGAGATGATTCAGGTGTATGATGATATTATCTTCCACCAGAGAGGCTTTATATTTTTTTCTGATAGTTGGCTAGAAATTCCAGATCACTTTGATTCAATCAAGTCTTGACTTCAGTTCTTAGAAAAACCCATAGTTTTAATGATAGACACTCATTCCTTGGGTCTATTTCTTTGTGGTCTCAAATAAGGCCCAAGGTGTTTGCCACAACCCCTGTGCTAGACAGGCAGTGAACTCCAATTTTTGTTCCCTTGGCAACATGCATCTGTCCGGAGTTCTGCTAGGCTCCTGATTCTCTCAGGTGCCTCTTCTGGTATGAGCACAGACATTGAAGAAACATGGCACCAAATGCAGAGCTCTTCTGTCTTTCTCATTTTGTCCCCAAGATTTTGGTCTTTTAATTCACTCTTGTCTCTTCAATCCTCAAATGGCATCAAACAGATTTAAAAAGATATTTTACCAGCTTTAATAGTTATTCTTGGTACGAGGGTTGATCTGACTTACTTTGTTTGCAATTACTACAAATGGACATCAGGAGCAATTGTAAGATTTTTCATTGCTATTAAGTTCTATTCTATTCTTTTTAAAATTTGAATATCCTTTCTGTACAGTCTTCTTTTATTATGTCTTGGGTCCTTTCATATGTCTTCTATTTTTATTCTAAAGATAGTTATTTCATAGTGTGTACTCAATAATTATTAAAAAATTCTTGTAGGATATAATCCTGTTGTTTACTGTGGGTTTTAAAAAAGGGAACTTTAGGTGTACATGCTAGATTTATCCCTTAATTATTATGTAGGCAATTTGTTTACATTTTAAAGGCTTAATTTCTCTTATCTTTTTGAAATAGAAATTATGTTAAATATAATTTTCATAGTTAACTGTGTAACATAGTGTTTTTTACCTGTTCTTTTAATGTAAATGGTAAAGAACCTTGGATTAATTTTTTTTCTACCAGAAAATGAGTTAAAATATAAATGTCTTGTTTTGTAGGTACAGAAATCTTGATATTTTGGAGCTCTTTGTAATCACAGTGATTCATTCTGACATTACCTTGACAGACAGGACTACAATCTTCACTGATAGAGAAACTTGGAGATTTCTGTTTCCAGCAAGATGGAGGGCTAGATCACCTACTACAAAATGTACATGTATAAGGTGTTTTCTGATACTAGGAGACTTGTGTTTTCATAGCTCAATAATATCTTGTGCCTATGCAAGATGGTTTATTTAGTCAGTTCCTTCAAAGGAATATCTTCTCAGTGAAAAGACAAATTAAGAAAAAATATAGCCTCCCTACTAGGAAAGATACATGACAATGCTTTGGCTCTAGGTAGGACAAAAATAATGTATTTCTTAAGAACTCCTAAATATAACTCTGTCCTCATATGGAATTGGTATTTGGATTTGTATACTACCAAACCTAAAAATTAATTTAATGTGACCATAGGTATCTGGCAGAAGCAAATAAAATTTCTCTTTAGAAAAATCCACATTTATCTTAGACCTCCTCATTATTTCCATAGATTTAGATTAACTAAACTCAAAATTCACAATTACAAAACAATCCATCATGAATGGGAATCAGCAAGAACAAACAGTAGAATTAAAAATACCACACTGCGTCATTGTTTGTTTTACTGTGTTCTGTTTTTTACAATGGCATAGACTTTTAGCATGTTTATAGGTAAAGAGGAAAAACAGATTAAGGAAGAGTTTGGGGGAATAGTTGATGGGAATCCTGGAGCAGACCAGAAGAGGAGGAAGATAAGGAGAAGATCAGAGAAGCAAAGAGAGGAAGATCAGGATCAGAGATTGAGGGAGAAGGCCCATTTATCCCCTGAGGAAGGGAAGCTGATGTTGAGATGTTAAATTGGGAATGGACAAGAACTTGAAAGACTCAATGACTCAATTTTCTCAATGTAAGAGGAAGTGTGAAGAAAGTGAGAATAGGTAGTTGGATTGGAAGCTTGAGAACATGGGTAAAAGCTTAGATTCTGTGTGGAAAATTTAAGGAAGATAAACAAGAAGAAGTAGGATGACTGATAAATGTTCAAAGCCCAAGTATGCACCCGAGAGTTTGAACAATGTTCATTCTGTGAGGTTGTGGCAATTTCTGCCAGCCATGGGAAGATGGAGAAGCTGTAAAATCCACAATTACAGCTGAAGGCACATTTAGAACAAGAGCAAGTAAGTAACTGAAATTCTTGCATTAAGAAAAAGGTAGAATTTTATTTGATATTCAAAGTTTAAGAAAGAATGGAATTATGTAGAAGAATTTTGGAAGCTTTTGTTGAAGTTGAAATGATTAGAAATTTTAGTTTTCATACCAGAAAAGAGTAAACATTCTCTACCCAGAAAATCCATTTACATGGATAAACACTGAGCAAATGAACTCTTACTGAATTTCTTACTTTTTACCTGATTAAATTGGTTGCCAAAAGGTTTGCACCATTTTTTCTCTTCTGTAAATCTATACAGCACAGTGAGTGAGGGACGGCAACAACAAAAGAACAACTTTAAACAAAATATTCAAAAACTGGTTAGATATGATGCATATTAAATTTGAAATCTAGACAGCCAAAGAACAAGTGCATGTATGAATTTTAAATGGTTTCTTCTATCATCATTTCAATGCCACTGGAATCATTCACTGTATTAGGAGTTCTAATCATTTATTGATGTTCTGGTAACTAGCATGGCAGTTGTAGCAAAAGCCTTACTATGTTTCTGTCCAAAATCACTGCTGCACCAGAGCCCCTGCTGTGAAGAAAATTAAGTGTGGATGAGAGATCCTTGTTGATTTCACTCCCAGCAGGTTCTGCATGAAAAAGAAAATGCTTTGACTCAGGAGATCTTGAAATAAGAGAGAAAATAAGGAGAAATGATGAGTATCTGAAACAATAAAAAGTTAAATGAGTTGAAAAAGTGAACAAGATGAGAAAAAGTTCTTAAAAATTGCAAAATTCAGAGACTATAAGAAGAAAGAGAATCTCCCAAAAATGGTTTGGTGAGGGAGTTAGACTTGAGAAGAGCCCAGAGTCAAAGGAAGTAGGAATTTATCTGGTTCCAGTGCTCTTGGCATCTCACATAGTTCTTTGGCAAGCAACTTGCTCCTCTGGAGGCTGCTAACTGCTTAGTACCCCTCAGGGGGAGTTTATTAAAAAACAAACAAAAAAAAAACAACAACAAAAAAACAACAACATTAGATAATATAGAGGCTTGTTAACTTAGTTGCTGCATTTAGTTTTGGTACTGAGGATTTCATAGGTTGCCAATATTTTCTTTCTGTTATTTTATGATTGTGGTATTTGTTTCGAAAGACAGTGAGAATTAGAATAAGGCATATTTTAGGCCTGATTAAAATGTTATCAGGGCTAAGAAATTTGGTGAGATTTTTCTTACCAAAAGTCTCTTAGACTCATTAGCAAAATTCAGCCTTAGGAAGCTCAAGGAAGCTACAATACCCAAACCACTCAATTGCTAATCCCTTGATAGCACCTGCTTCAGCATTCACGTGTCTCTTGCTTAGGTTTCTGCCTTAGGAAAGGAAACACCTAAGGCAGGGCAACCGATCAACAGAAACACACTCACTGAAAATGTAAGTAACTGAAATTCTTGCATTTCAGTTAAATGTGGTTAAAAGAAGTTTTTTTTTTTAATTTATAAATGTGGCAAAAGTTACTGTTTATTACAAAATGATAGTGGCATTAAATAAAAATAGAGAATCTGAAGAGAAAGGAAAATAAGCATGTCAGTGTTTAAGTTTCACATCATTAATCCTATAGGTTTCATTTTACAGGAAAGCCACTCAAGTCCTCATCCAGAGGCTACTTACTGTATTTTATAGAACATTTCTACGTGCCTGATTATCTACTTACCCAGCTTACAGATCATATGTGGAATAGGTATATCTAGGTAAAATCCACTTGTCTGAAAACTCTATGAGGGCAGATACCATATTTATCGTATTCAATTTTGGATTTCCAGCGCTCAGCACATGCCTGCTCTATAGTAGCTGCACAAAAAATATTTGTGCTCTATAGTAGCTGCACAACAAATATATGAATGAAAATCGATGAGGGGTGATCAGGAAATCTAGATCTGTCTTAATGAATCAGATGTGTGATATATCCCCTGAAGCCTGAAAAATCTCAGTCATAATGCTAACAGTGTTTCCTTTTAGGGATAATAGACATGGAAACTATTTTTTTTTCCTGAGATCTGTCAGCTGTGTCTTGAATGACCTAAACTGTCAAATTTATAACTGAGAATATTGGTAGCTACTTAAATCAAAACCACACTCAGCTGTATTCAAAATAGTAACCTTTAAGTAGAAGATTGATACCCTTTTATTGATCTCTTAAACCAGGCTTATTTTTAATGTGTCCTACATGCTTAAAACACAACCCTCATCAAACTTAAGTCTAATTTATGATGCATCTGAATCTAAATATTGTCTTAACCAAAAAAGTTTGATTGGAGTAACAATCTACTTATTGGCTTAATTTGACATAAGGGAGCTGGTGTTTCGGAACTCTGGAGGCTAATTTCATGATAGCAATAATCTTTCAGTAGTGTAGATTCCTTTTGCTTCTATTTTTGAAGAAAGGTAATGAATATAAAAGCAACTGAAGCAATAGGATCTATTTCATTAAAATGTGGTTTAAAATGAGGTTAAAACAAGCCAGAATATTGTTATTAGTAATTGTTATAATCAGAGATATACTAGGGAATAATTTAAAAATCTAGAATAAGAGAATTAATCATAAAATACATTGGTTTTTATTTTATTTAAGAGCACAGACTCTGAAGTCAGACTAAGGAGCTTAAACCCAAGTTATGCCGGTTACCAGCTATGTGACCTTGGTACTACTTAACCTGGGGTTCAGATTTCTTATCTGTGAAATGGTAGTAATAACATTATTTAAAAAGGTTGTTCTGAAAGTCAAATGAGTTAATATGAAGTTCACGGAAAGTACCTGAAATATAATAAGTGAAAGATAGCATTTGGTCTTCCATCCTTTCTCACAAAGTAACATACAACTGTAATGATTCTTTTGAGAAACTTAGGTGACGAGGAAGAGCAGTATGTAACCATATCAATATTAATTCCATGAATACCTTGTCTGCATTCTCTCTGCAATTAGGCAATCCTTTTACTACTGGTCCTGTCCCAAGATGACTTCACTTCAGTGAGCCTGGAAGGAGTTTAATGCTGATTTCTCCTCCTTCATTAGCAGTTTAGTGGATTCTCTTTAGAGACCAAACCCCCTTGGAGTGGCTCTTTTGGCTTAGACCAATATACTCTATTCAACTAGTCACATCCTCCTTAGCCCTGGAAACTACTGCATTTCTCTTTCTTACCACCACCAAAGCAGCCTGCCAGCTTGCACTTGACTCCTCAAGATCCTGGGCAGGAGTCAGACACAGGTTCACTGGGTCCTCCTATGTCTGTGGCACATATCAAGCAAGCTGGGTGCTGACATTGAAGACCTTCTTTTTCTTTGCCCCTTGACTCACAGCATCCCAGCAATTCTCCCCAAAGAAATCCTCCTCCCAAATCCTTTCTCCAATCTCACTGTTAACCCATTACTACTTTCTTGTGTAAGTTTTAGGATTGTCTACTAGTTCTCAATCATACCACTTTGAAAATGTTTAAGTTCTACTAGGTGTTACCCCTTAATTCATTTTAATATCTAACATTCATCATGTCTTGGTGCTTCAGTTAAAATTTCCTATTGTATTCTGTTATAGAAGCAATAGCTTAGTTCCATGATGATATTAATGATCGATTTTTTTAGAAAAGGTTTTTATCCAGAATTTCTGTTTCCTGCAAGTTCCTTTTTGCAGTGTATATTGTTCTCTGCCCTTCATTCTTCATCCACACCCTGTCCTCAACAGCCTGGTGGTCCTTAACTATCTGTTCACTGAAAGCTGACTGAAAGTTCTCTCTGCATGTGTAGGTTGGACTGTCCACTGGTGGACTTCTCTGTAGGGTGATTCTGCTGGGCAGTGTCACTGTGGAACACTAGTGAAAAGAGATTTGTTAGGTTTTTCATCTAGGGATGATAACTCCAAGAGAGAAATCCTCCAGTCTCCTGCTTTTGAGGTGTGGTGGTGGTGGATGGGATCTAGGTTGCCACTTTTCTCGTAGCCAAGGAGAAGGGGACTAGGGTTTCACCATTCATAATGTAGACTTTTGCTGTTTCTCCTGTTTCAAGTACAGCCACTTATCCCTGCCCTCAGCTGTGTTGTTATCCCCAAATCTCAAGGCTCCCTGGCTCAGACACTTTGGACTCTCCTGATTCTCCCTGTCTTCTAGAACATTCAGTGAATCTGTGTGTGGGGGTCAGTGGGAAGGGGGTAACTCTTCTTGCACAGATTTTCATCCAGTCTTCCTATGAATAACGTCATCTATACCTTCACTAAAAGAGGTACTTGACCTTCCAACTCCTAAGCCTTTTGGCAAGTCTGCAAACATTGTTTGCTAATGAAGGTTGCTGTTTTTCCATTTTCTCAGATCTGTTAAATTATTTTCTATGCATCCATAAGCTTTTTGTATTCCAAAATTTTATGGTCATCTTTTCTCCTTTATTTTCTTTGTGAATTCATAAAAATTTTATCCATTTACTGTCTCTTTAGTGGGGTTTCAGATAAAATATCTGTGTAAGAACATGGAAGTGCCTTATTTACCCCTCAACATTTTATAAATATAATTTTTTCTTGTAATGAATCTGCTCTCATAAAGAGTAATGGCTTCTTTTTTGTGAAGTCTACTGGAGTCTTACTAAACGATACACATATGTACCACTTGACTATAGCACTTAACTAACATAATCTATGGAATCAGGTCTGCTGTCTTTGTAGAAGGGACATGTGGGTTAAAACCTGAAGGTTACTCAGGTGCTCCATATCGGGAACAAAAGGGTGGTGGTCTAGTAAGGGAAAAGCATGTGTGTAGATCCTGAGCAGGCATGTTGCTTGCTAAGTTCAAGAATTTTGTGTGACTATAGCCTCATGGGCAAATAAAAGAGCAGATAAGATGAAATGGAAGAGATAGACAGGGGCAGATTATGCAAATTTAACAAGGCCATGCAAGTTTAACAAGGCTGTGTTAAGAATTCTGGATGTGATTCTAGGTGTAATGAGAAACCATACAAAGGTTTTAAGGAGTGAGGGGTGATCAAAATTGAGTTTTTAATAAAATAACCCTGGATGCTGTCAGGAGAAAATATTTGAACAGGGCAAAATTGTGAGTCAAAAAAGAGTTAAAACCTCTTGGGGACTAGTTAGAGGCTCTTGCTTAATTCAGTAATGACTTGAAAATGAATTCTGAGAATGAAATTGCAAAGAATTGGACTGATCCCTTCAGAGATAACAGTTATAACACATACATACATGTGTGTGTGTTTGTCTATGGGTCTGTTTTAGTGTGTGTGTATTTGTATGTGTATAATACACATACACATAATGTGTTTGTGTGCAGGTGTGTTTCTCTGTGTGCATAATACATTAATGTGTGTATGTGTGTATGTGTATGCATGTGTCAGTATGAGTGTACATGTGTGTACATAATAAATACACACATGTGTGGTGTATTGTGTATTTGGGTGAATAATACATACATGTGTATATATGTATAATACATAGACACATGTGTGTTGGTATGGGTGTATATGTGTGTGTATGTGTATAACACATGCATGTGTGTATGTTTGTTTGTGTGTGTGCATATATAATTTGAAGGCCCTGGAAATTGGCCAGTAGCAAGCAGAAGCTGAAGGAGATTTCACCCTTTGAAAGAAAATACCCATAATCACTAAGAGTCTAAGTGTCAAATTTACATGGATTTTCAAAAATACTGAATCATATTTACATGGATTTTTAAAAATACAAGCCATTCTGCTAGCTGCATGGCATAGAACATCTAGACCTACACAGAACGCCAAAATCATAATGGCTTGAGGAATCAGAGGATAGAATTCAAGGATGCCAGAGTGACTGAAAATTAAAGACATCTATAAAGGAGAAATCTACAGAGAGAGCCCCAAAATGTGAGGATGAACTCCCCTCAAATCCTTTGCTGACCACTGAATTATGCATGCATGGGGAATACTCTACAAACCCATTAGAAAGTAATGGATATGAAAGGATAGAAAAACTGAATAGAGATTTTAGATTCTTCTCAAGGTAGGGAAGACAAAGTTTGGAGTTGGAGTACTTCCAAAGTATCCAGCCATTGTTAATATAATGAGAATGGTTACTTTTTGGACAGCCCTTGTGTCTACTGAATGGAATAGTACTTGGCCATAAAAAATGAAACCATGTCATTTGCAGCAACATGGATGGAATTGGAGGTCATTATGTTAAGTGAAATAAGGTAGGTAGATAAAAACAAATATTGCATGTTCTCTGTCACATGTGAGAGCTAAACAGTTTGATCTCCTGGGAGTAGTAGAAAGATAACTAACAGACACTGGGAAAGGTAAGTGTCGGGGAGGGGGTAGAATGAAGAGAACTGGGTTAAAGGGTAGAAACATACAGTTATATAGAAGGAATAATTCAATGCTTGATAGCAGAGTAGGGTGACTATAAGTAAGAATGTATTTTACTCAGGTAATGGACACCCTGATACCCTGACTTGATCCCTACAAATTGTATACATTTAACAACATTTTATGTGTACCCCATAAATTTGTACAAATTTAAGAAAGTAAAAAAAAGAAAATTAATCTGGTTGTAAATGGTTGCTTGGGTTGGAGGGAAGAAATTCATTTTATTTTGTCTTTAGTATAGTCATAGAAGGATTTGAATAAAGCAGTTATACGAGAATAAAAGAATAAATACATTTACCGTAGTGCACTTTTATAAATCAGATAAGGTGATCCTTATACTATTAATCATAGAGTTGTTTCAATGAGACAATTACATACTGGGTATCTGTGAATACTTAAGAAAATTTATGTGACCTTACTTATGATCTTTTAGTCATATAGTCAAACAGTTATATCTTCTAATAGCCCAGCAGTCAATTTGGAATGAACTACCCTGGGTCCCCAGGAGAAGCCACACAGAATTTAAAATTCTGTCATTGACAACTCTATTAGCTCTTCTTTGTTCAAGGTAGATTGAAGCTTTCTATAAAAATCTAATTTCTTTATTATTAAAAATTAATTAATAATGCCTCAATAGAGGGCTTAGTTCTGCATTTCATTTTGGCTTTGGGCTTATTTCAACTTTCTTCATGATAAAGCAGAGGAATATCTTTACTTAATTCCTGTGAAAGATTTATGTAACTCAAGTACCAAAATATCTAGAACACCTGCATGAATCTGGAAACTTTATAGTGCTAATTGGCAATATGCTACACCACCAGATAAACACGTCAGATGGAACTCTTAAAAAGAAATATCAAAAGTTTCTTCCT
Organism: Varecia variegata; assembly: GCA_028533085.1. Lineage (NCBI taxonomy): Eukaryota > Metazoa > Chordata > Mammalia > Primates > Lemuridae > Varecia > Varecia variegata. Next base: position 52,174,197 of record CM052441.1, read on the forward strand.
TCTACTTTTCTTGAAAACAGGTTTTTAAAAAATAAAATGCTGGGGATTGAGATGCAGGATGAATTGGGGGGAATTGGAGAAAACATTTTAATGTGGAAAAAGAGCTTTAGAGAAAAATTTATTCTTTTGAGGTTTTCTTGTGATATTGTATAATCTGTTCCCATGATGCTAGTGGCATGATAATCAATGAAATTTCCTATGAATGCAATTCTGTCTTGCCTATGTCATCCTGGTATATCAAGGAAGCTGTATCTATCAAAGGAGTTTCTGGGAGTAATATGAAATAGGATTTTACAATCTATGTCAAAACAGCACTACATGTTAGAAAATTTCTGGAGAAATTTTGATAATACTTAAACTGGGTATGGTTTATTGTACTATTGTGGATGAAAATGCTAGCAATTCATTGAATTCTTATTTAAGTTCACTTTTCATATTTGTATATTATATTAGGATTTTGCTGAATAAAGAGATAATTTAATATTATCCAGAATTCTGCAAACCCAATACAATTTGGATATGCTGTAGATGTTCAGAATTACTGACTATTAAATGAATGAGTCACTGAAGGCTACAAAGTATTTTTATATACAGGATAAAGTTCAGCAATTTTTAAGGCATAACTTTTGTATTATTTTCCTGCTCTTATATAGAACATAGCTTTAGAAGACTCACAAAATACAACGAAGGAAAGTTTCCTTGCAAAAATTATCCCACTTACTACAATCTGGACAAATCCTTGACCAGGCCATTTCCACTACAAATAAATTCTGGGATAATTATTCTAGTCTCAACATTAGGGATCATGGAGAGGGTGGCCATTCAGAGATGGAACAGGTTCTATGCTATCCTTTCCCCTTATTCTGAGGTTTCACATGAATCAAATTTTTAATTTCCATGAAATGAAATCTTCCCACTTATACATGTGATGAAGGTATATATATTTGCACTATTTACATGTTGACTTTTGTCTGCATCTTTTAGTGGTTTAGAGATGTTTTGCTTTGGCAAAACTCTATCAATTATTTTCACTAGTCTAATATTATGTGTGTGTGTGCGCGTGCATGCGTGTGTGTGGGGACTGGGTTTCTGATATCTCAAATGCTTTGTTGTGCTGCCTTATTTTTTCCCGTTTTGCAATCTCACATGGATTATGAATCCTTTTCTCACATGTTTTCTTTACCTGTTTGAAGTAGAATATCAAAAGGCATTCAAAAGCATTACCAGTAAAAGATACTATAAAATAGCTTTAAATATTCAATTCAGCATGGAGTTTGCAGAGAAACAAGAACCCGATTTCTATTCTCTTTTAAAAAATGGAATATTCTTGAGTTTGACTGTAGCAGGAAAAAAAAATGATAATATAGTGAGAAAAAAATTAGAGAAATTTTTTATCGCTTGCATTTTTCCGTATTTGATCCATCCTTCCAAAACAGATATGACACAATATTGTCTTATTGGTGATGCTTGTTCCTAATTGAAATCTATAATTATATTATGGTTGCATTTAGACTTTTAGAGTTATCAAATTCTACTCTGTTGTGAACATAGAGATCCAAGTTTATATCTCATCTCTAAATGCATTATATACTGTATGAGAGTCTAGCCGCTAAATAGGGGGATTATAGTAACCATGAAACCGTTTGAGGATAATTGGGAAATTGAGTTGTCAGTTGGCCCAGGGTGTTGTAATGAAAGGCATGCTGACTTTTATTCCCAAAAGCCTTATAGGTTTTCAAGTATTTTTTGGACTGTAGCTATAACATTACTTGGGAGAAAAATTATTCATAGTTTTTCCTAAATGTGACATTTTCTATTCAATGACCTAAAATATTTCTAATATCTCCATGACTGTTTTATTCCATTCTCATTGTAGACTGGACGAATGTAGGTGGCTATGGAATGATTGTGCATCTGTGTCAGTAGATGAATGAAAATTGGACCAGAGGAAAGGGAGGGACTAATGAGTGAAAACATTCAAAAACAAAGATTAAGATTGCTTAACAAGAATCAAAGGCAGTAATAATTTTTAAAAGCCACATTTCAGCAAGAGAGACTTGAAAGCTAGAAAGGATGCACTAGTCATATAGTAATGGAAAATGTGGAAAACTTCTAAATTTTATGGTTGGGTTTTTCTTTTTGAATAATGCATAGTGATAGCAAAGCATTCTTTCTTGTAAAATGGAAACAACAATTTTCTTCAATTTTTCTTCTAATTCTCATGGAATTTCTAATTGCAGCCAAGGAACTTAACTAGATATTTATGCCCCAACCTTCACCATGTAATTTTAACTCCTTAACACAACAAATGGCTTACCCAAAAATGTGTGCACAGAGAGAGACTCATATAGAGATATAGAAAGCCTGTAGATTAGTCTCTGAGAAATAACCCATGCACACACCATCTGTTCTCTATTCTCCTGAAGATATGTGTGTGATTTATCAGGGCTCAGCAGGTGGGACCTCACCACCTGGGTGTGAGTGGTGAGCCAGAAGGCAAGATGTTCTCCACTCCATAAATTCCCATTCTGCTCTGAGTGAGGATTTATTTCACATTAAAACTACAGTAGTACACTGCCTGTGATTAGACCATTGGCTTAAAAATATTAAGTATTATTATTATTTATTTCTACTTTGAATTCCTTTCACTTTTTTTGCTTGATAGTATTTGTTTTATATAAAATAGGTAAATAGTTAATTTATATTACAGAATTTTGAGGCTGGGTATGGTGGCTTACTCCTATAATCCCAGCACTTTGGGAGGCTGAGGTGGAATAATCACTTGAGCCCAGGAGTTTGAGACCAGCCTGGGAAACATAGCAAGACCCCATCCCTAAAAAAAAAAAAAAATTAGCCAGGCATTGGTGGCATGCACCTGTAGTCCTAGATACTCAGGAGGTTGAGGAAAGAGAATAACTTGAGCCCAGGAGTTTGAGGTTTCAGTGAGCTATGATTGCACCACTGCACTCCAGCCTGGGTGACAGAGTGAGACCCTGTCTCAAACAAAACGTAACTAAAATATACTATAGAATTTTAAAGTGACATTTAGGAATGCATACCCAAGTTCTATTTTAGTGGTCTTTCATGATCGCTGCTGTGCTTATCTTTACGAAATTGTAGTCTCTAGGTGGCAGCATTTCAAGCTTTTAAAATACATAGTTTAAAATATACAAAATGAGGTGTTCCTGAATGTGGCCAGTGAAGATTCGGGTGGAAGCTTGGTCAGACTGCCTAATTTGCTGAGAAAAATCAAGGACTCATTGCATTTTCAGGACATATTTGTCATTCCTAGAAACAAAATTGGCAGGAAAAAAAACTGCCCACAAAGTATAATAATACAGGACTGTGTTTTTGTTCATAGCTGGGCTTCCCAAGGATCAACAGTGTGAGTCTCCATACAGCACATTCTCTAGAGCTCTAGTAGAAAGAACACCCTCTCCAGCCACTTTTTTCCAAGGTGTATGAGTGCAAAGCTCCCTGCTGCAGCTGTCTGTATGGCTCCCTAAACAGTCTAGCAAAGGGACTTGGCCCTGGGCTGCATGCCCAGGACAACACTAGATTGGATGCCTATCTTTATAACAAACATTTATTGACTGCTTATTTTATGCCAGCTTCAATCTACATACTTCATATAAATTTATGGATTTATTCCTCACAATAACCCTAACAGGAAGCCACTGCTGTTCTCCATTTTGCAGAGGAAGTACTGAGGCATAGTGACGTTGCCTAAGGTAACACAGCTAGCAAGTGGCAGAACTGGGATTTGAACTCAGCTAGTCTTGCTCATATGTACCATGCTAAACTGGATAGTCCTAGCCAGAGAAAAGGCCTGGAGAGAGAGAGAAAAGTACAGCAGCAGGAATAGTGTGGCTTTCTTGGGCTTAGAAGAGAAACAGCTTTATGCTAAAGGCTTGACAGAGTATTATTCTGAAGGTTTTGAGACTACTTTCTGTCCTGCGACTTCAATTCAGCTCAGCACACATTCATCAAGTGCCTCTCATGATCTAGGAATCATGCAAGGTGCGGGGCTCAGAAAGACAGGTAAGGTACAGATAAGATGCTACACTAAATCTTATAATAGCAAGACGTTCTTTATTTTTTAAGTGTCCTCCTCAGATAGCAATTCTTTGCCAGTGTCCTTGAAGCAGCAGACTGACACAGTGAAAATGCAAAGCTCCAAATGCATGCTTGTTCTGTACTAGAGGTCAGCTTCCCTTTTTGATCCCTCTCAAGTCATTCAGTGAATTACAAGAGATGTCAATATCAGATGAGTCTGATTCATAGTGTCTTCTCTGGCTATCTGCAGCAGGACATCGCTGCTTAAAGCTGCTTATTACCCTACTGGCTTACTGATGAGCTTCTCAGACAGATCATAAACATGCAATAACTTTAATGGAAGAAAAAGAGTAAACTTTCTTCTATCCTTGTATTTTAGATTATTTTTGACTCCTTACTTGTTCTTTAAAATACCAAATAGTCATATAGAAAAAGCTACATCTATTAAATAGTCATGCAAAAAAAAAAAATGACAGCAAAACTGCCTCCCTAGCAATGAAGGCATCCCCTGAAATAATATTTACTATCAAATTCCATAAATTATATAGAATAAATGAATGGAAATCTAATACTTTAACTGTTTGGCAGGAACTGAAACTCTTGATTCTATGATTATTTTCTATAAGTGACTTACAGCAATTAATTAGGAAGCTCAGAAATTAGAAAACGTGAAAAGAGGATACTTGCACTTCTCAACTAATTTGTTTACAAGATGGACTTCAAAAGGGTTAGTACTTCCCTGTCTCTAAAACTTATAGTAAGTGGCATCCTTATTTGTGGAGATTTTGGGGGGCCATGGTATTGGTGGCAACCCAAATATTTCTTTTCCTTCTTTTTTTTTTAAATTTAGGATATTATGGGGGTACAAACATTTTGGTTACATGAAATGCATTTGCCTCGCTCAAGCAAGGGCTACAAGCTTGTTCTTCCCCCATACAGTGTGCTCTGCTTCCATTAGCTGTGGGGCAACCCACATATTTCATGATAATAATAATAATAACAACATTAATTGAATCAGGTCCTATGCTAAGCGTTGAACATACATCATCTCATTTAATCCTCCCAAACATCCATTTTACGTACAAGGAAACTGAGGCTCAGAGAGATTACCTCTCCAAGGTTATATAGCTAGTTGTGGCAGAGTAGAGCTACCAACCTGGGAGCCTTGTATAACAAGCCCATGCCCATGCCTACCTTCTTATACTCTCTGACAAAGTCATTTTCCATTTCCTCATTGACCGTAGTTACCCGTTCAGCATATTGCAGCTGTAAGCCTTTCCTGATTCCCTACATTTTTTTGGATTTATTGTGAGAAATAAATTCATTTTCCAATTATATACTCTCACTGTTCCAAATGCCTTTTCATTTTGTAACTTGTCATAGTTGTCATTTTACAGTCATTTGTGCGGTGATTTCATTAGTGTCAGTATTAGTTATCGGTCGGTGTAGCAAATTACTCCGAAATTTTGTGGCTTACAGCAATAATAATCACTTATTCTCTCTCATTGTGTCTGTGGGTTGGGAATTCAGACAGGGTGCAGCAAGGATGCCTTGCTTCCATTCCATAATGTCTGAATCCTCAGCTGGGGCTGGAATCGTCTGCGGGTGCTCACTCAAGTGTCTGGCAGTTGATGGTGGCTGTTAGCTGAGCATCTAGAAGGGGCTTTCGTTGAAATAGTTATATGTAGCCTCACCATTGGTATTATATACTTCACTCATTGTAAGTGTAATGTACAGTTCAATGCTTTTTAGTAAATGTATACAGTTGTGTGACTTTCACCACAGTCTAGTTTAGAATACTTCTATCAACCCAGAAAGTTCTGCAATGCTCATTAGTAGTCAGTCCAGCCTCAGGTGACTGCTGAAGAGCACTATTTTTTTTTTACCTTTTGTAGACATTTCATGTACATGGAGTGATACAATATATAGTCTTAACTCTCTGTCTTGTCTTAGCACAGAGATTCTACATTTTCCCTTCCTCTTGGGTACTTGCTTTTATCTACGGTCATGTGTTGGCCTCTGGCTCTAGGGTACTTTCCTGTTCGTAATACCTGCTCCACATTGAAGCTATTGCTCTGATTCATCTCTGGGTTCTGTTCACTCTTGGGTATAGCACATTCCCTTCCTTGCCTGATACCCTACATTCTAGCCTATCTTTGTCCCTTTCACTCTTCGCTCTCATTCCTGCCTCCTTTATAGCTCAAGGTCCTCACTTTTGTTATTAAGGTCTATAAAAAGGGGCATGTATATAGGAAGATAAAAACATTAATATTTTTCAAGTCTATACTATTGGTATTCATGTGAATGGATATGTAGTCAAATAAAATGTCTACTCATAAGCAGGAATAGGATAGTTAGGAATAATGATAAAGTGAAGATAATTAGGTGTTCTTAAGGTATTCTATAAGCTATTTTGACATCTCTGACTATGCTGCCTTATTTGAAAATGGCATCCTTGATTGGAGAAAAAGCATTTGGGGTTCTTGGGCACCACCTCACTACACACACATATCCTGTATGTTTGTCAGGAACTTTCTTTACACATGTGACTAACCCAAAAGTAGACATATAAAGTAACTGATAAATGTGGCTTTTGTTGTGGTACAGCAAGGAGTTCTGTAGACACTATTGAACAGCCGCTCTACTTTACTTCTACTTTATTGTAAACAAAACTCTGATTTTGTTCAGGTATCTAACTGAAATGTTACCAGGGAATAAACTTATACCCCCTAGCTTCAGAAAATAAATCAAAAGTGAAGCCCACACGATTCCGTCATTCCTTGGGAGATGTGGTATGAGGACAAGAAGCTTGGAGATGCTGTAGCTATTTTGTGACCAATGAAGGGAGAGCCAACAAAGTAGCAGGGAAGCCAACCTAGGGTCCTGATATTTTTGAGCAGCTGAAGTAACCAACTCTGACACTTCTGCTTCCAGGAGTCCGATAAGTGACATACTAAAATATTCTGAATGTTCAAGCCACTTTAATTCACATATTTTATTACCTGAAGCAGAAGTTTTCCTGAATGGTATAATTCCTAACTGTGAAAAGAACAAATCATATTTATTCCTGTTGGCAATAGGATAAAAGTATACAACTACTTGCTCTCATTAACAGTCTTGCTAACTGTGAATTATTCCGAAGGTTTTTATAATTTATAATTTTTCTTTTGGAAAGTCAGTAACAGTGTTTGCAACTTCTATGTACCTGAGGCCATAGTGACTGTGTGTTAAAGAAATATCAAATTAAGACTATAACTAAAAATAGTTTACCCAAGTTTTGAAATTTATGCTTTTAGATATTAGAGAAGATAGAGAGAAAGCACTGAAGATCTGAGTAGGCGATTTAGGAAATAGAAAAAAGCTGGGAATTGGAAATTACAAAATATCTCTGTGAGAGAGGCACGGACTGCTGGGCCAGGGATCATTTGGTACCACCGAACTGTGTGCAAGACTCCCACTGGAGTCAATCAGAGTCATACACAAAAATCGATGGCAAATCTTGCCCTGAAACTGTAAACGAGGGAAGCTGAAAAACCTGAACTGTTTTTTGATAAATGTCTGGGAGTGCAGCAGCCTTTGGGGAGGCCAGATGCTTGATGGAAACAAATGTGCTTGAGACGTTAATATTGCTGGATAAATTAACAAGAAAGTGAGAATCCCTTTCACTGTCTTTCTTTAAACTTGAAATGATTTGTTATTTTTTAAAAAGCCCTTCGGCAGTTCTCCAACTATTGTTTTTTCCAGATGGTTGAGTATTTTAATGAATAATACTCAGTCTTTGAAGAAATGGTATGAAATTAGACTTTTTTTTATTTCCAATAGTCTTAGAAAAAAATTCCTTTCCTTTCAGGCCTAAACTGAACCTGTGGGCCAGAGGGTAAATTCTGTGCACGCTCCTGTCTGGAACAGGAGGCATTAGTTGAACAGAAACTGAACAGTCACTTTATGAGGATTTTCCTTGCATACCAGAAAGGGGGTGAAGAACGGAGGGTGGAACTGTCAAACGTGTCAAGTGTCAAAAATCCATTTTCAAAGTATTTTGTCATGGGGGTTCAAGGGAATAATTAAAAATCTTCTTCTAAGTCCTGATATGATTCTATAATCTAAGCAGAAGTTGTGATTTATTACAAAGAATAACTCTTTAATTGACTAGAAATTTGAAGATCCAGTAAACAGAATCTTGCTTAAAGTCAGTGTTGCTTATGAGCCTTTCTTACCAGTTGCAATCGGAGGAGGAATTTTTAAACATCTTGATTTTTACTCTTTAGTATGAAAGTTTTTATAAGCTTTACTACCAGGCCAGTTCTGTAATTTATAATCTCATCATTCATGGGAGTCAGTGGTTACTGTATTTTTGTCTCTTTCTTGTGGGACACTTTTCATCATTTTTATTAGAATTTTATCACTCTTTAGCATATATTAAGTTGGTATCAGAGATTTACCTTATGCATCATTTTAGGGTCTGCAGTATGAGATCTAAGGCAATTTTGAAAAAAAATATTGAAAATAATATAAAGGTGTTTGTTCATGTGGTAATTCTAAGAGATGCTTAGTGGATAAGACCAAAAGCGTAGACAGTCTAATATTTGTAGATGGAGCTGTCAAGAGATTTGTAGAATGTGTGATTTCTGCAGTACTGTGTGGAATTTTGGACTTTGGAGATCATGCATTCAACTCTCTCTTACATCAGAGGGACTGAAGGAGCCTTGAAGAGGTCCATTATCTTGTCCAGGGCTGTACATTCGGTGAATAAAATAGGAAGAGATCCCACATCTTCTGACTTCTGTCCAGCCTTCTTTAGACTATGTCATAATATCAATCTCAAATAGCACTATATTTTCTTAGTAGCCCATTGAGTGTCCATTATTTTATAGTTTGGTTATTAAAAGCCTTATTTTTTTAGGACATTTGCATGATTACAGATTCAATTAAATTAACACATCAGTACACAAAATTTGCATTCATTATTTTTGTCCTAGAATAATCTCTTTAAAATTTTAAGCTTACTTCTTGTTCCAATGTTTTGGGATTTAGTAAATTATTGTGCAATATACTTACACTGTTTATAATATAGCTTCTCTGGGTTTCAATGGGCTCATCACCAACTGAGGGTGTTGCTGTGATTGATCTCTAAGGTCCAGCCCTAGAATTTTATTAATCTGTATACACTTATTCTTTGGATGAACTCTCCCTAGTATTAGTATTTTATTGTGTTTCTTTCATTAGGAATAAAAGCTTTCTTTGTGTATGCTAAAATAATTGTAGACATGCTATGGTTAGAAATATTTCTTGGCTAGCATCTGCTTCATCCCTGAATTTTTTTTTCCAGATTGAAAACTTTATTTATTTATTAATATTTTTAATTTTTTTGAGACAGTTTCACATTGTTGCCCTGGGTAGAGTGCAGTGGCATCATCATAGCTCACTGCAACCTCAAACTCCTGGGCTCAAGCGATCCTCCTGCCTCAGGCCCCCAAGTACCTGGGACTATAGGCACATGCCAACACCTCTGGCTATTTTTTCTATTTTTTGTAGACAGGGGGTCTCGCTCTTGCTCAGGCTGGTCTCAAACTCCCCTGAATTAAATCGAAGTTTCAAACTGACCCTGAGGGTAAAACCTGTATGGTCTTTTAGAATGCTGTGGAGTCTGGATTAGAAGTAAATTCCCTGGGCTAGCCTTTGTCTTCCATGCTCTTTAATGCAAGTTTTTCTTTTTTTATCTCTCAGTCCATAGATTCTCAAGTGCCGGAGACGCAGATTCATTCCTCATCCTACCTCCTCCCACCCGTCTGTACTTACTGAACTAATACCCTGGGGCAGGTAAGCTATGTCTCTTCTACAGAGTTCCTAGGGCCTTAAAGTCCTTTGTTGCCCCAAGCTGTTACACGCCTCAGGGCTGGTACAGGTACCAACTGGTTATTCAAAGACTTCTCAGACTGTGGTGATGGGGTTGCGCTGATGGAATATGAACATAAATAATAGCAACTCTCAGGTGTGGGGTCGGGGTCAGTGGTTCCGGAACTCCAGGCCCTGGTTTTCCTAATGTGTCAGTGACAGTGTGAGGGTGATCATACTCATTATGATGGTGAAGAGAACCAAATAGTAAATGCCTTGAGGAAAACTTGAAATCTGTGCTGATAATAGGTACAACATAAGAAGGGGAAGTTAAAAAATTTAATTTGCCTATAAAAAATACTAATTACAGTGCTTTTGTGACCTAATTTTAACTTAGGTTTATTTATTGAGCAGAAAAATAACAGCTATGTATATACCTAAATATGTCACATGAATTGTTCTAAGTTTTATTGATTCAAATATTCAATTTTTCTCCTACACTCTCAGTGTTCATATAATCTAGTCCCATACTCATGCAATGAAATTATTGTTTCAGATCTTAAAAAAAATTAGGTTGCATCCTGACTATGTTAATTTTGACCTTAAAGGATTTGTGTGAATGTTAATGAACTATCCGGTACACAGAGGCCGATCTTGAGAAGCGCTTTGGAACAGAGGGACTTACATCAAACATTTATCCTTTAAGCAAATTTTTAAAAATAACATTTCTTGTTTGTTCCTGCATGTTCGTTGATAAAGTAATGGAAATAAAGAAAAATTTAATGTATGAAATAATTATGCATAATCACACTATAGGAAGATAAACACCAGTAATATATTTGTGTAAACTTTATGATTTTTACATATACACACTGTTTTTGGATGCAAAATTCCTCTCAACAGGCTATTTTTTTGTTTCTACTTTAACATATTAACTTTTCTGGTTTTCAGTACATTCATCAAAAATGAAGGTATTGCCATAATTGACCTCCCAGTTCTAGCTCTCCACCCCCAATTCTATGAGTTCTTATTAAATTTTCACTTTTTCTTTGGATAAAACTCTTACAGATGAATATAAAAATTCTTTCTAATTCACCATTTCATACCTAACAATGTTGTGTGAAAATTTCCATGCCATTAAATATTACTCAATAATATGATTTTAATGGCTTTGCATTATTCTATTATATGATATTACATATCATGATGTTTTTACCAATTTTTTAAACATTAAGGGTTATTTTTTCTAATTTGTTACTATTATATTTTATGCAGTTATTGTCTTTGTACATAAAACCTTATATACATCTGATGATTTGTGTATAATAAATTCCTAAGTGTGTAATTTATAGGTCAAATGATTCCCCAAATTTAAATGTTTTATAAATATAGTGAAAAATGACCCCCTGAAATGATGTACCAGTTTATATACTCCTGAATTTTAGCTCACTATATTATTATTTAAAATACTTATTCATCAAGTTTAATATGATAGCACAATGCTTTAATTTGCATTCTTTTATTTACTAATTTTTCTTGTACTTATTGATCATATGTATTACTTTACACATTTTTATGATTATTCACCTACTTTATGGATTCCTTCACATATTAACCTTTTATCATAAGTATTGCAAATTTATTTTCCTTAATTTGTTCCTTGACAAACTAGCTGTGTGATCTTAGGCAAGATGTTTATCTCGTTGTGCCTCAGTATCTATAAAGTAGAACCCACTAATCTGGTCCATCTCTTGAGTTAATGTGTTCTGAATCTGAAAACTGGTTCAGATTTGGGGACTGAGTAGGATTGTGACTTTTTTGTTGGGGTGACCACTTTCAGCTTCCTGCTCTTCCATTGTTACTTTGTATCTGGTTGTAGATGTCAAGCAGCACCATTGTTGGCCACACATCTCTTCCTCCTTGAGGTACCAAGCCCTGTTAACAACTCCCTGCAGTTGAATCCTGGGTTACCCTTCTGACCTTGCCAGTTGTTAAGATAATTGTGTCCTCCTGGCTTCCGGCTAAGTATCACCACCTGAACACTCATCTCTTATTTCAGGGTCCTCTCACCCCTATGGACATGAATGAACCTAGCTCTATGGCCACCTTTCTCACAGTCAGCTCTAGCCTGCAAAGGCGGCCACCACAGAACAACTTAATGGGGCGGGTGCCCCTTTCACCAGTGTGTTCTTGAAGGACATGCTGAATGGTGTGTTACTTGGTGTCCCATTTTTCCAGTGAAACACAATCCTCTGATCCGTACTCTAGTCTTATATAATATGTCTAGTTTAGCATGCCCACTTCTCTCACTCCCTTTTTTCTTTCCTCCACCACCTGTTGGGCAACTCCAACATTTCCATCTCACTCAGCACGGGCCATCACTTTCCTCAGACTTCCAAGAGCCACTCTGGCAACAAGTGGAACCCACTCCCTGAGGTTCCTGCCAGCTTGTCAAATCTCATGCCCTGAGAAAGTGACCCAAGTAAATAAATTCCTGTTTATTTAGTCTTACATGCCAGCCCCTCTTGATCAAGTCCTCTTTAAATCCATAACCAGAGGTACTCTTCTGGCTCTTGCTCATATAAGATAGATAATTCTTGTAGCTTTTTTGGTGTGTAGTGGATTTCCTTCCTTATCAGGCTCAACTTGTGCCCATGCAGGTTATGCTGAGATTTAACCCTAGTTTTCAGGCTGCCAGCCAGGAGAGAAAGTGAGGACAGCTCCCAAGAGGGGTGCCTATTGCTGTGTGTGGTAAGGCCTCTGCAGCATCTCTAGTTTCATTATCCCATGGTTTTCTACCCAGGGCCCTGACCCTAAGGCAGCAGACATTCCTTGACTGAGTATTTAATAATCTGTGGAGCTCTGTGACTTAACTTTCATATCTTCAATCTGCTCACCAGTGTCTTCTCTTTCATTTTGTAAGCTATTAAATAGGCTACCGCCTCTCACACTTAGCCCTTAACTGTTTAGCAGCCCTCAGTTTCTTGTTGTTCCTTTGTAGTTACCAATACAATTTAGCAGGAACCTACCAACTCTGCTGTCTTTGCAGGTATTGCTGCCCTTTATCTTCCAAATGCCTTCCCAAGTCACCATTGATGATCTTTAGCAATTAGGCTGCCTGGTGCTGGAGACTGTCCTGCCCCATATACCACTCAGGATGCCATCCTCTTAACTAGGCGGCAAGTGAACTAGTCCCCACACCCCATCTTCCTGCTTCTTTTCCTGGACCACAAATAGCACAATTTGTGTTAGTTTAGGTTTTCAAGAAGCAGGCACCAAAACAGAATTAGACTGTGTATTCGTTTCCTATGGTTGCTCCAATAAAGTACCATGAATTTAGTAATTTCAAACCACACATTTGTTCTGTCTCAGTTCTAGAAACCAGAAGTTCTGAAATCAGTTTCCCTGGCTGAAATAAAGGTGTCAGAAGTCAGGCACTCCCTTTGGAGGCTCTGGGAGAGAATCTGCTCCTTGCCTCCTCCAGCTTCTGGTGGCTGCTGCTGGCATTCCTTTGTATCACCAGCCTCTTCAACTCTCTCTCTGTCTCCCCCATCACTCCCTCCCTTCTAGTCTTCACACTGACTTCTCTGTATTTATGTCAAATCTCCCTCTGCTGCTCTCTTACAAGGGCACATATGATAGCATTTAGGGCCCAGCTGGATAATCCAGGATAATCTCATTTCAAGATCCTTAACTAATCACATATATAAAGATCCTTTTCCCAGATAAGGTATATTTACAGATTCCAGGGATTATGACCTGATATCTTTGGAGGCCATATTTTAGACTACTACAACATGCAAGAGAATTTATTGGGGGAAACAGCTCTGAAAAAAAGGGAAGGAACTAGAGAAGATGGAGAAAGCCTTCCATGCAGTTCTGTCATGTCTGAAACAGAGTAAGAAGGAAAGGGAAATGAGTATAAAGAGTTTCAGACTGAAATGCAATTCCATAAAAGTTTTGTCCAGGCTCATGGAGGGTCCTTGAGTCAAAGTACTCCATTTAAAACGTCCGGTGTCTGCAGAAATGAGTCTACGCCAGTAAGTCCACTGTGCACAGTCGTTGGCTCAGTGCAGACCATAGGACGTGTGGCCTGGGCAGGATGTGGTGGTGGATTCAGAGGGGCAAGAGCTTGAGCTGTCAGTCATTTGTGCTCCCCACAGCAGGAAAGTCAAGCAATGCATCTTCATGGCCATCGCATCCATCCACATACCTCTCCCTCAGATCTTGTTGCTATCAATTTTCACATTTCTAAAAGTCTCTGTACCTTTGTTATCCTTCCTTTTACAAAAGGTGGAGCCTAGATTATTGTCTCAAGTTCTGCTCAGTGGATATCCCTTCACGACTGTCTTTCACAGATACCCCTAAGAGGGACTGTGATAAAACAGTATTTTACTCTTGGCTGGTGACAGAATTCCTTGTAGATTTGCCCATAAGGAAGGCCTGTGCTTTTTCTTCCTCTATCAACCTGTTATAAGAAACTGTCTATGAGTCCATAGGTGTTGGTGAGGGAGAGATGTCAAGGCAGTTGGGGTTGGTCCCATGGGGTCTGATTCACTTATGTTATCTAGACTATCTTGAGCCTGATCCTGAGTGTACCATCTCAATTTAAGTGTGGAATGCTGCTGCTCATGTCCAACTTTATAATATGGCATATTAAATAAGGTCCAGTTCATGATGGGCAGCCCTGGTTGTATAGTCACATGGTGTCTTGTGCCTCTGCCAAACCCAGCTCCAAGCTGAGGCCTGATTTTCAAATGGAGGATAGTAATTGGAAGAAGATAGCATTTCCTTTCCACCAAATCCTAAGAGTCTGTGTTGTGAATCTTCTATTAAGCCTTCTATCTATCAAATGCACTTCAAGTATTATCCAATCTGCTTGGCCATAAAGCCTAAATTGCAAGGCACCTCACACCACAGTTTATGACCAACCTTGAGCCTTCTCTTATATTGGAAACTACTTGAAACTCACAGCTTTACATATTATCTAGTACATGGGTTGGGATAGTACACCAAATATGGTATATATTTTCTCTAAAACCTAAAAAGGTCTACCAAGCACTGTTCCTCTTTGTTCATGGTAGGAATGTCAAGTGCAGCCAACTCTGCTCTCACTTTTAGAGGGGCTATCCTGAACTGCCACAGACCACAACTCCCCTAGAAACTTCACCTATGTGCAGGTCTCCGAACTCTCATGGAGTTTATCTCACCTCCCTCTGGCATGCGTGTGCCTTTCAAAAGCATCTATTTTTGCTACTTCCTGATCACCAGGTCCAATTAGCATATTGCCATCAATGTAATGAACCAGCGTGATGCTCTGTGGAATATCAAGGCAATCAAGGTCCCTCTAGGATATATTAAAAGACTGAAAGTCAGAGAGCTGACATAGCTCTGAGTTAAAAGAGTGAAGGTGAATCACTTCTAATTTTCTCAATTACCTGGTATAGGAAAGAAAATGTTTGCTGGGTCAATGACTGTATAAAAGGTGCCAAGGGCTATGATGATTTGCTCCAGTGATGACACCACGTTTGGAATAGCAGCTGCAGTTGGTGTCACAACCTAAGTTTTTGATAATGCATAGGGATCCCTGAACATACATTTAGCTTTTGCACCAACTAAATAGAGGAGTAAAAAGAGGATATGATAGAAATAATCACTTCTGCCTCTTTCATGTCTTTGATGGTGGCATTAATCTCTGCAATATCCAGGGATGAATGTAGTATTGCTTTCAATGAGGCAAGGGTTGGAGGTGGATGAAGGGGCAGAGAGGGAAAATGGAGCATCTTACCAGAATAGCCCCTACACCATGGGTTACGGAACCAAGGTGCAGACACCCCTGGTTTCTGAGGGAAATAACCACAGAAATCGTCTACAGTCCCAGTGGATCAGACTATGAGATGGACTAGAACCAAAACTTCATCTATGACCTGACCTCTACAAGCCTCTCTTTGCTGTTTGACCAGGTAGCACTTATGGTCTCTGTGGATCAGCATCAGTTCAGAGCAGTACCTTCTAACATCTAATGTCTATTTCCCTTTCCTCAGTGCACAGTCACTCTGGTACATAAACGTGTCCCTCTAGGGAAGGCTTGGAGGAGGAAGAGTGTTAGTAAACATTCGTGGCCATGTGCAGGGTCTTCCACAAGTTCTCCAGTTCAGCAACTCTGGGTCTGAAAACTGGCTTACGTTTGGGAACTGGATAAATGGTCTTGAATCTCCATTCCAGTTACTCACATCAAGTTTCTGCCATTAGACTTAGAATTTTTTTCATGTACAGATGTCAAGCAGCATTTTAATAGCTGCCCATTTATTTTATTCCTAGGGATCTTCATACTTAATTAGCCACCACCAGAGACCCCGTTAGGTCAAAATACTTTGATGACTGCTCCACCCCATTGGCTTATTATGGTAATTGTACACAGCTTGCTCTGATAATTAAACACTGCCACCTGGTCTTTATCCATCTGGAAATGAAACCAGGGAGCAGAATTTTATGATGGCATCTGCAACCACCATCTCTAGCCTATAGAGAACAGCCACCATAGAGCTTTTTAAAGGTGTTGGACTTTAGTACAACTAGTACATTTCCTAGTATCCTGGTGAAGGAGTTGTCCTCTGGGCTACCAAGAGGAATGGCTAGAGGTGGCTAAGCAGACTGCACATAGTAGTTTCATTCCAACAGCACCTCCCTGTGCCTTCACACTCCTTCTTCTACAGTATGCCAGGGTTAGCACTTATCCTCATTGTCTTTAAGCCTTTATTGAGCCTGTACTTTAAATTTTATCCAGCATTTCTAGGTGTTTTGTATTTGAAAATTTTCCTGGTTATATAATCTGCCAGATTATAACAAAAGTGTCATTCTTATGGTTTAGAATTAATGTTTCCATTATTTTGAATGCCATCTTCAGCTCATTATTTTATAATATATTCTTCCTGACTGAAACAAGGATCTTGTTATGGTTTAATTATCTGTTAAATAGTCCTTACCATATATTAATATTGTATAAAGTTTTTGAGCATAACCTATTATCAACTCACAGATAACATTTCATTTTAGTTTTTATTGTTTTTATAAACCTCTTTTATTCTGCTCTGCATTCTAGTGAATTTCTCAGTACTGTCATCTTACTTATTGATTCTCATTTTGTCTGTGTACACTCTTTTATCCCCCATTGCATTTTTCACTCTAATTGCTGTATTTTATATTTCTAATAGCTCAAAAATTGACATGCCCTTATTTTGTTTCTGTTTACCACTCTTCAATCTTTTCTTTTTTCTTTGTCATTTAATTGAAGTGATGCCTTCATTTATCTCATTGAATATTTGCAATATATTTTAAAATCTTTGTTAGATTTTTTTTTGGGATGAATGTCATCTGGAGTGAATTCCTATACCAATTATTAATTTTGTTGGTTGCCTTTTCTAGCATTGGCATTTATATTAGTTTTTTATTGCTATATAACAAATCACCATAAATATAGGGGCTTACAACAACACCTGTTTATTATCTTGTACATTTCATGATTCAGAAGTCCAGGTATATCTTAGATGAGGGTCTAACAGGCTGCAATTAAGGTGTCCACTAGGGCTGAAGCCTCACCTAAGGCTTGGAGTTCTCTTCCAAGATTAAGGGGTTGTTGGCAGAATTTATTTCCTTGAAGCTTTAAACTAATGGTGGCTTTCTTCTCCAATGCCAACAAAGGAGACCATCTTTGACTTCTTTTAAAGAGCTCACCTGATTAAGTTAGGCCCATCAAGATTAATCTCTCTTTTGATTATCTCGAAGTCAATTGCTTAGGGACCTTAACAACATCAGACAAATCCCTTTACTTTTGCCATATAAAGTAACGTAATCACCAGAGTGCCATGTGCGATATTCACAAGTTCTGCCTATACTCAAGGGGAGAGAATTATACAGTATGTATATACCAGGGATGGAAATCTTGAGGGTCATCTTAGAATTTGGCCTACCACAGAGGTATTGTGGACTATTTTGGGAGACAGGGTGAAATTCATTTTCAATGGGAGGTTTTATCTCTTACTTGCTTTTTTAAATCTATCTCCAAGAAGTTATTTTGCTGCTGCCTCCACTCAGCCTCTTGGTCCCTAATCCAAAACCATGTCTTGTAAATTTATTCATTTATTTTATTTTATTTACTTTTCTATTTTTTTATTTTGGCATATTACGGGGGTACAAATGTTTAGGTTACATATATTGCCTTTGCCCCACCTAAGTCAGAGCTTCAAGCGTGTCCATCCCCCAGATGGTATGCATTGAACCCATTAGGTGTGGATATACCCATCCCCTCCTCCCCGCTCCCACCAGCCTGACACCTGATGAATGTTACTACTATATGTGCACTTAAGTGTTGGTCAGTTAATACCAATTTGATGGCGAGTACATGTGGTGTTTGTTTTTCCATTCTTGTGATACTTCACTTAGAATGGGCTCCAGCTCTATCCAGGATAATACAAGAGGTGCTAGATCACCGTTGTTTTTTGTGGCTGAGTAGAACTCCATGGTATACATATACCACATTTTATTAATCCACTCATGTATTGATGGGCACTTGGGTTGTTTCCACATCTTTGTAATTGTGAATTGTGCTGCTATAAACATTCGAGTGCAGATGTCTTTTTTATAGAATGTATTTTTTTCCTTTGGG
>CM052441.1:52192852-52203339 GCA_028533085.1 Varecia variegata
TAGTAATGGGATTGCTGGATCAAATGGTAGTTCTACTTGTATCTCTTTGAGGTATCTCCATATGACTTTCCACAGAGGTTGTAGTAGTTTGCAGTCCCACCAGCAGTGTATGAGTGTTCCTATCTCTCTACATCTACACCAACATTTATTGTTTTGGGACTTTTTGATAAAAGCCATTCTCACTGGAGTTAAGTGCTATTTCATTGTGGTTTTGATTTGCATAAGCCATTCTCACTGGAGTTAAGTGCTATCTCATTGTGGTTTTGATTTGCATTTCCCTGATGATTAGAGATGTTGAACATTTTTTCATGTTTCTTGGCCATTAGTCTGTCTTCTTTTGAAAAGTTTCTGTTCATATCCTTTGCCCACTTTTTAATGGGGTTGTTTTATTTTTCTTGCTGATTGTCCTGAGTTCTATATAGATTCTAGTTATCAGCCCTTTATTGGATGTATAGCATGTGAATATTTTCTCCCACTCTATAGGTTGTCTATTCGCTCTAATAATAGTTTCCTTGACTGTGCAGAAGCTTTTAATTTGATCAGGTCCCATTCATTTATTTTTGTTGTTGCTGTGATTGTCTTTGGGGTCTTCTTTCTAAATTATTTGCTTAGGCCAATGTCTATACGAGTTTTTCCAACATTTTCTTCTAGAATTCTTATAGTTTCATGCCTTAGGTTTAAGTCTGTTATCCACTGTGAGTTGATTTTTGTGAAAGGATTTGATCCCCTCTGATCATTTTGCTTTTCTGTCCAATGCTAGGCCACCATGAAATTTAACTGCCAAATTGTTTAATTTTCTCTTTTTATATTTTTTTCTGTCATTTTTCTATCTTTGGAACAGACACAGCTTTTAAAGTATGAACTCATTATGCTGTTTTCATCCAGAAGTCCCACAGTGTTTTGTTTTTTTTTTTGTTCTTGTGAAATGTATTTAGTTGTATTATTTTGGATTCAAATTAGGCATCTTTGTGATTTAATCCATGTATATATATTGCAAAACAAATAGATTCAGTCTTTGTGTTATATTAACAATGCCTAAGAGTTTTGTTAGTGGGCATGAGATGGCAGCAATAAATCTCAATTCACCATGTCTGATGACTAGGTTCCATCCCTCCGGATTATTGTACTTCTTTTGCCCCTTAAGAATTTTTGAACATTAAAAAAGTTGTTTTGGTCTCCATTACTAGAAGAAAGTTGATTTATTAAATAAAACAATAAAATGACCACATGAAGTTTAAGTTCAGGTTAAATCTTCATCTTTCTCTGAAGAGCCTGCCTGGAGAGCTGCTGGCTGCTATCTTTTCTCCAAAGACTTTGGTGTGGATGAGGCAATGACTTATGTTAGCTATTTTCTCCAATTGCTACAAATGGCTCCAATTGCCTATTTCTCAGACTTATGAGTTAAGGGATTTAAAAAAATAAACTTTTGATTTGGAATAATTTTAGATTTATAGGAAAATTAAATACAAAGACAATACATAGAGTTCCTATACATCCCTTACCCTGTTTCCCCTAAAGTTAACACCTCATCATTACCGTAATACATTCATCCAAAAACTAATGAATGGTACTTCACCTTAACTGAATTCTAAACTTCATTCAGATTTCACCAATTTTCCCACTAATGTCCTTTTTCTGTTTCAAGATCTAATCCAGAATACCAGATTATATTTAGAAGAGATTTTAAAAATGAAATCACATAGATTCAAATACATTTGATTTGATAATTCTAAATCAAACTATAGCTATGTCTAGGATATGTGAGTTTAAAGCTGTGATTCATAGGGATACTGCTTTCTGTGGAAAGGCTTTTTATTAGGGCCATAGACAGCATGACACTTAAGGAAGCATTTTCTATTGGTTGTCCTGACACTGTGAAGAGCACTGAAAGTGGAGAAAAGATAAAAACATCAAGGCACTGATGTTATGTTTAGCTGTGCCTTCTGTTGGGTAAGGATTTGTTACTAACACAGAAAAGAAGTATCAGGAATTCAGGGCAGGTCAAGCTGACCCAAATGAGAGTCTCAAGATGGATAGCAGACCATGTAACACCCCAGAGAGCTGGGCTCTCTAAACTGGTTTCCCTGGCTACATATAGGAAGACTCCCACTCAGTAGAGCCAAATGACCAATTGTGGAACATTTGAATAACAGGTCAGGGAATGTTCTATATCTTAATAATGTCATGTATAGTCACTAAAGAGGCAAACAGTGTCCAAAGGCTTATAGGTAAATTGAAGAAGAGATTCTTTCAAAGATACAGCCTGATTTGTCAACAAAATCTTGCCTTTGTGTAATTTTGAGACTCTTATTTCTAGGAGGGGTGGAACTTTTCAATACTAAATGTCCTTACGTGTAGCTGAGCCAATCCTCACGGGATTCAGAGGATGCATGTAGTCGTACTTCAGCCTGGAGTCTGACATTCCAACATACAGAGTTCAGTGGGACTGAGGATTTAGGAGTGGCTTCTTCACCCTAATCCTCTTATGCCTCCAGCTCTTTAGGCTCAGCTCTCAAGTTGCCTTATGAGACTTTGGCTCTCATAGTCACCAGGAAATTCAAAACTCCTTCTTCTTTTGACTTCTCTGCTTTCTCTTTCATACCTTCCAACTACCAGTGGCCTTGGTTTTCTCCCTAGCCTCAGAGGAATTAGTATTTAGTTCTATCTGTTTCTATTTTAGATACCGTTGGGATTGTGTAGGGGTGGTTCCATTTTGGATTCTGTGGGAGGGGAAGCTGCAAAGCAATCAGACATATTATAGTGCTGCAAAGCAATCAGAAATATTACAGTGCATATGTCTTGTGCACTGTTATGCCATAAGAGTGCCTTTGTTTCTCCAGGTTTAGTTGCAATAGCAAATGCCTACTTTTCTTCTCCTTGCTTAGATACGTAACAGGAACCAGGAAGGGGTTTGACATTTTCTAGGAATGGAAGGTGGGGTAGTGGGATGAGGATGAGGAAAAGACTTTGTTCTGTTTTACTTGTCATATGCTTTCAGTTCTTCAAACTTGCTAGTTTCTCTTTTTTTCTTTCCAAATGTATTGCCATTTGGACTGTGTGTGTTGGCTTGTTTTCCTCCTCTGGTGAATTGAAAAGTCTACATTCTATTTTTATAGTATGAATGGTTATTTTTGATGTATTTGAAGCTCTTTCTCTCTACTGATCAATGTTAAATATGAGAGAATGCTTATTGCAGAGCTGAAATTCAAACCTAAGCAGTTTCATTCTAGCACTGTTGCTCTTAATTATTAAGCTCTTAAATGTACATAATGCTGTTTCAACCACTTTTTAAATTTAGTCTTTAGTTTTAGCATTATTTTCTAAATTTTTAACAAAAATTATTTAGAATAAGATTTTTTGAACTGGGGTTACATACTCTTAGGGTCTAATTTGCTTAAGTTCATTTTAGATATTAAAGGATGGCATGTTTTACTGGCATATCTTTTATCTGAAGACTTGAGAAAGTGTTGTTGAATCTTTGTGGAGATACACACACACACACACACACACACACACACACAGAGAAATCAGCAGAATTCCCATTTTTTATGTCAGCCCATCTAGTTTTTTGTGTCTGTTTGTATCTGTGTACATTTTGTGTGTGGGTGTGGGTGTGTGTGTGAAAAAGAGAGAGAGTGAACGAAGAGATATTACCTAAAAAGAAAAAAATATGCAGAGTATATGGAAAATTTAGTATTTCATATACTTCAGGAAACATCTGGTGTTATATTATTATAGTAGAGGAAACAAGGTGGGGCATGCCATGATATTACAAACCTACGCTATTGTCATCCACACCATGGCTTTTGCAAGTCTATCAGACAGAGGAACTGGGATAGGTAATAGTTTAATAAGTCTTTGGAGGTTCATATTTTTGTCTTAATAAAATTTACCGCTTTATAAAGGATTGCTTCTTTTCCCCATTTTAATTAACGACCAACCAACAAAAATTCAGCATCATCACTTAAACCAATTCAAATTTGTGCTGCAATTGTGCTTTATTAAATGATTATTTATAAGCATAAGACTTTGCTTCCTTCCATTTCCAAGCAAATTTAGTTTCCCTTTCAGAAAAATATCCTCAATTGTTACCTTTTGTTATTTTGCTTGTCCTCCTTTACCTTACTTCAATGTCTTTCATTTGCCTTTTAGGATAAATTTAAAAGTTGTATTTCTGTTGGGAACCTGAATTTGTGAAACACAATCATGAACAGAGTGAAAGTACAAAGCATGATAAGAAAATTCAGAACAATGTGAAATCATCATAGATTGTAGTAGACGGAGGCATTATCCCTAAGATTTCTACAATGAACTTGACAACAAAGATGATGATAGCTCTCCCCAACCACAACCACTAAATTGATAACAAGCAGCAGTTAATCTAAAGAAACTATGGATGTACTTAGATGCCAATTTTGTATAGACTTTTATTATTGTAGAGATGCAAATGAACCTAAATTTTGGTGTCTTTTATGTAAGAAAACAATGAGTAATAACTTCATGAAATAATCATTTTTTTTGTACCATTCACAAAGAATTGCATTCACTTTCTTTGTGCATGGAAGGTTGTTCTGTTTTCTTTTTTCCAGTCTCCAAGTTCAGACATGTCATCAGAATACATCTGGGTATACAATTTTTTCATTAATTATTCCTAGTACTCTGAGCTTTTTAATCTTTTGATTTACAGACTCATGTTTTTCTTTAGTGAAGAAAAGCTTTCCTTGATTAGCTGTTGAACTGTTCCTTCTCTTCAATTAATTTTTCTTTGAATTTCTGCTATGTATAGGTTGAATATTTCCTATTTGTCTTTAGGTATTATCATTTATACCATTTGAACTTCTCTTCCATTTATAGGTGATTTTGCTTTCTGTCTCCTACTTAACATATTTACATCTCCTTATACAACATTTTCTGCTACTCTTTGGGTTCCAAACAATTTTTTTTCCTTATTATCTTTTAACAATATGCTATTTGAGAGAGTTATACTTCCAGAAATGGTGAGTTAGCTTATTTGGACAACTGAAGAACAACTAAACTGTTGTAAACTGACTAAAAGAATTGTAAAATATGAACAGAAAGTCTGATTGAAGTTACTGAAGAGTTACCTTGGTAGTGAGGACTTGCAAGGCTCTGAGGTGCAGAGAAGGGAAGATCAGGGAGATGTGTGTTAGATATTTGGTTCCACTGTTTTTCCTTCAATGAACTGCCACTTTGAAAGGACAGACTGAGAGTTTGAGAAGCTATGCAGAACTCCTAGCCATCTGACAGTATTGGCAAGCCAAACATTACAATTGGGACAACAAGCAAGTATACCAGTAAATAAACTTGGCTTTTAGTTGGAACACCGAAATGCTTAACACCTTAGTAATAAAGATAAAAATAACATGGACTAGATCTCATAAGGCCCAACCTTAGCTCCAAATCATTTACATCTGTGATTGCATTAGGGGGCTATACTTCTGCATTTGATCCTGGCAAAGGCAGGGGCACAAGGAGCTCAATAATTGCCAGGTGAAACGCATAGATTTAGTGGGATTCTTACCACACCTTCTAACAGATAGAAGCATCTCCTCTTTCACTGGTAGGAACCAGAAACTCTAAATCAGCAAATCCAAAATTGTGGGAACAGGAAGCATGAATACTCCAGGTGGGTTTTTGGGAGTGACATTTAGATGAATCACTAATATCAGAGACATAACACTGTAAAATAGCCCTTAGTTCAAAGTATATAGTGTGTTTTATTGATGCAAAAGTTAAAGCTCAATCTGGTTGAGCAACTTTGTGAAAGTAACACATCCAGTGAGGGGCTGAGAAAAACTTTGAACCTAATTGGATCCTCTTTCAGAGGTGTCACTTTTCCCACCATTCAGTAGGGATTACAAGGGTGATCATGGCTGCCATATAATTCATATATTTGCATTTCCTAATATGTGGAGAACTTACTGGAGGTAAGAAACTTATCTTATTAGACTTTGTAACCCAGAAGTTAGCAAATAGCTTGACACAATATAGGGCTTTCATAAATATTTGATTAATAAATGGATGATTTACTCAAATAACTCAGGTGAATGAGCTACCATGGTGAGTCTGATGAATTTTGTTCTGTCTATTGATCATGACAGTGCTCTCTGAGTTTAATCATTTTGCTAAGGTTTTTAGATTCAGTCACACAGGAATTGATGTACGTAGCAGAATTAATCAAACAGAATCAATGAGCTCAAAGACAGACTATTTGAAAATACACAGAGGATAAAAAGAAAAAAGAAAAGAAGTGTTTATGGGATCTATGGCACAACATCAAAAGAGCAAATGCGTTATTGAAGTTCAAGAGGAAACTGAGAAAGACAAACTGGTAGAAAGCTTTTTCAAAGAAATAATAACAGAAAACTTTCTGAACCTGGAGAAATATATAAATATCTGGGTACAGGAAAGTCTTAGGTCACTAATCAGATTCAACCAAAATAAGAATAACCCAAGACACGTTATAGTCAAATTCTTAAACATAAAAGACAAAAAGAGGATCCTGAAAGCAGAGAGAGAAGAGAAGCAAATAACATATAGGGGAGATCCAATATGCCTGACAGCAGACTTCTCAGCAGATACCTTACAAGGCAGGAGGGACTAAATAATATAATCAGAGTGCAGATGGAAAAATTAAAAAAAAAACAAAAAACCCAACAACCCTGCCAACTAAGAATACTGTACCCAGAAAAGCTATCCTTCAGAAATGAAGGAGATAAAGATTTCCCCAGACAAATAAAAGCTGAGAGAATTTATTGCTACCAGACGTGTCCTAAAAGAAATGCTAAAGGGAGTTCTTCAAACAGAAAGAAAAGGACACTAATGTGATTGTCACACTATTATTGTAATCATGGTTTGTAAAGCACTCATATCATTACTAAGAAGACTAAAAAACTATTAAAATAATAACTATAATTTATTAAGAGATAGGCATTATAAAAATGTAAATTATGACATCAAAAATTCAAAATGTGGGAAGAGAAGGGACTTAATATATACAGATTGTTTTTGGTTTGTTTTTTGATCAAAGTTATATTGGTATCTGTTTTAAATAACTTGTAATTATAGGATGATTTTTATAAGCCTCATGGTAACTATAAAGCAAAGATCTATAATAGATACACTGAAAATAAAAGCAATGAATTAAAACATATCACCAGAGAAAATCACTTAATCACAAAGGAAGACAGGAATAAAGGAAGAGAGATGTTACAAAACAACTAGAAAACAAGTAACAAAATGGTAGTAGTAAGTCCTTACCTATCAATACTAACATTAAATGTAAATGGGCCAAATTCTTCAATTAAGAGAAATAGAGTGGCTGACTGGATTAAAAAATTTACCCAATTATATGCTGCCTAAAAGAAACTCACTTCTCCTATAGGCTGAAAGTGAAGGGATAGAAAAAGATATTCCATGCAAATGGAAACCAAAAATAGCAGGAGTGGCTACACTTATGTCAGATGAAGTGAACTTTTAATCAAAAACTATAAAAGGAGACCAAGAAGGTTATTTTATAATGATAAAGAGGTCAAATCAGCAAGACAATGTAATTATAGTAAATATATATGCACCTGACACTGAAACACCCAAATATATAAAGCAAATCTTAATAGATCTAAAGAGAGATAAACTGCACCACAATAATAGTAGAGGACTTCAACACCCCACTTTTGGCAGTGGAAAGAACATCCAGGCAGAAAATCAACAAAGAAATGTCAGAGTTGAACTATACTCTAGACCAGATGGACCTAACAGACACTTATAGAACATTTCATTCAATTGCTGAAGAACATACATTATTCTCATCAGTATATGGAACATTCTCTAGGATAGACCATATATTAGGCCACAAAATAGGTTTCAATAAATTAAAAAAAAGTCAAAATTGTATCAAATATCTTTCCTTACCACACAGAATAAAAGTACAAATTAATAACAAAAGGAACTTTGGAAACTGTACAAATATATGAAAATTAAGAAATGTACCTGAATGACCAATGGTTTAATAAAGAAATTAAGAAGAAAATTAAAAAATTTCTTGAAATAAATGAAAACACAATGTACTAGAACCTATAGGATAGAGCAAGAGCAATGCTAAGAGGGAAATTTATAGCAATAAACAAAATAGAAAGACTTCAAATAAACAACTTAATGAAGCACCTCAAGGAATTAGCAAAACAAGAACAAACCAAATCCCAAATTAGTAAGCATAAAGAAATAATAAAGATGAAAGCAGAAATAAGTGCAACTTAGATGAAAAAACAATATGGAATATCGATGAAATGAAAAGTTGGGTTTTTGAAAAGATAAAATCAACAAACCTTTAGTTGGACTAACTATGACAAAAAGAGAGAAAACACAAATAAATAAAATTGGAGACAAAAAAGGAAATATTACAACTGATACCACAGATATATAAAGTATCATTACAGACTACTATGAATAATGATATGCCATCAAATTGGAAAACCTAGAAGAAATAGATAAATGCCTGTACCATACAACCTACTAAGGTTGAACCATGAAGAAATAGAAAACTTCAACAAATCAATAACAAATAATGAGATAGAAGCTGTAATAAAAAGTCTCTCATCAAAGAAAAGCCCAGAACCCGATGGCTTCACTGCTTAATTCTACCCAATATTTAAAGAAGAACTAATACCAATTCTACTCAAACTATTTTAAAAAACACTACCAAACCAAATTCAACAGCACATTTAAAAAGATCATTTACCATGATAAAGTGGGATTCATTCAAGAATGCAAAGATGGCTCAACATAAATGAATCAATAAGTGTGATATATCACATCAACAGATTCAAGGAGAAAAAGCAAATATCATTTCAGTTGAAAAAGTATTGAATAAAATTCAACAACCCTTTGTGATAAAAACTCTCAACAAATTGGATATGGAAGTAACATCTCAACACTATAAAGGCCATATATGACAAGCCTACAACTAATATCATACTGAATGGGGACAAATTGAAAGCCTTTCCAGTAAGATCTGCAAAAAGACAAGGATGCTGATGTTCACCACTTCTATTCACCATCTACCGGAAGTCCTAGCCAGACCAATTAGGCAAGAGAAAGGAAAAAGGGCACCCAAATTGGAAAGGAAGATGTCAAATTAGCCTTGTTTGTAGATGACATGATCTTATATTTAGAAAAACCTAAAGACACCACCAAAAAACTCTAATAACTGTTGAATAAATTTAGCAAAGTTACAAGATACAAAATCAACATACAAAAATCAGTAGTGTTTCCATACACTCTAACAGTGATCAATCTTAAAAAGAAATCAAGAAAGAAATCCCATGTACAATAGCTCCAAAAAAATAAAATACTTAGGAATAAATTTAACAAAAGATATGAAAGATTTCTACAAGGAAAACTATAAAACACTGATGAAAGAAATTGAAAAGGATACACAATAAATGGAAAGATATTCCACGCTCACAGATTAGAAGAATTCATATTGTTAAAATGTCTATGCCACACAAAGGGATCTACAGATTTAATGCAATCTCTATTAAAATACCAATGACATTCTTCACAGAAATAGGAAAAGAATCCTAAAATTCATATGGAACCACAAAAGATCCTGAAAAACTAAAGCAATCCTGGGCAAAAAGAACAAAACTGGAGGCATCACGCTACCTGATTTCAAATTACTACCAAGTTATAGTAAACAAAACAACATGGCATTGCATAAAAAAAGACACATAAACCAATGGAACACAGTAGAAAACCCAGAAATGAATCCATGTACTTACAGCCAACTTGTTTTCAGCAAAGGTTCCAAGAATATACATTGGGAAAAGGACACTCTCTCCAATGAATGGTGCGGGGAAAACTGCATATCCGTATGTGGAAGAATAAAATTTTTCACCATATTAAAAAAATAGATTCAAAATGGATTAAAGACTTAAATGTAAGACCTGGAACTATGAAACTACTAAAAGTAAATATTGGGGGAAATGCTATAGGACATTAGTCTGGGCAAAGATTTTGGGAGGATAAGACCTCAAAAGCACAGGCAACAAAAACAAAAAGAGAGAAGTGGAATTATATTAAGCTAAAAAGCTGCACAGCAAAGGAAACAATCGTCAAGGTAAGGAGATAGCCTAAAGAATGGGAGAAAATATTTACAACCTATTCATCTGAAGGGTACTAATCTCCAGAATATATAAGAAACTCAACTCCAACAGAAAAAAAATTAATAATCTCATTAAAAAGTGGGCAAAGGACATGAACAGACATTTCTTAAAAGAATACATGCAAATGACCAATAGGTATATGAAAAAATGCTCAACATCACTAATTATCAGGGAAATGCAAATCAAAACCACAATGAGATACCATCTCACTCCAATTAGAGCGGCTATTATCAAAAAGACAAAAAATAATGCTGGTGAGGATGTGGAGAAAGGGGAACACTTGTACACTTTTTTTTTTTTTTT
>CM052441.1:52203439-52215501 GCA_028533085.1 Varecia variegata
ACCAGTGCATGAATGGATAAAGAAAATGTGGTATAAATAAACAATGGAATATTATTCAGCTATAAAATGAATGAAATTCTGTCATTGCAACAACATGGATGGAACTGGAGGACATTATGTTGAGTAAAATAAGCCAGGCACAGAAAGACAGATATAGCATGTTTTAATTCACATATGGGAGCTAAAAAAGTTGATCTCATGGAGATAGAGAGTTGAATGGTGATTACCAGAAGCTGGGAAGGGAAGTGGGGAGAGCAGGATGAAGAAAAACTGCTTACGTAGTACAAAAATACAGCTAGATAGAAGGAATTTTTTCTAGTATTTAACAGTACAGTAGGGAAATTATATTTAACAGGAATTGATTGCATATTTCAAAATAGCTAGAAGAGAAGATCTGGAATGTAGCTACCACAAAGAAAAGGTAAATATTTGAGATGCTGGATATTCTAATTACTCTGATTTGGTCATTACATACGTATACAGGTAACAAAATATTACATGTACCCCTCCAAATATGTACAACTATTATATATCAATAAAAATTGGAATTATATACTTGAGAATAGATTGATTAATTTATTAGTATATTTTAATATTCTGTCATATCTAAATTGTTACTCTCTGAGTATTTGTGTGTGAAAGATGGGTGTGTTTCTGGGTAAATCTATCATATGTCACTTCTGCTAAAATAAACTTTTGATAGGTTTAGCCTGAGGAATATTACTGGCAGTTATTGTCTTTTATTTAGTAGTAGGGTCCAAAATATGAATGCATAACATTAGATTGCATCCCAGTGGAAAAGAAATGAGAGATGTTTTTGAAGCAGAGAGGGGATGTTTGCACCATTCTGTTATAATTAATGTCTTTTCTGGTTTGTGGATTAAGAGGTGTTTCTTGCCCTCTGCTCCAAGTTGGCATCCTCTCTGATGAATTCACTTTGAACTGTAAAACAAAGAGATTTTTCAAAGTATAGACTTTAAAGAGATGATAGTTTCTAAGAGGGTGACCAGTATGATGAGAGAAATATTTTCTTTCATCATGTAGGTCTGTATTTTACCGTGTGGAATTAGGAAAGAGAAATGCACTGTTTTTGTGCAAGGATCACTGAAATAAATCTCAGTAGTAAACTGAATTTTATAATTCCCAAATTAATACTGATAATTAAAAAGCTCAAAATCAATATTGATCAAACATTTAAAGTAACTTAAAATCATGCATAACATCAATGCTGTCATATGGATAATTTGAAAAAATGAAAACTAACCACTTAGCTAATTTTGCTGTTTGTATGGCCAGAACTATCAAGAAGCCCTGGTGCGGGCCAGGCGACAGGTGGATCTGGAAATCCATGAGGTATTTGTAAGGGATACCATTCCAATAGAAACCATGTCCAAGTACTCTTCATTATGGGGTTTCTCAACCTGGTGATTTCTTCTGGTCAGTTCCAATATCTCTACTTGACAGTACCTGAAGAAATCCTTTTAACTTGGAACTTCTAGACTGAATCCACAATATGGCATAAAGTATATGGGTTTACGAAAAAAGCTAAATGAAGCTTAAACTTAAATCAGCAGTGTAGTCAAGCCTTAGCTAGAAAACCCTTCTCCTACTGATGTACCCATCCTGGCATGAGGCATAAAATTTCTGGAATCACAGAAAGGGATTGAAGACAGAAGCCAGGTAGCAAACTGGATACAGTATTTGAGACCAAGGGTATGCATGTGTGGGAAGGAGCCAAGACTGAATGGCAGCATTGCCATGTTCAGCTGAGAGCTGAGCCAGGGCAGTGCTGAAGCTTTTGCCAAAGCAGAAACCTGGAAAGCAGGTGAACTAACAGGAGGTAGAGATACCAGGTCATCAAAGCTAATTAGGCAGATTGCATCTCTTCCTGGCCTGGGGATGTTTATAATAGGCTGGCCTGGGTGCATGGCATTGGAAAGTACTGACTAGTACCTGAATAACATAACACTGCTGAAACCATAAATAGGGTTGAGTCAAATAGTGCTTCTGAGGCCATTCTTCCTTCATTTATCTTCTGGTTTATCTTGTTCTCTGCTAGTGCTTCTACTCCTAAGATCCATATGCCATGCTCATCTGGTTACTTTCTGTTGTCTAGATCAACTGATAATTTTTTAAAATGGAAATTTGAGGTTATATGTATAATAAACAAGTTTTGAGTGAGGTGGAAAAAAAATGGAGCCCACCAGGAAACACGTGGAATATGAGGTACTGTTGTGTATTGTGCGAACAACAGCGTTCTGGTTGAGTGAGTGCCCCAAAACAAGCAGATCCTAAAAGCTGGATGGAGAGAGTGCCAAGGCAAACTCTCTGTTCTTTAGTTTTCCTGAGGACATCTCTGTTCAATAGCCCATGAAATTACATGACAGAGTGTGAAAAGTACATCCAGGACAAATGTGTAGTAGTCCAGGAATAGTTCCTATTGCATGGATTTGCTGTTTAGAATCTTGGGTTAAGAAATAGCAATTTTATTCACTAGTGTGTATATCAAGAACAAGAGAAAAAATGGGGAAATCAGTGATAGAGAATAAATGAAATATGAAAAACATCACTGGAGTCAGGCTACATATTTGGAAATGTATTAATACTTCTCTACACCTGCTGGCTCTGCATCTTTTTTGGGTGTACCTTGACTGCTTCTGTTTTCCCATAATGTTCACATGCCATACTGGTCTAGTAGCTTTCTAGTATGGATAGCAGCTCATCTTCTCATGTGTATCATGTGTAGTAACAAAGAGTACGAACTCTGGAGCTAGACTGGAATTTCAGCTCTCCCAACTACTAACTTAAGGCAAATTATGTAACTTTTCTGTGTCACTGTTCCCTTGTACGTAAAACAGGGATAATAAAAGTACTTATTAATACATTATGGGCTATGCATACAAAAGGAGCTTGTGCCTGGCACTTATAAACACAATAGAAATATTAACTGCTCTTGTTACTAATTGTCTTAAGCTTCTAGCTGTCTACAATTGCTCAAGGTTCAGTCTTGAAACTACAAAGTCATTCTGCCTTAACTTTATCAACTGCAATTCACTGATAGATATATTCATTAATTCATTTGTTCATTCATTCAGCAATCATTTTTTAGATACCTGCAATGTGTCAAACACTGTAGCAATGTCTAAGACACAGATCCTGTTGTCAAGGATGAGAGAGAGACTCCACCAATAATAATGAGAAATGACTTCACAGATATTAATAATGAAAATCCATGCTAGGGTGGAGGTGTCAGATGAGACTTCCAAAAAGGGATGACACCTGAGCTGAGTCCTGACAGCTGAGTGGGAGTTACCCATGGAGAAACTGTGTGAGTGGGTAGAGATTTGTGGAGAGGGCTTTCCAGGCAGAGGGAAAATCCTGGAGATGTGAGAGTAGGGCATATCAGAGGAGCTGCAAGTAGTTGAATATGGTGCAAGCATAAAGTGAGAGGAGGGTAGTGGTGAGAAATAAAGTTGGGGAGGTAAAAAAGAGGGAGATCACAAAGGGCCTTTTTTTTTTTTTCCTGGACTAGGGAACTTGGGCTTTATCCTCATACCCATGGGAAGCTGAAAATCTTTTAAATGGCAGGATGTTATGAGCAGATCTGTGTTGAGGGAGTCATTCTGGTGGCACTATGAAGGATGTATTAGAGAAGGGTAAGTCTGGAGAAGGGGAAGCCAGGTAAGAGGCAGTCGCAGTACTCTAGGAGATGTGTGGTGGTGGCCGAAACTGTGGGAGTGGGAGTGGAACTCAATATAAGTGGGTGGACTGGAGAAAGATTAAGGAGGTAGGATCAGCTTTTCGTCTGCTCTGGTTATTACTCCTTGTGCATTTGCTACTGCTTACTTAGGTCTCTGCAATGCTGAACAAATAGGGGTGTGGCTTTCTCTTTAGAAAGAGAGAAATGCCTTCTGCTAATGCCTTCTGCAAAAAGCCTCCTATAAAACAGTCCCTTTTGTGACTCCATGGGTGAATTTCACGTACTTGTATGAGTTTGGGTGGGAAAAAATACCTTTCAAACAGTGTTGAATAGAGGGATTCCAGCATTCAGAGGATTTCTTTTTGTGATTGCTTGCTATCTCATACCATCAACTCTCCCACTGGTTACTGCAGGTGAGTTTCAAGATTTTTGTCTGCAGCATTATGTAGATCTCTCTGGCTACTCCTTTTTGTGCTCACTCCTGCTGTAAAATATCTTCAAGTCTGAGCTAGTGTCTCTCTCAAGACTTCAACAACAAGGTCAATGATTAACAGATGTGGGTTTTTAAGAATCCTCTGAGTATTGGTTAAATAAAAGATTCCTAGGCCCTACTTTTAGGTACTCTGATTTAGTAGGTTCAGGATAGGGCCAGAATCTTCATTTTTAACAAGTGCTCAAGGTGATTCTGAAATAAATGATCAGATAATCACATACCTCCCCCGCAAAACCACTACATAGTAATTTTTCTAAATTTGATTGTTTATCAAGTAGAACTTGAGATAAATCGGTTGCAATAAATTATGCATAAATCATTATTGTTGTATTATATTCCTTTCATTATTTTTATAAGCTGTAATCAATTTAAAATAATGAAGACATGGAATTTGTTAGGTGACTAGTAAGGTATTCCAGGATGTTAAAAATGACCTTGCATGACACCGAGAAATTCCAATATCCTGATTATAGGGCAAGAAGCAATTGTAATATATGTTGCTGCAGTGTGTGTTCTGTAGTCAGGCAGCATCAGCATCACCTGAGGGGCTGTTAGAAATGCAAATTATTGGCCACACCTAGACCTATGGAATCAGATGTTAGCAATCTTTGTTTTAACAAGCCCTCCAAGTGCTTCTAATACATGTGAAAGTTTGAGGATATTGGTCTAGTGCACTTATGTCTCTACACAGAGATGGTCTGTTTGGGCTTTTAAAGTCTAGAAGTGTCTCTTAAACTGTGGAGATGTCTCCTGACTTGTTTCTCTAACATAAATTCACATCCCAGAGAACGTATTAATTAGGATTTGATTCAGTCCGAAGTGACAACAAAACAACAGTGGATTTAAAAGGTAGAAATTGATTTCTTTCTGAACATACAAGTTTAGGTAAAGCAATCCAGGACCGGTTTGATGCTTTGAGATGTTAGAGGCCCAGGCTCCTTTAATTTTACTGCTCAGGCTTGTTAGCACTGCGTTCTCAGGTTCACCCATGACCTCGGAAGGCTGCTCTGGCTGGAGCATGTACATCTGCGTTCCGGTCACAGAAATGGAGAACAAGGAGGGGATGGACACTTGGCAGGAGATGCAAATACCACCTCCACTTCCATTCCATTGGCCAGAACTAAGCTATTGTGCATTTTTAGCTTCAAGATAGTGGGGAAATGTAGTATTGATTCTGAGCTGTGATATGCCCAGTTAAAATTCAAGGATTTCAATATAGAAAAATAAGAGGAAAAGAAAAACTGAGATTGGGGGGTGGAGGTGGATTTGTTGCTTCTCTTGAAGGGGAAGTTATACACTTAGCTGGGAAGTGTATATTTCTAACATGTTCTTTTTCTTTCTCTTCCCACCACTCTTCCTCCTCTTCCTCTTCTTCCTTCTTTTACGTATGGCTATTTATTCATACTTTCCATCTCTCCATTTAGATTTTAATCTTGTTCTTTAGTTATTCTCAGTGATTTTGGGGAAAAGGATGTTTAATACCACAGAAGTTATAGTGATGAAATGGTTCTTGTTATCTGTCCCTGAACATATACATAATGTTTTTATGGTAAACTTTTGCTTTTCTTAAATGTCATTATTTGCTTGTGTATGTTATGTTTGTGAATATATAATAAATTCTCATTTTTGATAATGCTTCTAATGGTCCGCTTTCTCAGAGTTTATGAGTTATGCTATGTCAAAGAGTGATTCTAGAACCTTTAGGGAAATATCAAATTTACATGATAATATCAATGACTTATTTTAGACACCTTTAAATAATTCGTTCCACATTTTTTCCAACTTACTATTTCCTGACATTTGAACCAGACAATGGTTGAATACAAATGTTTTATGTGCTCTTTAGTGGAGACACCTACTGTAAAATGATTATTAAAAAGCCTGTGAATCATCCCTTTCTCTAAAATATTCAGTTCTTTAAGCTGATTGCTATTAGCTGTTCATATTATTTTAATTAGAAGAAAACATGGCTGCTGAAAATCAGCCGAAGGTTCTATAAATAAAAGTATCCATCTTGCAGAGTCAAATTTTAATTAACCTTTTAGCATGCCAACCTTTCCACTAGAATTTTTTAGGGCTTGCAGCCATTCATTTTGTTCAAAAGCCATATGGGCTATTTTTCATCTGTATGTAATCCAAATCTATGAGAGAGTGCCCCTGGAATACAAACTCACTGTTCATCAGCTGTCACTTTAATACCTTTATCTAAGTGGAAAGACACCGAAGTAAAATACACTGTGGTGTGGTGAGGAAGAGACAAGATAGAATAAAATCACTACCTCTAGTTTTTTCCCATTTTTCTCCCCTTTCAAGCCAAAATTTGTATCCTGACCTACTTTGGGCATGTTAGGTTTCTTAGTGATAGACTACTGGTGAATAAAGCAACACCAGGCTGTAATTACTGGGAATCAGACAGTCCACTTTTTTATGTCTAGTCATCATCCACATGAAAGGTGTTTTCATAAGCTATTTGTTGGAAAATCCATATTTGACATAAATAAGCATTTTCTGCTGATTGATTTTGTATGTTGCTATGGCCGTGTCTGTGGAAGAAATGCCAGATCAAAGTACAGAGGGTGGCTGGACCTGAATTCACTTCAGTCCCTGGTTATCAGAAAAATCAGTTTTCAGGAAGATGTTTCTAATTGTTATGCAGTCAATGAAAGCCATCAAACACAACCATGGCAACCACTGTCAGAACCTGACATTAATAAGCAAAAAGGCCTGATATTAACTCTGTTTCAAAATAAGTGTGATATTTTTCTATTTAAAATTTACAACTCTCACAACTCTGTGTTTATTACAATAATCAAACATCAGCTACTTTAAATTTACTAAACTTGCTAAAGTAACCAAATGCTAAAACTCTCCAGTTTGCAAATGATACCCTAGGTCTACAGCGACTGAGTTAGTGAATCTAGTTTTAAGGGGAAAACATAAGACTCTTAATGGTTAACCACTGAATACTTCAAACTACTTACTGCTACAATCCTGTACTGTCTGGGGGCTTCTGCTTTTCTAACCACTGATTTCCTGTCTTTTAGTCCTATCTCTTCCTGAACTCAGTTCGTTATAGGAAAATGCTTTTCAATCTGTACATACACAAATATATAAGTGCTAGTTATTGCTGTTGGGCAGACCAGAAAATTAGGCTATCAGGCACATGGTTAAGACCGTGGGTTTAATGAGTATAAAACCTTATGGTAAAGACCAAGTAAGAGTCTGGGGTATGGGATCAAAGGGGCGGAAGAAGACAGACATGGATCTGGAGTGGGCACACCGCAAAGCCAGGGCAGGAGGCGGCTCCAGACAAGGCTCCTTGCAACCTCCTGCTCTCCTCCATCCTCCACAGACACTTCCCCTCCCCGACTCAGCGTGCTTGGGAGGCAGTCTCGGAAATGGCTCCCTAAGGTCCCCACCTCTTGGTATTCACACCCTGTGCAATCCCCTCTCCTTGAATGTAGACTGAATCTAGTGCCTTGTGTCTGATGACTAGAATATGCCACAATTTACTGGATGTCATTTCTGTGATTTGATTACAAAGACAGTGATTCCATCTTGCCAGCGCTCTCACTTGCTGGCACGCTTTCTTGCCCTACAGCTTGCTCACTCTCGGAAGCAAGCTGCCGTGTCGTGTTGTAAGATGCTCCATGGAGTGGTCTACGTGCTAAGAACCAAGGAAGGCCTCTGGCCAGCAGCTTATAAGGGACTGAGGCCTCAGTCCAGCAGCTACAAAGAAATTAATTGTGCCAACAACAAGAAGCACATGAATAAGCATCAGGAAAGACGCTCCCCAGGGGAGCCTGGAAGCTGAGCCATGCCTAGACTGCTGACCCACAGAAACTGTGAGATAATTGCTATTGTTTTAAGCCACCATGTTTGGGATAAATTTTTACACAACAATAGGTAAATAATACAGACAGACTCTGAAACATCTACTTAATATAAAACCTCACCCTGCAGAGGGCAAGGGGAGAAAGGGTTGGAGGGTGGAAGGGAAGGGTCATGTCGACATGCAGTTAGAAACCCATATCCAGAAACACAGATCAGGGAGGGAAGAAGGAAAACATGGCAAGGGGGAGTAGGAGAGACAGACAGAGAAGCATAAAGCCCAGGCTCACTCAAAGGCCAGTGTTTAAACTGGAAACAGGACAAGCACAACATGGATATCATCTAAAAACAGGGCAAAAGAGTTATAACACAGTGCCGTCAAAGTGGAGCATATTGCAATATCTCCTGCTCCTTCTCACAGGTTACTACAGACCAGAGGATTTACAATTAGCGGAATCTAATCCATTATGCTCACGGTAGATCTCTCCACATGATCCTTGGTTTAAAAACTTGCAATATTTGTACTGTTGCAAGACAAACAGAACTCAGACTTGTGAATCACAAATTATGCACCCCATATCCATGTCCTATCATGTTTTGTATTATTTATTCAATTATAGAGCTGTCTTTTTCCTCTGATTCATGCAGATGTTACAGGATGATGTGAGTGGTATGTATGTGTAACATGAATTCCCAGGAAAGTACACGGAGATGTGCTATCCAAAGCCACTTACTGCAGCTGTGCCTGCTGAGATGCCTCTCGCTCACCAAGCCTGGTGGTTGTAGGGTCTGTCCCTCAGAAAAAAGCACGTTTCTGCAGACATCTGTGGCATGACTGATAAAAGCAAAGAGCTTTCCGCAGTTCTCATCCAACCTGGGGTCCAGAGAATTCTCACAATTCCATCAGGGACTGTTGAGAGAACTGTTTCAGGAATATAGTGAGGGATAGATAACCTTAGATCTCAGATACAAAAATTCCCCTTAGGTCTTCTGAATTTGATTTTTTTTTTTTTCAGGAAGACTTGCTTTAGCAGTTTGTGCCTAAATATACTGAATGAGTAGCTTTATCTAACTGACTGGTAGGCTCTCAGCACACCCTACTTCCTTTGCCTTTCCGATTTTCCAAAAGAGATTTGGTTGGAGTGTCGGTGGAAGTGACACCTATAATCAGGATCACAGCCTCTATTATCCTTTGTCCCAGCTACTGATCTGTCTCCTAAAGAGGAAGAGATGGCTGAAATATCCCTGTTGATATGCTGGGCCTACTTGTGAGGTGGAGCTGAACCATACTTGCTATCATATGCTCTAAGTGTTAGCATTTTCTCAATATTTATTCTAGTTTTGTTTTGCTCACATATCTCTGCAGCCATTAGGTAAATTGTATCCTGCTCTTTCAGAGATTGATTCACTAGCATTGGCAATCAGGGCTCTCATGACTCATTTCAAGTGCAGCCTCCTCCTGCCCTGGAACTGTAGCTTTCTCCCGATATTTAAGTCATGGTGCTAAAATGGACATCCTCTGACAACTCACTGTGATTTTAAAAAATCTGTCTTGATCTGTTCATCTTCCTTAGAACTTGGCTTCCATGGGAAGGTAGGGAGTAGGAACAGAGAGCTTCTTCACGTATGTCATTGTAGATCCAAACCCCAATTATAGGCATAGGAATAATCTATATATGCTTATTATCATAAACATATATAGATATATTTATTATAGGCATATGAAGACATGTTATAAAACTATTTTTATATCAATTTCAAACCCTATCTATTAATTTTCTTTGACAGGTAAAATTTATCTCAGTTATACCACTCTCTTTGTTTTTATCCTCTCAATACAATTTTTTCATTTCAATATAATTTTATCATTTTTTATTTTGTACATTGGTTGCCTTACAATTTTAAATGATACGCTTAAAACATTGTGTTTATCCATCACTTACAGATAGATTTTCTTTTTCCTTTACTATCATAGAAGAGGTATTATTTATTTAAGTTGATTTGCCAAACTCTGGCACTAATGCTTGTATGGAAGTTTTTTTCTATTTTTCACACATTTTGAGCAGCTGCCTAAGAAACGGAGGAAAATTTTGTGACTCTTTGCATGTCCAAAATATATTTCTACTTTCATCTTTGAATGAAAAAATTCAAGATTGAAAACCATTTTCTCTTTGAATCAGCAGGTGCTGTTGATGAAAAGCCTGATGTCATTCTGATTCTCCTTCTTTGGATACAACAGCTCTCTCCCTCCCTCTCTCTCTCTCTTTCAATCGTTTAGATCTGTCTCTTTAGCATAATGTTCTGAAATGTCATGGCAATATGCTTTGTTTTGGGTACTTTAAAAAAATTAATTGTGCTTGTACTTTTTGGGGTCTTTCAATCTGGAAATGTATACTCTTTAGTTCTGAAAAAGTCTCGTTTTAAAAGATAATTTTATCTCCTTGACTTATCTTCTTTTTTTTTTTTTTTTTTTTTTTGAGACAAGAGTCTCGCTTTGTTGCCTGGGCTAGAGTGAGTGCCGTGGCGTCAGCCTAGCTCACAGCAACCTCAAATTCCTGGGCTTAAGCAATCCTACTGCCTCAGCCTCCCGAGTAGCTGGGACTACAGGCATGCGCCACCATGCCCAGCTAATTTTTTGT
Organism: Varecia variegata; assembly: GCA_028533085.1. Taxonomy (NCBI): domain Eukaryota; kingdom Metazoa; phylum Chordata; class Mammalia; order Primates; family Lemuridae; genus Varecia; species Varecia variegata. The sequence continues at coordinate 52,214,103 of CM052441.1, forward strand.
GTATATATATATATATATATATATATATATATATCTTAGTTGGCCAGATAATTTCTATTTTTTTTAGTAGAGACGGGGTCTCACTCTTGCTCAGGCTGGTCTCGAACTCCTGACCTCGAGTGATCCACCCGCTTTGGCCTCCCAGAGTGCTAGGATTACAGGAGTGAGCCACCACGCCCGGCCTTAACTTACCTTCTATTCTCTTTATAGAACTCAATTAGTTATTGGAGAACTTGGTTTGATGCTCTTAGTTCTTAGCTTTTATCTAACATTTTCTATCTTCTTGACATTTTGTTTACTTCTAAGCTTCTGTAGAAATTTTTGTTTCAACTATGTTATTTTAACTCTTTTTTTCTTTTAAATATCATCCATTTTTGTTGATGCAAAAACTTCTATCTCCCTGATGTATTCATTTCCATTTTGGGTTTACTTTTCTGTTTTTACATTTGCTGCATTATTTTTCCTCTGTGTTTCTTTTCTTGGTTTGCTTACTGGCTTCTCTCTTATATTCTGGAGACTTTCTGTGTACATTTCATAATCTTTGGTGACCATTCTTACCTATCAACAAGACCTTCAGATTTAGATTGGAAACTCTGTTATTGCCAGTACTTGCAAAGAGCACTCCTCATTCTTGTGAAATTGGTCTGAATGATCGCTGATCACATAGGCCCCAGATATTAGTGCAGGGATGCATCTTTTAATTTCTTCAGAAACAAATTTTCTAATATTATACCACTGGCTTCTAGTAATCTGTGTAGGGTGGGGCAAAGGTCTTGGGAATCAGTCTGTTTCACAAACAGTGGCTCACTAATTACTCTCATTTTCAATTATATGGTTCATTCTTGCTCTACTCTATGCCTCATATTCTAATGATCTTGTCTTCATCTATTCAACATTTCCAGAGACTAAACCTCCAGTTTCTGGCTGCTGGGGTTAGAGTACCTGGATACTTGTATTCTGTGTGTGCAAGTAGAGGAGAAAAATTGAGGGTGCTGAATATAGACTTTCAACCTACTGTCCATCTTCTTCCTCTACCCACCCAACCCCAACACACTCACACCTGTTTCTTTCTCTGTAGTTTTCTGCCCTCCTCTGTATCAAATGCGTCAAAGTCCTGTGCTTTTCTAGAATTCTGTAGGGACCAGTGATGGAAACCAGCTCACTTTTTATTAGAATCCTTCTCTATGTGCCACTAGCCTGGGGTTCTATCTACCAACTCATTTTTGCTGTTCTATCTGTTCAAGGTTTTCAGAGATCTCTTTTTTTTTTTTTTTTTATTTCAGCTTATTATGGGGGTACAAAAGTTCTGCATAGATATATTGCCCATGTCCCTCCCAATCCCCCGAGTCCGAGCCTCAAGCATGTCCATTCCCCAGACAGTGCACATCGCACTCCTCCT
>CM052441.1:52216001-52375531 GCA_028533085.1 Varecia variegata
TTGTGGATCTCCTACACTGAAAAAATTCTTCGTTTATACACAAGAAGAAATCTTATTTTTGGAATCTTGGTACCTAAAGGCAAGAAGAGTGTACATTATTTTCTTTAGTATCTGCTGACAGTTTTCAAAGAACAAAGGCACAATGCTGCATCTAAAATCTCCCTCAGTGACACAGAAGCCAGGCTTCTGTATCTTGGAGTTATGAATCATATAACAAAAATGAACACACTCATGGATTAAAAAAATTCACAAGGAATTTTTTCATCAATTAATAATATTCTACTTGATGATACCCTAATCCATAAGCAATGAAAATATTTTTAGAAGTATCCTTTTGAGAAGGAAATACATCTTAGACATATTCTCTTTATATCTGTAAATTGTGCTTTCCTTACATCTTTATTAATAATTTCAGTTTAACCTAAAACAAAGGTTCTCTGTCTGTCTCTCTCACACACAGGTGCACACACACACTTTTTCCTTCCCTCTCTTTCTCACTCTCTCTGTCCCACTCTGTCCCACTCTGTCCCCTATACCCTCCCCTCAGCCACACTTTTTTTCTTTATTTCTCTCTGTGTCTTTCTAAGCTTATTAATATATTTTGTCCTTTGTGTTAGAAATCTAACTACAGAAAAAATTGCGAAGGTAAGACTGGAAAAACTCAAAACTCGAAATTCTATCATCTGAATAAGCTTTAGAATACAGACCATGTCTTTCTTTGATGAAGAATAAATGGCCATCTGTCAAAGACCATGTAAATTAGCCATCACTTGATAGAAATTAATGAATTACATTTCAACACAGACCTTGTAACTTCACCTCCCTGAAGTGAATCTCCAGCCCCTTGTCCCTTCTTCTTCTAAAACTTGTGCTCAGATTCATGGACTGTCTGCGCTCTGGCTGAATCATGTGGCAGTAAGCAAACATGGCCCTTCCATTGCTTCCACAAACCCCATTTTGAATTGTTCATACTCCCTAATGAGAAAAAAATTCTCTTCAGTTAGGACTGGAAGAGTCAACATTGGTTCCACTTATTCACTTAATAAATTCCGTTCAATATTAGCTGTTTTAAAAATGAATGTATGTTTTGGTTACATTTTAAAACGTTTGTACCCTCATAATATCCTGAAATTAAAAAAAAGAATAAAAATGAATGTATGACTTCTGTCTTCTAAAATCCACAGTTTGTATGCCCTATTTAGTTTGACTTTGGTTAATGATACCCATATCCTATCCCTGAGCTGTGTCTCCTCAGTTTGTCCATATTTTAGGAGTCATGCCCGTATCTATGGTAACTAAATTTTGACCTTGACGTTGTTTTCATTTTCTGATTTCGGCCTTTAACCTAACTCAGTGCTCTTTTAGTACTCTGTGCCCAAGCTTCTCTGATCTGAATTCTAGGGCTATGAACTAAATCCTGGCCATGCTTCTCTTTATTTTGATTACAGTACATCTGACTTTGTACTCACTATGTTGTCCTTTATAACTCTATAATCATCGTCTTCATTTAGATGTAATTATCTCATACCTTGATGATGGAAAAATTCTCCTAAATAGCCTCTATGATACTTCTCCTCAAATCCATTGTCTATATTATTACCAAATTAATTGTCTCAAAATACATTTACACTATGATGCCCTCCCTAGTGAAAAACTTTAATGACTCTACAATGCTTACAAAATCAAATTGGGATTGCTTAGTTCATCATATTATGTCTTCATCCACATATGTTCTCCACCTAGTTTTCAAGCCCTATGTCTAGTTATTTTCCTACATATACAGTGGTTCTCCCCCCCTTATGTGTGGCTTCACTTTCCACAGTTTCAATTACCTACAGTCAACCACGGTCTAAAAATATTAAATGGAAAATTCCAGAAATGAATAATTCATGCATTTTAAGTTGTGTGCTTTTCTGAGTAGTGTGGTAGAATCCCATGCTGTCCTGCTCCATCTAGTCCGGGACATGAATCATCCTTTTGTCCAGAATATCCATGCTGTATACCCTGCCCACTTAGCCTTCTTGGTTATCAGATTGGTATTGCCGTGCTTGTGTTCAAACAATCCTTATTTTACTTAAAAATGGCCCCACAGCACAAGAATAGTGATGCTGGCAATTCAGATATGCCAAAGGGAACCCATAAAGTTCTCTTTGAGTAAAAACATAAAAGTTCTCCACTTAGTAAGGAAAGAAAAAAAAAATGTGGTGTGATTGTAAAGAGCTACAGTACAAGAAGATATTTTGAGAGAGAGAAAGGGACTGCATTCATATAACTTTCATTTCAGTATATTGTTATAATTGTCCTATTTTATTATTAGTTATTATTGCTAATATTTTAAGTGAAATGTGCCTAATATATAAATTAAACTTCACTACATGTATGTATGCATAGAAAAAAAACAGTTTCTATAGGGTTCAGTACTACCTGCAGTTTCAGGCATCCCCTGAAGGTCTTGGAACATATCCCCCACGGAAAAGGTGGGAGACTAATGTAGCTTTAACTCTGGCTTTCTTGATATTGCGGGATTATACCTTTTACTTTTTATTTATCGTATTCTTCCTCCCCAAAATACCCTTCCTCTCTTATTCAATTATGAAAATCATACTCATTTTCTGAGGTTCACTTAAATCTTACTTCTTCCAAGAGGCTTTCCTAATCATTCCTGTAGGAAGTTATCTCCCTTCTCTGAATTCCCATAGTGTTATGTTTTCCGTGTTTGATACTTATCAGATATTGCTGTAGCTATTTTGAAATATATCTACTCAACCAGATAGCAAACCTCAAACAACAGAAACTGTTTCTTATTTTCCTTTGTATATCAAACAAAGGTTTCAGCCTAATAAGTACCTGGAAAGTATTTTTAATGAACCCATAGAGACTAATACATCAAAGTAAGATATCCCCATGAGAAATTAAATATTAATTTTTAAGATAATTATAATCATTCTTAAAGCATAAGGATTGAAATTTATTGGTCTGTAAGACCATTTATATGGTGCCCATATAATCTCAGTAGGGAATATTTGACTTCCAAAACTATTTCCAACCAACATGCCATAAATTTTAAATAGAATTCACAAAAGGGAGTAATTACTCTCCTGATTTATATGGAAATCATATAAATGATTTATATGATTTATCACTTACTAGATCTCAACCTCAGCCTTATTTTATTGTTTGTAAAAAAAAAAGCAGATAATATTTGGCTTATGGATTCATTCATTTATTTATTCATTCATCTAAAAAATATTTATCGAACTTCGACTAGGCAGAAGCTACTGAACTAGGAACAAGGGATATGATGGTAAACACTTCCCTGGTCCATGCTGAATTTGAAATTTAAAAAATTTGAATTTGAATTTAAAAAATTAAAGTCATCAGGTATTATTATCTTATGAAGGGAAAAGAACATTTGTATTTCAAAGACAGACAAAAGAATATAGGCTATTTGGGAAAAATAAATGACACGCTATCCAATTTTATAAATTCTTTAAAAAAGGTGGGCAACTACTATGCCCCATGTACCATGCTGTATGAGTACAGATGAGTGCAGGACAGCTGTTATAGGCTTTATTATTGTTCCACAGTTCATTGTCCCCTTCCCAGCGGAGTGTGCAGAATATATGTCCCCCCCCATTGATTGCTTTGACTACTGAAATGTGTGAAGAAGCATCAATATGACCATTCTTAAAATGAGGCTTACAAAGCATTATGAGTTTCTGTTTCCCTTTTTCATTATTGCTATTTGTCATAAAACCATTCCTCATGTAGTCCCTGTTTCTTCAGTCTTGGTTCCAGAATGAGAAATATGTGGAAAAGATCTGAACCCAACCAGCAGCCTGGAGTCATACTTAGCCAAGCCAGCTGGGTGCTGGGCAAAGCCTCAGTTGATATAATTTTTTTTTCCTGAAGTCAGCTTTAATCCCAAATGACATAAAATCTTCAACAAGAAATAGATTTGTTATTCTAAGACTCTAAGAAGTTTGTTTGTTACGATAACAAAAACTGAATCATACAACATTAAATGGAATGTTGTATCTAGTGGAGAAGAAAGACATTATCAAACAGGTGATGATCAATGTTCTATGTGTGTGGAGGAAATGAAGCATTTACAGAAGTGTGTATACCAGATGGACTTATGTGATACTGAAGGAAGACTTTTTTGAGTAGCTACTACTTATATATAGATTAATTTATCTTCTAGTCATTATTTAGTATATTCCACACCAACTTCCATTAGGGAATAAATGTACCTTTGAGAAACTATATTCCAGGATAATTAGATGTTATATTCAAAACCAAAAGCTATTTTTGTTTTTACCTCATGTATTAGTTCTACAAAGTTATAAATTATTTTAATGAATGACTGAAGGGATCTAGTTCTGTCCTTTAATTTAATATTCCTTAGCTTCTGTATGACAGGTACCCTCTACTAGCATAGGCTTACTTCATAGTAATTGGGAGTATTTGTTCAATCAGAGACTGTTTAGATTGATGTAGTCCTTGAGGTGACTTGGTCCAACACCTTCATTTTGCAAATGAAGCAACTGAGGTCCACATCAGCAAAGTTGCTTTCCTAAACCTCCTGTAGGCGTTTGGGGAGGTTCAGGGATGGAGCTCAGGTGTCCTGATTTCTGAATCACAATATCTGTAACATTGAAAAAATGTTTTCTCCAAATAACTGTCTTTGAATGAATGTTAAAGAAAGAGTTGATTGTAAATATTGTAAGTTCATGTGCTGATTTAAATTAGAGGCAAGAGGTAATTTTTTCTGAAAATTTTTATTAACTATGGGGCAAAAGGATCATTATGCTAGCTACCAATGTTTCCTACATTTCCCTGCCATCCCTGGCCATATTATACTCTTTTATTTATGGTATTTTTCACAGTTTATAATTATACAATTATGCATGTGATTACTCCATTAACATATATGTTTCCTTCTAGGCTCCAAGAAGGCAGAGACACTGTGTCCCCAGTAACAAGCGCAGTGCTTGACACATGGTAAGAACTCAATAGATTTTTGTAAAATTAATAACATATCTTTCATTCCTCTAAGAAAAGTAGAATTATTATACTTCCCATATGATATGAAGAATATTCCATGCTAACTGACCTCTTGTTGGCAAATTGTCAACAGAACATGTCAGTTTTTCACGGAGTCTGAAGGAAGTGAATTAATGACTTATCTTCAGCAGATTTTTGTTAACAGATCACATAATGAATACAACATTAAAATACAGCATTAATGATGACAATAAAATATAAATTGACACAAAATTATTGCATTAAAATAGTTTTATTTAAGAAAAAAGATGAGTACACAGTGACTCATGAAATTAAGATCTAGTCAAGTGGAATTAATAGAATTACTAATAAAAGACTTCAAAATTATTTGAATGACTAATGCTTAAGATATGGTGAACTGGAAATGCATCAGTGCTTCTAATTTACTATTCTGATATTTAAAAATATGTTAGATTAGGATGGCCTTATTGCCTAACTTTTAATGCTACATCACTGAGACATATGAAGTTTTAAGTAGAGTAATAAAGGTCCAAATAGTTATTTTGCCAACTATTTTGGCACTCCAGGGCTAAAAGGATAAGAGGGAAGGGAAATCCTATATATAGCTGAATAACTACATTCCAAATCCTGATGTGTGGAAGATACCAGAGTCCCAAAAATGCTTCACTCTGTTTTCTTTGCTGTTTGACGTGCTACATTCTCTAAGAGATTATCATGGACTGTTTAAGAATGGTATGGGAGGAACATACAACAAAACTTGAGCCAACCAGAACGCTTTATTATTAAATAAAAATTACTCATGCATACCTGTGGTTTTCAAAGCACCATGAATTGCTAGGGTTTCTGAGGAGGCCACCAAGAAATATCATCCCTCTTTTTCAAATAATTGTTAGATGATTTGAGAAATGAAACAAAAGAGTAAATATGTGAGCCAAAATATTACCTTTTTCACTGCTGGAGGCCAGGAAGCAGCAGATCATGGCTCTAGGTCCAGTAGCCAAATGACTTGCTACCTGAATCCCAGAATTAGGAAGATTTCATTTATTTATGGAAAACACTGGACTTGGGCCAGGTCTCTTCTCATCACACTCACCATGGTTGGCTCCAGCACAACGTCCAGAATGCCGGGGCAAAGGAGGGGTACCGTCTCTGCAGGAAGCTGGCGTCAAGAGAAAACAGGAGGGTGGAGAATGTTTAGTTGTTCTTCCCACATTTTCAATCGGAAAATTCACTCCATCTTCTCAGGGAGAAAGCGAGTTAAAAAAAAAAAAAAAGATGTCAGAAGTATGCTAATTAAGCTTTCTAAGCACAAAGAAAATTAAGAGTGGAGGGAAGTTTGTTCCGATTACACTTGACAAAAGTATTTTCAGTGGCAAGATACTAAATAAAGTTCCTGTCCCCCTAAAAGCAGGATCTCATATAATCTCCTTTCAAGATTAGAACGATCTCAGTTGAAAGTAAAAGGTTAAGAATAATTTCTGGCAAGATATTTATTCTTATGTGGACAATAAAGCTAGAAATCTTCCTACTAAAGAACACTGAACAATTGAAGGCCATACAAAGGCAACTTAATTCACATGTTAAAAGGAGTTTATTTAAAATACGTTCATCTTATTTTTCATAGTTGCTGCTTTATCATGAAAGAAATCCATGGTTATTTTTTTAAAAAATTAGAAAGTAGAAAACAGATAAAGGAAATATATCTTTCTTATTCATACTTCTCAGAAGCAATTTCTCTTCACATGTTTGTGTGTTTCTCTACAAGTTCTTCTACATATTTTCACAACAGATCATGCAGACTCTGCAGTTTCACAATAAATCATTCAGACTATGCCTCCATGTATTTTCCCATGAGATCATGTAGACTATTCACATGCTTCTTGGTCTGGATATGGAATTAACTGAGAAAATTTAAATGAAGAGAACTTCATGAAGGGACTCCACATGGAAGTGTGGTTAGGGTTCAGGAACAGGCAAGGGATGTCAGGGCATTAGATGCTAGCAACAACAGGAGGCTGTAGGACCTAAGGGGCAAAAGAAGGGCATAACGTTTTTCTGGAGCTCAGTGGGAACTGATGTGACAAAAGGAAGGCCAGCTTTGTGGCAACTGTGGCCTTAAAGGGACACATCTTCTTCTGGAGAAGCTGCCCTAAACCAGAGAGGGATTGAGAAATACCCTGATCTCTCTCTCTTCCTGCCCTTTGATCTACTGCCAGTGACTCTCATGGGCCAAAACCAACTGAAAACCCAGAGTGCAGATAATCTGTATGATGAAGCCTGTGGTAGCCAGCCTCCCAGAGAACACCAGGGAAGGAAATGGAAGAGAATGGATTTGGCTGGGTGGGGAGAAAAGGGAGAACAATTGCATGCAGTTTATCAAAAATTCCTTATTAGTCGAATTTCTTTGGCTACATAATATTCCAATGTAACCAGACTACTACCTTTTGATCAACTATTTAGATTGTGGTCCAATGTTTCTGCTATTATAAACAACGCCTGCAATGCACATCTTTCTTCAATTCAATAATTTTCTTAAATTCTTGGGAGTTGAATTATTAAAATGTACAAATGTTCTTAGGCCTCTTAAAACTTTCTGACAGTGTTTTTAAACTATAGATATTATAGTTTAAATAATAGCAGTGCAAGAGTGTGCTTTTTTATTGCACATTGTATATTTCCATAATTTTTTATTTGGATGAGAATTTGTCCATAAAAACACATCTGCATATTTTTAAAAGAAATCTTTAAAGCTGCATTTCTCTAATTTTGTTACAATTTTTTTCCTATGTGCTTTTCTTTTTAAAATTGTTTCAGCATTGTCAAGCAATAATGTGTTGTTGCTATTGCTGCTGCTGCGCCAGCATCATTGATTTGATAATCCTGCCTTTCCAAATGCTGATTTGGGTTGCTTCCTTTATCATTGGGTACATTACTGCATACAATGATGTATGTTTTCTGAGCTATCTGATTTATTTCATATTTCAATTTTTGTGCATTGTGACAGAAACAGAGCAGCTCTGTAGTGCCAAGCCATCCTCTGAAATATGTTGACAATGGAAAGCAACAAAAGATAGGCTTCACTCTCCCTGAACATGCTAGGAGACTCACCACCTCCTTTTTTGGCTTTCAACTTTGAAAGCTGACTACTGATCAGCTGTAATGGTAACAAAAACAATAATAACAATACAAAGAAACAATAGCATTTAATGCCATGTGGCAGGCAGACCATAGGTACAGTGCCTTTCTTCTAAGTCAGGAATGAATTTTCTGGGAGGTTTAAAGTATTTCCCTTCTCCAAATCTTGTTGATTCAACTTTCTAAATACTTCTTATATTTCTCTATGTCTTTCTACTGTCACTGTCACTGTCCTACTAAAGAGGTCATCTCTTTTGCTAGATTAATGCAGAATTTTCAGTCCTCATATGGTTTGATCTCTTAGTAGCCTACTGTTTAATTTATCTATTGAACATTTTAAAAATTTCAATGACTATTTTCATTTCCAGAATCTCCATTTGGTTCTCTTTCAAATACATGAGTTTTTTCCTCATGAAATTCTTATTCTTGATGGATTCTCTTGCTTCCTTGTTCTCTCTGAGTATCTTAAATATACTTATTTTAAAACTTCTTTACAATCTCTTTGGTCTCTGTTTCCTAAGTATGCATTATCCCATTATTGCTTTTGCTGTGCTTGTCTCCAGTGGGTGTTTTTTTCCTAAAAGACCTGGACAGTCTTTGGATTTTTCAAGTCTCTGTGTCCTAGTTTCAATGTTACTAGGACTCTGTTGGGTCACCTTTTGGGGACTAAATTTAATAATAGTTTCTTGTTCAAGGTTTCCGCACCTTATGGGTATTGTGAATTTGTGTCTCATGCTCAGGCAAAATAAAGGCTTGGGTTCTGTTTTGTTAAGGATGATTCTTTCTACCCATGGCCCAAGTAGGTTGTCTGCAAATCAGAGGTTAGAGTTTTTGCAGTTTTTACACGGACATAGTTTTCGAATCAGTTGGGTAAATACCCTAGGAGAGCAATTGCTGGATCATATGATAAGACTATTCACCTTTGTAAGAAACTGCCAAACTGTCTTCCAAAGTGGCTGTACCATTTTGCATTTCTACCAGCAAAGGATGAGAGTGTCTGTTGCTCTATATCCTTGTCAATAATTGGTATTTTCAGTTTTCTTTGGATTTCAAACATCCGAATAGGATGTAGTAGCATCTCATTTTTGTTTTAATTTGCATTTTCTTAATGACACGTTTGGTTTAAAATCTTTTCATATGCTTACTTGCTATCTGCACATATTCTTTAGTGAGGTGTTTGTTCATATATTTCACCCTTTTGACACTTGGGTTGTTTGTTTTCTTATTACTGAGTTTTAAAAGTCCTTTGTATATTTTAGATACAAGTCATTTACCAGATATATTTTGTAAATATTTTCTCCAAGTCTGTGACTTGCCTTTTTATGTAACAGTGTCTTTCACAGAAGTTTTTAATTTTTAAAATTTTGATTATTTTCTTGATTCTTTTTAACTAATCTCATGACAGATTATAATTTTTTAAAATTATTGTTAATTGTGGTAAAATATATATATAATATTTGGCATCTTACATATTTTAAAGTGTATGGTTCATTGGCATTAAGTACATTCCCATTGTTATATAACTGTCATCACCATCCATCTTCAGAATTCTTTTCTTCTTATAAAACTGAAACTCTGTACCCATTAAATAATAACTCTCATTTTCTCTTCCCCCCCAAGCCCTGGCAACCACCATTCTACTTTTTGTCTCTATGAATTGGACTACTCTAGGTACCTCATAATTGGAATCATACCGTATTTGTCTTTTGTGATCAGCTTATTTCACTTAACATAATTTCTTCAAGGTTCATGCATGTTGTAGTGTGTGTCAGAATTTTCTTCATTTTTAAGGCTGAATAATATTCCATTGTATGTAAATACTACATTTTGTTTGTCTCTTCATCTGTCAGTGGATATTGGGTTGCTTCCACCCCTTGGCTATTGTGAATAGTACTGCTATGAATATGAGTATACAAATATCTGTTTCAGTCCTAGCTTTTAATGATTTTGGGTATATACTCAGAGTTAAAATTGTGTTGGATCATATGGTCATTCTATTTTTAATTTTTTGAGGAACTGCCATACAGCTTTCCATAGTGGCTACACCATTTTACATTTCTTTCAACTGCATACAAGGATTCCAATTTCTCTACATCCTCACCAACACTTGTTATTTCTGTTTTTTTGATTACAGCCATCCTAATGGGTGTGAGGTGACATCACATTGTGGTTTCAATTTGTATTACCCTAATGATTGGTGATGTTGAGCATCTTTTCATGTGCTTATTGGTCATATGTATATCTTCTTTGGAGAAATGTCTATTCTAGTCCTTTGCTTTTAAATTCAGTTTTTTGTTGTTGTTGAGTTGGAGACATTCTTTATATATTCTGGATATATAATCCCTTGCAAAATATATAATTCATAAATATTTTCTCCCAATCCTTGGATTGTTTTTTGCTATGACCTGAATGTTCCTATCTCTCCCAGATTCATGTATTTAAATTCTAAGCCCGGAAGTGATGGTATTAAGAGGCAAGCCTGGGATTAGTGCCATAGAAAGAGAGCACAGAAAGCTAGCTAGTCCTTTCTACCATGTGAGGACAGAACTAGAAGGCACCATCTATGAGGAAGAGGGCCTGAATCTGCCAGCATTTTGATCTTGGACTTCTTGGACTTTAGAACTGTGAGAAATAAATTTTTGTTCTTTATAAGACTCAGTTTATGGCATTTTGTTATTGCAGCCTGAATTGATTGAGACACCTTTTCACTTTGTTGTTTGTGTCTTTTGATGTACAAAATTTTTAATTTTTGTAAATTTCGATTTATCCATTTTTTTTCATGGATCATGCTCTTAGTACTGTATCTAAAAACTCATCATGGGAGAGTCAAAAATGGCAGATTAGTGGTGATCTCCTGGCTCTCTGCTCCCAGAGAAGGAGGTGAAGAACTTGGACGGCTACACACGAGTGGATTGCTCCCCTCCAAGAACAGCGTGGTGAATCTGCAGAGAAACAGCATGGGACACGCAGCACGGGAGGAAAAAAAAGGTGAATGGGAGATACAACTGCAAAGACTGGAGAGTGCAACATATACAATAGGGAATAGAGGGCCGGATGGCTGCACTCACCCGGCCAGCCAGCCCAGTGTGATCTGACCCACAAGAGGATGCCTGGCTCCCCCACTGACCTCCACATCCACTCATACAGGGAGGCGCCTGAGGTTGGTGCAAAGTTGTGACATGGGATGACAGGTTCTGTGGAGAGGAGACAATAGTGGGAAACATTTTGAACTCCCTGGTGCTCTGTGCTGGGACTGCACTGAGCAGGGGAGGGACTGGTCTGAGTGGTTACTTCCAGCAATTGTGGGTCCATTGGCTGGAAGATGTCCTAGCTACTGATCTTGCAGAGTGGCTGCACAAAAAAATTGAAACATGCTGGACAAAAGACTATGTGGGAAACTGTGAAATCTTGGGGTTTGCCACTTTCCTACACGGAGGTTGTTGATGTCTGCTCACATTGTGTGTTGTGTGTACAAAAGCACCGCCAACCCCTACCAGGAATGATGTCAGGGCATGCAAAGAGAGGACACATGCCCCTGACTCGCTGGCAGATAGGCTATATAGGTCCTCTCCCACTATCCAAAGCCTGCTGCTATGCCCTAACATGCGTAGGTATGGCTATAGGGCTCCTGAAAGCATTCTCTAGCAAAAAAGCCATACAACGGACAACCACCAGAGGACTACAGAAGCTCTGTAGTACGTATGCTATGCCCACAGACATTGCGACAGGAGGATGCACTTCATGAGGACCCATGTTCAGGAGTGGGCTGACAATCCTCATGTCACCTGGCACTTCCACCTGCTGTACAATCCACAAGTGGCTGGCATCAGCAAATGATATTAATACAATGGCATCTAAAAGGACAAATTAAAGGAATAATCCTCACTTCAGGGGTAGAAGTATAGGCTGTCAGAGACCTTGTGGTTCCTCACCAAGCAGCCATTAGCCAACAGGCCTGTTGCCCTACCTATGCTTCAACAGATGTGGGCATCACCCCTGTCATTACAAATTCACTCTGTGGACTCCACACTCAAGCCAGTGTGGGGCATGGAAAATAACATCCTCCTGCCTGCACCCCAAGACCTACCCCAATGAGCCAGTGCTTTTACCTGGCCCTGGGAGGTACAGACAGGCACTCACTGGTATGGTTTGTTTGTCCCTTGGGGGAAAGGAATAGACATAGATGTGTGGCCAGCCATAGTGGGGAACTGGCCACAGGTGATGCAAGTTTATAGTAGAAGAGACCCCATCAATAGGTGGACAAATAAAAATACCCCTGTTCCTCTGGCAAATAAAAATACCCCCAAGTCACCTTAGCCTTTTAGACAAACAGCAACCAACCAGACAGAAGGTATGGGTCCTAAGCTAGGCACCATTCTAACTCAGAATAGGGCTACCGCATGCATCTTACCAGATGGAGAAAATTTGCCCATTCTTGTTTCTCATAATAAGTTATCTTTTGCTCTGTAGTTACTGTTTTTCCAACAGCTACCTAGATTGGGCCTAGCACATCTCGTTGCAGTTAAACCAGTGATTGAATGTGGCAGACGAGAAATACCTCCAGCCAGAGTGTCTCTGCAAGAAGGAGAGATTTTAGATGAAAGTGAAAAAAACAAACAGGCAGACCAACATAGATCAGATGAGGGTCAGAAGGAAGGGTGCCTGAATCTACAGGAGACCCCAGGGGAAGAGTTTGCAGAGCAGAACTGGAAGGAGAAAGGCATTAGCAGAGACTAAGCCGGGAGAGGCTTGGAGACCAGCAACAGGGGATGTGGTCGATTCTCACTCACAAGCACCACCTACTGGCTCAGAGACTAAACTGGGCGTGTCATTATCTAAACAAAAATCCAAAGGTAAGAAACAACAGCTGCTCCAGATGGGAAGGAGTCAGTGAAAGAACTTCGGATGTATGAAGAATCAAATGGAAAGGATACCCCCAAAAAGGAACAGCAGCTATCTAGCAATGGATACCAGCCAAAGTCAGAACATTGAAATGACAGAAGAAGAATTTTGAACAAGGATTATAAGAAAACTCAATGATATGAAGGAGAAAATATATACTGAAGACAAAGAAACCACACACACACACACACACACACACGCACACACACACAAAATCCAGGACAAAAAATAGTACATGATACTTTTTAAGCTTATTTTCCCCCTCCATCATTATCATATCTTGGACATCTTGTTATTTCAATTGAAACTAAATCCACAAAATTATTGTAATGTCTACATATATAACAATTCTCTATACCATTTAACCAATTCTTTATTTTTTTTGAAGAAGTTGTTTGTAATTTATTACTATTATAGAACATGATATTTTGAATGAACTTTTATATGCATCTTAGCACTTGAGAATTTCCTGAAGATAAATCCCTAGAATAGTGCAATATAAAAACTGCACAATTTAAATTATAATGTATTTTCCATATTGTCCTCCAGAAAATGTATATAAGTTTGTTATCTTACTATCAATAATCTTGGTTTCCTTTCCTTCACACTCTTGATAATGGAGGTATTTTTCAAATTCCCATGTTTGTAAATCTGATAGCTGAAAAAAAAGCTATCTTCATTTTTATTTTACTTGCATTTCTTTATGTGATAGGAAAGACAATACTTTTCATGCACTTATTAGCTACTTGTAACTTTTGTTTTCTTTATTTCCCGTATTCATTCTTTGATGTAATTTTTGTTAATGCACCTTAATTTCTGTTGGGTGGCCATCATGTTATTACTATTTTTAAAGAACTTTTAAGTATTATACATAATAATGCTTTCTCTTTCCTATATGCCAAATGACATAAACATTTATTTATTCATTTTCTTTTAAATCTTTTTTCCATTAAAATAGTAAGTGAGGAAGCTCAAATAGTCACATGGAGAGGCCATTGTTGGTAATTGTGTCTGGCAGACCCAGTTGAGGTCCTAGTCCATAGCCAGCATCAAAGACAAGTCATATGAGTAAATAGCCATCAGGTAACTTCATCCCCCAGTCATTGAGTCATCTTCAGCACCTGAGTCTTCCCAGCTGAGACTTCAGATATAATGTAATAGAAAGAAGCTATTCCTACAGTACTGTATTTGAATTCTTGACTCATAGACTATGTGAACATTTAAAATTGTTGTTTGACATCACTGAGTTTGGGGTGACTTGTTACAGTGAATGAAATAACTATCCTTCATATTTTCATCCATGTCCAAATTTCCACTCCCATAATCTGTCACTATCCTTTTTCTAAGGATGTCATTCTCAAGCCATTCCATTTTCAAAGAAAATGGTCTCACTCAAATCCTTTTCAAAGAACATAGCACAACACCCTTTTCTGTACCTTGAACAGCTGAACGAATTAAGGAGAGAATCACCTTTCTCAAACTAAGTTAACTAGATTATTCACCTGGGAAATTGGAATTGGGATGATGAGAGCCTGAATTAACTGGTAGTGGGATAGAAAAGAAAAAATATATGGAAGAGTAGTTTACTTATGAATAACAGAAGTCCTGAAACTTCTCTAGATACCACACTTTTTGTGTTCCAGATGTTTGGGTTTTCCTTGGATTCAAAAGCATATGCATAATTAAAATATTTATAGTCATTTGCCCTAGTTTAGGAAGCTTTCATTTTCTTGCTACTATTATAACCATGTTTGACTTTACTCTGAACAGTTGTTCAGCCTGATTTTACTCATACTGTTCTCCCTCTCTGGAAGGCAAATACCAATGCTCAAATTTTAGCTTCTTTTGAAAATATTCTTGAATCTCCAAGGTCCAATTTATGATTCAATCTCTAGTGATTTTATTGCACTCCACTCATACCTTTAAAATGAACTCTCCCGCTAGATTTTAATCAGTTGTATACATGTTTGTTCCTGAATGCTAACAGAATAAGCAGCACTGATAATCATGTGCAGTAGCATAGTATGAGAAATTTACCCTTATCCTGTGACCTATTAAGTTGCATACGATTTGTATAATTCTACCAGAAATGATCAGTCCTGGGGTCAGGATGCATTTCAGTCTCTATTCATAATAGATGGGAAACTAATATTTATTATGTTCTGTCATGTTCCAGGTACTCTCAAAATCACCTCTGGCCTGAAAGGGGCCTGACGGAAACATGAGCCTATTTGAAGATCTCTGCCACTCACAAACAACAAAAGAAGCCAAATGGTAAGATATTCATGATTGTGTCAAGGCTGGCCATGCTGTAATCAGATTAACTATTCCAAGGAAGGAGAATAATTTACTTCCAGTTACTGGGTATAGGTGGTTATAATCCCAATTTCTAAATACTTGCAAAATGTACACTATCATTTAATATTTCTAACAGCTACTATATAAATACCAATTGGATAATTTTTAAAGCACTGAGATTTATAAAATGGAAAATGCTGTAGTAATACCGAGAATTATTATCTTCTTGAAAAACAAAACAGGCAAGATATATAAGTTCATAAACATTTTCTGATGATAGATAAGTATCATCTATCCTTCAAAAGAGTGAAAGAAAATAAAAGAGTCTCATACAAACAAATGGACAGAGTTTATAAAATGAGTAAAATGAAATTAAATACCTTAGAAAATGAAGAGCTAAATACTTGGGAAGAGAGAAGGATGTGCTAACATTAAATAGCATGGAAAATTATATTTCAGGTAACACAAAAATAAGCAAGGTTCATAGTGAAGTGGAAATTAGGAAACTGTGCATAATGTGAAATAGAAACAGAAAAATATATACAAGTTGAGTTAGGTTTTCTGAAGCAGCAAACTATGAACTTGCTAGGTGACAATTCCTTTCCATTCTGCTGTGAAAATGACACAGCAGGAGGTATGACTTTTCAGTTTCCTTAAGAGTTTTTGCCATTTAGAAATGGAATATGTGAGGAAATTTATTCTACTTAAAACAAAAATGGAATTTTAAATATGGTATCATGAAGCCAGATTTGAAATATTAATAGCCTGATTTACATTCTACCTCTCTGGAAAAAATGTAAGCAACAGAATTTCCATGAAGCTCTAGGGGTTTGAAATTAGCTTACAAAGCTACTAGGGCATGGCACATTACTACAAAATCTTTGAAGACTTTGAAGCACCAAAATAGGTAGGAGAATGCTGTCTGATCTAAAAGGGAATAATGAAAAGAAATAGGGGGAAATTGAGCAAAGGAAACTTTATCCTACTATCCAAAAAATTGCTCAACAGTGACAAAAGAACAGAGCCCCAAGGAAGTGCTAAAAGCTTGATGACATGAATAATTTGAACCAGTCTGCATCTCACTGAATAATCTCTTTAAAAATCATGCAAAATATATGGCTGGGGCTTGGTGGGAGAGGCACCATGTAGCCAGCATTATTTTTCTCTGATTTGTAGCATCCATAATAGGTCAGGTTCACATATATTGTGCATTTATTACTGTTGTTTCTGGAAAATATAAATATCCATAAAACATGGGTCAAAGCAAAGAAGAATCAATCATTTAAAAATTGTAGAGCTGGGAGAATCTAAAGAGGCAAAATGACCCAACTTGCTCATTTTACAAATTAAACCACCACCACGACCAAACAAACAAACGAACAAGCCCCAATCATAATGCCCAAGAATAAGTGATTCATTGATGGCCATATAATTAGGTCATGGCAAAACCAAGAATTAAGATCCACATTTTCTGACAAAAAAAAAAAAATCTAGTTTTCTTTCTGTCTTTTCTGTCATGGCCAATTAAGATCTTCCATCAACTGCTTAGTAACTGGATACTGAGCACAGTTTAGGCCTCCTATCTTCCTGAATTTAATCTATCTAAAATAGCAAGTCTCCACAGCTTCTAAGCTTCTTAGTATGGCTTAGAATAGTAGCTGGAAGCTCAAATGCTATTGGGGCCAGACTGGTAACATAAATTATTGATAGAAAAGCAGATAGATGGTTCCATATTAAAAAATAGGTACTAATACATATTCATTATCTGCAAAGAAATATATACCTATTCTTTTCTTTTTTGACAAATAAAAATTGTATATATTTAAGGAGTATAATGTGGTGATTTGGTATATGTACATATTGTGAAATGATTACCACAATCAAGCTAATTAATATATCCATCACATCACATTGTTAACATTTTGTATGTGTGTGTGGTGAGAACACCTAAGATCTACTCTCTTAGCAAATTTCAAGTATACACACAGTATTACTAACTATAATCACCATGCTGCACATCAGACCCCCAGAACTTATTCATCTTATAACTGAAAATCTGTGCCCTTTGATCAACATCTCCCCATCTCTCCAGCTGCCTCTGGCAACTTCTATGAATTCTACCTCTACTTCTATGAATTCACACTTTTTAGATTCCACATGTGAATGAATTCATATAGTATTTGTCTTTTTGTGACATAAAGGTGTGAGTTTATTTCTGGACTCTCTATTCTATTCCATTTCTCTTTGTCTGTTTTCATGCTAGTACCATACTCTTTTGATTACTATAGCTTTGTGATAAAATTTGAAATCAGGAATTGTTATACTTTCAGCTTTGTTCTTCTTTCTCAAGATTTCTTTGGCTATTTGAGGTCTTTTGTGGCTCCACATGAATTTTAGGACTGTTTTTTTTTTAAATCAACACATTTATTTATTTCCATATATTGAACCATCTTTACATCCCTGGGAAAAATCCCACTTGATCATGGTGAATGATCCTTTTAAATTGCTATTGAATTCAGTTTGCTAGTATTTTATTGAGAATTTTTGCATCTAAAATCATTTTCTTTTCTTGTAGTGTCCTTATCTAGCTTTGGTATAAGGGTAATGCTAGCCTTGTAAAAGGAGTTTTGAAGCATTATTTTCAATTTTTGGAAGAGTTTGAGAAGGATTGGTATTAGTTCTTCATTAAATGTTTGGTAGAATTCACCCATGAAACCATTGATCCTAGACTTTTCTTTGTTGGGAAGTTTTTGATTACTGATTCTCTTTACCTATTATTGGTCTGTTCACACTTTTCATTTCTTCATGATTCAGTCTTGGTAGGTTGTATATAACTAGGAATTTATTTTGAGATGTGTTCCTTCTATGCATAGTTTGTTGAGGGTTTTTTTCATAAAAGGGTGTTGAATTTTGTCAAATGCTTTTTCTGCATCTATTGAGAGATCATATGGTCTTTGTTTTTGCTTCTGTGTATGTGGTGAATCACATTTATTGATTTATGTGTGTTGAATCATCCTTGCATTCCTGAGATGAAGCCTACTTGGTCATGGTAGATTATCTTTTTGATGTATTGTTGAATTAGGTTTGCTAGTATTTTGTCGAGGACTTTTGCATCTATATTCATGCAGGATATTGGTCTGCAGTTTTCTTTTTTTGTTGTATTCTTTCCTGACTTTGGTATCAAGGTGATATTGGCTTTGTAGAATGAGTTGGGGAGGATTCCCTCCTTTTCAATGTTATGGAATAATTTCTGCAGTATGGGTACCAGCCTTTCTCTGTAGGTCTGGTAAAATTCAGCTGTGACTCCATCTGGTCCAGAGCTTTTCTTGTTGAAAGATTTTTTATTACTGCTTCAATCTCACTGCTTGTTATTGGTCTGTTTAGGAGTTCTGTTTCTTCCTGATAGAGTTTTGAGAGGTGTGTGTTTCCAGGAATTTGTCCATTTCCTGTATGTTTTAGAGATTTTCATAGTATTTACAGATGATATTCTGTATTTCTGTGGTATTAGTTGTAATATCTACTTTTTCATTTGTGACTGAGCTTATTTGGGAGATTACACATCAAGAGTGAGGAAAAGAGAAAGGTCAAGAATGAGCAACTGAATAAATCGTGGTTCCTCTTATTGAGATGAGGAAAGCTGGGGTAAGAGTAGGTCTGAAGAAGAAAATCAAGAGTCTGGATTCTGATATGTGTGCTTGAGATCCTAATTGGTATTCAAGTAGAGATGTTGAATTGGCCTGAGTCATATGAATGCAGACTTTAGGAGAGCGTTTGAGCCTAGAGAGTTCTGAGAGTTATCTGTGCAAGAGGAATATTTAAAGCTCAGGGTATGAATATGGTCAGAGAAGAGAAGAGATATGACAAGTGAGATGTAGTGCATGAAACGTGGATGAGGCAGTAAGCAATAGGATGCAGATAAAATGAGGCAAACTCTTCAAAGAAGCATTAAAAAAATCAGTTGATAAGTTTGGAGGAAAAACATGAAAGTGTGGTGTTAAGGAAACCAACAAAAGAAAGTACTTCAAAGATTATTGGACAATTTGTCAAATTCTGATGAGATAGCTAGTTAAAGTAACAACAAAGAGTTAATTTTTGGATTTAGCAAGATGGAGATTATCGGTGACTTTGACAAGAATGGTTTCAGTGGAGTAGGGAGGATAGAAGCCTGACTGAAGTGACTTTGAAAAAGGAAATGAAGTGACGAAGCAGAGACAAATCATGTATCAACTAGGAGGGATTTCTCTGTAAAAGAGACTTGAGGTAGTGGTTTGATTTGGGATGTAAAAACAACAGAGCGTTTCAAAGTTAGAAGATATTACTGCATGTTTGCATGCTGATGAAAACAAGCCAATTGAGAGGAAAAAACTGACAGTGCAGAAAAATGCAAAATCTTTGAATATGCAAAAAGAATGTGGGATTCAGAACACAAGTAGAGGGGTTGGCAATAGATAGAAGCCTGGCATTTTACCTATTTTTGTATGAAGTAAGGACATGGGAGCAGATGCAGGTTGGTTGAGTACAGAAAATATCTCTGCTTTAAAAGAACCTAATGAGCAGAGTCACACATACAAACAGAAGGAGCCACTTGACCTTATGATGGGGAGTCCAGAGTGGTAGAAGCACTGAGGTAAGTCGGAGAACACATGCCCTCTGGAAGCGGGGAAGCTGCTACTTGGCTCTGTGCAAGTATTTTCAGTTGTTGCCTGATATTCTGATATTTCAAGAGATGCTTGGCATGTGGGTTTTAATGGGAAATCTCCCAATTTTCAAATGCTGCCTTAAATTAAGTAAAACAAAACAAACAACAGCAACAAGAAAAAAAAGCACTACGTAAGATAAGCAATTACTTCTGACATGGAAATCTAAGCTAGGGGCCATGAGTTGGGAGCCTCTGTTCTAGAGGCCTAAGACCTGGTCTCACACATATAAGGGAACTTGACATTTGTTCATTGCTTCCAAGGAACCGGAAATTAGGCAAAGAACAATATATAGCAACCCACACTTTTACTTCCAACCTAAGAGGAGAAATTTGACTTCCAGGAAGCCACTAGTATCCTGGGGACTTGCCTGAGCAGTACAAGAGGGATTTATGTGGAAGCTGTGTGTAATCCACATAACCTGACTATACAATTCTAAGGAGATTTCTTTTATTCATAAATGGGTAAATGGGAAAAATAATATAGGAACCAAGAAATAATTAAGGGATGCAAAAAAAGGGAATAGAGTCCTGAGAACTCAGAAAAAAATAATGTTGTCCAAAAGAACTAAAACCTGGAGCCCAGAGAGTTTTAAAAAATCTGCTAATACTCTCAATAAGTTTAGTATTAGTAATTGTGAAATGGAGTAGTAGTATAGTAACAGCAGCAGCTGCCAAAAATTAATTGAACCCTCAGTACAGGCAAGACACCCACTGTTTTAAGTGCTTGGTAGGTACTAACTTATTTAAAACTCATATCAAACCTGTAAGGGAATTAGTATTATTATCTTCATTTAAAAATATAAACTGAGGCACAGAAAGGGTAAGTAAATACCCTCTCTGGATGCAATCAGTTAAATATAAAATGATCTAGCAAACATATTACATTGCTTTAATTAACTTTAAAATATTGCAGCATAGAAAATTCTGCATACATGGGTTTTGATTTATATATACTTCCAGAGTGGTTAACATGGGATGGGTACGTGGGTGAGAGAGAGTTATCAGAATTTGAAAGATTTCATGTAAGGTCTTTATTAAAGACTTCAAAAGCAGCAGTTACAAGCAAGTCAAACTCTATCTCTGGTTAGAACTAGCATAAAGGATGTGAGAAATTATTTGTGTTGATAAAATTAATGATGTTTAAGATTTGTGGATTGGCTAGAGATATTAATCAAGCACCAATGCCTTTGCCTAAACAAGGTTTAAAATCAAGAAGTTCATTCCCTTTGGAGTAGTATTCAAAGGCCTAGATTCATCTTGGTCCTGAGATTAATCACAAAACATGATTCCATTGCTTGATTCTGATTAAAGTCTGGCTGGATTCTGCCATTAGTAATTGTTACATCTGTCTCAAGTGGATCTTTTTGCAAGATAGAGTAGAGTGCATAGAGTGCTGGAAGGACAGGGAGCTGGAACATCATCAAACTTCATACAAACAGGCTGTATGACTGTTCTTGTGCCCCTTGTTGCAATCTAGGCAGATGTGGCAGGGTTGAGACCAGCCTTCACTGGAGCATCCAACCTGTTATTCAGTACTGAGATAGGACCTGTAGTCTTCTTCTGCCTTTAGGTATTTTAGGCTGCTGATGTCTGCCATCTGAAGAATCTAATAATTGTAGGAACCAAGTTGACTTAGTTCATAGTAAATAGGTAAATTTTATAAGACAGACATAAAGTTTTAGAATATTTTTCAGGGAAATATATTTCAAATACAAACCAAATAATGTTGGATAAAGAGAGTCATTTCATAATAATGAAAGGTACAATTAGAAGTAAAGGTATGATAATAACCTGTTCAGTAATAATCCTAATAGTGATAGTCACAGTGTATTATTACCTAGGTGCTGGTAGTGTGCTGAACTCTTTAGGTACATGATTCCATTTATAGCTTCACACTTGTTCTGTGTGCATAGGAATTTTTGTTATATCTGTTTTCCAGCTGAGGAAGCTGAGTATCAGAAACATTAAGTAATTCTTTTGGAGGAAATCTATCTATATAAAATGGCAGAGAGAGAGACATTCAAAATCAAAATTTTCTCCCTCCAAAATCTACGCTACTAAGCACCATGTTATGCTGTCTGGTATATTCTGAATGATAGCATCTATTCACTCATTTATTTTACAAAACATTTAGTGAGCATCTACTACTAGGTCTCAGAGTTTGAAACTGGTAGTGTAGCTATTAATACAACAAATAAATAAGACAGACACAATCCACACACTCACGGACCTGCATTCTGATTTTAAACTAATAATTACACAAATACCTCCAAAAGTACAATTCTGGTGCTAAAAAAGTGCTGCAGAATGACTAAAGAGAGCTCTGAAAATGTATAAGAAGGAGAACTAACCCACAGTGGCAGAAGGTAGAGGACTGATGAGCAAAACCTTCTTGTGGGACAGACAAGAGATTAGGAAGCCGATCGCCTCCAAGAAATATAGATGTGGCAGATCTGGGAGGTGCCTGGTCATATTGTTAAACAGAATGCTTAACACAGCTTAAATGTATTACTATTAAATATATAAATTAGTGGGAAAAATTATTCCCATCCACAGTGAATTCCTCACACAACAAAAAAATCACAGAATCCTCTTATGTAGCACTTTGTCAAGTGTTTGTTCAGATTATTAAATTCTTAAAGACAGAGAACTAAAAAGCTGAAGGATTCCATAGTACCTGCTGTGTAAGCATCAACCAGAAATTGAAATAAAACTAATCTCAGATATCATGAAAAATACTATCACTTGTTGGGGAGTTTTATTTTCATTTTAGCCAACAAGGACCTGAAATACTAAATCCTTTGTTTCAATTCCAGATATGTTTTACATGTGTGGAATCATTCCCTACAACCCAAAGATATATGGCCTATTATCCCTTTTTATTGTTCCAAAATCTGACACATAAAAATGTAAAATAACTTGCCAAAATTCACATGTTTAGTAAGTGGCAAAAGTGGAATTCCACTCCCCCCACCCCAGGATTCAAACCCAAGCACTCTGACTCCAGAGTCCTCTTTTTAACACTGTTAGATTGTTTAGGCACTTATATTGAATGCTAATATATGAATATTTAGAAAATATTCATATATTTTTATATACCTATGAGTTGATATACCTATGAAATATATGTGTATATATATTTTTTAATTTTCAAATTTTTCTTACACAGAAAGTAAAAAATAAGAGAGGAAAAACTTTAGAACGTCTTAAAATAATCTGCTGAATGCTCTGGGAATAGAATGCCTTATTGGTAAGTTTTCTCGAACTTTTTGGCATAGATAATTTGTATGCAATATATAATACTCCATGGTCTGTGGTGTATGTGGGGTATACTCCCATCTTATTTCATAAAGCAAATACACACTGAAACTCAAACTGGGAGAGATGGCATAAAATATTACCCATGCCCAACTCACTTTTAAACATGAATGTTAAATTTCTAAAAAGCATTTTAGGGAATATAGTTTACATAAATAATATGTTATAGACAAATATAGTTTGCCTTAAATTGCAAACACAGTTAAGTATTACCATATTACTCAATATTATGTAATTAATATTATATAATTTCATTGGCAGCTGCTTTTGTAGGTATTTGGGATACGTGAGTGCATAAAGCAAGGATGCTTCCACTTGTGGATTTTATACATTAGTAAAGAGAGAGACACACAATGAAAAAGTAAATCTAATAAATAATCAAATTATGTTGTATGTTAGAAAGTTGATTAATTTTATGGAAAGAAATAGAAAAAAAAGAGAGCAAGATAATGGAGATTCGGAGTGTTGCACAAGACAGGAAGCTGGTTATAATTTCAAACAAGGTGGTCACAATAGACCTCATTGAGAATGTGACATCTGGGCAGACTTGACCAAGGTGAGAGAGTCCACGCTACAGTTATCCGGGAGAAGTCCACTACAGGCAGAGGGAACAGCTAGTGCTCCAGCCCAAGGTGGGAACTTACCTAGCATAGTTGAGAAATATGGGGAGGCTTGTGTGTCTAGCATGGAGTGAGCTAAAGGAAAGGTTAGTAGGAAATGAGGTGATCGAGGTATCTGTGAGAGGATAGACATGTGCAGACTTGTGGGCCCTTGTAAGAAATGGGGAGGTCTACTGGGTTTTGAGCAGAGCAGTCATATTATTTGAGATACGATCTGAAAGGATTCCTCTCGCTATTCTACTTGAGAATACACTGTAGGGGAGCAGAGAGTTCAGATTGGAGCCAGGCAAGTAATTTGAGCCATACATGAGAGTAGAGATAATGAAAATAGGTCAGATTCTGGCCAAATTTTAAGGGTAGCCCCAAAAGGATGTTGATGTATTGGGTTTTGGGTGAGAGAAAAAGAATGAGGTCAAGAATGTCTATAAGATTTCTGTATGAGCAGCTGGCAGGGGAGGATATCTGGTAGCACAGGCTTAAGGGCAGGGAGATGGGAGGTGGGCTCAGGAGACTAGTTTGAAATACACTGAATTTTAGAAGTCTCCTAAGCACTGAAGTGTCAAATAGACAATTCCAGGTGTAGGTGAGATTTCTGGGTTAGTGATATTAATTTGGGATTCATCTACACAAGGATGGCATTTAAGACCCTGAGAATGGAAAAGATCACCAAGGAGGTGAGTATAGGTAGAGAAGAGAAGAGACTCACCATGGTCTGAGCCCTGGGGCATTCCAACATTAAAAAGTGATGGATGGCTGGGCACGGGGGCTCAGGCCGGTAATCCCAGCATTTTAGGAGGCAAAAGTGGGAGGATTGCTTGAGGCCAGGAGTTGGAGACCAGCCTGAGCATCATAGCAAAACCTCATTCCTACAAAAAATTCAAAAATTAGCTGGGCATGGCGGTGCATACCTGTAGTCCCAGATACTCAGGAGGCTGAGATGGGAGGATTGCTTGAGCCTAGGAGTTTGAGGCTGCAGTGTGCTATGATCGTGCCTGTGAATAGCCACTGCACTCCAGCCTGGGCAATATAGAAAGACCTTGTCTCTGGAAGAAAAAAAAAAAAGAAAGAAAGAAAAAAAGAAAAGAAAAAAATGTGATGAAGTAAGTATAAACAAGCAAAGAAATCTAAGAAAGGAGAATCGATGAGGAGATATTTAGTACTGTACAATTAAATAAACTGTGATTCTTGTCTTTGTTATCGTCACATGTGGTGCTATTTATTACAATAGCTGAGGAAGTGAGGGTGCTACTTGCAGTTGTGGGGACTTTTCTTTTTTGTCATGGCTGTTGAAAGTGGTACCGGAGAGTGAATACTGCTCTGAGCTTTATGAAACTAATATCCGCTTGTTCCTGTTTGTAAGACAATTCCCAAGTCTGTCTGAATCTGTACGGCAGGTCTCCACCCCTCCCCTCCACATCTCCTCTCTCACTGAACGCTACTCAGATCATGCCTCCTCTTGCCTCATGGTGGCCATGGCTACTAGTTTTGTACAGTGACATTTCCCAAGCCAGTATTTCTCAGTACTCTGTCCCACAAGACGTTACTAGGCATTAATAAATGTGCTGTGAAAGATCAGTTTCATGCCCTTCAACATCCGGCTCTCTTACTCACCCTTTAAGCTCCAGTTCAAAAGCCACTGTTCTTCCCTGGCACTGCTCCTCCCAAGCAGGAAGAAACCTCTTTTCCCTTGCACTTCCATAACTCTTCATGTCCACCTGATTTATGGGTGCTTGTAACTGTTATCTTCTGTTAGAGCTCTTCTCTCTTGGACTCCAGGTTCTTTGACATCAATGGCTAGATACTCTCCACAAAATGTAGCACTAATCCTACCTCTCGATATAAATAATACTGAGTTACTTGAAAGCCAAAGATGGAAGTACAGCGGTCACCTAAGCCTATTTTGTTGTTATTTCCCTTTCCAGAACAAATCCAACCCTGAAAGAAGTTATAAATGCCAATTAGATCTATGTGAATGCTTTAAAAAATTATTATTAAAGAGTAGTTCAGGCATTGAAAATCTTCTATAATACTTTTATTGATTTATTCTAGTTGACTTTAAAAATCTGTCATGAAATATAGTGAATATATGTTTTTCAATACACAAAGCTAATGATTTAGAACATATTTTCTTTCCTTAGAAATTACCCAGTGAAACATAAAAATGAAGCTTTATGGAGATATAAAGCAATAAGTATGAAAATACCATAAATGAGGTATCTGAGGTATAACCTACCATTAGTTTTCTATTAGCAAGGGTATATGATAGTTCCATTTGTTTTAGAAAGATGTATTATATAAGGGACTGAAATCCCAGACACAGAAGGAAATGTACATTGATTTCTTTGAAATGATTTATGATTTAGGCTCTGGTGGGAAATCGCTGTTTTCATTTTACATCTCACTTGAAAACATTCACCTAATTTGGTCTAAGAAAGTTCTTTTTCTCCTAAAAAAGTCCACTGTTAAGTGGAAATTTCTGTAAAAATTCTACATTTTCTTACTGCTTTAGGGTTCAGAGTTTTAAAAAAAGTAACTTGGACCTTGAATTCTTCTGTAATTATGTTAAGGACATAGATCAATTATAGCTTAATGATACATTTTAAAATAGTATATGTTATGGGGAGACGGAGTTAGGTCAAGTAGGCTTTGTTTATGGACAGAAGGCTGTACTAAAGTGGTTGATTGAAAAGTCTGATATACCCATGTGATTTATATGAGAAATGACTTTACTGTATAGATTTTAATTGTCTAACTACTTCTGTTATATGAAGAATGATCTAAACTTCTTTGCGCATGGCATAATATTTAATATGACAGCATTACTACTGCAAAAGTACTGGCATTTTGTGTATATGATAATATAGAAAAGATATATGAAATTGCAAACTTTCTTAAAAGTTTTAGGTAAAATGCAATTTCATTATTATTTTATTATTTTAATTATTATTTGCCAATTAAAATTTTTTTAAATTAAAAAAAAGAAGACAGGGAAGCAGTTACTGACTTTATTTATGTACATTGCTATGAAGAAAATTGCTTACAGTCTTGAGCCTGTCTATAGAGAATAGCTGGAAGGCTAAATTAGCATGCCATATGGACTGGTTAAACTCTTAGCTTTGCCACAAATGTACTTACAGGTATGGTAATAGAGGCATTCATCATACTGTTTATGATTTAAAACTTTAAATTGTGCATAATTATAGTTGGATGACAATTCTAGAGTTTTTCTTTGTTTCATCAGTCATGTTTAACTGATATTTCAGCTTGGATGCTAATTTCTTAGTGCTTAAAAGACAGCATTATGAATATCATAGGTTAAAGGGAGAAAATGCAACATCAATTTGATTAATATTTTGAGCTAATGGAAAAAGAATGATTGATTTTAATCTCCTCCACTGCAACAACCATGCCAGAGCAATGATCTGCAGGAGAATGAAGAAAACAATTGATGTGGTACTAGGCAGCTCTATTGCAAAGGTTAAGAGCGCAGACTCTGCAGTGTGACGACTCATATTCTAATAGCTTGACATTTATTCATGCTTGTTTACAATAGGTTTATTGGGGATTGAGTAGACATTACACACAAAACACCTAGAATAGTACCTGGTACTGCAGTATGATACCTCTACAAACCCACCAGACTGGCTAAAATGAAAAATTCAAATGATAAAAAATGTGGGGAAAGAATGTGGAATATCTAGAACTCATATAATGCTGCATACAAATAATAGAACCTCAATAAATAAATAGATTAAACATTAGAAAATATAGTAGCATTCACTGGTATATCAGGGCATGTCTAAATTCATATTACAAAAATTATTTCATTTTTGTCAGCCTAATTGAGACAGTGTATCTCATTAATGCTGGGAAATAATGTACTTCTAAGAAATTGTTATTACTTAAAGTGAGTTTTTGATATTTTATAATCACAATGAAAATTTGGAGCAGATAATATAGCTTTAATATTTCTTTTAATTTAATGAAGAGATGGTATATGTCAACAGATAAAATGACAATTTAGAAAAGCAAGAGTTATATATTACCCATATTCAACATTACTGATATTGATACTGATTACTGATATATATTCCCTCTGCAGTCCCCCAAACCCTATATTTCTCACATGAATATTATAACAACAATAAAAAGATTAGAAGACAAATTCACTCTCTATCCTTCACTCTAACTCAAAAATCATTTTTAACTTTTACCACACACATTCATCCACACACAAATATGTACATATGTATGTATTCCGAGCATGTACATGTATGTATTTTGAGCTTAGATTCTATTTTCTGTTCTGTATTTTTACCTAAAATAATATGCTCAGTTGTCATTATTTTTAGTATTTAAAATTATTGTGTAGTGGTTAATTGAGCTATTTCATAATTTGTTCCTCTGTTCTTATTTTTTTTAATGTTTAGAATAGGTTTTTTATTTTTTGAGGAGGATAGGTTTTATTTTTTATTTCATTTTGATAGAATTAGGGGGTACAAGTGTTTTTTTGTTACATGGATGAATTGTATATTGGTGAAGTCAGGGCTTTTAGTGTACCTATCACCTGAATAGTGTACATCGTACCCAGAAAGTAATTTTTGATCCTTTACCCTCTTCCAACCCTCCCCACTTCTTGGTTTCCAATGTCCATTATCCCACTCTGTATGACCATGTATACCCATCATTTCACTTCCACTTGTAAGTGAGAACATGCAGTATTTGTTTCTCCTTTCTTTACAATAATGGTATGCAGTTACATCTAAGTTTCTGCAAAAGACATTATTTCATTCCTTTTTATAGCTGAGTAATACTCCATGGTGTGTGTATGTGTGTACACACATATATATAAATATCACATTGTCTTTATCCATTCATCAGTTAATGGGTACTTAGTTTGATTATATATCTTTGCAATTGTGAATTGTGCTGCAATAACAGGTTTTAATATTGCTTTTAATTATTATTACCTTGGGATTACTAGACTAAAGTTGTATACTTGGTTGTGATTCTTGGGTAAATACTGTCCTTTTGCTTTCTAGAAAAGTACTAATGTATGCTATTTGCACACTGTACATTGCAAATATAACCAAGTTTCATTACATTCTGGTTATTAAATGACATCATGGTCACATGAAATATCACTGAAGAAGTTGCTTTTACCAACTTATCATATAATAATTATACCATGTTTTAACTTTTATTATTTTAATCAATAATGTGGTTACATACTTCTCAGATGTTTGCTTAATATTGGATTTCCTTTTCTTTTAAATAACCTCTTTATGTCCTTTGTCCATTTAACTATTTAAATCCTGATGTTATTGTATTACTAATGTAATCTATACAAAGTTGGGGTTAATCTTTACCTGCCATATTTGTCAGATTCCATGTATTTTTATCTTTTTTATAATAGCCAAAGCCATATATGTTTTCCTTTTGTGGTTGAGCTATTTTTGCACCAAGGTATCATTTTAAAAAAAATTCTTCTGCACATCAGTATTGTTGTCCTGTTAGTTTTCCTCTACTTTAATGTTTTACATTTAACTCTTTAATTATCCTAAAGTTTATTTTGTGTATGGAATTTGGTGTGCTCTAAATAATTTTTCTAAGTGTTTTAGCTTCACTGCACATCACCAAACAAATGAACTAAATGAAACTAATATAAGCCTTGCTAGAGATGGGTATCACCCCTGATTTTGACAAGCGTCAAATGCAATTTGATAATGAAATTGAAAGTCAAGAATTCCCTGGAGTTAGGGTTTATGTTTTTATTTTTACACTCATGGCTTATGATAGTATAACCCAGATGTCAACTAGGGTCATGACACATTTTGAGAATTAAATACCAATTGGGCTAAACTTTTATCACAAAAATGATGAGGATAATGTTTCTCTTAATGTGTCAGGGATGCATGCAGAAGGTGGACTTGGATTTTAGAATTCTGTCATTTCTCAACTTCTATTTCTGTTGAATTCTCTATTTCCTCAGTTCTTTTCTCCTGGCGCTATTTTTCTTTCTCTGCTTCAGGCATAAAATAAAAACCAGATAACTCCCTTTCTAATAATACACATGTCCGGGACATTCATGTGTGCAACAAATTTTGGTGTGTTTTTAGTATTTTTTTCTTTTTGACTCAGTAGTGAGAATGTGTATTCTTAGCATATAGAAGAAATTAAAATTAAATGGTCCTGTTCTGCAAAAGATTTTAGACACTCTATCATCAACATTTTTACTTTTATTCTTATTGTCCAACATCCTGCTATGTTATTTGAACCCATTTCTTCCTCAGTCACAGGCTCTTCCCTCAACTCCAAATTTCTGTTAAATGGTATGTAGAGCACTTTCGCTATTTTTTCACTTTGCTATTTCCATATAGAACAGTTCCCCAAGGCCTTGGTATTTTCCCTCCTCAGAGTTCTATCAAGGTATTTCCTAAGAAAAGAGAGTTTTCTCTGGGAATTCGGAGTCAGCTTTTAAAATAAAAAGTTATTTCTATACAATTCACCACAATTTACCTCCTTGCTTGACCAAAATAAAGTGATATTTTCTTCTTGTTTTGCAACTTGCCTGTGGAGGATGAATGGCATTTAATCTGTGGGAGAAGCTAAGATTTCAATTGTAAGTTTAGTTTTTATTCCCTAGATCTGACATCTGTTAAAATGAGCAAATGGAGAAGTTCTGTTTCCAGCTATCTCACTTTCCTTGTGATTTTAGGAAAGTCATTTAGCCTCTCTAGTGGAAGTGTTCTCATTTGTAAAATGAATAAATTGGAGCAATTGATCTCTTCTAAAGCCATAATTTTGGCATGTTTAAAAAATCCTATTTTAAAATACATAAACTCTTGCTTCCAAGCTTGTGACCTTTTTGGTATATATCTCTACATATTTAGTAACTTCTTGACTATTTTTAAAATAACATTTCATTTTTTAAAATTCTAGAATACTTAGGCTGTGTGGGAGGAAACACCATTCTAGCTATAGGAGGATATCAATATCTACTACAAAGAACCTAACTATGGAACAACCAAATTTTCTTATTATTTCACAGTTTCAGTTCACACAACTTAGAAAACCGAGATACCAAAGAAAAACTTATGAAGTGAAAATTATAGATAATGCACCACAGAGAGATAATATTGAAACACCATTTTTTGATAATAGAGTTTTAAATGTATTATGTTCTGCTCTTGAATATTTTTGTAGGGAATTTAGCACAATTTTTCCTTTGTTTATAATTAAAACAAATGTGAAATTTAATACTTAAATTAATGGTCTGTCAGTATACATAAATATTTTCAATATTAAATGATACAGTTTAAGTTCCTTATTTTCAGATTTTTAGGCAATTAGCTAACCACTTCATGCCTAAGGAAAAGGGATTTTTCTTTCTCAAGGAAATTTTTCATTTTTTTTATTATACAACTGAGAGGAATGTTGAAAAGATACCAATACCCATGCCTGTGTGAGTATAGGTGGGCTGTCTTGGGTGTGGTGATTATGTGAAGAGGATACAGCTGTGGTTGGTAGGTGGCACTTTAGATTTGGAGGCAGAAAACCTGAGTTCCCTGAGAATAGTATTGCACATTCACTGGGTTATCTTGAGGGAAAAATGATATGCTTGCAAAGTACAATGTGCTGTAAACAACGTCAGGAACCAGCATGAGTAGATGCTGTGACAACTTTTTCAGAAATATTTTGTTCCATAGGTCCTGCCTGGGTTACCATGTTTCCTCTGGGGACTCTGTAGTTCTTGTGTTTGGAGCTGTGTGGATAGAATGGGAAGCAGGTTTTTTCCTTCATTTGCATTACTATAAACACAAAAACGAGGTACAATCTCCTGACTTCTCAAATGAGTGATATACTCTATGAACAAGTGGGTTATGAGACTCAGGTGTTGCAAAAAAGACTAGGAAAGGATTTTTTTGAATAAGACCTTAAAAGCACAGGCAACAAAAGCAAAAACAGACAAATGGGATCACATCAAACTAAAAGCTTCTGCCCTGAAAAAGAAACAATCAGTAAAGTGAAGAGACAACCTATAGAATGGGAGAAAGTATTTGCAAATTAACCATCTGACAAAGGGTTAATATCCAGAATATATAAGGAACTCAAATATTAGCAAAAAAGCATAATCTGATTAAAAAATGGGTAAAGGACATGAATAGATATTTCTCAAAAGAAGACATACAAATGGCCAATAGATTTTGAAAAAATGCTCAACATCACTAATCATGTAGGAAATGCAAATCAAAACCACAATGACATATCACCTCACCCCAGTTAGAATAGCTATTATCAAAAAGACAAACCTAGCAAATGCTGCCCAGGATGTGGAGAAAAGGAAGCTCTTACATACTGTTGGTGGGAATGTAAATTAGTACAGCCACTATGGAAAACAGTATGGAAGTTCCTCAAAAAATTAAAAATAGAGCTACCATATGATCCAGCAATGTCATTATTGAGTATATATCCAAAAGAAAGAAAATCAGTATATTGAAGAGAAATGTGCACATGCATGTTTATTGCAGCACTATTCACAATAGCCAAAATATGGAATCAACCTAAATGCCCATCAGCAAATGAATGGATAAAGAAAATGTCATATATATACACATTGGAATACTTATCAGTCATAAAATAAATGAAATCCTGTCATTTGTGGCAACATGGATAAACCCAGGGGGGCTTTATGTTAAGTAAAATAATTCAGGTACAGTGAGACAAATACCACATGACTTCACTTATGTGAAACCTGAAACAGTTGATTTCATAGAAGTAGAGAGTAGAACCAGAGTGGTTACGAGAGGCTGGAGGACCAGGAGAGGTCAGTCAATGGGTACAAAGCTACAGTTAGACAAAAAGAATAAGTATTGGTGTTCTATTACACGGTAAGGTGACTATAGCAAATAAAAATATACTATATATTTCAAAATAGGTAGAAGAGAAAATGTTGAATGTTGTCACCATAAAGAAATGATAAATATTGAAAGTGGTGGATATGATAATTACTCCAATTTGATCATTGTACTATGTACATATGCATTGAAACATCACATTGTACCCCTTAAATATGTGCAACTATTGTGTGTCAATTATTTTAAAAAAATTAAATTAAAAAAAGGATCAGACATGGATAGACTGCTGCTGGCAAACACAGGAGGTGTAGAGGTCACCTCATTTCAACAACTGTGAAAATCTAATAGCCCTTTCAAGACTTTGCTGAATTCTAGGGGATAGAGTGAGGGTGGGAAAAAGAGAAGGAACTTTCATTCTTAAGTTTCTTTTGACTGATCTCTGCTTTTGGAAAAAGTCCTTTATCTTTGCCCGGGGGTTGATCCAAATGTGGAAACAGCTTTACTCTGGGATCATAGCACTCCAGAGCACTGTTGATAAAAGGAAGTAAAGTGAAACAGCTTTTTAGCTCAAGCTTTACTAACGGGTCACCTTGTTCACCTTACAATAACTTACAGTCACGCAGTTTGTTTCCCACCTAGAGGCCTTGGTGGCTATTCCTATCCTGTTTGTACCCTGGCCTACTGCCAACTTCCTTGCTCTTTTTCTAACCTTCCTCTCATTTTTCCTCACTCCTCTCTCACTGTTATGTAAGGCAACATTTATCTCTGGCCCCAAATTGCAAATCTGCATCCATAAAAATGCTCAGAGTACAAATTAACAGTATCCCTGCTCCTCTGAAGACACTTGTGTTTATATATAACAATTATTTTTCTGTTAGGCTTGTGTAGCATATTCTATCTGTAAACATTTTTATAATATTATATATTGGCTTTTACAAAGCTGAGATATAAACTACTATTGGGATCACCTCATAAGCCTACGTGCATACAGACATTCTGTGAAAGCAACGATTAGAGTGAAATTCTTCTCAGGCTGTGTCTTGAAGCCCGGTTTTGGAGGTTGCTTTTTGAACTCTGTTCACATTATTCTAGGATTTCTTAGCCATTTTTTTTCCTGAGTGCTCTGCCCACACTGTGGATTTTTCTTCTTGTCAACTTGTATAGTGACACTACTTTTAAATGCCATGTTATAGTTCTTATTTTTTATAGAACTGTTGATATAAGTTTAACGAAATTCACTCCTGGTGTTCTTGACCTTTATGTAAATAAAGTATGTTTTAGTATTAGAACAGCTAAGCCATTAGCATTTACAAAACATCTGTTGTAGCATTTGTAATTAGATTTCAAATGATTTTTTTTATCATTCTGTGTGCTGATATCATAGCTGTTGCCAATCTATATATTGGTAGCATAAGGACTCACTTATTGCCATATCTGTGGCATCACTGCACATCATAATGCTCTTTGGGCTGAATAAAGACAGTCTAATCTTAGCAATATCCTTGAGTGTATTTAAAGGGGCTTTTAAAGTGTCAGTTGAGAGCTCAAAGATGTAGAGAGCTAGAAAGGACATTGCTCCCACCCTTACAATAAGAAAAAAATGGCCAAAGTAAAATTAAGGAATTTTCTTGAACCCATCAAAGAACTATGGTTAGAGAGCAAACAACTAACTCAAAAGTGGGGAAAGACAGGATTCTGGAATTTGTTTACTTGGATCCAGACACCATATAAGCCAGTAAGAAGATATAGCTAAATTTTTAAAAAGATGTTGCTAAAGGCCAAACATGGGCTAGTGTGTGAGTATGAAACCTTTGGGGACCATAGACCGGGGTTTGTACCCTCTTGTAGGCTTTTCCTCCATGAAAGCCACCAAATGCTCACAGGGGATATTATGGAGAATACTGAGAAAGGTTCCCTCTGGCTCTGGTTGGGGCAAGGGAATAGTAATCATTGCTAAAACGCCATCCAGATCCATGTCTTCTGTCTCCACTGTGGAACGAAAATCATAATATGCACAAGAAAGAACAACAAAAACTGTTGTCAGATCATTGGTGGAAACTCTTCGCAGCTGGGGGATGAGAATGGGGAGAGCTCTACCTCTGGGAAGGGGCAGGACTACATGTTAAACCTAGAAGACCAAGCATTATTGCTGGAGGAAGAACAGAAACTATTGTGAAAGCTATAGTGCCTAGGCACAGCCTACTGCCTGCTTAAGAATGAAGTTTAATGAGAACATCAGAGAGTGCACACACTGATAGCTGGAGACTTCAACACTCATATATCAGTAATGGATAGAACAAATTGGGGCCAAATCAATAAGGATGTAGAATACCTGAACAATACTATCAACAAAACTTACTTAATTGGCATTTATAGAGCACTCCACAATACACATCGTTCTAGTACACATGGAACATTCACAAAGATAGATCTGTTTAGCCAGTTTACAATAGACACAATCAATATTCAAAAACCAACCATAGCAGACAAAAACATACACTGTGGAAAAGAATTCCTATTCAATAAATGGCGCTGGGAAAATTGGATAGCCACAGGTAGAAGACTGAAACATGAGCCGCACCTCTCATCTCTAACAAAAACCAACTCATGACAGATAACAGACTTAAACCTAAGACACAAAACCACAAGAATTCTAGAAGAAAAAGTTGGAAAAACTCTTGCAGATATCAGCCTAGGCAAAGAATTTATGAAAAAGACCTCAAAAGCAATCACAGCAACAACAAAAATAAATAAATGGGACCTGATCAAATTAAAAAGCTTCAGCACAGCCAAGGAAACTATCATTAGAGTGAATATACAACCTATAGAGTGGGAGAAAATATTTGCACACTACACATCCAATAAAGGGCTGATAACTAGAATATATATAGAACTCAGGAAAAGCAGCAAGAAAAAAATCAAACAACCTCATTAAAAAGTGGGCAAAGGACATGAACAGAAACTTTTCAAAAGAAGATAGATCTATAGCCAACAAACATATGAAAAAATGCTCAACATCTCTAATCATCAGGGAAATGCAAATCAAAACCACAATGAGATATCACTTAAATACAGTGAGAATGGCTTTTATCAAAAAGTCCCAAGACAACAAATGTTGGCATGGATGTGGAAAGAGAGGAACACTCATACACTGCTGGTGGGACTGAAAATTAGTACAACTCCTATCAAAAGTAATATGGAGATACCTCAAAAAACTAAAAGTAGAACTACCATTTGATCCAGCGATTCCACTACTGTGTATCTGCCCAAAGGAAAAAAAGACATTCTATAAAAAAGACATCTGCATTAGAATGTTTACAGCAGCACAATTCACAATTGCAAAGATGTGGAAACAACCCAAGTGTCCCTCAGTACATGAGTGGATTAACAAAATGTGGTATATGTATACCATGGAGTACTACTCATCCACAAAAAAATTGATAAACTAACTACTATATTATCCTGGATGGAGCTGGAGCCCATTCATTTAAGTGAAATATCACAAGAATGGAAAAACAAACATCACATGTACTCACCATTAAATTGGTACTAATTAATCAACACTAATGTGCACATATGGGAAGTAACATTCATAGGGTGTCAGGCAGGTGGCGGAGGAGGTTGGGATGAGTAAATCCACACCTAATGGATGCGGTGCATGCTGTCTGGCGGATGGGCATGCTTGTTAGGCAGTGCGAAGGCAATTTATGTAACCAAAGCTTTTGTATCCCCGTAATATTCTGGAAAAAAAACAAAAACAACCATACTCCTAACAACAATGAACAGCTGGAATTCGAAATGAATTTTAAAATATCACTTAAAATTGCTCAAAAACTGAAATGTTTAGTAGGTAAAAATCAAACAAAGTATTTGAAGATTTTAAATTCTAAAAACTATAAAACCCTGATGAACTAAATCCAGGAATATCTAAATAAGTGAAGAAATATGCCATGTCTTCATGGATTAGAAGACTCAATGTTGTTAAGATGTCAATTTGATCCCCTATTTGATCTATAGATTTAGTGCAATTCCAATCAAAACTCCAGCAAACTTTTTTTTTTAGAGATCAATAAGCTGATTGTAAAACTTATGTCAAAGGCAAAGGAACTAGAAGAGACAAATTAGTTTTGAAAAAGGATTAATTTAGAAGATATACTATCTGATTTCAAGACTTACTATAAAGCTGCAGTAATAATTTAGTATGGTGTTGGTGAAAGGAGAGCTACATATATCGATAAAACTTAATAGAGAGCACAGAACTTGGCCCACACATATACAGACCATTATATTAACCAACTGGTTTTGACAAAGACACAAAAGCAATTAAATGGAGAAGGGATAGTCTTTTCAATTAGTATTGCTGGAACATCAGAAATATCTTATGCAAAAACAAAAACAGAACCTCAACACATATTTTATACCTTATACAAAAATTAAGTAAAAATGGATCATAGTCCTAAGTATAAAATGTAAAACTATAAACCTTCTAAAAGAATACATAGGAGCAAATCTGCATAAATTTGGGATTGGCAATGAGATTTTAGATACAGCACCAAAAACATGAACATAACAGAAAACATTGATGTGTTGTTCTTTATTAAGTTTAAAATTTTGCTCTGCAAAAGGCACTTACTAAAATGAAAAGACAACCTACAGATTGACAGGAAATATTTGCAAACCATATATCCAATAAAGGACTTGTTTTGAGAATATATAAAGAACTGTTAAAATTCTATAAGAAAAAATAAAATTAAAAAATAGGCAGAGAATATGAACAAATGCTTCATTAAAGAAGGTACAAAAATGGCAAGTACACATATAGAGAGATGCTGAACATCATTATTTATTAGGGAAATGCAAATTAAAACCACAATGTGGTATTACTACAGACCTATTCTAATGGCTAAAATAAAAAAAAAACCCTGACAATACCAAGTGCTGCCGAGAGCACAAAGCAATAGGAACTCTAATTTATTTCTGACAGGAGTGCAAAAATGGTGCAGCCACTTTGGAAAACAAAGTTTTCTTGTAAATTTAAACACACAGTTACCATAGAACCTGGTGATCTCATGCAGAGGTCTTTACCCAAGAGTATTGAAAACTTCTATTCACACAAAAATCTTTCTGTGAATGTTCATAATCCCTGAAAATTAGAAAAAACTCAGATATATTTCAACAGGCAAACAGATAACAAAACTGTAGCACATACATACAATGAAATATTACTCAGCAGTAAAATGGAATGAGTCATTGATTCATGTAACAGCATGAATGAATGAATCTTGAATGTACTTGGCCAAATGAAAGAGAACAGACTCAAAAGTCTGCATAATATATGATTTCATTTATATGGTATTCTTTTAAAACCATAGGGATGAAATATAGATCAGTGATTGCCAGGGATTGGAGGTAGAGTAAGAGCTGACTACAAGAGGTTTCTATAAGAGAACTTTTAGGGTGATTGAACTGTTTTGTATGGTACTGCGGAGGTGGTTACAAGATTCTTTTATTTGTCAAAACTCATAGAACAGTAAATGACATACAATAACTTTAGTATATGCAAATTTTAATAACTAACCAAAATTTGGAGGAATCCTAGAATGGAATGCAGACTAGAAAAAATAAATCTTAAGTATATCATGTTATTGCATAATATGATATAACCTCACTGAAGGTGGTAGGGG
Source organism: Varecia variegata (assembly GCA_028533085.1). NCBI lineage: Eukaryota > Metazoa > Chordata > Mammalia > Primates > Lemuridae > Varecia > Varecia variegata. The sequence goes on from CM052441.1 coordinate 52,254,544, forward strand.
AAGAAAAGAACTTATCTAAATTTTTTTTTTTGTTTGCCTAGAAAATACTGTAAAGCTGAAAAATGAAAATTGTCCACAAAAATCTGCACTCTAATTGATCAACTTTTTCTAATAAGGGTATATTTTTGCTATTCTTTATTTTATGTGTAAACTAGGATTGAACAAATAAGTAAATATACTGTAGATAATGAGAACCAGGTTTCCTACTGTCAAAGGAAGAAGTTACCAATAAGCAAGGCAGGGGAGGCTTGAATAAACCCTGTGGTGCCAGATTAGAATTGGTGATATCAATATGAATTTCTGTGTCTTTTAGTATAGATTCAACAGGATATATACACAGAAATAAACATTATGGTTGATAGATTTGGGAACTGAAAATATAGGACATCTAGTTAAATGTGAATTTCAGACAAACAAGAAATATTTTTTAGCATAAGCATGCCCCATGCAAGGTTTGTAACATATGTATAATGAAAAAAATCATTGTTTACCTGAAATTCACATTTAACTGGGAATCTTGTATTTTATTTGGCAACCCTAAATTATAGAGATGTATGTGTACATAGCTGAATGTACATACTTAAATGTCCTAGCTGTGTTCTCTGAAAGGGTCTAGAAACACGAAACTCTAGTAGCAACAAGCAAAACTATTAATACCTCCAAGATCTTGATCTCTAAATATTGTTCTGTAAAAAAGTGAATAAGGGCTCTTTGCAGGAGTGGCTGATTCAAGATTTGGGGCAGAAAAATAAATAAAGATGAACCTGGGGTGTTTTTTAGTACTAAAAAGTTAGGAAGTACTTAAAGCAAAACAAAAAGAAGTAATAAAAATATAGGGGCATGTCAAAGTACACTGGAGATATCCTGAAAGAGTTCCAAGTAGCCAAAGCTACAAAATTTGAGTAACAAAATAAATAACAATAGTATTGGATTATATAACCAAAGAATAAAATAAATTTCCTTAAGTGAATACTGGTATAAATAAATGATTGAATAAATAAATGAATGAATAAATAAATAGTAAATAAGGAGAAATGATATTTCTTACAGAATAATTCCAATTAATAAATGTAGAAGGAATGAGGAAAATAGAAAATTATTTTTAGTACACCCTTGTAGTAATTATTATAGACAAGGCACTGATGCTTGCTAAAATCAGTGGACAAAATATTAAGGAGTGTGGCTGGGCGCGGTGGCTCAGGCCTGTAATCCTAGCACTCTGGGAGGCTGAGGCAGGTGGATCGCTCGAGGTCAGGAGTTCGAGACCAACCTGAGCAAGAGCTGAGACCCCATCTCTACCAAAAAATAGAAAGAAATTATCTGGCCAACTAAAATATATATAGAAAAAAATTAGCCAGGCATGGTGGTGCATGCCTGTAGTCCCAGCTACATGGGAGGCTGAGGCAGTAGGATCTCTTAAGCCCAGGAGTTTGAGGTTGCTGTGACCTAGGCTGACGCCACGGCACTCACCGTAGCCTGGGCAACAAAGCGAGACTCTGTCTCAAAAAAAAAAAAAAAAAATTAAGGAGTAATAAGATGTTTGCAGAGTATCTCACAGCATCTCCATCAAAATGTTTACTGATTACTGTGGTGTTTTCAGCATACATCCACAAGTTAATTCAGTCTTCTTTCTAGGAGGTGGAGCTTCATTCCCCTCTTTTGAGGGGGCTGGACTTAGAGATTTGCTTTTAATAAATAGAACTTAGAAAGGTAAAAATAATAATTTCTACATTAGAGAAAATTGGCAGATACCACCTTAACCAAGTGATGACAGTTAACTTCACCAGTAGTAAGTCATGCTGATACTATGAACACCAAATATGATACCACCAAGAGGGAACGTGACCTCTTTGGTAGTCTTCCAAAAATTCAAAACCTCATTCAGCAACATAAGACAAAGCCAAATTGAGGGACACTCTACAAAATGGCCAGTACTCTTCATAAGTGTGAAGTTCATGAAAGATAAGAAAAGGCCAACAAAACTAACACAGGTTGGAGGAGACCAAGAAGATATGAGGATGTGGTATCCTGGATTGAATCCTGGAACAGAAAAAGGACATTAGTCCCAAAACTGGTGATAGCTGAATAAAGTTTATAGTTTAGAATAGGGGTTGGTGAACTCTGACCAGTGTGCCAAGTTTAGCCCATTGCTGGTTTTTATATAATTTTATTAGAACTAAGCTGTAACTGTGTTACATATTGTCTATAGCTACTTTCAAACTAAAATGTCAGAGTTGAGTAATTATGGCTGAGGCCATCTGGCCTGCAAAGCCTAAAATATTTAATGTCTGACCTCTTTACAGAAAAAGCTTGCAAGACCCTTGGTACATGGGAACATCTGTGTACTATTTTTTTGTCAGTCTTCCATAAGTCTAAAATAATTTCAATATAAAAAATTTTAAAATGTCATTTGAGTTAAATCATCAGTACATTTTTAGCTACCATTGTTTGAGAGCTCACTATTTGTGAAACACTTTGCCAAGCACTTTTCAGGACCTACCCTAATTAATCCTCTCAGCAGCACTTTATAGCTCATCCTATTTTTATCCTCGTTTTACACTGAAGGAAACTAAGGTTAGTTAAGTCAAATGACTTCCTAAAGGGCAAAGAGTTTACATGGCTGAAAATGCAGAGCCAGGGTTCAAACCAAAGTCAGCCTGAGATCGAAGTTCGTATTATCCTGTTCTGTCACCCATATGCCTAGGTCAACTACAAGTATCCAGTGTCACCTGCAGAGAAAGCTCGAAGTCATTTTTTTAAATGTACTGAGAACCTACCACATGCCAGCTACAGTACAAGTATGAGACCAACATGCCCAACACAATTTTCTAAGATCCACACAAGGACAATTTCATTACTAACAGCACCACCTGAACTTGCCCTTACTCTCTCAAAGCTCTGATTAGATTTATAATTATGTATATTCTCCTACCTTTCTAGTTATACTGCCTCAAAGGACAAAATATATGTCAAGGAGTAGATTTACATGGCCCTTTCCTTCCCCTTGTATTTTAGTCTGTTTTCTGCTGCCATAACAGAATACTGCAGACTTGATAATTTATAAAGAATAGAAGTTTATTTGGCTCATGTTTCCAGAGTCTGGGAAGTCCAAAAGCATAGTGCCCACACCTGGCGAAGGTCATTCCATGGTAGAAGATGGAAGCAGAAGGGAGCATGGGAGAAAGGGTGAGGCACCAGGGTCCAGACACACTTTATGTCAACACGCTCTCATTATAACTAACTCACTTTTGCAGTAATTACATTAATCCATTCATGAGGGCTCTGCCCTTATGACCCAATCACCTCTTAGGCCCCACCTCCCAACATTGTTGCATTGGGGATTAAGTTTTCAACATATGAACTTTTGGGGACACATTCAAACCATAGCACCTTGTTACATAGTTTCCTATTCCTTAGTAACGCTGTGTTCCTCATTTGCCACCTGTAGTATCAATAGCTGTTGTGCTTGATGATCTTTTACTTTTTTGTTAATCAATAAACAGACATATCCCAGTCTTTACTTGAAACTTATTTATAGTCTAATTTTTTTGAAAATTCTTGAAGTGACATGTTAACTTTTTCTCAGGCCTTTAAAAACTAAAATACCAGTTTCCTAAGTTTGTTGGTTATTTGCATTCCCAATGAATTTGGATTCACTATACCTCTTGATTCTAATTAGTAAGTATTACTAATAAGTTATAAACATGTCCTTTGAAAACTAACCTTGGAAAAACAAAAGTATTTGGTATTTACTCACACTGAAGAGAATTTCTGGGTACTGTAGTTTCCATTAGTTAAAAGAGAAAAGGAAAACAAATAATCTCTTTGTTCTCTATGAATACTTTATGGTTGGGGAACTGGGGGAACTTTTCTTTTGGAGGCTTGCAATTCATTTTAGTAGAAATTTACTTCTGGTTGACAGTATATTTTCAATGTGAAGATAAATGACTGACAAAATATTAAGCCCCATTGAACACAGTTAAGCATTCTTGTTATCTGAGCCCTGGTTTGACATAAGCAGAGAATGATTTTATTTGAGCCACACTTAGAATTCATGACAGGTTCATTTTCAAACACCAGATCTCTGATGGCATTGCTGCCTTTACATGATGCTTCAAGTCCCTTTTAAGAGGATACAATACCTGTCGGGATTTGACAAGTAAAGCTTAAGTTTTAATAACTCCAAAGATGTTCCATAGTTGGAAAGGAACTGATGAGAGGTTTAAAAGAGTTATTTGAAAGATGCCTTACTACTTTCATATTAGAGCACATTTAAATAAAAAGCAGCCAGTTTTATTACTGTCAAGAAGCACATTTTCCAACCATATATTTCTATAGCAACATCTCTATATAGCAATGCTTCACTGTTTAATTTGAGATATAGACTACCTGAGGGAAATGTTTCATTTGCTTATTCTGTAGGCAACTCCTAAACCTACTTAAGAGTGATATCAGCATATGGACATGGTGAAGAATCTTAACATGCCATTTTGTGGGTAAGGGAAATATAATTGTAGCTGCTACGGTGACTTTTGTTTTACTACTAAGGAATAACCTCAAACTTGATATTTGAAGTCCTCCTCAGAGGGTGTCCACATATAAATGATTTCCCCAAATTCTTTGGGCTACCTTGTTGTCGGTATCTCTCTAATCCTCAAAATTCTCTTTCTCCACCTTTGGAGTTTACAGTATCTTTATTGAAATTTTTTTGATTTTCCAGGTGGCATATACTTTCTTATTCTCCTCTAATTCCGGGTTATTGCTTTTATTCCTTTTAAAGATTTTTTTCCCCTGCCTTGTTTGTGTGGTACTTGGTTCATACCATGTTGATCCAAATGTGAAACTCAATACCTTTTTAAAATTTTTCCAAACAAACTACCCATACAAAGATATTTGAGATGAGCATGATGTCTCATGCCTGCAATCCCAGCTACTTGGGAGGCTGAGGTGGGAGGATCCCTTGGGCCCAGGTGTTCGAGAGCTACCTGGGCAACACAGTGAGATCCCATCTCTAAAACAAAATGAAAAGAATTAGCTGGGTATGGTGTTGCACCCTTGTAGTCCCAGCTACTTGAGAGGCTGAGGTGGGAGAATCCCTTGAGCCAAGGAGCTGGAGGCTGCAGTGAGCTATGATCTTGCCATTGCACTTCAGTCCAGGCAACAGAGCAAGAGCCCACTCCTAAAAAACAAAAACAAGGGCATTCGAGTTGGTGAATGTGTTCAAGATTTAAGAAGATGAAGGAACACTGACAGCAATATAAAAGGGTAGATCCTAAGTGTTTTTACCACATGAATAAAGTAACTATGTGAGATGATGGATATGTTAATTAGCTTGATTGTGGCAATTATTTCACACTGTATATGTATATCAAATCATCAAGTTGTACATCTTAAATGTATGCAAGTAAAATAAACAAAATGAAAACAAACCACAAAAACAAAAATTAAAGTTAATTATTCCTGTATATAAAAGTCCCTTGGCTATTTCAGTAATGACGCTCCATTTGCCAGTTACATTACTTTACCTTCTCTTTTCTTTCACCACTCTTTTCCAATTTTCAGACTTCCTCTTGACTTACCCCACCCCAGGCCCTCTTTAGCTCTTGTCTACAGCCTTGTCCAAGCTGAGCTCATCTTCTCTGTAAGTGGTTCCAAAAGTCCTATTTTTAAACAAATACAGGTTCCTTAGTAGGAAGAATTTTGGTGATGACTCTTCAGATACTTACTCCATTATATGTGGATATCAGAACAGTTTTATTTAAAGTGAGGGTGATCCCCAGTGTTTTTTGCTTTATCATCATAAAACCACTGGCAGCCTGGCTCAAATTCTAGCTCACTTAATTATTATATGTGTCATTTCTGATCTACTTTGAATAAAAAGATTACCTCCCTCATATTAAGACTGTGAAAATTAAAAGGTAAGTGCTCAATACATGCTAAGTTCCTTTTCACCCTTTCCCTAAACATTTCCTAGGCTCAAAATTTGCTCATTAATCAGGAAAGTCATCTGCTCTGAGCCATACGATCTCCTGCTAGCTTCCATAATGTTGACGATAGTCTTCCTGTCTACACTGGCATGCCTGACAGAGACAAGTTTTATACTTATTTTTCCCATTCCCAAACTTGGTTTTCCTACTTGCATTTGGTTTGGATTGAATACCTTACCTGTCTATAATGAATGATTTACCTGTTGTTGATCCTGTCTTAGTGCCAGCATGATGTCAGATTTTGTAGAAGTCTGAGGAGTCAGCCTACATTGCTGTACACCAGGTGGTGTCTCAGTGGCTAATGCTGGGACAGGGCAGACCTACACATTAAGGTGGCCTTGGGGGCAATGCTGAATGCAGATTCCTGACCGCTTCAGCCTCTGCTTTTCTGCCTCACTGTATGCTTTCTTGAGCCTACTCCTTCTCTGTCCTAGACTGTGTGTCTATAGCAGTCATTCCTGTAATTAGTGCTCCCTGACCCCCAGGCCGCGGCCGGTACCAGTCTGCGCCTGTTAAGAAAACAAGGCTGCGCATCACTGCTCTGAGCTCTGCCTCCCCCTACCTGTTTCCATGAAAAAAATTTTTTTTGTTATTTCAGAATATTATGGGGTTACAAATGTTTAGGTTACATATATTGCCTTTGCCCCACCTGAGTCAGAGCTTCAAGAGTGTCCATTGCCCAGATGGTGCACACTATACCTATTAGGTGTGAATATCTATCTCCAACCCCTCCTCCACTTCCCACCTGCCCGACACCCGATGAATGTTACTACTATATGTGCACATAAGTGTTGATCAATTAATACCAATTTGATGGTGAGTACCTGTGGTGCTTGTTTTTTCATTCTTGTGATACTTGCTAAGTAGAATGGGCTCCAGCTCTATCCAGGATAATACAAAAGGTGCTAGATCACCATTGTTTTTTGTGGCTAAGTAGTACTCCATGGTATACATATACCATGGAAAAATTGTCTTCCATGAAACCAGTCCCTGATGCCAAAAATGTTGGGGACCACTGCATAGGTTTCCTAATTATAATTATCAATTCTATGTTATCAAAGCATGTCCTTTTTATTCACTCTTTTACTTTTACCTCATGGTGTTATGAAGTCTCCTAATAAAATAATAGAGTAAATTTATGGTGTACTTGAGCACAATTTCAAAATATGCTTAGGCTCTATGAATTTGCCAGCAGGTATGTACTGTAGAAGTAGACTACTCAAATTTAAGATAATCAGCTCAGTGAAAACTTGTTACATTGTTGGAGGAATGAAAGATGAAGTTCAAAGTTACAGACTGTCACTTTGGTTTTTAATGCCTAGTATTGGGAAGGGAAAGATTTAGTATGTGGGAAAGGTAGTAATACTTAGTTACTTGTGTTAAAGTTTATAATTTTAATAATTAAATTTACAAACCAACTCTTTAACCCTAACTTATAAATTTTATTTTTAAAACAAATCTATTTTTTGCTTAAAATACTCATTTTATTTTTCTTCTATTAATGTTCAACTAGCGTATAGTTTTTTTTTTTTTTTTTTTTTTTTGAGACAAAGTCTCACTCTGTTGCCTGGGCTAGAGTACCATGGCATCAGTCTAGCTCACAGCAACCTCAAACTCCTCGGCTCAAGCAACCTACTGCCTCAGCCTCCCGAGTAGCTGGGAATACAGGCATGCACTACCATGCCTGGCTAATTTTTTCTATATATATTTTTGTTGTCCAGCTAATTTCTTCCTATTTTTTTTTTTAGTAGAGATGAGGTCTCACTCTTGCTCAGGCTGGTCTCAAACTTCTGAGCTCAAACAAGCCACCCGCCTCGGCTTCCCAGAGTGCTAGGATTACAGGCGTGAGCCACCGTAACTAGCCCTAGCTTATAGATTTACCTGACTGAATTTCTTAGATTTTAATTCTATTTAAAAAGTTGACTAATGAATAAATTTAACTATTTCACACTAAAATCTTAAATCTAATATTTATAATTGTCTTAGGAACATTAAATATAGAACAAGACAGGAATTCATGAACTCTTAAATATGTTTTACGAACCTAAAAATCTGTACATGTGGATTTAATAAATTGTATTTTCTTTAGTTTTTAAATAAAAAAATATATATTTTACATAAATATAACTATCAACAACTCAAATTATCTTAAAATATTTAAAAGAAAAAAGGTAAGCCTAATATAACAGTCAAGATTCAGTTTAGAAACTAAAACTACTTCTGGGTATTTTACACAGAAAACGATCGAATAGAGAAAATCTTTGAAAAGGCTGAGCAGGGTGCCACTGGAATTACTGAGTGTAAACCACAAAGTCTGCCATCTAAGAGCCATGAAGTTCCTCTGACCACAGGGACCTCTGCTGCCCCAGCTCTGTCTCAACTCTTACAGAACAGTTGACTAGAAGGAATGCGAGTTTGGCTGCTACAGTTCCTTTCCACTCTTGGTTTCCAGAACACTTCATGTCAGGGGAATACAATGACAGAGGGTATTCGTTACCTTCCTTTTACTTTCTAGGTCTCCTGAGATTATATCTAACTGCTGGAAATTATTTCATATGGAGTCCTACCTGCAAGGGAGGATTTTCATCTCTCATCTCTTCAAAACAGGAGACACATGGGAGGGTAGAATACAACCTAGTGAACCAAATCAATCATGTCCGAGAGACCCATCAGATTCTCGAAGGTTATAAATTCAAGTTGTGGACTCCGGCCATTGGTTCACAATTATGGATCACAATTCCAGGAAAATTAACCTCAAATATACTTATTTATTACTTGGATCCATTTTTGTAGTTTGGCTTTATCTGCTGTATCGACAAGAGACTTCAAATCCAGACCTTTCTGCTAAGATTTAATATAAGTTTTATAACCAGGCAGTAAGGATCTTCAACCCAATTTTATCATAACCTCATAGTAACCCCTTTCCCAATTTTTATCATCTGACATTAGGTGTTTGAATTCTCGCCCTTCACATAGATTGCAATAAATTTTTTATTGCCTAATACAGAAGACATAACTTCACCGGCAGTGGAACTAAATCTCTGCTATAGTGAAACACTCTGTAACGTGATTTTACTTAATAGCATTCCATTTATTTCAATTATGATAATAGAATTCTGGTTCATAATTGTGATGTACATGTTATCCTGGAAAGTTAAAGCTGAATTTTATAGTCATTATGGTACTATATTAACTTAAGCAATAATTGCTCTTTTGGCAATTTGAGTTTGATCCTCTACTAATATAACTGATCAATTTCAGTTATTTATCAGATATTTATTTATATATTTATACCTATAATGGATTCTAATTGTCTTTAGGACAAAACCCTATCTTTCGTCCTTCCAGCATATAGCAGAAGTACTGTGTGCATTGCAGATCAATGTTTTAAAAATACATTTTATTTTTCATCAATGTAAAAGTCTCACTCCTTGAATATTATTTAAAATTTTAAAATAAACTAAATGTATTGCTTATAACTAATAAAAATGGTCATTTCAGAACATTTTAATCTTAAGGGCTATACAGTCAGCCCTCTGTATCTGTGGGTTTTGCATCAATAGGTTCAACCAGTTGCAATGGAAAATATTTTTTAAAAAGATAAAAAATAATAATACAACAATAAAACATCATACAAATAAGAAACAATATAGTATAACAGCTATTAATATAGCACTTACATTCTATTAGGTGTTATAAGTGATCTACAGGTGGTTGAAAGCATATGAGAAAATGTGTTTAGGTTATATGCAAATGCTATGCCATTTTATTTAAGGGACTTAAGCATCTTTGAATTTTGGCATCTGCATGGGTTGGGGGGATGTGTCCTGGAACCAACCCCCTAGGGATACTGAGGAAAGAATGTATATCTTTTCATGTTAACTTTGCCCCTTCCCATACACAAGGCCACTGTTAGCCAAGAGTATGTTAATTTTGTCAAAAATCAATTTATTATATTTAAGTGGGTCAATTTCTGGCCTCTCTATTCTGTTCTATTTATATATATATATATATATATTTTTTTTTTTTTTACCAGTACCATGCCTGTCTTGTTTACTGTAGTTTTATAGTGATTCTTGACACTAGGTTGTTTGAATCCTCCAACTTCATTCTTTTTCTTACATACTGTGTTGGCTACTCTAGGTTCTTTGCCTTTCCATATGTATTTTAGAATAAGATTGTTGATATCTACAAAATAGCTTGCTGGCCTTTTGATTAGGGTTCCGAAAAATCTATAGATAAATTTATGAATAATTGACATCTTAATAATATTCAATCTTCCAATCCATCAGCATGGTACATATCTCGATTTAGTCTTTCTAATATATTTTTTCATCAGTGCTTTGTAGTTTTCCACATACAGATTCTGTTCATATTTTATTAGATTTATACCTAAATATTTCATTTTGGTTGGGTGCTATTGTAAACAAAATTTCAAATTCAAATTGCTTATTGCTGGTGTATAGGAAAGCAATTGACATTTGTCTGGTGACTTTGTGTATTGTGACCTTGTTTTACTTATTTATTACTCCCAGGAGAATTTTTTGTTTTCTTTTATTTTTACATACTTTTTGTGGTTTTCTATATAGACAATAATTCTATCTGTGAGCAAAGACAATTTTATTTCTTTCCAATTGGTAAAGATTTTATATATTTTTCTTGTTTTATTGTATTAGCTAAGATTTTGAAAGTATGATGTTATATAGAAATGATGAGAAAGAATATCCTTGTCTTATTCATGATATTTAAGGGATGTGTTCACTCTCTAACTCTTAAATCTGATATTAGCTGTAAGTTTCTTCCCAATATTCTTCATCATGTTGTTGAGGAAGTTTCCCTTTATTCCTCCTTTGCTGAAAGTTGTCATCATGCATAGGTGTCGGATTTTATCAAATATCTTTTCTGAGTCTATTAATAGGATCATGAGTTTTTTTTTTTCTTTAGGCTGTTGATGTGGTAGATTACATTGATTGATTTTTGAATATTGAACCAGCCTTGCATACCTGGAATAAATCCCAGTTAGTGGAGCTATATAATTTTTTTTACATGTTGGATTATATTTGCTAATATTTTGTTGTGGATTACAATGACAAATGCATGAACTAGTCTGTATAACATGAGACTCTTGGTACTATCTGGACCAAAGAAATTTTTGAAAATGCAAATTTCCTGACATAGAGCAGATGCTTACTAGAGCCATTATAATTTAAGAATTATAGAAAATATGATTTTATTTTATATCACTTGCTGGCAAACCCTGTAGATTTGATTTCATTGTCTTTCAATGTAATGAGGTTGGTATAATTTTTGTTATTTATCAGTTTAGGAAGTTGACCATTCACAGGTGAGGAAGAATATAAGCAAATTGCTTAGGATGACACAGCTGATAAATTGTGGAGCTCTGTTTTGAGCCTGGTTTTTCATACCTTAAAGTCTATGTTTTTTCTCACCACAATAGACAGCCTTGCTAAGAGTATTGGAGATAGAAAGTTGATAAAAGCCACAAAGCAAGTCAGTAGTAAAATTCCCAAATGAAATATGTATTTTTCATAACTGCACTGAAACCATCAGTTTAAGGTATCTAATCAAGATTATATATGTATTTATGTATACACACACACACTAAATATTGAAAATCAATCTTCTAAGCCATGTGCTTGTGAAATTGAATTCTGTGTTCTTCTTTAGATGACACATTTAGAGGAGAAGAAGATAGGGATTGGCACATGCTTGTTTGCTCTAAGAAGCTGATATGGAGTCTATACACCTCCTCAATACTCACTATGTTTCTTTTAAAACTATGAAAAAGTGTTTTGTTTCCCTGAATCTCAAACTCATTTTCTCTGACACAGTCTTCTCCTATTTAGTAGTGTCTTTTGAGAAAATTATCAATGCAACACTATTAATCATTTAGCAGCTGGTACAAGAAAGAGCTTTTAAGAGACTTGGGTTGATACACAATTCAGGAATAATCATTTGTTCACTGTGCTGCATGAGATGCCTGACATTTAATTCAATGAACCAGAGATACATCTTTATTCTTTTTGCCCTTATGATTTCTAAAATTAGAATGTTTAGTGTGTGGTTTTTAATAGACTTTATCATATTTATAATTTAGTGCTATGAGAACAATATATGAAATTTTCTAATGAAAGAGGAAAAGGAATGTAAAGAAAAAATTATCTTTCCATTATCTTGAGGTGGTTCATTTCTTTACCAGTTAATGAGACAAAATAGCAGTGAAATATTCAACTGAGTTTTCAAAAGGAACCAGGCATTTTATAAATTTCCTATAAACTAAAATGTTTCAGAATGTGTAAGATTTTGACTCCTATGACTGTGAATCTGTGAGTATGGAATTGGTTAAATAAATCAGTTAAATTTTATTTTAATATCATTAGGTACTACATTTTAGTGTGTGATCAAAGCTTATAAGCTGATTAACTAGACAGCAAAGCAACATTTAAGAATTTTTGTAAAAATTGACTTTTTTATTATAAAATAGTATACACTTATTTTAGATATTTTATATAATAAAGATAAGCATGTAGTAAAAATTAAGTTACATAAGAATCCACTATCTATAAATAATTTTGTTTGCATTTTTTTCAGATAATCAATTACATTTATACATTTTGCTATGCATACATATGTGTATGTATATAGAATGCATAATCATAAAATGATTGAAAACAGTGTTTCATAATAAATTGTATACTGTTTATTAAACATTTAAAGTGAAGAGACTTTATGAAGCAAAACTCAAAGTGATAACCAAGGATTTATCCACATGGGCTGAATGCTAGGAGGGATGCAAAGAACATGAAGCAAGGCGAGGAGGACAGAAGGACGTTCATTGACTAGAAAGAATATTTAAAATAGGGATGGCGGGAACAGGAGGAAGCTCTGTCCCCTGGCCAGACCCTATAGACCCTGCCTCAGGGCTTAGTGAGAGAAAAGTGGTAAGCAAACTGTGAGGATGGTTTATACGCAAAATCTTTGCAAGACTTGGGAAGTCAAAGAAGCTCTTTTGAAATCATCCTGACAATGTATGATATATGTGCTTGTAGCAGGATGGCCAGTGAATCAAATTTAATTTTTAATTACTTTTTAAAATATTTGCTAGATAGAGGTTGATATTTGCAGAGAAAGAATTGGGAAACTTTGCATAAACAGCTTGGATTGTTCCGAATGAGAGGCAAAAGATATAAATCTTAAATTTTCCTAAAATTCAGAGTTGCTAAAACCCGTTGAATGGATGGGATTAGGCTTGACCAAGACTTGGAAGCAGGAAAGACCACAGAAGCCCTTGATATTCCCATTACTAGGTGTCAGAAAATAGATAGGACCAGTGCGCTGCTCTGTGTACATGGCCAGGAGTCCTGAAGTAAGTATGTAGCTGACAGCAAAATTAATTCATATCTAGCCTTCTTACAACAGAGAAAGATAAAACATTAGTGAACCTAAAGTGTCATACCTCTCAGAGCTCAAAATGGTACTTTGTCTGAGCCTGATCAGGCAGAGCAAGGCAGCCGTGCAAGGGAATCTTCCTACCTTGAACCTCAAAGAATGCCAGCATCTAAGACAGGCAGCTGCTGAGCTGAAACTAAGGCAGGAGTGTCAACCTTAGCCACATTGCTTTGGACAAGACTGGAGGAGTGTGCCGATGTCGACGGTTAGCTGAGGGTTGTTTGCATGTCTTGGATATTACAGGGGTGTCTGATTGCCTACAGAGGCTGAGTTGGAAGTAAACCAAACTTATGTTGTTTGGTTCCAGTATCTCCCAGCTTCAAGGAATTAAATGCCAGCCTGTAAAACAGGAACAGTAGGTCTGACCAATCGGAGATGAGAAAACACCCTGGGGATTTTGAGGACTATCATGAGAATGGGGTGACCCTGTGGAAATAGCATTAAAGAGCATTAAAAAAATGATGGAATAGTAGCTGAATCCCATGCTAGTAAGAAGGGAGAGACCTTACGCATGGAGGAGGGAGGGAATCTCTCTATTTCAGCCAAGCAGCCTCAACACGTTGTGGCCCTTATATGGTATATATGGCATGATAAGACCATCAACAGGCAGTGCATTTGTTTCCTATTGCTGCTGTAACAAATTACACAAATTTAGCAGCTGAAGACAACACAAATTATTATCTTACAGTTCTGAAAGGAAGATTTCTGAAGTGTGTCTGTAGGGCTGCATTCCCCTTGGAGGCTCTAGAGGAGAATCCATTTCCTTGCCTTTTAGCAGCCCACGTTCCTCAACTCACGGCCCTGTATCACCCTGACCTCTACTTCCATAGTCACATCTGCTTCTCTGACTCTCCTGTCCTTGCCTCACACTTCACTTATAAGCATCTTTGTGATTACTTTGGGTCCACTTGGATAATCCAGAATAATCTCTGCATTTTAAGATCTTTAAATTTAATCCCATCTGCAAAGTCCTTTTTGCCATGTAAGGTAACATATTCACAGGTTCTGGGAATTGGGGCATCTCTGGGGGCCTGTTATCCTGCCTACCACAGAGAGCAGTGCCAAGACTGGCTATTGACACTCACATCTGTGGCAGGGGCTGGGCCCCTGCTTATGTCTCTAGCTCATTTCTGTAAATACCAGTTTCCATAGAGTTTGAAAAGAAAATATTCACAACTCAAAAATTTTGCATTAGGTAAGTTGCTATTTATTAGAATGGCATTTTGGGCTATGTAGAGATCTCCAAAAAATACTGCATGTGTGCCCTTGAAAAATTTTATTGAAGCCATATCTTAAGTCAGAGATGAATCAAAATTAAAAACAATAATAGGTCATTATATTTTTTAAATAACAGGTTGTAGATATCAAAACAGTCACTAAGGCCAATCTAAATTATTATTGTAAATATTGTTTTTAAAATTAAGTAAAGTCAATATTTTTTTTTCTTTTATTTATTTATTTATTTATTTATTTATTATAGCTTATTATGGGGGTACAACCGTTCTGGTTAAATATATTGCCATGCCCCTCCCAACCTCCCGAGTCTGAGCTTCAAGCGTGTCCATTCCCCAGACAGTGCACATCGCACTCATCACGTAGGTATACACCCATCCTCTCCCCCACCCCCATCCCCCCGAATCAAATCTTTAAGCGTGACCATTCTCCAGACAGTGCGCATCGCACTCATCATGTAGATATTCACCCATCCCCTCCCCCCCGCCCCGTCCGATACACAATTGGTGTCATTCCTAAATGTGCACCCAGGTGTTGTATTTTTGAACAAAATGATAATATTGAGTGCATGAGCATGTGGTTCATATAACCATGGGTTCAAGTATAAGCTATGCAGCATAATAGTTGAATTTTTACATGGTTAAATTATTGTTTTATGATGGATGATGTTAATTAAAGAAATAAAGAAATATAAAAATATGTTTTTAAGAAACTTATGATAGACATTAAGACTGTTAAACTCAAATTGTTTACTTTGCAGAAGATTGTTAAGGATAATAGAAAAAATGAAAAATTATAAAAATATTGTGATAGTTAATTCTATGTGTCAACTTGACTGAGGCAAGGAGCATCCAAATTAAACATTATTTCTGGGAGTGCCTGTGAGGGTGTTTTAGGATGGAATTAACATTCGAATCAGTGGACTCAGTAAAGTAGATTGTCCCCCACTTAATGTGAGTAGGCTTCATCCAATCCATGGAAGGCCTAAATAGAACAAAAGGCTGAAGAAGTCACCCCATTTTTCTTTCTGTCTGTCTGCTGAGCTGGGACATTAGTCTCTCCTGCCCTTGGGCTGGACTGGGAGTTACACCATTGCCGCCTCTGGTTCTCAGGCTTTCAGACTCAGACTGGAATTAAATGACTGGCTTTTCTGGGTCTCTAGCTTGCAGATGACAGATAGAGGGGACTTCTGAGCTTCCATAATCACATGAGCCAATTTTTTATACTAAATCTGTGTGTGTGTGTGTGTGTGCGCGCGCGTGTGTGCACGTGCATGTTTGTATGTACGCAAGGACTGTCCAGAAAGTATCCAGCCATTGTTAATATAACAAGAACAGTTACATGGCTGGATACTTTCCAGGCAGCCCTCATATAATTGATTCTTTTTCTCTGGAATACTCTAATACAATAAGAGAAATGAATAGAAACAGAAAAATTAAAAACTACTTCTTCCGAAAAAGAAACATAAAACAAAGTGACAGAAGTAAGAAAGTAAGGAAAAGCATGCCAATTTGGTCAACAAATATAATTGGATTATGCATTCTATTGAAGAAGCATATTGGCAGTTTGGGTGTAATGAGCAAAATAATCTATCTAAAACTACATGAATCAGAATTCTTGAAAATAAATGGATGGGTAGCATTTCTCAAATAAAAAAGTAAGTTTTGGTTGCAATTTTAATTTCAGATGAAGTTGATAACTAAAGGCAAAAATAATCAAATGGGCTGAAATCTGTTATTTATATTTAAATAAAAATATAATATGGGTTTTTTGGTGATGTTTAATAATGTATCTAAATATATAAGTCAATGTTTAAAAAAGAAAAGGAAACAAATGATCTAAGATAACTCTCCTTGCCTTTTATAGGTTAAGTACAAAAATTTAAATAAGGACATAAACAATTATAATCCCATAATTAATAAAAATGAAACATTGGTTTATATGTAAATTTTTTTATCCCAAAATACTAAAATAACCTATTTTTTAGTTTACACAAAATCTTTACCCCCCAAAAAAATTACATATTGGGCTACAAAGTGTATTCAGAACATCCTAAATGGCACAAACTACTCAAGATAGGTTTTTTTTTCCTCACCAAAATGCTATAAATTTTGAAATTTATAAGTAATGAAAAACCCAAGCATTTGTTCATTAATACATCAACAAATCTCCTTGGCAACAAGATGGTCAAAGAAGATCTCTGTAAGACAAAGCTTTGGGAATGTGTAAAGTGATGAATAGAATCAAATTCATAGTCAAATGTTTCTATTATTAAACACTGACTTAAAATGAAAATCTATTTGTAACCAAATAAAAAAAATTATACCTTTAAGCATATCTGCACGTAGTCTATTCAAATGGGTTCTTAGACATGGAATTATTGTGTTAAATGGTTTGCATTTTTAATATGCATTTTAATTATATTCCCACTGTATTTTTCAGAAATGTTGAAAAGTGAAAATATCAGCTATCATCTCCTTTAGAACATCCTAAGAATTAATTGAACAGTTAGCAAACATATGTGCATAACATGAAACTTTTTATTTTACAACCAATATCAACTGTATTCTTGAGCCCACATTATGTAATAGTGTAAGCAATGTGGTTTATTTCATTATAGTAATCTTGGTCAGATAATTTAAAGTCAGAGTCAAAGTTTTTATTACCAAGTGTCAGAGCTCTGCGGGCTCCAGCGGTTCATGTCCTCCCTTGACTGGTCTGCGGTGCTGGTGCATAGCTGATTCTGACATGTGGCCCACTTGGTCACCCAGCTGTGCACCTGCCCCACCGCCTGCCATGTGGGATTCTAGAGAAGCAGTCCATGGAGTGTGACCCCCAAAGTCCCACGATGCAGGCTGTATTGTCTGCCAAGCTGTTTCTTGAAGGTGGCAAGCCAGCCCCTTCCTTCTGCTACCCTCCCTCTGCCTTCTGTGGCTGGCTCAATGTGTCCTTGCTATTTTGTGGAAATCTTTAAGCTTTCTCTCCCACTCTTTTCCTTTTACCACTACAGGTATGTTCTGTTTTAAGGGTGTGTGTGTGTGTGTGTGTGTGTGTTACATGCAAACTGATACTTGCTTATTTTGGTTTATTGTTCTTTTGCACAAGTTGGGTGAGCACCAGTCTCTATGAGAGATTCAGATGAGAAGTACTCACCAGCCTCCCATTTCAAATTACAAGGGAAATTCTTCTTGGGATGGAATGATCAGGATGGAGGAACAAGTCACCTTCCCTATAAACAGGACTCACTCTCCTAAAATATTTGCTTCTCTCTTTTTTTTCTGTTTTTTATTTGTGGACTCACTTCTGGTAGTTAGGGGAAGACAAAATCAACTGTTTGGGTTTCTTCATTGTTTTATTAATAATACATCTAGAAGCTATTGTAAAGTTTAACTACTTGTAATTTAAGGATTATCTTCCACAAACAAAGATGGGATGGTTGCAAGGGAAGAAAAAGTGACCTAGAACTGATAGTTGACATTATGAGTTACCATAATGGGATAATCTCCTATGTCACTCCATTAGGGCTCTAACAATTGGTCGTGTGGTACTGACAAAACAATGTGCAGAAAATGGAATGGAACACTAGTCAGTGTATCTCTGAATTAAGTATATGCTAATGAAAGAATTATACACCAATGCTTTATTTAACAAATGGTATGAAAAAGTTATTTCAAGATGGATTAAAGAATGAAATGGGGAAAAGTACTGAAGGTAAAGAACATTGAGTGTAGATTTTTTTCAAATAAAATAATATTTAGTGATAAAAATGAATATCTTTATTTTCTGAGGTTCAGGTCAATGAAGTTCAGAAAATTTATCTATCATACAAGGACCACTTTTGAAATTATTCTTGAAGGAAGAACTCCAGCAAGAAGAGAAATAAATCTAGGAAGTCGTAACACTATGGAGCTATAGCTTAGCAAATGTTATTATTGTCTTAATAAGCAAAAACAATAAACAAACAGGCAAAAACAAAAAATGAACTTCATAACAATACAGAATTTTAATTTAATTCTAGATGATTCTAACATGATAGGGATATGAGGAATGTTGGAGATCTATGGGGGCTGAGAATAATTTTCTATTTCAAGGAAAATATATAGATAGTAATAAATTTAAGAAATTAATAGTTAAAAATAAATTCAAATTTGAGTTTTAATTAGACATAATTACAAAAAAGCAAAACTAGTACATCTGCTGTTTTACATAGAATTTATGATGCCATCAATTGTAAAATGTGCCATCATTTCATTTATCACTATGAAAAAGGGCTGCCAATCAAGACACTCTGCTTTCTTATCATTAGAATTTGTATTCGTATTCAAATAGCTCTTTTAGACATCATCATTCTTATGAAAATAAAAACAGAAAGGCAAAATAAAACCAGTTAAGATATTCCTAAAAATTCTTTACAAGCGTCTGACTCTCCTAAATTACTTCTTAACTTAGCATCATTGATGTTTGTATTTTCCTGCACAAAATTATCCTGTGTGCCAGAAAGAGTGATGATGCAGTATTTTTTAAAGAATTTATAAAAATAAAACTACTATGCCTTGCAGGTAGAGCAGGCCTACTTTAGACTTCTGTTTAGGAATGTTGCTAAATTTGTCCCGTTCACTGCCTCTGCCAACCCCTTTCCCCATATCATTTTATTTCTGGTGGTTAAAAACATTCTCCTCTCCAGTTTTCTCTAGGACTTTTTTCCAAACTGTTGACACCAATTCTGTAAGTTTTGATGCTGGAACTCGATATTCCTGCATGTTCAGGAAATGAAAACTGGGTCACAACAACTGCCTGGCCAACAATGTTCGCAGAATGCTACAGACTTCAAATGATTCTGGCTTTCAAGATATTAAATTGTAAAATACATACAGTTTAGAAACCATACACACTTTCAACAAGTTTAAAAAATTTAACCTTCCTGGCCGGGCGCGGTGGCTCACGCCTGTAATCCTAGCACTCTGGGAGGCCGAGGCGGGTGGATCACTCAAGGTCAGGAGTTCGAGACCAGCCTGAGCAAGAGTGAGACCCCCGTCTCTACTAAAAATAGAAACAAATTATCTGGCCAACTAAAATATATATATAGAAAAAAATTAGCCGGGCATGGTGGCGCATGCCTGTAGTCCCAGCTACTCGGCAGGCTGAGGCAGAAGGATCGCTTAAGCCCAGGAGTTTGAGGTTGCTGTGAGCTAGGCTGACGCCACGGCACTCACTCTAGCCCGGGCAACAAAGCGAGACTCTGTCTCAAAAAAAAAAAAAAAAAAAAAAGAAAAAAAACAAAACAAAACAAACAAACAAACAAAAAAAAATTTAACCTTCCTAATATAAAAAGTAGGAAAGGAGAAAAAAGAAAAAAATAAAGAAAATATGGGAATTTAGAACACTAAGCATTATACACAAGAAAATCCCATTTTGAGAATAATTTCAATAAATGTGAGTTAAACTCAAAAATCTAGAGATAGATTAGATTCAAAATAAGATTCAGCAGTATGTTGTTTTATTAGTCAACACCCCATTGAGGAAAGAAACTGGGTATTTAGAGGAGATTTTAATACAGATAATTGGTTATATAGATGTTAGATGAGCAAAATGCAGATGGTCAGTTGAAGCAAAAAAGAAGATGAGGTGATACCCAAAGAATAGAAGCTTGCTGATATTTCTGGGCTGGAGCCTGGTTGTCCACACCTGCTGATGGACTGATGGAGATGCTGTCACACCCTGTTCAGGGTACACTAGACTTGCCCGCATGGCCAGGCCCGTGGCCTGCACTGTAGCTACAAGCAGTGCTGGCTGTGCTGTGGCCGCTGTTGCTCTGTCACTGCTTCTCTTGCCCATGGCTGCTGAAGCCTGTCACAACCTGGAAGCAGGATGAGAGGCATTTTTCCTCTCCTCCACCTTCCAAATTCCTATTAGGACTCCCATTAGCAGAACTTGACAGGAAGCCAGTTGGCAAGAGATCCTGGGAAATGTCACTTGCAGGCTTGTAGCCCTCTCAACATATAGCAGAATACAGAAATGTGGGAATAGGGGCTTAGATAACTGACATTGTCTACAAGGCATGCATTTAAACTAAAGGGTAACGAAGTGTTTGTTTATTCATTCAACAAATATTTATGGAATGCCTGCTAGGTGTTAGCTCCTCTTCCAGGTACGGTGATACAGCAGGGAGCAAAACAGATGAAATATCTGCTTGGTGTATTTTTGACCTTTTAACTCAGGGAAGACAGACAACAAATAAAATGAGTAGTTAAATTCTATTGTGTACTGAAACTTTGACAAATGCTACAGTGAAAAGTGAAGCAGGGAGAAAGGGTAAGGAAGGCAGGGAGTTTGATAAAACAGAGGCCTGATAATGCAATTAACAAAATCATGACATGTAATATTGATTTAGTACTTTTATCTGTCTGAAATAAAATCATGAAATCAAATTTTGCCAGTTGTTCCAATAATCACTTTTATAGATTTTTTTTTTCCAATCTGGGATTTAATCCAGGATTATTCACTGAATTTGTTGTCATGTCTCTTCAATTTCCTTTAATCTAGAACAGTTCCACAGTTTTTCTTTGTTTTTTGAGACATTTTGAGACATTGACACTCTGAAAAGTAAAGGAGAGTTGTTTTGAAGAATGTTCTTTAATTTGGTTTATCTGATTGTTTCCTCATCACAGTTTAACACCCAGTGCTGATAAGGTGACCTTGTTATATTGACAGAACACTTTTGAATTTGTGCATTTTTGGCAGAAAGACTACAGAAATAATATTGTGTCCTTCCCAGTGCATCACATCAACATTGATAACATTAGTGGCTTCAGAATATTGCACAGAATAGATATATAACAGTTCCCTTAACCAATTCCCCATGGTTACACATTCAGGTTATTTCTAGTTTTCCCCTATTATGAACAGTGTTCTAATGCATACATATACTCATGAGAAATATGTTTTCATATTTTAGATAATTCCCTCAGGATAAAATTTTATCAATAGAATTAAATGATTTATAGGATACAAACATAATTTTGACTTTTCATACATATGGAAATTCATCTTGCTCTTCAAAAGTTGTGGTATCAACACAACATGTCATAGTGAACTTACCAGCTTTGGGTGTTAAAAGGAATTAAAAGAATATATTGTTAATGAGCTTTAAAAAAACAACAACAACCAAACAAACAAAAAAACAGAGGCCTAGAAGTTATCTGAGTGAACCTGCACAGGGAGAGTTTAGCCAGCACAACAGGCCAAGGTGACCAAAAGAAGTCAACAAAGACATGATAGAGTGATACCATTTGGTTTGAGCAGGGCTGAAAAGTGTCTTTTACTATTTATATAATATTTATACTTTTGAGAATTTTCATAAGGTGGCTCCAGTCTAGAGACTGATTTCAAGATGACATTAATTTTGTAATCTTAGGTTCTCAATTTTTTGAACCTTCTGAGGACTTCATGATCATTATAAATAAGTCAGAGTCCACTATAAGTGATTTGTCTTCAAGGACTCCCAAAGGGAAATATGTTTGACTACTTACACTTAGTGTAGAAACTGAAAGACACCTCCTATGAGAGCAGAAAGATTAAACTATCCCTAGAGTCAATCCACTTCTGAAGCTTTGTAGTCATGGAGAGAAGACCTCAGAACACTTGGCTGTCATTGCTTAGTGGAAAAGAGAGCATTAAAACAGTTTTCCCATCAAAACCAAAACACAACACAACAAAAATCTCTCCAACTTGGGAAGGTAATCATATAATTCCTACTTGGCAAAAATGTAGGGTTGTCTATAAAATAAAAGGAACTATCTGAATCCAAGCTATTGCCTCTTAATCCTTTAGACTAAGTCCTTCAGAAGGAAGCCCCATTCGTCCTTAATACAGGAAAACAAGAGCAGATACATGCTGAGATACCGACTCACATAAGCACACATACACAGCTGGATGTATTCATGTAAATATGAATAAATGTCATGGTGAGAAAACAAACAAACAAACAAAATCCAGTGGCCTGGAAAGGTCTTGTGACATTTGAACAAAGATACAAGGGGGAAGCAGTATCTGAATGAAATCTGAAATATTTGTTTTAATAATGCACCAAGTAGAGATTAAGGTGAAAGTGTACAGGAAAAAAGAAAGATGTTATTTATTGGTTAAGAAATCAGATCAAGAAGATATAATGATCATGTACATATTTTTATCAGTGTAGCCTAAAACATACCACAACAATCCTCAGAATAAGGAAAAATAGGTATATTCAAAATTGTGATTTAAATTGAAAGATATAGCAGACAAAACCTCTTAATATAGTATATTTGGGTAACACAATTAAAAAATTTAGCTCCATGTAGAAATGTATACTCCAAAACAACAAAAATATTCTTTTAATTAATTCTTGAAAGATTCTATGTACAAGGCCACAACAGAAGCCTCAATAAGTTCTAAAGAATCATCATTACATTAAGACTCTTTCCTCTTTGACCATAATTAAATAAATTTAGAAATATGTAACAAAAGGACAGCTTAAAAAATCCTTTATATTTAGAACCTAAAGAGGAACTCGTGGGAAGTTATAAAATACTGAATTAAATAAAAATAATACATATCAATATAATCTCAATATTTGTGAGATTAAACCAAATTAGAACTTAGAAATTGGTATATTTAAGTACATTTACCAAACACAAAGATTATTGAAAAGAAATTAGCCAAATTCAAAAATATAGAAAAAGAGCAATAGAAGAAACAAAAAATTAGAAATAACAAATAAAAGAATAAAAATCACTGAAATAGGGAACAAAAACAACAAGGTGGGTAACAAAAACAGAAATTAGAAAAGCAAGTGAGAAAAAAAATTTTGGTAAGGTTAATTAAAAAAAAAGATACTAACAAAATATAGAACAACAAAAAAGGAAATAATCATCATGATAGTTATTCAAATAATTAAAGACATCACTAATAGACACAATAAATTAGCAAACTTATATATCAAGCTGTTGCATTTTTTTTTCTCTTGTTCTTTTAGAGTTTTAGCAGTGACGCTTAGTAGAACAATACGCTCTGTATCTTCAGTGAAGGAAACACTAAGAGATTGTCAAACCACTTTTTCTCCCATTGTTTAACTCATTCTCAGGTCCAGACTACATGGGGCGGTAAGAGCGATGTGAAAATAGAAGATTGGAAAGAAAAAATTTCTTTAAATTGAGGCCTGTTAGAGGGATGTTATATTTCACTCCACTCCCAAACAAGTGAGGCGTTCTTCAGAGACCCCCTGAGAAGTTTAATATATATTCTTGGAATTTGGAGAACACAGGGCTAGTGATTCAATTTGTCCTGTACAAATATTTTAAAGATAAGAAGTTATTTTGACAGAACTGTAGTGGCAAAGCCAAGAGACAATACTACATAACAGTTTTTATTTGTAGATTTTGAGGGGGCCCTGGAGTGAATGTGTGTTTCTCTCATTCCAAGAGGATAGCCTGAATGGGTGAGAGCCCCAGCAATGGAGTTTGTGTGGGGTGCACACCAGAAGCCAACAGCTGAGAAACAGTCGTAACTTGCTGGCCAGACACAGAATGTCCCATATTAAGGAAGTGTAGATGGTGGATCCTCAGAAATGGATCCTTAGAAATGGTCCTGAATGAACCCTCTAAGACAGCTCCACAAAATAGTCAATCAGTCACTGGCCACACCCAAAGACCATCAATAACAGATTACAATGGTATTGGTTCAGGAAGATCTTTTTGCTTTACCTCTTTTCTTCTGCTTTCTTCCCCTCCTCTCTGGAAGAGTCAGAGTCAGCATAGTGATTATGGGAAGAAAAAGTAGAAGAAAAAGGTTCTGAAGAAGAGATGAAACTAAGTCAGACCTGAGCTGGGCAAGGCAGCAAGTTTCCAATGGAAAGAGATTTGATTAGACTTGGCTTTAACTGTTAATATGTGATGTGACAAGGAAAAAAACCCAAGGCTTCATTTAGAACAGTGACAAAATATTCAAGAGTATATAAAAGCAGTGGTCAAGAAAAGATTAAGTTTCTTTTTTCTTGAAACTTACCAGGTCCAACTTATTCAATAAACTGTATATATCCAGATGAAGTAGGCACAGTTATTAAAAAAAGTTATAAAATTGAGACAATAAGAAAGAATATTTGAACATTCTAGTAATCATTAAATAAATTAAAATAGTAATCAAAATCTTCCCACTTCTCTTCCCTGCAAAAAGCTCAAAGTCTAGATAGTTGTATATCTGAGTCCTACTAAAATTTCAAGGAATAGATAATCTCATCTGAAACAAATTATTACGAAACTCATTTAATGAGATTAGCGTAAACTGAATTCTATATTAGATAGGACAGTTCAAAATATAAAACTAGAGACAAATGTCATCTATATAAATAAAAAATCCTGGCTGGATACAGTGGCTCATTCCTGTGATCCGAGTACTTTGGGAGGCCAAGGTAGAAGGATCGCTTGAGGCCAGGAGTTTGAAACAAGCCTGAACAAGAGCAAGACCCCATCTCTACAAAAAAATAGAAAAATTAGCTGGGCATGGTGGCAAGTGTCTGTAGTCCCAGCTACTTGGGAGGCTAAGGTAGGAGGATCGTTGAGATTGCAGTGAGCTACGATGACGACACTGCACTCTAGCCCAGGAGATAGAGCAAAACTGTGTCTCAAAAATGAATAAATAAATAAATAAATAGAAGAAAAATACTGCATAAAATAGTAACTACTTTAATACAACAGTATTTTAAAAATAATTTATTATGTTCAAGTTAGTGAGTAAACATCAGGAATTCTGGAAAAAAATTAGAAATATTTTGAAAAAAAATCAATGACAAGAAGGGATGTTCTTGAATTGCTAAGTTCTATTTTTAACATACCGCATTCAATAGAAAAAAAATTAGACACATACCTTTTAAGATCATTAACAAAACTAGGATGCAAACAATCATCTCTTAAGTGAAAAGAAATTTTGAAAAGTCATCTAATATAAAAATTCTGTTTCTGTAAATTAAATATATATATATATCTACACAAAAAATCTCATATAATTTTCAAATGTGCAGGAGTTGTTGCCCATGGGGCATGTAGAAGTGGGGTCAGGATAAATAAAATAAGAGCAGTGCCTTACATGAAGATGCCTTGGCAGAAACTGAAGCATAAGATAACTAGTTCTATGAATCTGAGATTCAAAAACTAAATAAAACTAATAAAAGCAATGGAAGAAGTCAACCAGAAAAATAGATGTGAGAAGAGAAAATGTTTTTTTCATTTTTGTGGTAAAATGTATATAACATAAAATTTAACATCCTAAGCATTTTTAAACGTGTATTTCAGTAGTGTTAAGTATATATACATTGTTGTGCAACTAATCTCCAGAACATTTTAATCTTGCAAAATTGAAACTCTATACCCATTAAATAACCTCCTGTTTTCCCCTCCCCCCATCTCCTGGCAAGGATCATTCTACTTTCTGTTTCTATGAGTTTGACTATTCCAGATACCTCATATGAGTGAAATCATACACTATTTGACTTTTTGTGAATGGCTTATTTCACTTAGCATAATGTTCTCAAGATTCATCCACATTGTCGTATGTGTCAGAATTTCCTTCCTTTTTAAGGCTGAAAAATATTCTAATGCATGTATATACCATATTTTGTTTATCCATTTCTCCTTTGATAAACATTGGGTTGCTGCTTCTGCCTTTTGGATATTGTGAATTATGCTATTCTGAATATGAATGTACAAATATTTCTTCAAGACCCTGCTTTCAATTCTTTTGGATGTATACCCAGATGTAGAATTGCTGGATCATATGGTAATTGTGTTTTTAATTTTTGATGAGCTACCATGCTGTTTTCCATTTTATATTCTCACCAAGAGTGCACAAGTGTTCCAATTTCTCAACATCTTGCCCAACACTTGTTATTTTCTGTGTTTTTTTTTTATAGTAGCCATCTTAATAGGTATAAGGTAATAGCTCATTGTGGTTTTGATTTGCATTTCCCTAATGATTAATGAAGTTGAACATCTTTCCATATGCTTTCTGGCCATAAAATGGTTCTGAGTTTCAAAAGTATTATAAACAAATATTTCTTGAGATTATTTAAAGATAGAAGATGCAAGAGCCTTGCTATAAAATATATTACAAAGTAATAACACTAGCATTTCAATGAAAATAAACAGAATTCACATAGAAAGAACCCATAATATTCAATAGGGTAAAAATTTCAATTATTTTAATAGTAAATGTAAATATAATTTGAAACATCAAGGTGCTTTATTAAAAATATCAAATTGACAAAAAATTAAAAGCAATATCAATGATATTTAATGCAACTGAAGGCATATTGGGATAGCGATATTGATAAAATGACGTAATTGTTTTGACCCTTTTAGAATGAAATTATCTGTTTATCCTATCTGTCTCTTTCTCTTCCATATATATCATATCTATTTTACTTTAAATTTATTAGAAGAAAATATTTTTATTATACTTTAATAGTCATGATAAAATACAAATCACAAAGAAAAAAATACATAAATTTAGGTGCATCAAAATTGAAAATTCAAAAAACCATCAGCAAAATTAAAAGACAAGTGGTAGATAGGTGGAAGTTATTTGCAACAGAGATAACAAATGATAAATACCTAAGATAAATAAAGAACTTCTACAAAATAATATGAGAAAGGCAAATCAATACATAGAAAATAAGTCTTTGAATGGCTAATAAATATAAGTGGAAGATCTTTAGATTTATTAATAATAACAGCTTACAAAGTAAATTACTATGAAATATCTTTCTGTTGCTTCAGATTGGTAAAAAGTTTATATAACTATACCTAATGTTGGCAAGGAGGAAGGAAATGGAAATTATTATTCACTGATGATTATTCACTGTATGAATGAGACCAGAACTTTGGCAGTATCTCTTAAATTTGAATATGTGCATATATTAGTATTAAAAATTCCATTTTAGGTATGTATTACTATAAAAAAAAAAAGGGCCACAGATTAAGAATTCTACTTTAAAAAAAAAAAAAGAATTGAAATGCAGGAAGGAAAGTGTTTAGTAGCTTGAGCTAGGGAGGACCAGACCTCATTTTCTTTGCATATTGAAATTACAGGCTTTACACAAAATGCCTGAGTAAGTCCAAGATGTTTCTCCCCTCCCCCTACATGAACACACACATGGATTCAGGAAGTTCTTGGTGATCAGCAGGGTAGGGAAGGTATAAACTAAAAACAAACAAAACATTGAAAGAGAAAACTGAAGACATACATTTGACAAGAGGTCGACCATATACACTTGAAAACAAGGTGACTCGCTATTTATTCAGAGGAGCAAAGGTGAGTGTGATATTGAAGATCTGTAAAGAGGTTAGGTGTGATTATTTAAGACAGTAAAACATTACTATTAGATGAGTATCTAAGTAAATAACTGACACAGATTTCTTTTGGTTGTGTCTGATTTTGTCATGACATCATTCCGGTGATATATACAGAATGATATGAACAATAGCTTTCAGTATGGTGTTGTCATAGTAATAAGAAAAAAATAGGAAAAACCCGAAATACCTATAAATAGGCAAATAGAGAAATAAGTTTTTGACATTTCATGTAATGGAATATTATACAGTATGTAGAATCAACTAGAGCTAGAAAATAAAAGCTCAGAGACCAAAAAACTTGAGGGCTGAGTGGAGGCTTTTATTGCCAGACACAGCCCAATCCAGCACAGCATCTAACTGTTGATGGATACAGTTCCTGGGAGGAAAAACGTAGCAGGTCTTTTAAAGCTGAAAAACTTCAAATTATTTCTGTCCCATATTAGGAAAGCACAGTCTCAGAGTGCAGCTGATCAGTTGGTGATAACTATTACATGATGATTGGGAAGGTTTTAGGTGCCACATCTCACTTCAGCACTTGCTTCAGGATTCTGGCATTCGGCTACCATTGTTTTTCAGGTGAGTTTCTTGGTTTGGAATTATGATACCCAGATATCTTTCAGTAAAGATGGTCTTGCCCTGCTGTCAAGCCAAGTGTCAACATCGGAAGATTTCAGAGATAATACTGAATGCAAAAAACGTATTTTAGAACCATTGAGCAACATGAATCATTTAGATATTATGTACATTTAAAAATATATGCAAAAAATAGGGCATATTTTGCTATTTTGAGCATATTTAAAAACAATATTCTTGGGATGATTATTAGCCACTTGTAGATTGTGTTTTCTAAATCTTCCTAGACACCAAAATCAAAAAAGAAAACGCTAAGCCAATAGGGTTTACTTATCACTCCATGAAAACTAAAATAAATGAGTAGCTGCTTTTCTCTTACAGCAGTTGAGAGCTAGAGCCACCAGGCATAGCTCCTTAGATGAAATGTGGAGTCAGAGGCTTGAAATTTCAGTCTTGTCCAACATGGTCCTTACATGTCCTACCCCATACCTTGTGAATTGACAATATAGAAATGGTGGCCCCTGCCCTCCTTTCAGCGTTTTCGCATTCTGCTTCTCAGTGCTGAATAATAGAGACATGAAGCTCTATGGTAGAGCCAGACAGACTTCTCTGGAGGAGCCATTGCCTTTCAGGGATTTCTGGGGAAAGCTCTAGACATCAATATTTCCTTTTCATCCAGTAGCAGTAATTCAAGGACCAGGAGAATCACTCAAATATTTATAGGAGATACCTGCCCATGCCAATGCCTGGGGCTGTCGTCAGTCTTAAAGAAAGGCATGAGCCCTGTCATCAAAGGCAGGTACTTTCAAAGGAAAAACAACACACACTCTCATATATTTTCTGTGGAAAAACAAATCTTCTTAATTCTACTGAAGGTGTTTGTGTGGATGGGATAGAACGGTGAAATTTATTCTTCTATGTGAAAATGTTGTCACTTCAGTAAAAATGACACTGAGCTTGACAAGGTTCACGTTACATCTCTGTTCTTGATTGTCCTCACTAAATAGTCTTTACCAGCTGGAACAAGGTCCTCAGGTCTGCATGACTGTGGCTGCTTGAACCTTACCAGGTGGTCAGATCACACAGCAGTTTTTTGCTTGCCCCAACCCCAAACCTGCAAACCTCTGACATAACAATTCGATTGCAGAAAATGTGCCCCCCTTTGCTTTTTTGAAAGCCATCTAATTATATAGAATCTATTTTCCCAAATTATTTATTTTGTCTTTAGACTTAATCAGGATTGTCAAGGGTTTTTATTTTTATAGACAGTCTTCACGTGTTCTGTGACAAGCTCCTCAATGGACCATTTCAGTTTATGTGACCTGCTTTCTGTTTCTTTTTCATTTCTCTAACTTTTAATAACTCAACTCATTTCCTTCTTTCAGCTGCATTAGCAATGCTATTTAGAACAGGATTCAACACACTTCCACACTGTTTGCCAGTAGGATTTTAAGCTGGACATTTTAAATTTTGCTTTTGAATCACAGTTTTACTGTAATGCAATAATGATTCTTTCATCTTTGATGCATTTTTTTTATATTAGCAGGTAAATAAAGCAGTAACTGTGCAGAACATTTACTAGTAATATAATTATTTATTGCCAGTAGCCAAACACCTGCTGAAAGCCATAAATTCCCCCAAATGTGTGTTAATTTATTTAATAGATGTGCTAGTCCATAGATACATTCAATAAATACTAATTCTTTGGTTGGTTGATTCAGACTATATTTGTGAGCACATATGTTTGTCTAAAAATTTTCCAGGTCAATTTAATCAGCCAACTAATTAGGTCAGTCTAGGCAAAATTACCAACTGATATGATTGCATATTTTGATTAACTATATTTTTAAATTCATGCTATTAAAACAATAGGCTTATTCATCTTACATTTGTGTTCCCCAACATTCTAATAGCGCCACACTTATTAATGACTCGAATCATGGCTAGAGTCCTTCGAACTATTTAGTTTTCCTCCAAGTTGATTCTGAGTGATGGAAAACCAATCATTAGACTTAATTCTGAATGCTGTTGTCATTTCACCGTCTCATTCTTCGTATTGTTTATTTCTTTCTTTTTTTTTTTTTTTTTTTGAGACAGAGTCTTACCCTGTTGCCTGGGCTAGAGTGCCGTGGTGTCAGCCTAGCTCACAGCAACCTCAAACTCCTGGGCTCAAGCAATCCTCCTGCCTCAGCCTCCTGAGTAGCTGGGACTACAGGCATGCGCCACCATGCCTGGCTAACCGGCTAATTTTTTTTTTTTAATATACATTTTTAGTTGCCCAGCTAATTTCTACTTTTTTTTTTTTTAGTAGAGATGGGGCCTCGCTCTTGCTCAGGCAGGTCTCAAACTCCTGAGCTCAAATGATCTGCCCGCCTCAGCCTCCCAGAGTGCTAGGATTACAGGCATGAGCCACTGCATCCAGCTGTTTATTTCTTATTGCCACTGTTTCTATATCTGTTTTATGAATGTTAACATTTCCATCCTCTGATTCAGGCCCTTACTAATCTCCTGCAGAGGATTTAGAAATTTGTGCCTTCATTTGTAATAACCTAGGCCCTTTAGACGTATTCATAAGTTAAAACCTTTTATTATTGTGGTTAGAGTTTTGTACTTCTAACATATTGATTTCTGCATTTAGCATTGTTTTCTCCTCTGTTTCATTCAGTTAACTGAATTAATTAATTCAGTTATAATATATATTGACTCCTTCCATGTGTCCAACATTAGGCAAGTAAAAAAATAAGAAAGACAATTCTTATACTTGAGGAATTTGTACTCTGGTGAGAGAGAACTGTGAAAAAAAAATATAACCCACACAAATAATTTCAGCATAGAGCAGTAAGAACTATCAGAGCAGAATCCAAGAGAGCAGGCAGAGAGGCGGTGTGGCGTGGCAGTTAAGAACACTGACTATTCCTATAATGAATTCACCACTTAGAAATCATGCAACCTCGGGGGAAATTTATTTTATTTTTTCATGCCTCAGTTTCCTTATATTTTAAGTTAGGATACCCACAGGACTTTCTTCAGATCGTTGTAAGTAGGAAATAAAATATATTAATACATACACAATACTTAGGCTAATTCCTGACACATAGTATGTAGTCAACACATGTTGTTATTATTAAAATATGATTATTATTACTACCCACCTCAACTTTAGAATGTAGAGAAAAGAGGGGATTTGGCACAATAGGAATATTGCCTTTTGAGTGAATGAGAACAAGTCTTTGAGCTGTGAGATCTGGTTTGGCTTTTGGATTTGCTACTAAAAAACTAATCTTTCCACCTTTCAGTACTTAAAATATTTTACGTAACATGAACAGCTTTAAATAATTTTTTCCCCCACCAAACTCAGGTTATGTATGGACCTTTGAAGGCATGTTCTCATGGATCTCAGTATTTAACATTATTTTTATTATAATGTTACTAATGTTGCTTAAATAAGTACTACGATAAAGCAACATATAATATAGGACAAATATCTTCTGTTTTCAGCTTGATTTGCTTTTATTCATCTTGATTTGTTTTTGTTTGAGTCTACAGAGTACAAATAGATATGACTTTATTCTAGCCTTCACTATTGCCTTTAAATAGACCCCGTAGGATTTTTTCCTCAGCCTTTTGATGGCATATTGGGCATAATTTTCATTCATTTTCAGATATTAAAATAATTCTATTTTTTTAGTTACTGGAAAATCAAATGCAATCTTAATCAAATGGCTAAAAGTAACATCACAGTAATGGGACAAATTGAAATCAGGTACCAGGGTACACAGAGAAAAATATATCATCTTTTCTGTGATATTCCTGCCAAAGATATGTAACCTGAATCCCTGAATCTCATCATGAGGAAACATGAGACAAACCCAAATTGTGGGTCATTCTACAGAATAACTGGCCTATAATTTTCAAGTGTCAAGGTTATGAAAGCTGAGGTAGACTGAGAAACTCTACTAGACAGAAGGGCATCAGAGAGGCATAACAGCTAAATGCATTGTGTGTTCCTGGATTAGACTTTTTGCTATAAAATACATTGTTGGGATGACAGAAAAAATTGAGTGGAGTCTGAGGATTTGCGGCTAGCAATGTATCAGTATCAATTTCTTAATTTTGAAGGATGTAGTATAGTTATGTAGGAAAAGTCCTTGTTCATAGAAATAGCATGCTAAAGTGTGAGAGGATAATGGGATATTGTATCAGCAATTTACTTTCAAATGATTCAGGAAAAAATTATTTCTATTGTACTTGTGACTTTTCTGTAATTTTGAAATTACTTAAAATTATTTAAAATTTAATGTTTAAAATGTTCTTCAATGGGTCTGAAGGGAAATATACATACATATGTATATATCCAATTCAAAGCTAGATAAAAAGTTCAGTCTCTTATTTAATATTTTGCTTCCTTCTCTGGTTTAGTCCTGAACTGCAATACGGTAGAGCTGGTAGAGAACAGAATGTGTCTGTTCTATTTTTCCCTGCTCCTCACCTCTGCTGCTCCGACTTCCTCTGGGACATGAGGAAAGGTGTTTAGAAGGAAAGAACAGTTTTATTGACTTGTTCTATTGAAATCTGGTCATAAGTGCCATCTCTTGTGGCAGAATCCACATTTTTGCTTTCTTTTCCCCGCTGTGGGGCGCTTTATAAACCTTTTAGGGATACACTACAGGAACCTACACAGTGGCATCCCCTAATGCTGATAAGGTGTGCTCCAGAGAACTCTCAACTCCTACTTCATGAACTCCACCCTGGGGTGTTTTAGCAGGATTTTTTTCAATATCATCCTAGCCATATTAACTTCTGTGTCCACTGGGTCCCTGGGAAAGTTCATCACCTTCATTCTGTCAAGCTGTAGATGTTTCAGGCTCTTCCAAATTATGCTGTCATCCCTGTTCAGCCATCAGGGGAATGCCAACCAATCTCTAACCTTCAGACGCACCCTGCCTAGTGCCAAGCACCTGTCTCCTTTCACCCCCAAACCTGAGAGAAATCTCCATTGTGCTGCTCTAATCTGTCAGTGAGGAGATGGGGTTTTGTCACTCATCTACCACCTAATTAGGAAATAAGCGGCCAATTTTGCATTCTGGAAAATATTGCCCCCACTGTCACAGTGGGACTCTCTTAATGTGCTTTTTAATTGTACTGGGAGAATGCCATAGAGTGGAGGAGAAACATTAAGGCATTCTCTTCTATATACTTTTTTCAAAGGATCTTCTCTCCTTCTCAGTGAATTCTCATATGTGTGATGGGTGATTTGGTTTCTTGGGTTTTTGACACCTCAGATTTATTTAAACAATTTCATGTTATAAGTGATATAATTTTGCTGAAACTAAATTGCTATAAACAATATAAATATGGTACTGATGATTAATACAGGAATTCTTTTGATTTTTCCTTATCTATATTGTGTGTAGTAACTCAATTCTTTCATTTCTTTTTTCTGTTTAAATTGCTAGGTGTCCTAATGTTTTGACCATTAAATAAACTGATGTGATTCTCTTCTTATTGGCTCAAGAAATTAAAATAATAGTTTTTGACCTTTACATGATTGAAAACACAATTGTAATTTAAGATTTTTCAATTGCATGGCAAGTATAGGTACTCATTCAGATGGTTAAGAATATCCTTTTCAGATTACCGTTGAATTACAGACCTGAAATATATAGATGAATCCTAATTTGAGAAGCATTGACATGGACCAAGTAATTTTATATTCTTTTCCAAATATAGAATCACTGTGATGATTCTAACAGCATAAAACATTTTCTTGCAATTATATGGTTGAGAATAATCTGGTTTTGTCAAAATCAGATTGGACCTTTAAAAATACTTGATCTATATACTTTTTATAGGAAGCTATCCTTTCCCAACATTGTTTCTTAAAAATGGTATAGAAAACTTGCCTGTAGATATATGTGAGACATGTTATTTTTGTCTACTAGACATGTCTATATAAGAGATATGCAAACCTTCAAATCCCATACTTGTGAGAAAGTGAGCTTTAGTTATCACTGGGTATCTTATCCCAATGTCCAAATGTTTTTCAAAGTGTTCTTGAAATGTTTTTCTACATTGTTAAAGTCATTAAGGTGCCCGCCCTTAGAATGTGTCTTTCCAACTCCCAGGTTTGGAGAAGTATGTGGAAGAAAGGAAACAAGGATAAAAACTACCTCCATGTTTCCTAGCAGTCGCTACTTTATCAAATGTTGCTATCAGATGCTCTGGCACCAGATGAAGATTTTACTGAGTATATCAAGGTTCTCTGGGACCATATTTTCCATTTCACTGTATTCTTCACAGTTTCACACATTGATGCATATGTAGAAGTTTAGTAGTCTCATGATGTTCAGATAAATGCTGAATATAGCTCAGCAAGTTACTGACAGGATTAGAAGGACTTTTTGTGTGAAATCATGGTTCAGATTTTGGTAAGAGTGTAATAAATAAATATAATAACAAAAAGAGCACTGAATAATCTCAATTGAATTTATTGTTTGTTTTTCTGAGCCTCATGCGGACAAGTTTGTCCAGAAGACATAATTTTAAAATTTATTCAAACCAATAGGAAATCACAGGTTTCCCTCTTAGTAACATAACTCAGGATGTAGGATCTTCTGATGTAAATCTCTTGGGCTGTACTTCAAGGTGCCCTTGCTTTTTATTTGCAGTCTGCAATCTTGATTTTGACAGTCTATGATTTGTAATCATGCAGGATGCAATAACATTGTGCACCTCTTATCTTCCAGGGTGCAAATAGAGAAAATTATTGTTTCCCAGTATGTTGATGTCAAGAATTTGCAAAGATTTTAATAATAATATCACTACCAAAGTTTCCAGAAAATGCCTTCTATTTTTGCTCTAGTGTATTTCCTGTTGCTCCTACCTGGTAATTTAGAAATGGCTGTTTCTGAAATAGAGTGCAGACCTTATTTTTATTTTCATTTGTTTATTTCTGCTTAAAATTAAATTACATTAATTGTATAACTTTTAGTGAAGAAATTCTTTTAAACAGTTGTTTATTAAGGTTAGTGTTTGCAAATTTCCCCTGATTTATATTTGTGCTCAAAAATAACTAAGAAATATTTAGATATATATCTGGCAATAAAAATTTACATAATAGCTGGGCCAATGAAACTCATTAGTTTCTAAAATAATGTTTATGCCAGTTGTATAAAAGCTAGGAATCATGTTTGATTTTAAAAAGTCTCATTTTGATTAATAACTTGGCAGTTGTAGAAATTAACTGATTCATGGGATAAAGCATCATTATTTTGTAGTCTAAATCATGAGATATAATTTGATTGCCATCAGGCAAATTTTTGGCTGATTTGAGCTTGCTTATTTTATATATAAAATCAATGTCATGTGAATTTTCCAACATAAACTATCAAGATGTATAACCTATAATATGTCTAAAGTACTACAAACAAAAAGGAAAACTATGTTCAATGAGAATTATGTAAGTGAAGCCAGTATCTTTAAGCCCATAACTAAAAATAACTGAGTCACATAAAGCCACTAATCAAAATCAGAGGAGAAAAGCATTCTTAGCACCATTTTCATTTTCTCTTGGTAATTGGTTTTCTTTCTTCATACCTTTGGAAGTAGAGGAGACTTAACAGTGGCAGGAAAAAGCACACAAAGAAAATGAAAACTTGACAGGCCCACAGGATTAACATCCGACTCTCTTTCCAGCTTTGTTAATGACAGACTTGCTCACAATGCCTTTAACTCTAGGACATGTCACTCATTGGCAAGCCACTTTTAGTTTTCTTTCTATTTGCAGCAGATCATATATATCTGACTTGTTTTTCTTCCTTGCATTTTACTTTCTATGCTAGTCTGAAATATAAGTGTTGGATGGCAAATGTTGAAGTAAAAATTGTCCTTCCCTAGACTTAAAAACTGGAAGAACTTTAAAATGAGAGTAGGAAAAGTTCAGGGACTCAGATCAATGGAGCAGGAGTGTCTTTGTATGAGCTGTCTGGTGAGCTCCCTTGGCTCTGGTATGAAACTGTTCCTCAATTATCCTTGAAAAATTACAGTCAACCCTTCACCTATGAATCCCAGAGGAATTGCCACAGTTCTCTCAAATTTTATAATTAGGATCTCTCCCCACCATTTCACTTCTCAAATTAAATCCCTTATTATTATTGTATTGTTACTGTAGGAGTGGAAAAGTGTGATACTTTTCTTCACCCATCATAAGGGTCACAGCCAACACTCCTATAACAAAAGACAGGTTAACAAGAAAAAAGCATAACAAATTTATTTAATCAAAGTTTTACATGATATGGGAGCCTTCAGAAATGAAGACCCAAAGACCCAGGGAAAATGGTCTATTTTTATGCTTAGGTTTGATGAAGAATGGACAGCCTTGTAGAAATGTGATTGGACAAAAAGGTATGATGTAATGGTAATAAGACTGAGGTGTGAAACCCAGCAGGGTCTGTATGTTCAGATTCTCGGCCTCTATGTAGCTAGCATTCCTTCCTCCCAGGTATGGGGCAGGACCCCTCTGGAGTGAGGATCTTCAAGGGAGAAGGAGGAAGGAAGAGAGTCTCTTTTCGAGGTTTTATGGCTTGCTTTGGAAGAAAGGGGTTCTAGTTTCTATGACCCAACTTGAGGAAGAAGAATTCTGGTTTCTATGATTTGCTTCAGGGGAGAGAAAGAAGCAGGAGATAGGTGGGCAGGAAAGGTCAGAAATATCTTGATTCTGAGGTCCTTTCAATTTCCTTCATTTCAAAGGACTCAGCATGCCAAGGCACCATATTCTGGGGTATCATGTTCTCAGCCCCAACATTATTATAATACCGGATTATGAAAGTAATTCACTTTCTTTGTAGAAAAATATGAAAAATAAAGAAAAAAAATGAGAGCAAGTAATTGCATCCAAAAATGGGGCAGTGTTAATATTTTTGATATATATTTTATGGGACATTTCTTTCTCTTTGAAATTTTTTTAAAAAATTAAAACATTTTTTAATTGACACATAATAATTGTATATATTTATGGGGAACATAGTGCTATGATACATATAAAAT
Source organism: Varecia variegata (assembly GCA_028533085.1). Taxonomy (NCBI): domain Eukaryota; kingdom Metazoa; phylum Chordata; class Mammalia; order Primates; family Lemuridae; genus Varecia; species Varecia variegata. The sequence goes on from CM052441.1 coordinate 52,292,234, forward strand.
ATAGTGATCAGAACAGTATAATTAGCATATCCATCATCTCGAATATTTATCATTTCTTTGTGTTGGGGACATTCAATATCCTCCTAATAGCTATTTGACACTATTAATATATAATATTTTATTGGTAACAATAGTCATCTTACAGTGTTATAAAATACTAGAACTTATTTATCCTATCTAACTATGATTTTGTAACCTGTAACAAATATCTCCCTTGTATCTCCCCATCCGCTACCCTTCCCAGCTTCTAGTATCCTCTGTTGCAAGATTTATTTCTATGCCGATACACACTTAGTACATATTTTAATTTTTTTGAAATCTGGATTTATACTATGATTGCACAACTTTAATCACAACACTTTTGGTGCTGCCTAATCATGGTATTTGCCAACTGTTTTCATAATGATTTGTAAAATTTTTTACATATTTACTGTATTTGTCTCATATATCCACCAAATATTATCTCCAGTTTATACTTTACATATTAATTATATAAATGGTGTTTTTGAGATAATTTTACTTCTTGTAGTCAAACTATCAGTTTTGTCTTACTGATAGTTTTTTTGTAATTACTTTATATGTACTATATGTAGAGCTTTTTTGTATCAAGGCTATGCTTTATTAGGGTGTGAATTAGGAATAATAATTTGTATTCTTGGTAATATTTCACATAGTGGGGAAATGATCTATTCCAAAGAAGTTTACAATATTGGCCATTTGGAATTGTTTGGTTATGACACCTTTCATGGAATTCAGCTTCTGACAACTTTTTCAAAATTTTCCAATGTTATTGTTAGGATCAGACTTTACCTACTTTGAGTCCATTTTCTTTTCTAGAATATCATCTATTTTATGGAAATTTTATAATTTATTAACATGGAATTGTGCCTATTATTTTCATTTTATTTGAATGTCCAGTTTGGTAATCTCCTTTCTTGTTTCTTGAGGTTTTCTGTCTTCTCTCTTTTTTCTTTTTTTTTACTATAGTAGCTAGTGGTTTATTTCATTTATTAAACTTGTCAGGTTTTTTGTTTTATTACCTAATGTGAGTTTCTTCATTTCTTCCATTTTCTGACTTGTATGAACACCTTGGAGAACAGGATTTCAGGTACTATAGAAGGCATATTTTCCTTATTCTTTCAAGTATTTCACATTCTATCTTCAATGTATAGAACAGTATAGTAAATGTTCAATAAATGCTTGTTGAATGACACATTGGGAAGTGGACAGCAAGTTGGGTCAAGGAGGGGAGCAAAACAGAGTGAATGTAAAAGACATAGATCTAAGGAAAATGAACAAAGAGAAAAGTAAGGAAATAGCATTATATTCATGAGGACTCCTTCTCTGCCTTACATCCTAAATTATACCCCTTTTGGCTTAGGGATTACAGATATTCAAATTCTGATCTAATGCCTAATTGCTGGATATAGAGGGAAGTATACTAAGGCCATCTGTGCCTGAAGTTGTCTTAACTTCTTTGCACTGTGATAATTTTATTTGTGGGAAAGATATCCTCTTTCCCTGCATGCATCATATATATAAATTGTCTTGTTATCATGCACTCTGAGCATCTGATTTGAAGGTGTGCTGGGTTGCTTCATACAATGCTATCACTTTGAGAAACAATAGCAAGATCTCTGGGGAAAGTTTTCAGACAGTCATACATAATCAACTTGCGATATTTAAAGAGAGGTTGAAATTTGAATTAGTTTTGTGAAGGAAAACTTGTAAATCTTTTAAAGTATTTCTTAAAGTTGCTTTCAAGAGATTAATCTCATTTCACATTCTTCTTTGAGCCACATAAATTTCCTCTACACATCACAGGACCTTTACCAGAAGCATTCGTTAACTGTGGCTTCTTTTTTCCCTTGGCCATATGTTTTCTTATCTTGTAAGTTGTTAGCTCTATCCAGTCAATCAGGGAGAACACAGAAGTGCATTCAATTAATTTCTTTGCTCAAAGGCATCAATCCACAGTTCCTTACAACCATTACATATGTTGGCAGTGTCTTTTATGAAAGCTGACTGCTATTTCTGAGACAGCACAAATTTAACCTGAGCACTTGGACAGGTTTTCTTGATGATGGTTGATTTCCAAGGGGATTTTATTTCAAACAAGAGCATGTTTTTGAGAAATGGCAGAAGAGGTATTGGGGAGCAGATTTACTTCGCAAACTCTTCAGAAATCTATTTTTGTTAAAGTCTAAGTTTCAACATAAATGACACTTAAATTTACATGGTAGCAGAACTCTTCCAGTGTGTTGAAAATCTCTGTGATTAATTTTCTTAAATCAGGATTCATTCAACATGTACTGTTGATTACATACCATGTACCAGATACTGCACTAGATGTTGAAGTTCCAAAATAAAAGGCATGTTCATTGCCTCAGGGGAGATGACATTATAGTAGGGAGGCTGACATCAATCCAGTCTAATAAAATAAAGTACATGTTATATGTTGCAATGAGATTGTGTACATAAGGCACTGAGGAGAGAAGTAATGGAATACCTCTTAAATGTTATGTTCTTTTGTTGTGGAAAAAGATAGAAATAAGCAGTGGCTAGGATTGGTGACAAGACAGCAATTGTGAAATGAAATAAGTGTCATGGTTACACTGGAAGTGGAATGATGATTTAGTATTCAATTCATAAAATGACTTTACATTTTCACAATGAATTATCTACCAAACTCATGTCACTTACATTTGGAAAAGGACAAAGATCCCACTAAAACTAAATCCACCAATATTATTTGACTTTCAGTATTAACTGTTTTTATTTTTTTATGGTTTTATTCAGTTGTGCTTGGAATACATGTTTTTATATTTTGGTAGTTGATCAATATCCATTTCAAATATATTACTCTTGATTCATAAGGGAAATATTTTCTTATGAACCACAAAAATCTACAATTAGAAATAAGGAGGAGGCTGACTCCGGTCCATTGCAAGCCCTACAACAGGGCTTGTAGTCTTATTTCCAACATTTTTCAGAATGGGAAGTTTCAACTGAGGGGATAATCTAAAATTATTAGGATCCTGTGAGGACAGAGTTAATACATCAGGCCCAGTTGTTTGGTCCTTGCGTGGCTCCTAGGGAACCTAGAGCATTATCTACACTTGGTCAGTGTGACCATGGGAAGATTCTTTATGTTAACAATTGACGCTTTTGCTATGTACACTAGGAGCAATGGATTGAGATACACCAGTGTGTTCAAATTGCTTTGCACGAACATCAAGAATGATGATGTGCCTCTGATTTCATTGTTGTGGCCCTGACATGTTTCAGTTGCCATGGCTGGTTACATAGTAGAATGTGCCTATGTGACCAACTCTTCATAAAAGCCATGGATCCTGAGACTCAAATGGGGCTTTCCTGGGCAGAGACATTCTGCACATGTCTGTGTGGTTTGATGCTGTAGAGAAAGCACATCCTGTGTGGCTCTAGATAGGGAAGAACTTGGAAGCCTTGTGCCTGACCTCTCTGAACTTTGTTCACTATCTTTTTCCTTCTGCTTTTACTGTATATTCTTTGCTGTAGTAAACCTTAGCCATGAGTATAATCTGCTGTTGAGTTCTGTGAGTCCTGACAAATCACCTATCTTGAGGATAAGCATATGCTATGGTTTGAATATTTGACCCTCCAAACCTCACATTGAAATGTGATCCTCAAAGTTGGAGGTGGGGTCTAATGGGAAGTATTTGGGTCATGGGGGCAGATTCCTCATGAACAGATTAATGTCTTCCCTGGGTGGGGAGTATGAGTGAGTTCTCACTCTATCAGTTCCTTCAAAAGCTGGTTGTTAAAAAAAGACTGTCACCTCCCCTCCTCTTGCTTCCTCTCTCACCATGTGATCTCTGCACACACCTGCTCCTATTCCCCTTCTGTCATAAGTGGAAGCAGCTTGAGGCCCTCACTAGATGCAGATGCTGGCACCATACTTCTTGTAAAGCCTGCAGAACATTGAGGCAAATAAACCTCTTATCTTCATAAATTACCAGCATCAGGTATTCCTTTATAGCAACACAAACAGACTAAGACAGCACGGGACCTCTGGAACAGATCCATCATAAAAATTAAATCTCTTTTTAAACTTTACTATAACTTGTACAAGCTTTTATAATTCATTAGAGATTCCTGATCAAAACAATATAAAGAAAAGACTATTTTATACATTGTTCTTTTTCCACAAACTTCTCAACTGAAAGCTAGGAAAGCATAATGTACTGAAAATGATCTGACTTTTAGCTGTCAAAATTTTAGGTTATGGCACTGTTTTAATATTTTATTAGTTATATTTTATCAAAGGAAGACACAGATTGTCATGTTGTAACTCAATTTTTCTTTCACAGAGATCACAGGGAAAAGTTACTGACAAATTTCCCCTTATCTAGCATTGAGGGAGAAGATCTTAGAAGGAGCACTGACTGACTCCTAACTACCTAACATCTAAGGTGCCCACTTCCTCAGGCTTTCCAATATTTAACTCAATTTGTGCTTGTCTGTCATTAGACTTTTTAAAACCTACTTGGATATGGAGGCACAAGAGCAAGCAACATAAGAGTCTTCCCTATATCTTGATCCCTATGAATTTAATCTAAGTGGGTATAACTGTAATGTTGTAAGGTGCCTGGATATCATTGACTAAAATGTGTGAAGTAGAATGTTTTATTTATGCTGCTCACATAGGTGATCAATATGATAGTGTGACTGAATGACTGAGTAATTAGGCTTTTAGTTTTCAATACGCATTGAACCTAAGTTAGTAGAAACACCTGTGCAAATCTGGGGAGCCAGTGCTCAGGCATAATTAGACTAATTACACAACCAGGTGTCCTAGAGGTGGTAGACTTCTCTGTGTCATTCATGTAAGAGCCTTTTGCAATACTGCATTTTCTGTTTTGTACATATCAATTTACTAGGCGATGCATACAAATTTTAATACATTTTAGAAATATTTTCACACTATAACTGAAGTAGTAAATGAATACCTCTTTAGAAGAAGGCATTGCACTTTTAACTCTTTCAGTGTACAAATAGTAATGTACACTTTTGGCAGCTACTATGATACAGTTTGTCTTAGTTTGGGCTATTATAACAAATTTCTCAGACTGGGTAATTTATACACAATAGAAATTCATTGCTCACAGTTTTGGAGTTTGCGAAGTCCAAGATCAAGGCACCAGCAGATTCTTGTTCCATGCTTCAAATAGGGGGCCCCTCTTGCCGTGTCCTCACATGGCAGAATGGGCACAAAAAGGGGCAAACAGGCTCCCTCAAGCCCTTTTGTAAGGGCACAAATCCCACACATGAGGGCAGAGCTCTCAAGATCTCATCACCTCCCAGAGGCCCCACCTCTTAACAGGATTATCTTGGGAGATTAGGTTTCAACATAAGAATATTGTAGGGACACAAACATTGGGACCAAAGCACAGTTGTGTGGTGCGTTAAAGTAAATTAAAATGGAGCCAGGTCTGAAGAATCTCTAAGCAAGCACAGCCAGTTAAGCTTCAAAAGTGACCTTGTTTGATTTACAAACACAAGTAGAACTTGAGCTGTTTCTTGTAAATGCCTATATTAAAGAAGAACAGAACTTAAGCTCAACCAATCAGAAATAGCCAACTAACTTATAATTATGTAACCAGGATAGGCTAACTAAGGCAACTGGATAATAGTAAGTAATCAAATATTGTGTTTGCTTTACTTTTGTGTTTGTTCTACAAATCCTCCCCTTTCCATTTCCTCAGTCAAGCTCCTAAAGCACTTCTTGTCTGGAGCTGCCCAATTCACGAATTGCTGTTTGCTCAAACAAACTCTTTAAAATTTAATTATGCCTCGATTTACTCTTTAACACATGGAAGTAAAAAAATCACACTTAAAATGTCTTCTAGTTGTAACTGAGTATTTTGATTTGGATTAGAGCCTGTTACTTTAAACAGAGAGCAAAAGAAATGACCAGCTATCTCACACAATCATTAAAGATGTTTCCTAATGGTAAAGAAAATTGGAGGGAAAGTATAAAATAAGTTATAATTATGAAAATAGTTTTCTTACTAAAATATGTGATTCTGATACAGTTATCCCCAAATTTGGAGCTATCAGTCTTGTATGCAAAATATCTCTTATTAACAATGAAAATATTATATTGGCCAGACCCGGTGGCTCACGCCTGTAATCCTAGCACTTGGGAGGCCGAGGCGGGTGGATCGTTTGAGCTCAGGAGTTCGAGACCAGCCTGAGCAAGAGCGAGACCCCGTCTCTACTAAAAATAGAAAGAAATTATCTGGCCAACTAAAAATATATATATATAAAAAAATTAGCCGGGCATGGTGGCATGTGCCTGTAGTCCCAGCTACCTGGGAGCCTGAGGCAGTAGGATCGCTTAAGCCCAGGAGTTTGAGGTTGCTGTGAGCTAGGCTGATGCCACGGCATTCACTCTAGCCCGGGCAACAGAGTGAGACTCTGTCTCAGAAAAAAAAAAAACAAAAAACAATGAAAATATTATTTGCATATTCTTCAAAATACTGGATTTATGCTTATGTATATACATAATTTTAATTTGACATATTGCAACTCATTTAGTGGCTAATTTAAAAATTCTTATGTTTAGAAGAATTTGTTAAAGTCCTTGGGTTTCAGTGAATCTTGACTATAGGTGAGCCATTTTAACATCTATACAAATGCAGTCACCATGATGAGATGGAATTCAAGGGGTCTTTTATACCACTGGTCCCCAAAATGGGGAGACCAAGGTTATCCATTAGGATTTGGTAATATTTAATAGAAAACTTGACACTGACACCCTCAGTAGGCATGTGTGTCATATGGCAACCAATTGTAAGTTATCCTGACATAAGTGTCGGTGTCCCAAAACAAAGATGTTACCATGAGTCCTTTGTACATTCATTTGATTTCAATATATTGTGATTGTTGCAGTTTCTTAGTGCCTAGTTAGTTGAATTTGCAGATTATATTAATTAGTTTAGAGGAAACTAAGCCTCTCAAAGTGAACAAATGGTTCAAAAAAGATTCCTGCAAAGAAATCCTTAAAGATACTACTACTAATGCAAGAGCAAATAAACAAGAAAATGGCAGAGCTAATGCTCTAAAACTGAAAACTGCTTTTCTTTAGCTACATGGTGGGTACAAAACAACAACCTAATAAGATTTGAGATGTTGGTAAAAATGAATTGAAATTATTAAGGAGACTATTTGAAATTTGAATTACATTCAGTATAATTAAGGATGAATCTTGTCCTAAATGGTTTTTTAGCCCTGCGATGTTAAGTAATCATAGTATAAAGCCAACATGAGAGAAGGATATTGAAAAACTAAGGATTTGAAAGATCATTTTTTCAGCAATGTTTAGGATTATATGATAATCCATTACTTTACAAAATTTAATCAAGTATAATACATGTTTAGATGACAATTTTGAGATTTCTTAATAGTGGAAGATAAAATGCCATGTACTACTAGGATAACATTTGTTCTTGTTCTGGTAAAAAGTAGTTGAAATATTACATGGGAATTAATATGGGGACAAAATAAAAAACATACTTCTTGTCAGAAAATGCTATTGAAAGATACATGAGAAACTTCACTACTTTATTTATTTATTTACTAAATAAATAAAGAAATGTGTTAAAATGTATTTTATGTATTTGAAGAGGTTTGCTACATAGCTGGATGAAATGTGTAAGTTTTTCTAATATTCAGTCTATGGTGCTTGCTAGATTGTTTCTTTTTGTGAGCAACCAAAGAAAGATGTCTGATAGAATATATATTCTCAATATAAATGACTTCCTTAAATAAAAAATGTTTTATTAACTAAGTATATACATGTAATGACTGATAAAACTGTTGATTTGTTTGGAATTGTAAATAAAAAGCTTCTTGGTTATGGTTATAGAGGTATTTTCACAACTGAAATTTAATCACTGTATTATGGGTAGAGAAGATTTGAAAATGAAAATCACACCACTTTCAAATGTTATGAATGTAGTTAATTGTGTTAAAAACTAGACCTTTAAGTAGCAGAACACTTTGTGTTTTATTTTTAACACAATACAAATGACCATGAAAATCTTTTTTAACCACAGCAATTTGCTGGTTTCATAGCAAGCGCTTAAAGGACCTGACAACTTAAAAAAAGAGATACAATTTTTCTTTCAAAAAAAACAAGTGTTCTAAATTTGCTGACCTTTCTGGGAATGAAGAGGTATACTACCTGGAAGATGTATATTTTTAAAAATAAAAACATAAGCTGTCTTTTCAAGTCAAAGGTGATATTTTAACAAAGAGCAAGAAAATGAATACTTGTTCAAAGAATCTTATGACAAGAGAATTTTGAAAACAGATATTGGAAATATGCCCATCATTATGTAGTTTTGTTGACAAAAACAATTTTAAGCATTTCACCTATAAACTCTGAAGTCTACATAGCTGGAAACAGAATTTTCTAATCTCCTTTAAAATATCCCAAATGAAGAGCTTTGGTGGGTGGGTTTTAAATCTATGTTTTAAATAGAACAATATGTTGTTTTGTAAGACCTAATTTCCAACAAGAAAGATAAAAATTTACTAAATCAATTTCATAATTATTTATACTGATGGATGGAATTGAAAAAATGTATCATGATTTAGTAGAAACAGTGGTAAAACACTTTTTCTCTTGGGATCTCTCTATATTTTACAGGGCATCTTTTCCAGGTATATATGCTGCTCAGCCAAGTATGGAAATAAATTGAATTTATAAACCAGATATGGAAATTAGTTTATCACAGAATATTATGCAAATATTAATAAAAATTCTAAATATTGTATACTTGAGATATGTGTTCACATTTTCTGGTTTACCATTTGAGTTCAGGATGAAAATATCCAGATACCACTGATCTAAGTGCACCGCCTGCTTCAAGCTGCCAAGTTAGATGAGACTTAATCCCAGTGCAAGGTCCTCACCATCAAGGCTGTCCACAATAGCTTGTTTCAAGACAGAATGTATAATATTTCTATGTGATATTAATTCTCCATTTTTCATTTGTTTAGAGAAAAGCATTATCCTACATTTTCTAAAAAAAAATTGAAGTGTCACATACTTACATTTGACTGTGTTTTCTTCTTCTCCAAACTAAACCCTGTGCCTTCTCATGGATCCCCTCTCCACTGTCACCACCACACACCAACTTTCCCCCTCCATTTGCTTTCTATTTCTCTCTGCCTTTGAACACTCTTAGTTCTTTCCTGTTTTGAAAACCAAACCAAACCAAACAAACCTTCACCTATACTCTAGTTATTGTCTAATTTGTATTTCGTTATTGCCAAAGCATTAAAAAAAAATAGGGAATCTATGCTCTGTTTCAATTTCATCTTCACTCAATCCTTTTTCATACCCCTGAAAATGTGCCCTCCATGGTTGATACGCAAAAATTTTCTCTTTTGTTTTAAGGCCACTAATGCCTAACTGATAATTAAATGCCCTTTTCCTGTTCTTCTTCCCCATGGCTCCTCTGCAGCGTTTCACAACATCGACTTCACCCTCCTCTTTTCCCATCAGTTTTGTGATGTTACGCTATCCCTCTTCCCCGAGATTTCTGACCACTCTTTGTTCATGTCCCTGAATTACCAAGTGTGTGTAGTCATCACTATTTTGTCCCTGACCCTCTGGATCAGAGAGGAATATTTTCTTTCTATAAGTACCTTTTTGTATTTCCCACAAAGAATTTTTCCCATCATCTGATTCACTCACAAAACTGTCAGGAGTCTAAATTTACCCCCAGATTATTCAAATGAAGAGATGTAAATGAAAAGATTACAGAGGTGCAGGCTGAGTTAAGGGCTCATTAAAAGGGATGGTGTGGTGCTCAGAAAATAACGATGTTGGGAAATTATTTCCACCTCAATGGCTAAAGGAAAATGGAGAATCAAATTTATAAAAGCCTATTGAGGCCTGAAGCCCAGCAGGAGGTAACTGCTGAGTGGGAGCTGTCATCAAGGAGGGACACAGTTACTGTCAGAAACCACACCTGGAATCAGGGAGGAAGCGGGGAGTGCTTTCTCCTTCTACCAGCCCTGCAATTCCCTGCCTCTGCCGGCTGTGGGCCACACCCAACCTGAAGCCAGCTGGTGAGTGAGGCTGGATACGCAGTCTAGAGAGCGCAGCTCCTTAGGGGCAGAAAGGGCAGAGACAGACAGTCGATGCTGTCTCTGTGCTGATGACTACAAAATTTTTTTTCCAGTTGCACCTCTCACATAAACCTAATTTCTAGGTCAACTGTCTGTTGGCTATTTCTACATGATTTTCTTTCTATTCCTTCAAACACAGTACATCTAAAAGCAAATACCATCCCTTTTTTCCACACCTGACCCTCAACTAGCTTTCCATTTCAATTCATGCTGTGCTTGCATCCTGATTTTTTCTGACCTGTATCCTAGTTCCACTATTTTAATTCTGGGACCATATTCCACTGCTACCTGAATCCTGGGACTGAGTCTCCACTTTGAATCATACTGCTGGAAATATAATGCCTTGTTTGTTTCCAGGGCTCATCTTATCTTGTTCTTCCTATTGCCCCATATCTTTGGGGATGGAAGTTCTGTCTTAGTGCTAGAATGTGGCAGCCTGTGTACGCTCTTCTGAACAGCTTGGTCCACCTGGTCTGCTTGGGTCACTGACAAGCCCCTATTCTTGGAGCCCTCCCAGTTGTCCTGCTCAGCCCATTTTTAGGGCTCCTTCTGGATGGGACTTTACCCATACTGACTGCCTGTCTGGACGCTCTCTTGTGGTTAGTGTTAGTCTCTAGGTATAGTGTTGTGTTTGCTAGACTAGATTTTTTTTCTAAACTTCTATCCAAATCTGTCTCCCTACTGCCTGCCTCATTCCTGCAGGCAATTCTAGTTCTGGGAGCCAGTCCTTTTCAATTGGAGGTGTTAACTGGGTTATTCCAAGTTATGAAACTACTGTGATCTAAACTATGAGAGATGGTGGCTTAATTCCAGTTGATTAAGTCAGAAATTTTTGACATGTATTGTTTTGATCTGAAAAAATACCACCTAATTATAAAGATAGAGGAAAATACAAAAAAGCATTGAAAACAAATAAAATCCACCTATATTTGTAATGCTACCATCCTGAAACAAAAACTAATAATATTGGGAGTATTTTTAACTAATTGAAATATATGTTGATATACATATATTATATATATACATATACATACATTATATATATAACATACATATACTAGCAATATTTATATAATATTTCACATATATTTAGAAAACAATAGATACATAAAATATGTATGATGATATATATATAGATCTGTGCTACACAGTTATATCCCATCTTCTTAATATTTTCTTCATGAGTATATAACTAAATCCTTAAATACTTTTGGAAAAAAATGGTTTTACTGGCTACATAATATTGCATGTAAGGATGCTTCCTAATGCATTTGATCACTCACTTTGTTGAATGCTTATATTGCTTCCAGACTTTCCTATAACATATATATTTGTAGAGCATCAGATTTTTTTTTTCCTTTTAGGACAGAATCTTCAAAGTGAGAGTAGTGAGTCAAAAGGAATTAAATTTATTCACAGGCTCTTGAGACACACTGCAAAGTTGCTGTCTAGACAAAATAAATCAATGTGCTCTTCTACCAGAAGTGTTTGTGCACATATGTACCGATGTCCCTTTCTTGCCACATTCTTCTTACAGTGAATATTTTTATATTTTGAAAATTGTTCAGTTTGTGAGGCCAAAATTTTATTATTGTTTAAATGATACTTCTCTTTGATTCATCATGGTAAACAGAGAACATTTTGAAGAAACTATACTCCTTATTCTCTCACAGTAAAAACAAAATGGAAGACACCTTACCTTCCTTCTTGTCCTCTAAAGCTTATAACATTAAATGTGCTTTGTCTATTTACTTGGCTAACAGGAAGTCAATGAGATTTGTATTTACCTATGAGAAAGACAGTAAGTGAAAACTACTTAGGATTCCCTTCCTGGATGCATGCACAGCAGCACTCAGATGTAAATCTTGCGTTCCGAGGTTAGCAGTCTCAATTGGAGGCCATATCTTTTGAAAATCTAGCTCACAGAGTGTGGCACTAGCAAAAAACTCTGCTAACCTTCTCTTTTCTGTTATAAAGCATGCAGAAGAATAGAAGAGATTTCTTTGTGTAGCCTTTAAAAAACTATGTTGATTTTCCCTTTCTGTTCTCACCCCTGTTTGAGAAATGTGATCCTTGTTGAGTGAAATGTAAAGAAAATGCATGATATAAGATTCTGTGGTACTTTTCTTAATTTTGAGAATGGAAGTGTGAAATTCTTCAAAGTGCAGTGCTGAAAGTATATAAAGGCTGTCCTGTTTTGGGAATTAGCTCAGTAAACCTATTTCTGATGTTGCCATAAAAAAGGAAAGCCATTCTCTTCAGTTTGTTCTATGAGGCTTTATTTCCATTCATCAGCCATTCCCTCTGCAAGCTAAGGAGGATCTTGGAGATATGTATGTATGGATTGTTATCTCACTGTATTGAAGACAATGAATCCCTCATGTGAGAGTTTATGGTATAAGCTGTACTGTCTCTATGACAAATGAAAGGTAAGACAAAGCAGTAAATATTTATCTTAGTCAAAATAAAAGCTCAAAGTACTCTTCCTGTGTTGTTAATTTCCATTTTTCCCTGTCATTAGCTTTGTACTACTTCTTGTCAATTTCACACTGGGGAAATAGTGCGAAACAAATGGAGAAGAGTTTCCTGGCATCCCTTTTCCCTTAAAAACATTAAAAAGAAAGAAAGAAAAGAAAAAAGAAATCCCAACTAAAAACAGCATTCAAATCAAGCTTATAGTCACACATTTGGATATTAAAAATGTTTTGCCAGTGGGAGACCAAAAATATGGATCTAATAAAAATCTTCTTTTCTCATCAATTTCAATTTTCTTTTACAAGCTTTTACTATTTTTCAAAGGTGAGCTAATAATTTTCCTTATTTTTGGTTTAACTCTGAGAACTGTGTTCTCTTGAACAGAAATATTTTAGAAAGAATCTACAGATAATACTTAAATCCTTTCCATCAGCCTTTTGTACCATGTGTAGTGAATTATGTCCTTCTTGAATTCATAATTAAAGGAGGGAGCAGATGGCTGGGACTGATTGTAAAATTATGTACCTATTAAACAGTAACTTATGCATTCTCAGTAAGTATTCTCTGTAGTGGGGTGAGCCAAATATTTAAAATGACTTTTTAAAAGAGGAAACAAAATACATTTTCTCTTGCAGGTTAATGTGCTATATACATCAGAATCACTTCACAGTTAAGTTTCAAATTACTATATGCTAACTCTATGAAATCTTTGTTCCAAATCCCTTTCATAGATATTTTGATATAGACACTTTTGGAACAAGGGTTTTTATACTACAACCAGCAATTTATCCCTTTGCACTGTATTTTCAAACTCTTTCTCTATGACAATTATTTTCAAAGGTATTTGATCAACATTGCAGCTCTTACTGTTTCTTCTTAAAAAGATACCTTTGAGCATGTAGGCTGTGCATAAAGACAGGTGATCTAGCTCATCATTTTTTGATTTGTTCTAATTCTACCCAGAAGAAGTGTTGAGAGTAGGCAAGTGCCAGAAGTGTGCCTATGTGTCCTAGTATTATCTACACACTCCCAACCACAGCATTAGAGGCAGGTCAGTGATTCATTCACTCATTCTCACACACACCCCCCACACACACCCTACTTGAACACCCATGCTCACCAGATACTTTCTACTTTCTATGTACATTTTGAGATTACCTCCTGCTAGCTGTAAGTGAAAAAATCATTCTAATTTAATGAGAAATGAGGTATGACCATAAGTAGTCAAATACAATGCTTTTGAAGATAACATCATTATACCTTTAGCATTTAACTGTCAATTGGCAGAATTGTTAGACTTAAATCATGCAGTGGCATTACAGATGATATAATCCAGAAGGAAGTTTTTGGAGTGGCTTCTACTCTTTCCAAACACTCAGACAGATTTTTGTTGGTATTGTAGCTCTATTTTTTTCCTTGCTTAAAATGTTCTTTCAGAGAAACAGTAGGGCCTCAGTTGGTGACTGAGTAAGGCAGGAATTACAATAATGAATCCATTTTTTTATTCCTGCTCTGTGTTTTCATGTTTGTTAATATGTAATTGTTATAGGTTTTATCTATAATAAAGAAATATTTGTGTAATATAACAACAATTACATGGAAATTCTAGAAATCTCTGCTTTGGCATTTAATGAAATGAATTTACAAATGCATAATCTTATGTCAAATATTATGTTAACAAAAAGAGGTTGCTCAAAATACTGATGGGCATAATTAATGTTTTCTTAACTAGAAAACCACACATTCTTTACAAAAATATAAAAAAAAATGTTGCATGTATTTTTTTGAAAGAAAAATATTTCTGGATACTTTCATACAGCAAATGAAAGCAATACAAAGAAGTAGATGATGCTATGTTTACAATAAAGACTTTCAGTCAGAATTGTGTAAACTGAACCAATCCAGATGTCTATAGTGTTGACTATTGTTTCTGCTATTAATTGTTGGTCCTATTTAATTAAAGCATGAACAAAATTAATTGTTTTCTCACATATTGATGTGGATGGTTTGCCATTATGGGCTTCATCTATAACATGATTTCATCCCTTCTTAAAACCAGTTATTCGTTTGTGAACTGCTGATTTCTTTGGGACATTCTCCCATTCTTCCACTCAAGCTTCACTATAAATTTGATGTTTTGCTCTTGCTTCAATTTTAGCACAATTCATGTTTCTCTGATAGGAGCTCTTTTCAAACTGATGCCTTCTCCTTCTTAGTGCCTCAAACTAGATGCTATTCAGATATGTTATATCAAGTTAGTATAAGTTTATTTTGGTTCAAAAATTTTTTGAAATCCTTGCAGTTTTTTCATAATAAGAATTTTCCATGAACATTTTTAAAATCCCTTGTGTATCTTTGGAAAATTTCTCTTCAATTCCTCAGAAATCGATAATCTTTTCCCCTCACATTTATTGCCTCTAATCAACTGCACCTATTTAAAGTACATTAACCAATATGAAACCAGAGTTTGTCTTCCCTTTTTAATTCTTTTGAAATTGCTTTGAGAATTTGTGAAAATTGTAATCTAGGATAAACATTATATTTTAATTTATATATAAAAATATTACATATGAAGTATGTTGAGGAGTTTTTCTCTCCCAATATCTAAAAGATTAAATTTTCTTGAATATTGTTGAATACTTGAGGTACATTTGATAGCAGTTTCATGATAAGTAACCTGAAATTTAGATATACATTTAAATCATATTCCATCAGAAGCAACTCAGAATATTCAGCTAAAACAAAAAAAGAGCTTTATCTAGAGATTGATTTCTAAAATAGGAACACATGCATTTTCACTTGTCAATTCTATGTCTTTGGTTTGAGTATTCATCAGAAAACACTTGTTTCTGATAAATCTATGATTAGCACATAAAACTAGAGATTTTCTAGCATACTCCTAACTTTATATAGGTCAAGAAAGAGATTATTCAATTTTATTGTGCTAAAAAATATGGATTTCTAGAAAATGTTCATTTAAAAAATAACAACAGTGTCAATGGAATATAAACTATTAAAAATAACTGTCTAAACTAGGACTTGGCTTTTTCCCTAGGAATTTCTGACATTCTGGCTTTCCCAGAATTCAGTAGAATTCCCATTTCTGGATTACCTCCTTGTGATGGGCACTATTTCAGCAAACAACCTCTAGAAGTATCTTAGCCATCCCTCTTAAAGTCCATATCCAAAAGGATGAAGCCCATAAATTAAATCCAGAGGATATTTATAAAATATATGGAGGAATTTAAAAATAACGTACAGTGAGCACTCATAGACCTGTCTATTCCTTTGCACCCTACTGTCTCTCTGTATCCTTGCTCAGACCTGTGTCTAGTCAAAGGCATTTTCACCCATAATAAATGTTTCCTTCCTCTTTCAGCATTAGCTCCCTCCTGAGACTGTGACTAAACTCCATTGCCTACTTCTGTACAAGCTTAGCAAACTAATGTGAATTGGACTCCAGTTTGAATATTAATTAATTTTAAGGCCTTCATTTATGAAAAAGTGAACCTGTGCTCCTCTCTGAGGCTTTGCCCTAAGTCACTGTCAGATATAACCACCGTAATGAATTTTGGATTTATTATTCTCTTGTTTGTCTATATAGATTTTATATTTATATCCTAAACAACGTATTGTTTAAATTAACAGTTTGTTGAATTATATATGATTGTATTGAATTGAAGAATACATATATTCTTCTAAAATTATTTCTCTACTCAAAATTGTTTTCCTAAGATCCATTCATGTTGTACTCAGTTGCAATTCATCTATTTTCTCTGCAGATTTCCCTATCAGATTCCATTTGCAAACATTTGCAACCATTTATTTGCAAATTCAACTATTGATAGATGCATGGCATTTTAATAAGATAATTTTGTTGTGTCCACTTTCATGCTTAGGACATTTTTTCATTTTCATTTATTTCATGTCTCCAAACATTAAGTCATTGAATTTTGAGCATTTTCAAAATTTCCATTTAATTGCTCTCTCTGATTTCACACCTTCCCTGATTCCCTTCTGTCTTGAGCATTTTTTCCTTCCAGGCATACACTTTTTCTCACCGTGCTATATATTGCTGAGAGCAATGATACATGAGAAAATTGAGGCTAAAGAAAAGATTGCTAGTAGGGAATGAGTTTGGACAATCAGTTGATAATAACTTAAAAGAGGGAAATTTCATCTTTATCAAAATGCTCTGCTTTTTCAATTTCACCACTTAGTATTTTTAAATAAATATATTGCTTTGGTGATAAGCCATTTCAACTCACTTAGGCTGATGTACTTTCCATATATAAACACACAAAGCTTAGATGTTACTATATAATTTACTATATAATTTCCTGTGGGTTGATTTGCCTGGCGAGCAGTACCTGAATTTTGTTCTTTGTATCACTCCTATTTAATGGGGAAAAATTGCTACTGCCACCAAAAGAGAAGGACAATCAACATCCTTTTCCTTCTCTATTTTCAATGATTTTCTGAGAGGAGAGTTAATTCCCCTGGGATGATAATACTTTATAAAATGTGTAAGAGCTTATTGTGGTTCAGGAAAATGTAATGCTGTCTTGGGGAGACAGTGAAGGAAATTTATATGGCAGATTAGCCAAGGGGCTGAGATTTCAGCCCAAAAGCAAAGTAATTAACTTCACAGGAGAGATAGCCTGGCTCATATCATAAGGTCTTACTGGGAATTTATTATTTCTCCTCATTGGTTGATTTAATGCATTTTTCAGGTCAGAAATAAAAACAACAAAGCTTAAAATGAAAATTTCTCACTCGATTGCACATTGAGTAATTTTAATTAATACGTATATACTACTTATGTTTTAAAAGCACAAGTAAATGTTATGGTAGGGAGTTAAAGGCTGACAAATCCTGCTATATGGATCTGCACCATATAGGCTTCACTTCTGCAGATACTCACATCTCATTGTGTGAAAATGAGCAAGGCAGCATTCTGATGATTTTCAGGAGAAACACTAGCTTGCCTTCTCCACCCACTTCTGATATCTTCCTATTATAGCATTGCCTCTGCTAAATTTTAACACCTTATAAAGAAAAACAAGATTTTTTTTTCCTATCCTTGTTTCTGACATACTGGCCAATTTCTCTCTTTGTAAATAAACTTAGAATGTGGTATTGAGAAAGTATAGACTTGAAAATATAGTTAATGTATCACTTTTTCATAAATGAAGGCCTTAAAATTGATGACTATTCAAACTGGAGTACAATTCACATGAGTTTGCTAAGTTTGTACAGAAGTAGGCAACAGAGTTTAGTCACATTCTCAGAAGGGAGCTAATGCTGAAACAGGAAGGAGACATTTACTATGGATGAAAGTGTCTTTGACTGGACAGAGGCCTGAGCAAGGATGCAGGGAGACAATAAGGTACATACCAGATTGATAAGACATGGCTATGGAAATGTCCTGACCCCACAGCTGTGCAACTCTACCAGCTCGGTTACATTGACATTAGATTAATAATAACCTCTTTCTTTTTTTTTTTTTTAAGACAGGGTCTCGCTTTGTTGCCCAGCTAGAGTGAGTGCCGTGGTGTCAGCCTAGCTCACAGCAACCTCAAACTCCTGGGCTTAAGCGATCCTATTGCCTCAGCCTCCTGGGTAGCTGGGACTACAGGCATGCGCCACCATGCCTGGCTAATTTTTTCTATATTTTAGTTGGCCAGATAATTTCTTTCTATTTTTAGTAGAGATGGGGTCTCGCTCTTGCTCAGGCTGGTCTCGAACTCCTGACCTTGAGCGATCCACCCACCTCGGCCTCCCAGAGTGCTAGGATTACAGGCGTGAGCCACTGCGCCCGACCATTAACCTCTTTCTTTTATTTCCTCACCTGAAAAATGCTGAAAGCAATACCTAACTTATCTACTTCACAGGATTATTATCATTATTGAATAGAAAAGTGTATATGAAAGATATGTGAACTTTTAAATGCTATCCTCATTTTAAAAATAATAATAGTGTTTGTGTTCACTTGATCTGCACAATGGAAGAAAGTACGGTCCAGATGTTTTTAAAATGAAAGTGAAGCTCAGAAAAGCTATGACTTGTCAAATGTCACTGTACTAACACTATTAATATATTTGGGGTTTCATTCTAGCATCCTTTTTTGTGGCCTCTATTTTAAAGATGTTTAAGAATAGAGCAGGTTTTTTGTTTTGCTTTGTTTTGTTTTTTAGGTAGGGGCTTGGTTGGTGATTATATATTAAGTTAAAATTTATTTCGGCTTCCAGTGACAGAAACCCAAAACAAACTACCTTAGGAAAAGAAATAAAAAGGAGTGTATGCATGTTTATATAACTGTAATAGTCAGCTTCAACAATGGCCCCAATGGCCCCCATCCTGATATTCAAACACTTTGTGTAGTTCCCTCCCACATAGTGTCAGGGTTGGTCTGTGTGAACAATAGATTACAGCAGAATAGCGGTATGTGACTTCCGGGGCTAAATCATAAAGGACATTGTAGCTTCTACCTTGCTGTCTCTTGGATTGCTCACTCTAGGGTGAGTGAGCTCTCTGCTGTGTCCTGAGGACACTCAAGCAGCTCTATGGAGAAATCCATGCGATGAGAGAATGAGCACTCCTGATAAGTCAGTGAGGAACTGAGGCATCCAGCTCACAGCCATACGAGCAAGTCATTATGGAAGGGTCCTCCATCCCCAGTCAAGCCTTCAGATGGCAGTCTCCCCAGCTGACATCTCTTCTTCAACCTCACGAGAGATTCTATGTCAGAGCTGCCCATCTGATTCATTCCTGTATTCCTGATTCTCAAAAACTCTGAAGATAATACATGTTTGTTGTCTTAAGATGCAGTGTTTTGGACTAATTAGTTATAGAGAAATAAATACCTAATACAACAACTGAGAAATCCCACGGTAAAACTTGTTGAGATATGTGTGGATTCAGATATTCAAAGCTGTGGTCAGATCTATATTTTACTTCATCTCTTGGCTCTGCATTTCTCCATGACTCTTTTATTCTTTCTGTGTGGTAGAAATGATGACTACCAGGAGATTCCAGTTCACATTAAATTTACAACACTCTGAATAGTACTATTTGGGACACATGTCATCTTTTAGACCCATCACTTTGGGACAGAGATTCATTCCAGGCTGCTCCGTATGGCCTTTATTTTACCATGGGTGCCATGATTGGCCAGGCCTATGTCATGGGTCAGATCCACTGTGATGGAGGAAAAGAGGTGTGTCATGGACAGTGCCATGAGAATTGTGTTGAATGAAGATGGGGCTATTCCGAAGAATGGGGTACTGAATAGTCAAACAATACACGTTCATCACAGTATGGGTATTGCCCCACAGGAAAGAAAGAGTAGTTAATCTGCTGCGTGTTACACTTTCACTAAGATAAGGAAAATCTCAGGTGGGATAGCTATTTGTGAGGCTGCAGAGACTGAGGGGTCGTATTATTTTCTCTAAAGGTTGGCCTAGGATGTGCTACTGGGGGGAAAAAGGTAACACAAGTTTTATTTTGATGAAGACATCTGAAATGTTTTCTTTCTTAGAGTGTGGAAATTAGCTTTAAAACCAAAATTTAACAAGTTGGTAGACATTGAATTGACTCTATGTTGGAAATAAAACAGCAAAATATATCATTTGGATATAAAGGTGGCCCAAGGAGCTCCTTAAACCTCTTGTACTACGCCTCTCCCTTGGCCTCAACCCAACCCAGGGCAGTTATCAGAAATCCTGGAGCTTCGTGTACTCCGGGTGATATCAGCTCTCATGCCCTGCTCTGCCCTTGCCACAATGTTGTCTGAATTATTATGACACAATTGCTTAAGCAGATCAGTTCCCCAGAGAAGAGGCTGTAATTAGAACTCATTATCCCACCCCCGCCCTATATATGCCCATTAAGTCAAGTGCATTGATAATGATTTTTGAAATCTTCTGAAGTCCTTTTTATTTTTCTACTTACTCTATCAGTTCTTGACAGAAATGTGCACATCTTTCTCACTACCTTGGCACATTCATCAATTTCTGCTTGAAGTTTATAAATATGCATTATGCTTTATGCATTTTGAATCTTTGTTAGGTTCACAAAGGTTTAGAATTTTATCTTCATGTGAATTGAAACATTACAATATAACTCTATTTTTAATAAAGCCTTTTTGCCATGGTCAATTTTGTCCACTGGTTTCTGAGGTTAGTATGTATAGCATATATATGTTTTTTCCTTACATTTCATATTTATCTTCTTTTTTTTCTTTTATTATTATTTCAAAATATCACAGGGTTACAAATGTTATTGGTTACAAGGTTTGCTTTCGTCATGCTTGAATCAGGGTTATAAGTACACCCGTCACCCAGCTAGTGTTCATTGTATCTGTTAGGTAGGTTTTTGCCCATCCCCTCTTCCCCTCTTCCCCCTACCTGACTTCCACTGAGTTTTAATTCCCTCTGTGCACATGTGTGCTCATTGGTTAGTTCCAATTTAATAGCAGGGACCTGTGGTGTTTGCTTTTCCATTCTTTAGATACTTCACTTAGGATAATGGTCTCCAGTTCCATCCAAATGGTTGCAAAAGGTGTTAATTCATCCTTCTTCAAACTTTTATTTAAAAGTTTAAAAACAATAGTTGCTGGCATGGAAGCAGAGAGAAAGGAACTCTTCTACCCTGTTGGTGGGACTGCAAATTAGTACAACCTCAATGGACAGCAGTAAGGAGATTCCTTAAAGAACTAAAAGTAGACCTACCATTCCATCCATCAATCCCATTACTGGGTATTTATTTACCCAAAGGAAAAGAAGTCATTTTATGAAAAAGACACCTGTACTTGAATATTTATTTCAGTACAATTCATGATTGCAAAGATATGAAATCAACCCAAGTGCCCATCAATTTGTGAGTGGATTAAGAAAATGTGGTATATGTATACCATGGAATATATTTATATTCTGTATAGCAATGGTATTATAATTTTTATAACATAGTCAATACTTGTATAGCTTTATTACCCAATTTCCCATTTTTTACTCATCATTTTTTAAGATCCCTGACATTTTCTCTTGATCCTTTTTATTATTTCTTAAGTATATCCCTTAGAAATCATTTCTGTGAACCAGTTGTAGTAAATTCTCTTTTTTGTAAGGTCTGAAAATATTTATATTTTAATCTTGCTGTTGAGAGATTTTTTCCAGTACAAAATTTTAGTTTGACAATTTATTTTTCTCATATCTGAAAACAGTATTCTTCCATTTTCTATTATAGGTATTGAGAAATTAGTTTTCAGTGTAATTCTATTTAGTTTGTATTAACTTTGTATCAATTAAAAAATTGATAGCTGCTTATAATACCTTCTTTTTGTCTTTTGTGTTCTGTATTTTTACTGTGATATTTCTTGGTATAGGTTTCCTTTTAATTTCTCCTGCTGAGATTTCATTGGAGTTTCTGAATTTGCAAATTGCACTCTCTGTTTAATTCTGGAAAATTCTCAACCATTATTTCTTACTATTTTTTTCCTTCCAGTACTTCAATTAGTCTTATATTAGACTTCTTGCTCTCCTTCCATAATTCCTATTTTATCTGTTTGTCTTTGTGTTGCCTGCTTTGTAATATTGTTAGATGCATTTTCCAGTTTACTTCCAGAACTTTCTAGTTTGCTGTTAACCCATGACCTTGTTTGTGTTTGTATATTTTTGTCTTATAGTTCTATTTGTATTGTTATGTTTTTCTCAAATCTACCTGTCAATTTTGATTCTCTTCTTCCTTCATCATGCTTGTACTTCTCTCCTTTATTTGTACATACTAAAATGTTTATTTTCCATTTACAACTGGATAATTCTAATATATTCTTTCTTCTTCCTATCACTTTTTTTTGTTGATGATCATAATATTGACTTATCTCTTTACCTCTTAGTAAATTTTTATTGTGAGTTCACAGTCCTTGAAAACTTTATGGGGATTATTTTAATCCTGAGTTCCATGTATCTTCACTCATTTGCTTCTGCCTGATACATGGAAAAACTAGAAACACGGGTGATAAACTTTTCATTTGTACTTTTTTGGGCCATTTGTCTAGCATGGAGCCAGAGTCACACCTGGTGGATGTTAGCTTGTAATCTTAATGAGTAATATTTTTGTTATTATTGTTGCCACAATACCCAGAGTCAAATGCAAGTGTTGGTCTTGCCTCAGTAGTCTCCTCTTTTGAGACTTTATTTTCTTTATCGAGTGTGCTACACTCTTGGGCCTCCAATGTTCTTGGTTATCTTCAATCAGACTTGCCCAATTTTTTGTCCTGTCCTCAGAGCACTCAGCTTATTAAAACCCTGCTCTAACCTACCAGAGATGGGGAGACAATTACAGGGTAAGTGCAGCTCCAAAGTTCAAAGTATGGATCTTTATTATTTCTGACATTTGTGGATTTCCTTTACTTTGCATCTAGGTTAAAAATCATAGTGTGTTGTACCTAGATACATTTCTCTTTATATCTCTTCTGCTACTGTGTTAGAAATGAAAGACATGGGTTATCCTTTAAAACATAAATCATGTCACTCTCCTGCTGAAACAATCCATTGTGACTCATTGTACTTAGAATAAAATTTAAAATCTTTCCAGTGTCTGCACAACTTTACACAGATAGGCCTCTTGTTACTTCTCTGTCTCATTTCCTATGACTGTTTCTCTTGTTTTCTCTACTTCAGCCCTGCAGGACTCCTTGACTTTGCTCTAAACATACTAAACTCACCAGCCTTGGGGCATTTTTATATGCTTTTTATCTTTAATTTGAACGCTTTCACCTAAACCATAACTTGCTTCCTTAATTCACTCAGACAGATATTTAGTGTGCAAATGTCACCACATGTAAGTTTTCCTTATCTATCTAATGTAATATAGCATCATCTATCACTGTCTCCTTAACCTGCTTGCTTTATTTTTTCTTCATTGTACTCATCACCACCTGCTCCCCCACACATAAAATATATTTTCTGTTTCATATCAGCACGCAAGTTTTGTAGAGGCAATACTGAATCCCTAGCACCAATTGCTGGCACAAAGTGTCATTTAGTAAATATTTGTCTATTGAATGAATGAGTGCCTTCAATTCTATTAGTTTTATCTTTTGTGGGTTCTTAGTGTCTCATGTCAAGTTTTTATAGTCTACTATATTTTCTCCTTATTTTAGGATTTTATTTAGCTATCATTTATTGAATTCTTGCTATAAGTTAAACATGCATATATATTATCTCATTAATCTAAACACCGACTCTGAGTTTTGGATTATTATCTTTACTTCACAGATGAGGAATCTAAACTCATGGGAGTTAATAAAGTCCCTAAGGTCACGCACAGCCAGTGTAAGTTACAATAAGAATTCATATCAGTTCAAATTGCATTTGTCTGACTCCATGACTATACTCTCTCCTAAAACAGTGCAGTTTATTTATCCTCCCAATTGATCATTACAGTGATCTGCTGATTTTATTCTTTTTAGTTTCCCATGTCAATAGAGATAGGCAAGAAGATCAGTTGATTGTAATGGAAAAACTTGTGAAATCCAAATAAAGTCTAGACTTTTGCTAATTAAAAAATGAACTATTGATATAAGCAACAACATGAATGAATCTCAAAATATACGTTAGGTGAAAAGAGCTAGACAAGGAGTACATACCAAATGATTCTATTGATAGGAAACTCTGAAACAAGTAAAACTATTCTACAGTGGCAGAAGGCAAATGAGCAGTCACTTGGGCCCAGTATGTGGAGTGGGTATTGACGACAAAGGGCCTGAGGAAACGTTTCAGTGCGTGGGAAATGCTCTATACCTCTTCATAGTGGCTGCACATATGTCCACATTTGCAAAACTCACAGAAATGTATGATTAAAATAGATATAAGTTATGGCTCATAAAATATACCTCAATAAAGCTGATTTTAACAGAAAGAAGTACTTAAAACAAATATCTCAGAATTGTGGAAATATCTTCTTGAGTTATTGATGCCAACATTTTATATTTTATAAATATCAGATTTTTGAGAGCAGCCAACTGGGAGTCAAAAGTCTGTCCTGACTTCATCATTGAATAACTGTTTGGCAAGTCTCTGAATTCTTCTGGCTTCAATTTTATCATCTATAGGCCAGGTGCAGTGGCTCATGCCTGTAATCTTAGTACTCTGGGAGGCCGAGGTGGGAGAATCGCTTGGGATTCGCAAGAGCGAGACCCTGTCTCTACCAAAAATAGAAAAAATTAGCCAGGTATGGTGGAGTGCACTATAGTCCCAGCTACTTGAGAGGCTGAGGCAGGGGGATCTCTTGAGCCCAGGAGTTTGAGGTTGCAGTGAGCTAAGATGATGCCACTGCACTCTCCCCATGGTGATGGTGCAAGACTCTGTTTAAAAAAAAAAATTCAACATCTATAAAGCAAAGACGATGTCCCACCATTTCCAAGGTTTCTATCAGTTCTGAAGTATTTGGATACAACTTCATTAGAGGTTATTTTGTTTTGTGTTCCAAGTACTTCTGGAGAATTTTTGGGTTTCTGATTTTTTTAGCCCACAATTAGTCAAGCAACATCAGTCAGTTCAGAGAGGGACAAAAGTATTCATGTGTGTGGGTGCCCATAATCTAGACAGTAATCTAACGTGACTAGAGTTGAGTGTTTTACTTGTTTTGTGTGTGTGTGTATTCAGAATTTGGATGTGCTAAATGCATTATGGTAAACACTATGTGAAGACAATAAAGAATTTGGCTATGATTAAGATAACTATTAATATGTTATAATTTTCATTTATAGGACATTATCTCCAAAAGTCATATACATAAGACAAAAGTTATAAACAAGAAAGTAAATGTATGGCCATAATGGCCATAAGAATTAGATCTTCAAAATAAGGAGAGGCTACAAGTGAACAAATATAGTCTTAGTGCACTATCCTGTGTTGGGGGAGGGTAGGTAAAGTCCCTTTTGTGACCTTCTGGTATTTTCCATATAGTGAGTAGAAGAGATAGGGGACACATTTCTAATATGTCACATTGCAATAAGTATAATAGTAGAGGTAGAAAAAAGCCTCATGGGAATGTAGAGAGGAAAAAATAATTCTGACTAGAACATCTAGGAAGCTTTCTAAAATACTCATTATTTACACTGGACCTTGAGGAATGAGGAAGCCTTTTAGAAATGACTATGAGAAAGGTCATTGCAGCAAAAGCACTAATCTGAAGGCTTAGAGGTCGGTAGGGGAATCTCTAGAGGGGTAAAACAATGAGTTTGAAGCAGCTTAGGCCACAATCCCAACACCCCTGTGCTGTGCTTTAGAAGATATTTTGCACGAAGAAGCACAGGATTTCTGACAAGGAATTTTTACACACGTTTAGGATGTGGGTCTTGTATAAACACTTTCATTTTAGTTTTGTGATATTCTTGAAATCTCCATAAAAGTGAGCCACATTTCCTAGCCCAAACTTCTTTCTTCTGCAAGGAGAAATGAATCTATTTCAGCAGCTGCACAGTGGCACTATCTCACCTGGAGACATTTGCAGCTAAATCCATTCTTATGGACACAATTACTTTGTATTTGTTTGAGTTCTAGTCTGCAGCAATTTGGGAGACTCCTGATGAAACTGTCAGCATTCCCTGGGACTGACTCGATTACAACGGATCCCTTCAAAGATGTATATTGAGTTGCAGTTGAGAATGAAAAAAAAGCGGAGGTGAGGATTGATATATTTCTTTTTTTTTTTTTGAGACAGAGTCTCACTCTGTTGCCCGGGCTAGAGTGAGTGCTGTGGCGTCAGCCTAGCTCACAGCAACCTCAAACTCCTGGGCTTAAGCGATCCTTCTGCCTCGGTCTCCCAAGTAGCTGGGACTACAGGCATGCACCACCATGCCCGGCTAATTTTTTCTATATATATTTTAGTTGGCCAGATAATTTCTTTCTATTTTTAGTAGAGACGGGGTCTCGCTCTTGCTCAGGCTGGTCTCAAACTCCTGACCTCAAGCGATCCACCTGCCTCGGCCTTCCAGAGTGCTAGGATTACAGGCGTGAGCCACCGCGCCTGGCCGATATATTTCTTGTACTTTGTATCCAAGTGTTATTTCGTGTCAGTGATCAGTTTGAAAAAAATGATTTGCACTTTTGGTAGTCCCCTCATCCTTTGGCTCCTGTCATTTCAAGAGGTTTTTCAATGGAGTCCTGTCACAAAGCAGTTCTTAATCGGCTTTGAATAGTCTTAGCTGATGGTCACCTGTGTGTGTTTTTCTAAAGCAGCCTGCCTAGTAGGCAAGCTCCCAGGCAGTGCACTGTGGTGACACGGTGCCAGCTTTCAGATGGGGCAGCCCTGAATTCAACTCTCAGCCCTTCTGTTACCTGGCTCTGGGCCCAGGTAGTCATTATAATTTCTATTTCCACGTGGGTAAGATGAGGCTAATAATTTATCCTTCTAAACACAGTTGTGAGGGTTAAGTGGATTGGTTAATGTCAGCAGCCTGAGAGCTTCTGATCCATAGCAGGACAGTTTCCTCCCTGCGGTTCTTCTCTTTACCTGCCCGTACACATGCCCACACCCAGCCTCATCTTGTCCCAGCCTAGCCCTGCTCAGTGGGCCTTTTTCCATTCCTTAAAAATGGCTTTTCCCCTCTTCCCCCAGGGATGTTGCAAATACCTGTCTTCCTGAAAGATACCCACTCTTTCTTCCCAGCACTTGTCACAGCTGGCGAGTTCCATTTATTTGCATAATTATGGGTTTGTAAATTCTGTGAGGGTAGGAATCAGGTCTGTTTTCCTCTAGATTGTGTCACCAGTCTCTTCTCTATCTAGCCTGGCACTTAGAAGTCTCAGAAAATATTTGTTGAATTTATAATGGGATGAAGTGGAAAAAAAACAGAGCCCTTAAATCCTAATATAAGATACTTCAAAAGTCTTGTGGATTGGGTAAGCATTGCTGATTAGGTAGAATGCTGTCTGTGGAGTTCGATAAATCTGGGTTTACATCTACATCTAAAATATTCACACAGGACTTTTGTTTTGAGCACTAAGTCAGATAACATAAATGAAAGGCCTATTATAGTGTAGGGATGTGGTATTCACATAATAAATGGTAGTTGTAAATGCAGGCAGTAATAATCATAGTCATAGTAATAATACCATACTTTAAATAAATAATATTTTATATTAAGTATAAAATCTCCATTCTGTATTAAAGCTAAATGAAATATTCTAATAATCACTAACATTTAACATAGGGCAACAGTATTTTTATCAGAATAATTCAAGAGAATGCAGTCCTGGAGTATCCTTTGGACAAGTTACCAGTAGAGCCAATAATTAAAACACTTCAGTGTTGACAGAATATGATATGTTGAGCATTTTGGAGTAAAGGTATTTGAAGAAAAGAATTGAGTTATTAATTTATGGTGACAGACACAAGTATTAATTCCATTTTATTAAAGATGCCTGAGAGGAATGGAAAGGCAGATTGCAAATGCATTTGAGAGCTGAAGACAGACCTGCTCCTTTTCCATATGACCCTGCTTTGTGCAGGTTATAAGGCTTCATGTGCTTAGAAAGGATTAATATACGGGATGCTTTTGCCTCTATATTGGTGTCTCTTGTACAAGGAGGAACCATTGATCAATTTTCTCCTTCTGCCGACTTCTATCATCATCTCTGTCAGGTGGACTGCTGAGTCTGACAAAGAAGTCCTTTGAGAGACAGCTTATAAATAAGTCCATGAGAATTTTTAATCACAGAAAGTCTTGTGGGCTAAGCAAGATGTCACTAGCAGAAGACATTAAAAGCTACGTGGGAAATCTTTGGTCATGTTGTGGCTTTGGGTTAGCCACACAAGACGGGGAACATGCATGGAACACAAGTTAGTTATTAACACCCTAATGAAGAAAAATTACCCCTTGTGGAAAAGCTGTAGACCAGAGATCACTTTGCTACTGCTTGGTATGCAGCATGCCTTACAGTCTTCAATGGCGGAGGAGCCACTTTAGAATTATTATATACATTAATTTGATTGCACAGTGATATATTTGTTAGACAAATTACCACAGGTCTAATTAAAGGAGGTCTTAAAACCACCTGATTACTGATTTACATTACGTTTATTCGATTCCAATGTATTTGTGGAGATAAATTAGATGTAATTTCCAGGTAATAAAACTTAAGTGGTGTAAAATCTCAAGGTTACTAGATCAAAAATGAATGGAGAAACTCAACACCATCACTGACTAATGTGAGCCGTTGAATGAAGTATTGTGTATCAGTACTTCCATGAGCAATGTAGGAGAGTCAGGAGACTTTTTTCCCCCTTTTATTTTTAGTTGACATATAATAATTGTACATATTTACAGGATTTTTTATATATTTTCAAAATGCTAGAAAAGAGGATTTTGAATGTTCATAACACAAAGAGGACTGTTTTTAATTGCTTTTTTGTTGTTGATTTGTGGAGTCCACACACATCCTCCAATTAGAGGCTTCAGTTGCTTCCTCTGAAAATGAGTTGTTTGGATTTATTCTTCATGGTCATTTGTAAAAAACTAATAATATGGGGAGACAATCCGAATTTATAGTGGTATACAATGATAGATGATGAAAGCTATTTCTTCTGATGATGTGTACTGTAGGCCATCCTGAGCCAAAGAAGGTCTGTTTTCCTTATTCTAGAACAATCCATGACATCAGAATGTGGGTATGTCTGTATCATTTGTCCTGTTGCCTGTATATGAAGGCAATCTGTAAGTATATGAATTATAATCTTCCATAATACCAATGAACATCTGGCCCAAATACATATTTATTAATTTGAAGCAAATGATTAAACTTAGTATGAAAATAACCCACTATTTATGTATCTGAAAAATTAACTCTTTTCTAGTTATTCCAAATTTAGTAATCTTTGAATTCTGGTATTAACTACTTTTTTTTTTTAGGTTAGAAAGACAGCTTTGGTGGACAGATGGATGTCTGTCAGAGTTTGATTCCTTTCCTTCATTCTGGCTCGTTATGAAGCTTACTGCTTTTAAGGCGGTGACACTGACAGGTTTTAAACTAGTCTACTGGAACATGGGCAAATTTTTAGAGTCTTGAACCACTAGTCCGTGATGGGGTAGACCGAAATGGAATTGGGAAGGGACCTGAATTAGAAGAAGGTAGATGGTGACTGTTGGAAGCTCTGTAACAAGAGACCATCCTAGGCAACTGCTTCTTTGTTAGGAAAGTGAATGTTTGCAATGTCTGTCTCTCCACTTACCTCTTCTGCCCCCTCAATCTGTGTGTGTTTGTGTTTCTAACTTGGGGCATTTGTAGAGGATTTTTTTCCTCATCTTATTCTATGTAAGGTGCTTGGAGCCCTAGGTGTATGGGAAGCCCCATGCTTAACTGATTTTGCCATCTGGTATTTGAACAAAAAGTGACATTCTGTATCTTTTATGAAAAATGTCATTTTATTCTCATTTCTCTTACCCACTAGAACCTCCAGGCTAATTATATGCATGAGAGAAGATTCTCTCTCTGCCTCTGGTTAAATATGCCTTGTTTTTTTGTTCCTAGTAAATTATGCTCCTTGAGTTACTCTTTCATCCACTGCAACTACCCACCTTCATAATATATTTATTTCTTTTCAAAAAATGGCACTTCTAATTTTTACATATCAAGCCTTCTTGTAAAAGATTTATTTCTACCTATCCTCCCATTTTTATTATTATTCTGTTTTATTTCAATCATCAGGTTTGTTGTATCTTCTAGAATAGGACTCTGGTGGTAACATATATTAGTAAATTCAATAAATGTAGTTGAAGGTGGGAAGCTGAGATAAGCTCTAATGCAAGTATCTGACATCCTACTTTATTTATTATACTTTCTAAAATGAGATTAAAATGTTTTCCTTTGGAAAATATTATCAATAAAATCATTCAAGGTTTATAGTTATGCAGTTATCAGCTTGAGAACCCAATCCTGGGGCTTTAAATTTTCAGATACATATGTTAAAATATATTCATCTCTGAAAAGAATAAGCAAGATGTAAGAACTGTATTTCTGTTCTTGCTGTAATAGCCCTACTGTTGTGAAAAATCTGTGGGTTGTAGTTTCTTCATTAATAAATTGATACTGAAACTCAATAATTTCTGTTAATAAAACCACTTCTAGCTTTTAAGAAAAAATATTAATGGTTGGATTAATGCTTTGAGCTTATCACTTTATTTTTTCCTTTCTACTGAAGATGGTTTTGTGGTGAAGAATGAAATGAATATTTCCTATTATATAAGAGTGTAATTTTACCAATAGTCCCACATATAATACATATATAGTACAAATGGAACACCTAATGCTAATTAATAACCAAAACATGGAAGATTAATGAAGATAAATTATTTCATCATTTTGATTGAAGTCACAACATTTTTAAAATAATCATTTAAGGATTTTTCTAATCACAACTACATTTATATGGAAATTTTGACTGAAACTTGGCTTAAAGGACAAAAAGAATAATGATGGTCAACATGTAATATACGAGATATTTTAATTTGCCATTGGTTACTCATGAATATAATTGATTTTCTAACTAAGAAAGAAGAGAAAAACTGTTCTGAATTTTCTTTTGTGCTTTGGTTTACAAATAACATTTTAGTCTTGACCATTGCATATACATCTGTAATATGCTCCATTTTGTGCTTTTTTTTATTTGACATGATACAGAAGATGAATGGGGTTGGGTACAGTGGCTCACGTCTGTCATCCCAGAACTTTGGGAGGCTGAGGTGGGAGGATGGTTTGAGGTCAGGAGTTTGAGACCAACCTGGGCAACACAGTGAGGTCCTTGTCTCTATAAAAAAACAATTTTATTAAAAAAAATTAGCGAGGTGTGGTGGCCAGTGCCTGTAGTCACAGCTACTTGGGAGGCTGAACCAGGGGATCACTTGAGTCTGGAAGTTGGAGGTTGCAGTGAGCTATGATGACGCCACTGCACTCCAGTCTGGGTGGTCTGGGTGACAGAGCAACAGTCTATTTCACACACACACACACACACACACACACACACCCAAGAAGGCGATGAATGGTCACAACACTAGGATTTAAATTATGCCAACCCATGAAAGTGTAACTTTGAGAGTTATTTGACTTCCCTGAACTCCAATTTATTTATAAAATGAAGGAATTAGGGCAAATGATGGATGAAATTTTTTCTAGCTTTGTGAAGCAGTGAGTCTATTTGTTTTAATATAACCAATTGATATTTTATGTTATTTATTCACTTTTGTATCTGCTTGTATGTTTGTTCCATGATAACTTTTGAAGGAGATGACTTAGTGGACATCAAAATATTTCTTACGTGTGCTGAGAATTTTCCCAGATTCCACTATAGTATATACTCTATTCTTGACTCTAAATTGGAATTGGTCAATGTTTTTTAAAGTTTTTTGTATTCTCAATTTAGTTTTTAGCTCATTTTAATAATGATTTTGAATGATAACTGTGTCAGGCATTAATAAATGGGCACTAATGTTAATATTAGTTTAGAATCAACACATTCCCTTCAAAAGTCAACTTCTTCCAAATACTTAAAAAGAAAATTTGGGGGTTAATTATATTTCTGACAAAGGCAAGTTTAATAATGTTAATAACCAAAATGTAAATTCACGATACGGTGTTTTCCATCATGTTTCCACATGCAACATGGTAATGTTTAAAACAGCTACCTAGCTCTGATAGCTTTAGTTTATTAGGAATCCATTTTTCTACTACAGAAAATGATAAAGATAATAAATATTTTACTGTGCTAAATACCATAAACACATGTACTTAGTTCTCATAGCAATTCTATTAGGTAATTTCTAAAAGTTTTCTAAATTTACAAATGGTGCGATTTAAGAAATTTGTATGAAGTCTGCAAAAAAAGCCATGGACCTACAATGCATTACAATATAGCATGTTGAGATAAATAACCTAATAGAATAGCTGAAGTGATGTGAACATGTGTTCTGTAATGTAAATTAGGTTATAGGTAATGAGAATATAGGGAAATGATGCCAATATAAAAATAGGCAAGTAGAGTTGGTTCCTAACTGATTTTCCTTAGTGTAGAAAAATGTTTTGATGCATGCAGAAATAAGAGAAAAGTTTAGCAATACGCAGAGGTACTGAATATTTTGAGATTTCCAGAACCACTAAGTTTTCTCCAAAGTTAAGCTGTGCCATGAAGCTGCTGTACGTGCAGATAAAGAAACATTGAAGATATTTCCTTCATTTTGAGAGAAATGCTGCATCTTGAGACCTATATTTACTTTTAGTCAAACAAGATTCTATTTGAAGCAAATATATTAAAGGATCTGCACTGCCAGGAAGGATCAACTGACCAAGATGCAGGATGACAATTTCTGTGGATATTTTTGCAAAGATTTTTATTAGCATTATTACTGTTTTTGTTAGTTTTCTCATGAACATTACTATTCTTAGTGCACAACACAGAATGCAATCATCACAGCAGATTTCCTCATTCACAGTCTCTCTCTTGCATTCTTGTTCATGGACTCTTAGCGGATAAATGTCAAGTTAATGAGGTTATGGTCTGCTTTAGGGCTTTACACTGTTCTATGGTTGTAGTCCCTACTTCAGATCTCTGATGATATTAAGAGAAAAAAGAATATAGATGAAACTGAAAATTAATAATCACTAATAGAAAATTATTTCAAAGAATTAATAACTTGAAATAGAGAAAATCTACATTGCAAGAAACATTTAGATCAAGTGCCCTTTTTTCCTATTAAAACAAATGTTAACAATGACATCAACATTTAAAATCACCAGTATTGTCCCCATCGTAACAAAATTATTTTTATTTTGAGATGTTATATCCAGACTTTGTTTTCTCACTCATTCATAAATATAAACTTAAAAATAGTTGTAATTGTATCATATGCATAATATTGACATCTGTGTTTTCACTTGTTCAATCATTTACTTTTCTTTGACTTACAAGGAATTTCATAATGTATCAACAACATGATTTATAAAACCTCTCCTACTGTTTAGTATTTAAAATGTTTCCATTTCTCTATTCTGCATAATAAAGTAGACATCTTGATCCAGTCAAAATCATTTTCTTAAGACATATGTTAAAGGAAATTTTATTGGAAAAATGAGTATTAAATTATTCATGACAGCTGACACACTTACACACACACACACACACATACATATATCATGCATTACCATAATACAGTAAGTCTTCACTTAACATTGGTTCACAGGTTCTTGAAAACTGCAACTTTAGGAGAAACAATGTACAGCAGGTCCTCCTCAACATTGTTTCATTATAACAGAAATGAGAAAAAAATTGGTTTGGTTATATATCATTTCATTTAAAGTAGCAATTTCTAAGAACTATCGATGACATACATTACCATATTGTTTTCCATATGAGTAAAAAAGTTTATAATTCCCCCAGTTTATATGTAAATACATCAGTCTTACCACAGCTTTGTCAGCATTTATTTGATCTTTTTATTTTTAAAATTGATAAGAACTATACAATAATATTTCAATATTTTTTCTTGTCATTTTCTTATAAAATGTTGGACATATTCCTATGAAAATTGTTCATTGCCTATTTACTGTGAACATAATTTTTAAAACATTTTAAAATAAATTATTGATGTATAATTGACATATATTTACAGAGTATAATTTCATAAGTTTTGACATATACATTTGTGAAACTATCACTACAGTCAACACAATAAACATATCCTCTCGAATTTTTGAAAGAGTTTACATAGAGTTTGCCAGTAAGCAATCGAGGTCTGAAAATTTTTTTGTGGGAAGGTTTTTAACTACAAATTCAAGTTTTGAAAATAGATATTGGGTTATTCAGATTATTTTTTTCTTATTGAATGAGCTTTGCTAGTTTGTGTCTTTCAACTACATCTAAGTTGTCAAATTTATTGGTAGAGTTGTTCATAATATTCCCTCACTAGCATTTTAATACTTCTAGACTCTGTCCTGTTGTCCTGTAACTTCTCTCATTTCTGGTGTTGGCAATTTATGTCGGCTTTCTTTTTTTCCATGGTCAGTCCTGCCAGAGATTTATCAATTTTATTAATCATCTCTAAGAATCAGTTTTTGGTTTCATTGATTTTCTTTATAAATCTTCCATTTTCTGTTTCTTTAATATCTGTTCTCATCTTTATTATTTACTTTCTCCTGCTTAATTTAGATTTAACTTTTGACTCGATGCCAGACATTATGTATTTTATCTGGTTAGATAATAGATATTTTCAATTCCTGTAAATATTCTTCAGCTTTGTTTTGGACAGTTAAATTAATTGGAAATGGTTTGATTCTGTTAAGACTTTTTTTTAAGCTTTGTCAGGCAGAATCATAGCAGCCTCTACTCTGGATTAATACTTCCTCCTACTGAGGCAGCATGTCCTGAGCCCTCTACAGGAAGTCCTGTAAATTTCAAGGGTTTTCTTTCTTGCTAGTAGGAACACAAGCTAGTCCCAGTCTTGCATTATTTCCAAGGATTGAACCCACTAATTCTTTCAGGTTGTTTTTTCCTGGCCTCAGGTAATTTCCTCACATATATATTTTGATCAGCACTCAGCAGATTTCTCAGCTGAGCACGGGGATCCTTTGCAGATCCTCAGAACTAACTCTCCCCTCTTTCTCTCTCTCCTACTTTTTGGTACTCCGCTCTGCAAATACAGCCTTTGCCTCTCAAAACGACCAACTGTGTTTCCTCACCTCAGTGATCTTTTCTATTTGTTTCTGTTGACTTTTTGGAAGTGATTTTGCTTGCTTTTCATTCATGATTAGTGTCCTCATTTGTCTGTCTGTGTGTAATTGACATTGCATCAGGAAGATAATATATAGAAATAATTGATAGCTCAGGATGGTTTATCTTCCTTTAGAAAAGATTTTTATGGCTTCTGCTGAGTCTCTGGGGTCACAATTAGGCTGTATAACTTGAAACTGTGTTTTGGATGTGAAATTCTCTGGTTTATTCAGATGATCTGGCTGCAGTCTGGCAAAGTTAGTTCCTTCTCTCTTACAAATGGCATTTGGCCCTTTGGATCCCAGCTGAAAGCAGTCAGTGAAGTTCAGCAGGATTACACTGTTCATTGGTCTTAGATGCTGATTTTTTGTAACCCAAGACTTGCGATGATGTTCAAAATGCATCAAATAAAAAGCAGCTTAGCTTTTGGTGGTAACCAATTTATGATTGGATAATGCCCCAGAGTGAAGTTTTCCCAGTTGTCTTGTTAAAATCACTGAATTCGCATCCTTTCCAGCGTCGTCTTGACCTTTTAATTCTTTATCAACCAGCTATTTGATGTTTTTCAGAAGATAATCTTTATAGTTCATCCAACTTCTTAGTCATGTTCAAAAGAAGTTTTTCTGAAACATTTAGTCCATTGATTTCAGAAATGAAAGTCGTGTATGATATTTTCCCCTTAAATGTCAATAAGCAGTGTGTTGAAGCTATTTAATATAATGTCACTGTCTTAAATGTTAAATGTAGTGTTAGTTTGCATCTTTTAAATTATTACAACACTAAATATTAAGTAGTACATTAAAATAATTATGACAATAAAAATGTCTCCAGAATTTGCCAAATGTCCCCTGGGGAGAAAAATCACCCCTAGTGAAAACCATGGCTCCTGGAAGCAAGACGACACTTTTCAGACTTCACAGCCTGTGCCCATGACCATCATGCTGTGCTGGCTATCTGGGCTCTTCTGCCCTAGAGAACACACTAGTTTCCATTAGCCCTCTGTGTTTCACTACGTAGTCCTCATTTCACAGACACAGGCTACGATTAAACTGAATTATTTTTCTTCTTCTCTGTACTTTCCCTTTTCTACACTTAAGTCATGATGTTCCCTTTTCTTAGAATTCATTTCTTTCTTGTCCTAATACCTCTTCTGCCCAGTTTAAATGCCTTGTCCTTTCTGTAGCCTTTTCTTATCTTCTCATGTGCATTTCTCCCTCCTCTGAATATGGTTTCTCCCCTGAGTGTAGCAGTTATCCATCTGAGGACAAGTCATGAAAGGTATGGAGACAGAATTTACATCTGATTTATCTATTGTCTTCTAAAAATACAGGACAGTTAGGTGCATCCAGTAGAGACTACATTAATGTTTGATAAGTGAGCAAATTGTTTTTTCATGAGAAGGGATACTGATCATCTTTCATAAAAAGTACTTCTAGAACGGAACTGCTTCTTTAGATTTCATTTTGAATTTGTTATCAATTTATCACCCAAGAGTTTAACTAAATTATAAACCCCTTAAGTTACTATTTCTTTGAACTACAAATTCTTGAAGAATTATGTCCCATACATGGACCAGTTAACATTTTGTTTCCAGTTATTTGTCTGAAAATGAGCTACTTTCTTTTTCTTTCTGTAGATTTTTAAAAATAATTTAAGAAGTTGGGTTGTTTGCACAAATTTGATTTTGTCTACCAATGTTGACACATTCATTAAATTTGAATCTACATGAAGAGAATCCTATAACTAATTAAAATTAAAGCCAAAAATAAATATACTTAATTTTTGTTCAGTTTTACTTATGACTCAATAATTTGTATGTATTATTCTATTAACCCAGAAAGAAAAGAAAGTTATAGCAATATTTCCCAAAGAATGTTTTTAGAAATAAAAATGATTTTTAAAATGACTATCTAAGTTTTAGAGAGTTTATGGTAAATCCTGCTCTAGGAAAGTCATAATTCACAATAACATATTAAAAATAGTAAGAAATTCTACAGCAAAAATCAATTCAGTCAATCATCAACCAATTAATTATTGGTTCAGCCTCATTTAACCCAATGATTTCAAACAGTAGAGTTTATTGGTTGAGCTTTGAGGCCCTGGAGGTAGATGACCTGCTCTCAAATTCCAGCTCTACCACTTTCTAGCTGTATAAACTTAGATGAATTTCCTAACTTGTTGGTTGGGAAAAATAGAGGTAATGGTAGAACTGTAGTGTTGTGAGGATTAAATGAAATAATATATACGAAGTACGTAGAATACTGCCTGGTTCATTGAAAACCCTCAGTGTACATTTACTATTATAATCATGTGCATTTGACCAGGATTTATTATTTATTTATTTTGGAGAAGAACTATTGGGATCACTGTGGGATACAAATTTTGGGAAGGCTGTCATAGAGATTTAGCTACAGTAGTCATTAGAGGGAAGTCTGCCCAGATCAATTACTTCTTATCTCTGAGTACTCACCTAGAAGAAGGATAACAGGAAACGTTTAGTGCCTGTATGTGGCTGGATGCACGCTGTAACCTCAGGATTGAGGAGCTGTCAACTCCCTCCATCTATATTAAGAAGTGCGATGATTTTAGGTCCAGCAAGAAGAATAAAGCATGAAGCTGAGAAAAAGAAAAGAACTCCTAATCCCCCACCCCCACACAACACAGATACATACATATACATATAAGCACACACACAAAAACAGACCCATGCATTGACACATGCGCAAACATCCATGCTCACATAAGTCTTACCCACATCCATAGAACACTGCTAAGATACCTCCAGGCTTTCTCGTTCCTAATCCAGAACTCTCAAGAGGGCTGGCACCTTGAGTTCCCTAAACCATTTAAGAATACTTTCATTAATTTGCATTTCCCTGATGATTAGAGGTGTTGAGCATTTTTTTCATGTGTTTTTTGGCCATTAGTCTATCTTCTTTCGAAAAGTTTCCGTTCATGTCCTTTGTCCATTTTTTAATGGGGTTGTTTGAGTTTTTTCTTGCTGACTGTTTTGAGTTCTATATAGATTCTAGTTATCATCCCTTTATTAGATGTATAGCTTGCAAATATTTTCTCCCATTCTGTAGGTTGTCTATTCTAATGATCATTTCCTTGGCTGTTCAGAAGCTTTTTAATTTTATAATGTCTTATTTATTTATTTTTGTTGTTTCTGTGATTGCTTTTGGGGTCTTCTTCATAAATCCAGTGAGAATGGCTTTTATTAAAAAGTCCCAAAACAACAAATATTGGCGTGGATGCAGAGAGACAGGACCACTAATACACTGCTCGTAAGATTGCAAGCTACTACAACTTCTATAGAAAGTAGTATGGAGATACCTCAAAGAACTAAAAGTAGACCTACCATTTGATTCAGCAATCCCACTACTGGGTATTTACCCAACGGAAAAAAATAATTCTATAAAAAAGACAAGACATCTGCACTCAAATGTTTATAGCAGCACAATTCACAATTGCAAAGATGTGGAAACAACCCAAATGACCATCAATATATGAGTGGATTAATAAAATGTAGTATATGTATACTATGGAGTACTACTTAGCCATAAAAAATGGTGAACTACCTCTTGTAGTTTTATCCTGGATAGAGCTGGAGCCCCTTCTTCTAAGTGAAGTATCACAAGAGTGGAAATGTACTCATAATTAAATGTAGTGGATGTACTCATCGTTAAATTGGTACTAATTTATCAACACTTATGTGCACGTATGGAAGTAACATTCATTGGGTATTGGTCAGGTGGGAGGAGGGAGGAGAGGGTGAGTAAACTTACACCTAATGAGTGCAGTACACACTGCCTGGAGGATGGGCACACTTGTAGCTCTGACTTGGGCAGTGCAAAGGCAATTTATGTAACCAAAGTGTTTGTATCCCTGTAATATTCTGGAAAAAAAAGGAGAATATTTTCATTAAGTTCAGTTTTTGGCTTATTTTAGCTATGTTGTTTTATCTTTTTGCATTTTTTCCAGAAATATCTCAATCACAAATTTTATTGCAAGAAAATACTTGGTAAAACATCAAATTCTTCACATATTTTGAAAGTATAGACCAAAAAAATAAATATGAATTTGGAATTTATTTTAACTCGATTGGGCAAATGGTTATTACTTTTAAAAAACTTACCCTTTATATAGAGGCTTAGATAGAAACATGATACACTTATGCACTATGTTTAGAAGTTGGAAGTTAGAAAATAGCTTTAATAATAAAACTAAAGATAGTGTCAACAGAAATTATTAACATACTTGTTTAACCTGCTTTAATGAAATGGTGAATTTTGTATTTTCCTTTAAAATTTTATTAATAAACAAATTAATGATATGGCTCATAAGGACTCAATTAGAAAATTTTAACTGTTTGAAACTAATTAAGTGTGAGGAGGAGTCT
This sequence comes from Varecia variegata, assembly GCA_028533085.1. Lineage (NCBI taxonomy): Eukaryota > Metazoa > Chordata > Mammalia > Primates > Lemuridae > Varecia > Varecia variegata. The sequence goes on from CM052441.1 coordinate 52,332,063, forward strand.
ATGGTGAAATTTTCTGAGTTAAGAAGATCACATGAATTAGGGCCAAACTGGAAATGACTTTGCCATCAAATTAAGTGACTATAAAGAAGGTATCTTTTTGAAATTATCTAGTATTTATGAATCCATAGTTGATTAATTACAAAAAAGCTATATAAAGTTTTTTGAATAATGCAGGTAAAATACTGTAACATAAAATCAATGACTACTCTTACTTATTAGATAGAATAAAGATTTTCATCTGTACATATCCCATTATCAAGTAGCTATTGGGGATTTAGGGTGCCAAAATGGGAAGATTTTAAATTTCAGATTTATTGAAAATTATCTTATTGTGACTTCATTCACTGGAAACTTTATACAGTGATTCTACAGTTTTCTAAAATGCTGGGTGAGAATTATATTAACATCCTAATTTCTAGATCTGATTGAAGATAAAATCTACTGGTTGACTATTTTAGAAGGTAGATTTGGATGACCACCTTACATGCTATAAAAATGCTTACAATTTAAATGTGGAAATACAATTCTTAAAGGCTGAATTAAGAAATTAACATCCCCCTGTGTCAGTTTAGTTTCTACACTGACACACACACACACACACACACACACACACACAAATAGACATACAGAAAAGATAGTTTGATTTTATAGCTATAGTTGATTTTACATTAAAATTATCATTATTATTTTGATGCTGTTTACTTTTTCCTACTCATGAAATGAGGAAAACAATTATCTTCTAAATTTATCCTTCTTGCTTAGTTTGAAGAGAAAGGTCTTTTAAAAATACTAAATATCCTAACATTTATTTAGTGAGCATAAAAATTATATGTCCGTAGAATCCACGTCTGCTCTTGGCAATTCTTCTCTTGGGTGAATTGGATCCCAGCCACTCCCTCTTCCCTCCCTCTCTTCTTCCTGACATCTGCTCCTGCCTTTTATGCCATGTTCTGCCTCCCTGTTTTGATACTCCGTTTCACGGATATAGATGTATTTGCTCCTCCTTTCTGCCTTATGCCAATCCCTTGCTTGTCCCTGGAATATCATTTATTGTCTCTTGCCCTAACTTGGAGAAATTGTATAATTTACTTTCTGGAATAAACTTTCTTTAGGCATCTAAACTTTTCTTCTAGCTCTCTGGTACCTGCTTTGCTTCAGTTGGTGGAACTACTTCTAGGTCTCAGGTTTTCCTAGTTTTACCTGTATCACTACAGTGAACAAGACCATTTCTAAAGGACATTTGAGGCCAGAGATGATTAGGGTGGGGGCAGGGAGAAAGAAATAGGATCAAGAGCTTTGTTCAGTAGAATTCACTATTATACGATATGTTTTGTACTGAATTCAGGGTTAGTATATTTTTATTCCCAACAGTCACAAACACCAAGATGTAAGATGGGCTTTTAATTTCCTTGGTCGTTTGTATAGTGTACCAGGGAAACAGTTCTGCTGTAGTCTAATGAAGGAACTGGATGATCTCAGGTGTTTTGGTGAATAACTAATAGAACTACTGTTAAGATTTTTGGTTAATCCTAACTGAGAGTCTAGACTAGAAATCCTGAAGCAGATCAGATGTCTATCTATATAGGCTGCTGGAGTGTCATCTCAAGAGGACTGTTGATTTCCCGGATGGGCGTAGAATATGAATCTGAAGTCATTCCGTTTTGTTAGGTCCAGGCCAGACTAGGGTGCATCACAATCCAATAGGAAAGCTGGCATCAGGAAGGACTGGTCAGACTCAACTGTCTTATGATATTGAACCCAGGTTATATTTAGTATTAAATCAAAAAGCAACTGGTCTTACTTAGACCACTATTTGTCTGGGATGTAAATTAACATTACAGAAAAACAGAGCTTCTATGATAAAATATATTTGAGAAATGCCAGGTTAAATAAAAAGTAAACAAAGTCCTTTATTGAAGGACTTCTCAGGGACTTTAATATATGAAAGGGCATTGTGAATCTCTTAGAAAGGAATATTTTGTGGAGCATTTTTCAAATGTTTCTGACCAGTGATTCAATTTTTATTCAATGAGCACTGCAAAGAATGAATGTTTGGCACTAGCGTAATTTGGGACTTAGATTTAAGGGACACCATTTGATGCAGTGTTCAGTCTGAATGATCATTTGCAAACATGGTCATTTGCTAAAATAAATAACATATGTTCACAAATTTAAAAAATGGCCAAATGTCCATACAAATATTTTCTTATGATTCTAAACTCATAGACTAAAAATAGCATTTCTGCTGATTTCTGTAATTATGCTTTGAATAATTAAAATTCTGAGATTTAGGTCTGCCTATCTATAGCTTTTGGGCTTAATATTTAATGTCGCGGTAGACACTGGCAATCATAGAGGGACACTGAACCTTCAAGGATAATCTATTTGGTCTCTTTTACTAGATTGTGTGTTGTCGGTATTTGTGTCCTTGTTGGTCTCTGGGAATTGGGCTTATTTTCTTGCTGACTTGTGGCAACATATCTATTATTAAAGGAATTTTTTTAAATGTCTTTTTTACAATGTAAGTGAGAGGGGAAATAAAAGACAAGGAGGACAAAACACTAAAACTCTCTGGAAAGGGTTTTCAATTTTTACCAAGTCAGTTCTATGCTCAAAAATGCGGTCAGACTGCTTGCAATATGATAAAATCAGAGTTACCACTATCACCAGCTTCCTTCAGATATAATAATTCCCAGAGCAGAGTCTGCTCTTCATGGAATTTTTTGTTTCAGGCTACTTGACCACTGAATATAGGTTATCAAAAATGCAATATTCTTCCTATTTCTAGGAGGCATTCATTTATGCTCTTGGATTCTTCTCTGTGTTGAAAACTGCTTTCTCTATCTACCCAAGCATAGAGCAGTAATTTGGAGATCTAAGTTTTTAAGGAAACAGTGTATGTTTAGATGGTTTAAGAGTGACTGGAGGAACTGCAGGAAAGATGCATTGTGAAAATACCTTTTTAAATTAGAGCTCAGTTATTGAGTGCTTACTGTGTCAGATACTTTTGTAAATCATTTATGTGTATTAACTCATTTAATCTTTACAACGATTTTATATAAGGAAAGTGTTGTTATTATTCCTGCCTTCCGTACAAGAAAACTGAAGTGTAGGGAGGTGAACTAACCTTCCCAAGGCCACACAACTGTAAATGAAGGAGCTGAGAGTTGAAAGTGAGCAGTCCAGCCTCAGAACCCAGACAATTTGAGAATCACACTGCTTCTCTCAGCAAAAGGGAGATACTGTTCATTAAAACATGCTGGAATGGGCCACAAGAGTGAATAAGATATTATGATGCTAGTTTACATTTTTTAATGATTTGGAGTTTTAACAAGATGTGTTTTGTGGCTTTGCACACACCGTACATCTGCTCATAGCTTTGCAATAATTTTATGTCATGCTACAGTATAAATCAAATCAAACTAAATTCAAATGGACCAACCTACTCTAAATTTATCAATTAGTGTGTCAAACTCCCCATATTTTGACCTTTTTTATTGAACTAACTTATGCATTATGTAATGCTATTTTTCATGAATGTACCACTAAAATCAGCCAGATTTATTTGATGTAACCTGTTTCCATGACTATGTTCATATCCCCATTGGAAAGTCTGCTCACAATGTTTTGTCTGCTTGTCTAACTAAATTCTTTCTTGCAAGACTATTCCACAACTTCCTTCTTCCATGAAAATGCTAATCACCTTACATGTTTTCTTGGCCTTTGAACACCTCTGAAATGTTTTACATTTGGAATATATTTTGCATCATACTGAATATGACCCTTGAGGGTAATCTTAAGGAAGTTGAGAGTTCACTGGGCAGAAAAGCTGCCCGAGCTCTGGGTGGTGTGGGAGGTATCATGGGTGAGGAAATACAATAGGATAATATGAGGAAGGAGCAAAGTAGGCTTAGAAAATGTGATAGAATTCAAATGTTAAAGGACACTGTATAACCTGCTACCAAATAAAGAATTGATGCTAAAAATAAGAACCAATGAAAGATCCTCATAAGTGTGTGACTTTTTGGAAAAATTACTGGCTAATCAACACTACAGCTGTTGACTGAATGGAGCAATGGCAGTGGACTGGAAGAAAAGGGACATGTTTAAGAAACATTTTATGGTCGATTCAATGTGGGAAAAAAAGAAAAGAGAGAATCAAGAATGATTTCTAAGTTTTTGACTTAGGCAACATAATTTATAATAGCATCATTAAGTGAATGAAAGATTAGGGGGCAGTAGGTGTTGGAATCCCCTCACAGAGGACTATCTAGGTCAATGTATCTGCAGGAAGTTAGATGACAATAGGCAATTGTAAGATAGAAGTATATGGCTGAAGGGAGAAGTCTGTAATGGGTATATATACTTGGGATCTTAGCTTATTCGTAATTATTGATTCTAGAGGCCTGAATAAAAACAATCAGGAGAATATGTAGAATAGAAGAGAATTGGATAGATTCTCCTATTCCCCAAATCATTAATGGGCACAAGCCCAAATCACTAATGGATTTAATTATAGCCTTGAATCTATTAAAACAATGCAAGAGTAAGAAAACAAACTAGTGTAGAACAGTTTACATACGTACACTGGCTGTCCTTTTGATTTACTATTTGTAAGGAATGTGTAATCTGGAAAATACATTTATTTAGTTTTAAAAATCTTAATTCAATATATACAGGGGATCTAGATTTGCATGTAATTAAAATGAATCTTCTCAAGTGAATTATTTTGAACATAAGGATAATAAACAACCAGCACTAACTAATGTACATTCAAATTGAATTCTTTTATTTTAAATATTCACATTACGGGAATTCATTAGGCCTGAATAGAACATCATTATTTACATATCCAAGGAATAACTTTAGTGCTAAATCAGTGAGGTACTTACACTGAATATAAGAAATATGACTGAAGAAAGAGTTTCTTTTTATACATACAGGCTCAAATCTTTTATACATTTATTTCTGTCTTGGAATCTTAGCACAGATTGCTTAAGTCATTATTAATTGATGAACGAAATTTCACAAAATAATAGCAATCACACCATATATTTATAAGCCCAGAAAGACATCCATGAGCAGGGATCGATACTGTGATAGCATTTTTCAGGGAACGAAATTTCAAATGACATCTCCAGTTTAATTTTTGGAAAATACAAGTTCTCCAAATAGCTGAATATACAGATCTCCTATGGCATCTTGCCTTTCATGGCTTATTAAAAATATTTGCTTAGCTGCCATAAAGTATTATGTTATTTACAGGTTGAATCAATGGAGGGAACAATATGGTAGGAAACGAAGAGCCCAGATCAACATTAGCTGAATGTCACATACTTGGTAGGTGAAGTTGGCCTCTACATTGCCAGGACTGGCTACTTGTCATTTGAGTTAATGCTTTACTTTCAGGATGCAGCAAGACTCAGTTGGATGATTTTCACTTGGAATAGTAGCTAGAGTCAACTTTTCTTATCATTATACTAACTTCACTGAAGCTCTTAAAATTGAACTAAAAGGAACCAATCTATTTCTGTAAATAAATAAATAAATAAATGTATAAATAGGATTCCTGCTGTTTTAATAACATAGCAATGAAATTACCTTCCAACAGTGTAAATGCTTATATTGGTGTTTTAAGTCACCATGAGCTATGTTCTATCCTTAATATATTATGATGAATGACTAATTTCACTGGCGGAGGGGGTGATTGGTCCACACATATTATCTGTTTGGAATTAAGCCCTTTCAAAAGCACAAGTATATTTTTTGAAAAACAAAAAAAGCAAAACAAAACAAACCCTTCACTGAATGCAATACATTTTGTTATTTGCAAAGACTGCTATAAATTATCAGCATGTAAAGTCTCTTCTGCAGCCAAAATTCATATTTTGTATATATTTTTAAAAGTACTTAAGTTACTAAATAAAAAGTCTAGGTTCACCTTTTTTCCCCAACCAACATTGATTGACTGTCTACACTGCCTGGATGTTCTACATTATTGCCCAATTTAGTGTTGTGCAGACCTGACCTCAAGTGTTTTTTTACCCCCTGGCAGTAGTACTGATTTTGGCAGTGTGAAAAAAGATATACCACTGTTGGTTATAGAAAAAGCTGCCAGAATACTGTGTTCATGGAATGGAACTAGTTAAGATGATTTTTTCACATCTTCATGCCTTGTAATATTAAGTTGCTGTACAGTAAATTGTATCATTTGCCAACAAATAATTTTATTGCCAACAATAAACTCCAAGAAGAAAATTTTTTGGGGGGGGGGGAATTTACCACAATATGCTGCAAAGTTAGAAAAAAAGCAAAGCAGCTTTGTCTATTGGCTCATTAGCACTAAGAATAACATTTTCACTTTACCAAATGTTTAAAAACGACTTTTGAAAGGACGTGAATCATGCACGTAAATTGAGACAAAGCCTCTGTGTGAGTTGGCAGTGTAAGTCCCCCCAAAGCGGCATGATTCACCAAGTGCATGCATTTTTTTCACCTAATATAAACACAACCTTAATATTGTCATATAATTTCTAACACATCTTATTTCAAACATGCATTAGCTACTAAAATAAGATTTTAAAGAAAAGCTGATGTTTGATATAAAATAATCATGTTTCTTTAAGTGTGGAAAAATATTCTACAAAAAAATAAGTATAAAAGTGATTTCTGATCAATGTGTGATTTTTATCTATAAAAATCCAGATGACTAATTAGTGTGCTTAAAACAACCCTATAGGGTCTGCATCGCAATAATACACACACGGAAAGTTAATAGCATTAAACAACTATTAGCACAATGCAATTAAATCCTTATCAGAAATAACATGAACCTATAAACTGTACATTTGGCATTAGGTTTCAGGGTATTTTTAAGAGTTTCCTTAAATATGACAATACAGTAGTGCAAAATTACATTACATTAACAAAACTTACAATTATCATCCAAATAGTTTATGGATTACTGACCCTTACAATTCACATATTGGCTAGAATTGGCACATTTTATTTCAGTGTGATAGTTTTCACCTTCCTTGAGTGTAAGTCATTTTATTCACAGTTACACTTGAACCGTGTAGAAAAGGTATTGGAATATATGTGTCCATATGTGCGCTCTTGAGGGAATGAGTCAAGAGGAAGCACGTAAAGTCCCCATTCTTCATTTGTGGAACTTCCTTGCAGCTTTCTTCCTCAGCGACACTTTAATCAGATCTCCCAAAGAAATTACCTGTTAACTTCTTTCTGTCCCTTTGTCATGGCTTGAGGAGCAGTGACAGGTCCACATGGAAGGGAGCAGGAAAAAAGAAGAAAAATTCTAGAAGACTATGTGGCAGCTCGTGCCCTATGCTAGGCTAATTAAATCAGAATTTATAATCAATAAATCAAGATTTATTAGGAGCTTCTCAGCTAATTCTAATGTACAATCCATCACACTCGTTTACAGATGAGAAATCTGTGGCCCAGAAATGCCAGTGAATTACAACAGAACATTGTGAAAACTAGATCTCGGGCTCCAATCCTTAGTTTACTGCTCCTTCTCTTGTTTCTTGTTGACATTTTTCTCCTTTCTGCAGCATTGTGAACTTGAATCTAGATACAAACTTGTTACAGCTCTTTACTTTTTCCACTTAAAACCCTCTACTGTAGGCACATGTTGTTCTGGAATCAGGACAAGCCGCATTATTACAGTGAAGATGATTAATCTCAATAGTTACATTCAAGTAACTTTGACCAGTTACATTTCTGCAGGCAAACATTACTTATTATCTTCGTCTCATACATGATTTAATTCTTAGGGACTCTAAAGCAGTGCTATTTTTCATATTGTCACAATTACTCCATTAACCCTGACTCCTACCAAACCCAATCTTTGGGGGAAAAAAAAAAACATCTGAAAAAATACATTGTTTTGAAGACTGCCATCATGATGATAGCTCTAAAGATTTGCATTTTTATTTAAGGGTAAAAAGGGAATCATTATTTCCACTATTTTTTTTTTCCTATCTCCATTTCCAATGACACACAGCCTGTTAATTTTCCAGAGCAAGAGATTTCATTGATTTGACTGTAGTGCATCTACAAGCTGAAAGGGTTATTTTTTCCCTTCTAAGTAAAATCCTGGTCTGAAAATACTGGTATGATAGTCTTTGTCCTTTGATTAATTATTTTAAAATAGTATATAAAATATTCTAGATAGGTCATCTGTTACCTAAAAAACAGACTGCTTCCAGTTTTACGTAGACAATCAGATAATCTCCCTTTGCTCAAGGACTCTTGAAGAAGAAAACAATTATAAGAAAGTCCTGATCTCATTACAGTCTCTGGAGACATGTATCCACCCTAGATGAGCTCTTCTCCAGCAAGCTCACCTTGGACAAGGATGGCATCTTCAGGATTATCTCATTTGAGGGACTGAAGGTGGCTAATGAGGCCAATCCAAAATTGGAAGATGCGCTGTTGTAACTCTGGCACATATTTCTCACATAATGAGTAGTCCTGGGTTGTTAATTTAGTCTTTGGATACTGTTTCTGCAGAGCCTGCTTTTCTATCTCCTGCACCCTCATTAATCAAAATGGAATGCAGCTGTGTGTAAAAAGTTAACAGAGTTAACATACCTTTCTGTAGAAATGGCCCTTAAAATTTTTCACATTAAACTTGTATTTTTGTTTTTCACATTGAAATTCCAGCAAGCTCTAATTTAACATACTTTGCATATGCAACTAATTCAAAATTATTTGGTTGCCAGAGAACTCAGAAAAATAATTTAATTTTTAAAGTTTTCTAATGTTGTCATTGAAATAATAAACATTTCTTATGTTCTTTGAAGGAACACAATTAGAAACTACTTAAAAACACTATTTTGAATATTATTCATTTTTTCACACATAAAAATATAAATTTTCCTTAAGTCTACTTTTTTGTTCTAACATCAGTACAGCTTAAAAATTGTGCACACAAACAGCTGAGATTATTCATGTCAAAATTTTATATATTATGCCAAGAGCAATTAGAATACTCTTAATCGCAGTCTGGCTAAGAATTATTTTATTTCTACACCAATAAACAAACACATTCCTGTTTATTGAATTTATATCCTAACCTTTAAAAGTAACTATTAGCAGGGTTTTTTTTTCTTTTTTAGTTTTGGGAAAAGTAGATGAAGACTTGATTCTTTTCCTAACAAATCATTAGTTCTGTGTCTAAGCTAGTGGACCAATGGAAGTGATGGATTAAGTCAAGTTGTTGAATATTTCTAGGCCTCTTGCCTTACCAGAAAATGATCTCTAAGTATCTTCCTTCTATGACTTGAGCTATACCAACTGATAATAAGCTAACTTGACTATTAATTTACTGATTGCTCATAACAGGGAGGGAAAATTAGGCCCGCTTGGGCTCCAGGTATTTTAAGAAACGGTGAATGTGTTTAGTAACACAAACAATGCCTAGTCACCACTGCTGCCTGCTCCTCACACCCCTTCCACTACTCAGTAATTACAGAAGACGTAAATACATGCTTCCATACAAAATTTATTCATTTCCCTTCTCCTGAAGATTATTCCTTTGGCTTGCCTAAATTTTCTACGATTCTTACAAGCTGCCTGCTTAACACCTTCAGAGTTTCAGAACTGAAATTGTGGAAATACTTCTGGCTTCCTCACAAGTGTCTTTTATAAAAATAAAAGATAGTAACTGAACACTTATTATCTAGTCACCTGAATATAGTTTCATTTGTCCTCACCAAAAAACATCAGGAATATGTTACCTCTAGATTACGGATGCAAAATCTGAGGCTAAGAGAAGTCAAGTAACTTGAATACAGCTAGTGAATGGAAGAGCTCGGATTGAATTCTAAACTTGCGGTCCTCAAAAATCCATGGGCTACCACTGATTGCTGTATCTCAACTGCAAATTACTTTTCTACCTATCAGGCAAGGACTTTGGAACCCAGGAAAGTGGTCTTATAAACACACACAATAGAGAAGCAGATCACAGAAGCATAGATCCTAGTAATTGTCTAGTCCAGTCTTTCATGTTGCAAAATATAAATATGCACTTAGAACCTAGGAAAAGAATGAGAGATAATTCTTTCAAGTTATATAACCTTTTCTTTTTCTAATAGTTCCTCTAGGCCAAGAATTGCTCATATCTTTTTTGTGTACTGGTGATTCCTAGAGGTGGCCTCATACTAGTATTACCTGAGGAGACTTTACAACTGTTTTCCGTCTGGATTCTTCCTCAAACAAAATGGGTCAGATCTCTGGAAGTGGGACTTGGACATCCACAATTTTAAAGCCTATCCAGATGATTCTAATGTGTATTCAGATTTGACAATTAATGCTACAAACCACTCACAATTTAAAAGAATGTCTGTAGACTATAGATAACCTGCTCCAAATCACAAAATTGAGTAGTGAGTTCCACGCTCATGCATAAAATGATTTGGCTTGAAGTGGAGGAACACTTCAAGAAAGGCGATACCTTATATTATTTGAGTAATAGAATACTTCCCATTTAACAAGTGGGGTGAAAACCTCAAAACTGGTGGCCCATTAGAACCATCTGGGGAGATTTTTAAAATAAAGATTTCAGGTCCCATCTCAGACCCAGAGACTCAGAGGTTGTGTATTATTAATCTTTCAAATGATTCTTATGCACTAATCTAGGAAGTCCCAAAGATATATGTGTGTTTGAGAACGACTGATTTAAGATAGAGTGGTTCACCAAGTATAGCAGGAACAGAATAATATAGCAAATATATTATGGAAGACATGCTTTTTTATTGAACCAATTTGAAGAGATTCCAATTGTATGGGGCAGGGCCTAGGAATCAGTATTGTTAATAAATACTTCCGGTAAGTTTAGGTGAGGTGAGCTAGGAACCATGCTTTGAGTAACACTGACAAAGGTGACTGGTGTTGGAGAACTTCTTTTTAAATCAAAATATTTTCAAAGTAAAGCAAGTGCATGAACATATATTAACCTTAAGTTTAAAAATAACTAAATTTTCTAAACGTATTCAATCTAGCTTACTCAAACTATGCTATTTTATTATCAGTTAGGGATTGCCTTGTATGTTTGCACTACCTTCCTGAACTTTTTGCATCAATAAATATTTTGGATTATTATAATGACTTTGGATAGTACAGAAAAATCTAAAATATTTCAAAATAATGCCCAATACATGGTTGGTTTTCTGCAGGCAATTAAGTTTTTAGTAAGTAGTGAGTTCAAAAAACATAGGTAGACAACTAAGGGCAGAGAGGAAATAAAGGAGGAAGATTAGTTAATCGAACATTTGTTATATTGCAACTCTGCATTAGGTTCTTTCCACATATTAATTTAAATAATTAGTTCTACACTTTAAATGTCTACATAGAGAACTAAAAGGGAAATCTGTTTGGAGTATTTACCTTTAAAAAATTATTTTGAGATGGTCATTGAAATTTTATTTGCAAATTTATGCATATATCAATTTAGATCTTCGACAAGAAAGTAATAGTAATAGAAGGAACCTTACAAACAACAAGGTCCAGAGAAGTTAAGTGGCTTTCCCAAAACTACAGTTTGTAATAACCCAGGATAGCATTCACATTTCCAGTTTAGCAGGCTATCCCTCATTTATGTTATGTTAACTGTTTTATAAAATAAGTATGAATATGGATGCATTCAATATGAATTACTAAGAGGGAGAACACTTTGGATAATAGTGAAGCTTACCCATGTGCAAAATGCTACAAAATCTCTAGATGAGAGATACCTAGAAAAAAAAAATTGACTGATGTTTGCCATACAATGGAATGAAGTTAGGGAGGAAAGAAACCATATTTCTATCCATGCATGGTTTGGTATTAAATATCTGCCCTTCACAGTGCTTGCACTTTATATTCTCCTTATGTACAAATTTTCTTTCCTATTAGAAACAGTTAATATGTTATTAATATTTGAATAGAATGTTAACATGTTCCAAATCCTTTTTAATTTTTTTTGCAATGTTGTTTCTTTTGGGGCTTTAGCATGTGGTAAGACAAGTATGACTTCCTGCTGCATCCAGGCAGCAAACTGACTAATAAAATAAATATAAAATACCATCTCCAATTTGTACCAATAAGCTGGTACTGTCACCACTTTTAAAAAATGTTTTGCATGACCACTAATGACATTCATTTATTTTCCACAAGTGTTTGTTGAGACCCTCTTCTGCATAGGAAATGTGCTTATCCTTTAGATTCTGAATTTTGTTATATTTAACAGCTTGATTGTAATTTGTTAAGAAGTTCCCCTAAATGAGATCAGAGTTAAGGGAGCTCAAAAATATGATCAAGTACAAAGTCATAATGTGAGGATGTAAAACTTGTTTCAGTAACATTAATTCATGCAAAAAACATTTTCTAGGTGATTACCTTAAGACTCATGGAATCTAGTTTGAAAATAGGCAGGCAAAAAAATATCAGTAGCATAGTCTCCTATTCTTTTCATATTTAACCTCCAATTGGAGGCAAGAATTTTGTTGCTTTACACATTAAATGCTCTGAGCTTTCTACATCCTCATAATAGAAAACATTTCTGCACATTCAACAATTGTTATGTTTTTACAGTAAATATAAAAATTTTAAACGTATACTGCTTTCTCACTAGGATTTTTTTCAATTCTACTTCATAGTGTCAAATATATACCTGTCAAAATACACGTGACTGTCATGTCTTTCTTTTTCAGACTGTAATACTGATGGATGTGGACAATAGAGTATATATTCTTATTAGTAAGGCCTACAATGAGTAATATGTAACTATTCTTACTGAGGCCTATAATAATTAATATTTAAACATTCAGACAATTGAAAGTAATAGCTTTTTGATGTTTTGAAATAAAAGATTTTAAATGGTCTGCTCTATTTTTATATCCACACTTAACCTCAGGCATAATTATAAGTTTTTATAATCAGTAAAAAGCCGATTTTGTCAAATCAATATATCTTTTGCATGAAATATTCTTCAAAGAATTGTAATGTAAGGATTTATTGAAGGAGTGGCTGAGAAGCATATACTTTCTTGAGGGTTGTATTTCACTTAAATGTAGTGAAAGCCCATTTCCTTCTGCTAAAGCTCAACTCCTAAAATATTTAAACCAGGAAGAATGCTAATAAGTTTGAGTTTTCTTAATGTATACCTTCAAAAGTAAAAGTTCTGCACAAAGTATACCATTCTACAGTCCCAAATAATACCAATAAGACTTTCACATTTATAGGAATTGAGATATATTTCTATGATAAGGGGGGAATGTGATAAAAAAAAGTGGGATTAAGAGAGATAGGACCCTTAAATTTGAATCCTAATTACTTGCACTAGCTGTTGTGCATGTGCATGTATGTATGCATGTGAACATGTGTCTTGAATAAGTAATATCTCTGGATCTAGTTAACTGATAAATAGAAAGAAGAGAGTAGTTTGTAAACATTGTTATAACTCCTTCTAGCCATAAAACTCATAAATCAATGGATACAGAACTGAAAGTTTCATTTGAGTCATTCATTTTTGCACTTCAAATTCAGAAAACTTATTCTTCTGGGACTTGGTAATGGGTTTTCAACGTACCTGTTAGTCAATTAGTAGTATTGTCTTGGCTTGGATCTTATTATCAGCATTTGATTACAGTCAGAGTCCGAGAGAGTGTAAATTCATAGTCAACAATACAGGCAACTGCCCTCAGGTCTTTCAGTTCTTTGAAATCATGAGTTGAACTCATATCGAATGCTTCTCTGCTTTCGAAGAAAGCAGGTGCTTTCTTAACTTGTTTACCAATGCATCCTCTTAAGATCCTTATACTTTTTATAGGTCAAAAATGACAAAGTAAATGTTAATGTATGAATTTGACTATATTAACAATAAAATAAATGTGGGAGGAGATCTTTACGTATCTAGGAGGGCATCCACACAGACATATTATTTCTTAATGAAGCATGATTAGAAGGGGTAATATGGAGGGAATCTATGCTGGATCAAATGAGTAGACTAAGTTTGCAGTTCAGAAACATGTAAAGTTGCTAAGCAATTGGGGAAATTTGCTATTTGTTTTTCATTAAATCAGTAGCAACCCAAATATACTCCATTGAGAGTAGTATGTGAATAAACATACACTTGGGCTGGAATTGAAAGGAAGCTTTCATAGGTCTGTCCACTTAATCGTAAGCTTCTTAAGGCAGTGATAGTACCTTGTCATCTTACCTCTGTGGTAGTTAGGGCACTGCTCGATGCTGCATACCTGTTCAATTACGGCTAAAGAAATGAACCTGGGGATCAAACAACCCTATATCCAATGCAGGAGTACTCCTCTGCTCAAATCCTTCCAGTGCTAGGGTAAGTTCATTCTCTCTCACAAGGCAGTGTGAATTGTTGAACATACCTCTTTCTTATGGAATTGAAATTTATTTCTCTCTAATTTCTATATGGTATAAAAGATTGTGGATTTGAGTTCTGCTGAGTTAAAATGTAATAGAACTGTTAGAATAAGTCAAAAATAGACCTAAATGGATAAATATTCTAATTACTTTGAGGGATTTTTGGCCTGATTGGAATAAAGCCACTAAAGATTCTTTTGGGGGAGATTTCCTTGAACAATCATTAGCATTCCATCTTTTCTCACCTACTATCTCTGCTTATATCCAGTTCTTCCCTTCTCTAACCTTATGGAGGAAAATGCTGTAGGCAACTGCAAGTTAAGGGATAAATCCTGCAAGAATTTAGTGTAAGGATAGGTTTATTTTGGTTTATTAAAGCCCTGAAGACCGTGGTCATATGTGCTATGTATGAATAATTACTAAAATGGAACATAAAACATCATCTCCAATTAATACTTCTAAGCTAGAACTGTCACTTCTTTGAAACAAAAAATTTCCCATGACTTTCAATGCCATTTATTTATTCATTCAATAAATCTGCACTGAGATCCAACTCTGTTGTAGCATTGTGTATAAATCCCCACTTTATTATATTTAATATCTTATATTTAACACCTTGATGATAATTTTATTTAGGTTCTTTTAAATGATAGGACCTAAATCAAATGATAATGATGACTTAAGAGCTATGTCTATTTATTTGTCCATATGATAAAATAAAACTGTTTTAGATATTGGAGCTTCAGAAAAAATATTTTAAATTGATAAGTAATTAAAAACTATTCATAAATGGTGTGATTTATAAATATATTTATATTTGTACATATCCTTTCTCTTTGTTATTTGAGGAAATTATTTGTTTTATTATGAGTGTTATCAGTGTCAGGAAGAGAATGTAGAACTTAGATTTTCTTATGTGTTATTAGGATTATTTTCCAGGTACTGAAAATTAAAACAAATTGGATATTTAAAAATACTTAAATAATTTAACTGGAGATCGTGAGAATAAATAGCCACATTTGCAAGTCAGCTTAATGAAAATAAATGGGAAGTCTAATAGATTCCTAAACAGAACAGTTCTGCTTCACATCTTTGTATTCACTACATGAATAATTCTGCCTTCACAAATGTAGTAAACAGGTGAAAAATAGATCAAATAGAGACAGTTATACACTTTGTTCAACTTTGAAGTCAGAGAGGTTAACACTCAATTGCAATATGTTCTTTCTTTGTTACAGTATGCAAACTTGAAACTAAAGATTATAATAGTGAAAATCTTTTATATTTTAAGATAAGCATCTTTGTCTCTGAAATAGGTGAGACATCATTAAATAGGTGATCAGTGTTGAAGCAATAATCAAATCACAAACTTACATTATGGACAAATACAAAACTGTGAATAAACAATGTTTACAAATGATAGTGAAGAATAAATTATTTTTCAGTGCACATAATTGGGTATATCCAGGATAATTTAAAACCAAATGGAATGATTGCTAATGCTGAGCTTTTAAAAATCACCACCAAAATATACATGTTACCCAAGAGAAGGTGATAAAAATAAATTGTGACCCAAAGGTAGAGTATTATTATATTTCTTTTCTTATCCTCAAAACTTGGAAGATATCTCATCAAAATATTTTATCAAGTGTGCAAATGATGAAAAATTTTAATTCCAAAACCATTTCTCTAAATTACCAACAGACTTATATTCTTGATGCCTTTTCACATGATCGCAAGCCAAGCATGCATGTGATTCCCAAAATCGTGGAAGATTTACAGTGAAATCCTTCCTCCAGTTAAAGTAACTAAGGTATAACTTATTGTTTTTGTCGACTTCCTTCAGATACTTTGCTAGCTCACTAGGAGAGTTATAATCTTCCACATGAATGAATGAATCTGCCGGAATATAATTCTCATAGTTTTCCCTAGATGGCCCCAGAACAACAGGTACAGAGCCAGCCAGAAAAGCATTGTAAAGCTTTTCTGTGATGTAATCTTTGTGGATTGAGTTTTCAAAGGAAAGATAAAATTTACAAGTGGATATGGTAGGAATCAAATTTTTATCATTGACATATTCTCCAAACGCTTGCCCATAGGTATGGATTTCAATGCTTTTGCTTAGCTCATTGTAATACTTGACCCTGGCGTGCTCAGGGTTCCAGTTACTTACAACCCAGCACACCAACTTCTCTTTGCTTGGCACTTCAAACACGAAGGGGTTGGTGCTCACTGTCAAGAAGCCATAAGGCACTTGGATATCTGAGTCACGGCGATAAGTCAGAGTCAGGTTGAACAAGTGCTCAATACCACTCTTTTGAGGCGTGTGAGTTGGTGATTCCAAATTCATCCAGATCCATTTCTGGAAGGGTGGCCTAGCCTGCTGAGGTAAATTAGTCAGATCCCAACTGATGTCTCGGTGATGGATCAAAACTGCATGAGACTTGTTGTACAGTGAACGGTCTGTTGTGAGATGGCATCCTTGGATATTGAACATTGCTTGGCAGGATGTAAGGTCAAAGGTCTGCCCAAATGGCCACACCCACACCAGAATAGTAGTTTCATTAAAATAATCAGTTTTGGTGGAGAAGAAATTTTTCATTTTCAGCACAGAGCTGGCTGACTCCATCGGACTGAAGATCCAGCTGTTAGTGGGCTTGATGTAAATGAGCAGACATGCCATGAAGCAGCCCAGGATAATGCAGACGATTAAAAATGGGCGGAGAATTCCTTTGGATGTTGATGTCATAGTTTTTTCCTGTGAAACAGAGAAAGACAGAGGGGTAGGTAGGGGCAGGGATGAAGAGATAATCATACATATAATTTGATATAAACGTGATATATTCTAAAATATACTTAATCACAAAATTAGCTGCATTTTCCTTTTCAGTGTTTTCAAACCATAGACAGAAACAGAACCTTCATTGAAGCCAAGAAACTGCTTTTTAAAAGAGTTTCCCATAAACTCTTTCCTACAAATAATGATTCAGAATTTGTTGTAAATATATCAGCATATCTTCAAGCCAAGGAACATTTTTTTTCAATGCCATTCCTACCTTTTCTATTTTTATTTGCTTGTAGAACTGGTACAACAGATTGTCATCACCAAACCCATGACTAAGATTTTTAGTATTCCAAAAGCACATCAGATTAGTGAACATTTCCCAGGTGACATAATCGCTTATCTACTAGTGTATTGAGACTCTAATATAACTTTGGAGTTCAGATGGAATTCAATAGAAAACCAAACTTTTCAAAGGAAATGTTATTGTTGTTTGGTAAAAGTTTATCTTCATTGTTTATAAATGCATCAGGCTAGTCATCTGGTAAAAAATGGCAACTCTAGATTTGATATCTTTTTAAAAAATAAGTACACTGATGTAAATTTTAATAAATTTAAAAAACTCATTGTTTTAGTTTTTATTCACATATTTTTTTCTTACCATTCTCTTTACTTTTACTAATCTGCTAGTACATTCAATATATACCAAGACGTAAAAATCAAATGTTCTATTGGTGTTACAACATTCTTTCTTCTGTGTTCTTATTTAAGTGGTATTGTGGCTTCAAAAAAAAAAGTTTGTATTAAAATGATACCGGGGTGTTCGCAGCCGCAGATGCGCCCGCGGTCGCTCTCAAACGCCATCGCCGCCTCTCACTCGCCGAGCTCCAGCAGAACGAGAAGCGGGGTAAGTAAGGAGGTCTTCATACCATTGCTCCTACAAAGCAGACCACCCCCAAACCGACAGGTGGTAAAGCACCCAGGAAGCAACTCGCTACAAAAGCCGCTTGCAAGAGTGCGCCCTCTACTGGAGGGGTGAAGAAACCTCATGGCTACAGGCCTGGTACAGCCGCACTCCGTGAAATGAGACGTTATCCGAAGTCCACTGAACTTCTGATTTGCAAACTTCCTTTCCAGCGTCTGGTGCGAGAAATTGCTCAGGACTTCGAAACAGATCTGTGCTTCCAGAGCGCAGCTATTGGTGCTTTGCAGGAAGCAAGTGAGGCCTATCTGGTTGGCCTTTTTGAAGACACCAATCTGTGTGCTATCCATGCCAAACGTGTAACAATTATGCCAAAAGACATCCAGCTAGCAGGCCGCATACATGGAGAATGTGCTTAAGAATCCACTATGATGGGAAAACATTTCATTCTCAAAAAAAAAAAAAAAAAAAAAATTCTCTTCTTCCTGTTACTGGTAGTTCTGAACGTTAGATTTTTTTTTCCCCATCGTGTCAAAAGGTACCTAAGTATATGATTGCGAGTGGAAAAGTAGAGGACAGAAATCAGGTATTGGCAGTTTTTCCATTTTCATTTGTGTGTGAATTTTTAATATAGATGCAGGGATGTGAAGCATTAATGCAAGTCAAATGTTTCAGTGAACAAGTTTCAGCAGTTCAACTTTATAACAATTATAAATAAACCTGTTAAATTTTTCTGGACAATGCCAGCATTTGGATTTTTTTTAAAACAAGTAAGTTTCTTATTGACAGCAACTAAATGGTGTTTTTAACATTTTTATCATACAGTAGATTCCATTCATTCACTATACTTTTCTAACTGAGTTGTCCTACATGCAAGTACATGTTTTTAGTGTTGTCTGTCTTCTGTGCTGTTCCTGTAAGGTTGCTATTAAAATACATTAAACTATAAAAAAATAAATAAAATGATATTAGTATTATAAAATTAAAATAAATGGATTCTCAACAGAGTTATATTTCATGGAGAACGATTTTGATCTCATGAATTTTAGCAGATTATAGATAAAAAGATGAGTCAAGGCTTTTATTTTTAAAGCATCTTCAAGGTTTTCTTCTTTGACATTCATGCCTCTTTACGAATATGAACACAAAGATAGAGTATGCAATAAATTCGTGGGACTGTTTCTTGATCAAATTCCTACGGATCCTCTCAAACTGATACTGTTCTTCTCACCAAAACAATATGGTCTATCAATTTCAGATTCATTGAAGTATTTCAAAATCTTGATAAAACTAGTATAGAAACATTAGATGTTTCCTCCCAGAAAAAGGGAGAAATTGTCCTTCATTTAATTACCTAAATTTATGTGAAGGTTTAGAAAATCATATTCTTTTGCTATGTAGTTTTTCTCAAAGCATATGATATTCTCTGAGTAGTAAATCTTGACTGTGACTCCAAAGATTTGGGACATTGCATTCCAGAGCACTCCCATAACAGAAATATTGGAATCAAAGACTGCAGCTTACTGTAGCTATTCAGTCCTGCAGTCAATAACAAAAGAAAAACAACAAAAAAAGTGTATATCAAACATATCCAGAAATTAAACTATAAATTACTCCTTGGGCTACAGAGAAAATCAGGAAGGAATTAAGAAGGGATCTCAATTATTTAGAATTAAATGATATTGAAGGCACTACATGCCAGATTTTATGTTATGTTAAAACAGTACTTAGAAGGAAATTTATAGGCTTGCACATTCTTCAGGAAATTAATTAACCAATCGGTCAATTCAAGAAGCTAGACAAAGAACAATGGCACAAAGCTAAAGAAATAAGGAGAAAAAAATTAAAGAACAGAAATCTGAGATGATTAATAATGTCACAAGCTTTGAAAATATTAAGACAAACTCAGGCAAGGTAATAAAGTAAAAAGATAAATTCAAATTTAATATAAAAATGGTAAATTTTTATTGATTTAACATAGATAAAAATTAGAAACAACTATTGAGTAATTTTATGCTAATAAATTTGAAAGACGATTAAATAAATGGTTGTATTTCTACACAATTAGAGAAATACCAATATTGGCACAAGAAGAAACAAATTTAAAAAATGGAATTCACAAACAACAACAACTAAAAATGAACACTAGGCCTAGATGGGTTTGCAGGAGTGATATCAATAAGTCAATCAATAGGGAATACTACCCCACTTTTTTTTTAAAACAAATCATTCTAGAAAATAGGAAAGAAAGAAAGAAGCTTACCTCATTTTATGAGGCCAATTATAATATTGTTATCCATACAATATACAGAAAGTTTTTTAAAAAGTCAATTGAATTTATGAACACAGATGAAAAAGTACAAAAATTTAGCAATAAAGAGTATTGGAAATATATTATGATGCTATTCAAGAGTAAATTTTGGGAGTTTAGTTACATTTGATCCCACCTTATAAATTTAACTAATTGGACAATCTTTCAATTCTGTCTAGACCCTGGGATTTACCGACTTACAAATCTTACTGGAAGGGTTTCCTTTTCATTGGAACAACATTAACCTTTAATATGCATGGGTATTAAAGGTTGTCTGAGTAATGCAGTGTTTTCCTTCTGTGAGACCAATGTTTAATGGTTTTTAGAAATGCTCTAATTGAAAGTTTCCTTAAATTCTTTTAAAATTGAAGTGCAATGGCAAAACCTCTCTAAATAAATGATGTCAGTTCAATATAATCAGGTTGCAACTGTAATAGCCACCATTTAATAAACACTCACTCTCTGCCAGGCTTTGTGCCAAACACTTTACACACATCATTTTCTTTAATCTTCCTAGAACCTTTATGAAGGAAATCTTTTCCCACTCCTTCACAGATGTGAAAGACCGGAGATACAAGTAACTAGCTTAACCATTGGGTTGTGCTCTCTCTTGCCTTCTATAATCTTCTTTGAATAAATAATACAAATATCAACAATCCATTTGCATTTGGTACCTCCAGTTTTGTTGTTTTGATTTTCGTGGGCTCTACCCTTTACTCTATCACTAAGGACTATTTACACATGAGTTAAATTTGGTTAGCTTCCGAGGTCGGAGGAGACCCGGCGCCTTCAGGGCGGTGTGGCCCTAGACTAAATTTGGATCAATTTCTCTTAACAGGGACCATACCCGACACTTACCTGGCACTTATTAGTGCTAAACACTGATCGGAACACTTATATTAACTCACACACACACACACACACACATTCATATTCCCAAAGAAATGGAGGTCCAAAAAAGTAAGTGGCAGAGCACACTTTTAAACCCAGGCCATCTGGCTCCAGAGTCTGTGCATTTGATGGTGTTTTAGATCATTGATTCCCCAGGTTGCAGCCACGTTATGCAATTATCTTGGTGATACCAGAATGTAAACTCCACAAGGAGCTTTGTTTTCTTCACTGATGTATCCTCATCACCAGAATATAGTAGGTGCTTAATAAATGCTATCTGTTATGCAAATGAATGGGTGAATGCTGAGTCTCCTCCATGTACAAGATACTATTCTTGGTAGGTAACCAGATATACAAAAATGAACAAAATGTGAATGAATATGTACTTTGTCGCCTTCTCTGTGCATTTAACACATAACCTGCTATGGAATAACTTCCATTAAAATGCATATAGGGGTAATCCTACCACTAGAAGAGCAAAATTTTCTAGTTTTGCCATGCTGTTGGGTCTCAAATTTGGCATTTACCCAGAACAGTTGAGTCCCATGCCTCTTTTTTTAGCCAAATGAGGAAAAATCGGTCACTAGGCAGAAACAATGTTTCTTCTATTGTGTGGTTTTCAGTTTTTCTGCTTCGTGGACATTTTGTATTACTTGAGGTTCTTCTTGTTAACTCTTCGCAAGCCCTCTCCCCTCAATTTTTCACAGCTGTCAAGGTCAATTGCTAAATAATAGGGGCAGTTACTCAGTAAACCCCTGCTTTGTACAGAACTGTCAGAAAAGTTTGCCTCTTAGGGCCAAATTGACACCCCTTGACAGGAACCTTTTCACCTATTCCTCATAACTAAAATTCAGATGGTTACTCAACATGTCTTGAATCAATACAACTTATTTTTAAAACACCTGCAGCAGTGTTACTATAGCTCCCACCAGAGACAGCAATAAATTTACAGCAAAAGCAAGTTTTAACAGTAAATAGCACAATTAAACCTTTTCACTTTTTTTAGTAGTCTCAAGTACTACGAGAGAATGTAATTTAAAGCCTTTTCTATTAAGAATAACAGAATCTTACTGCTTGATAAGACTTGGTATGCATATGATTGAGTTTTTCATTAGGAGATTACCTTTCGTTCTTTAAGAATGCTCTGCTGAATGTTAAAGAAAGGAAGAGAACTTGACATAGAAAAAGGTTGGAGTTGTGATTCTCAAACCACAGATACGTGTCAAGGTATTAGGGAGAAAAATGTGAAACTAAGGAGAACGGCAGGCTTCTTCAAGGAGTAGTAATTCTACTCTAAGTTTTGTTTTTTAGGGGAGGAGGGTATTTAATCCTTTAAATGGAAAGAACAGGAGCATACTATAGAATAGAATTTATTACTTGCCTAAAACTCGAATATAAAGCTTGCCACTTAGGGCATGACTCTACATTGCAGCCACTACGTATCTCTTCTACTGACCTCTCCCGTGTCACACTGGGAGGGCAGAGGGGTTGGAAGAGATTTTCCCTCATGTCATTAGGAGTACTTGGGTCAACATATTTGACAATCACTGTGTAGTACACTTACTCTCTATTTCTTTTTTTTTAGGTGAATGATCAAAGCATTCCTAATAAGACTTTTGATCACTAGTGAAGACATGTAAAAGACACAGACTATTTGAACAGAACTTTGGATCCAGTTGGGGATCATCAGATCAACTCATATCGACTCCTAAGACCAGAAATGAATCACTGACAAATTGAAGGGTTTTTTTTTTTTAAAGTTAGTGAAGGCCTCAGAAGCTTCCTTAGAAGCATAGTTTCTCTCTGACCGTCTCCTGTCCTCCTACCTTTTGCCCTTGTTCTTTCCTGAGGCAAGCCATAGAAACTAGAATTCCTCTTCCCCAAGGCAGTCATAGCCACAAGAACTCTTTTTCCCCAAACCCAGCCATAAAACCCAAATATATTACTCCAATTTTCCCCTGCCTTTCTGTGTGAGAACTTGTAGAGAAATTTTCTGACCTACCTTGTTTGACTGTAGATCATAAGACCTCCATTCCAGAGAGGATCCTGCCTCATACAGGAAGGAAGGAATGCTAGAGAGGCCAAGAAGAATCTAAACAGACAGGTCTTGCGGGGTTTCCCCACTCAGGCTAATAGCATTGGATTATTCCCTTTTTGTCTATTCATATTTCTACGTGGCTGGTCAATTCTTCATTGAATCTGAGTATGAAAATGGATAGTTTTTCCTGTATCTTTGGGTCTTCATTCGGGTAATTTCTGTGTCACGTGAAACTATGGTCAAATAAATGTGTTAGGGTTTTCTCTTATTAACCTGTCTCTGTTTTAGGGATGTTTCCTCCCCTTATGAGGTGGAGGAAATGAATCACCCCCTTTCCATTCCTACACTGGCAGTCACTCTCCATTGTTCTGATAACAGGACACCCATTTCCTATTGAAATATTACTTCTCCTCTCTGTGCAATCTTTGTGTTTGTGGAGTATCTCCCCCTTCCCTAACCAGTGTTGAATAGGGAATCCAGGTCATTCAAACTCTCTCTGGGACTGTAACACTTGAGTGGAAGGGACAAGGGTGAAAAATTTCTGAGCTAATTATTCACAGTGGGTTCTCTGAGAAGATAATGATATAAACTCTGCTACCCAGGTCTATGGGGCTGCATTGCATCCCACCTTTCTGGGCTGGGTTCTTTAGGTATTAAATCAGTTTCAAGAGCTATT
Organism: Varecia variegata; assembly: GCA_028533085.1. Taxonomy (NCBI): domain Eukaryota; kingdom Metazoa; phylum Chordata; class Mammalia; order Primates; family Lemuridae; genus Varecia; species Varecia variegata. Next base: position 52,356,080 of record CM052441.1, read on the forward strand.
TCATAACCTTCCAATAACTAATTATATTAGTTATGATTGGTTTTATTGTTTAAAACAAACACAAAAAAACACAAACTCCAACCAAAATAAGCAGAAAATCCAACTGATATTCTCCTCTTCTTTTTCTCCCCTCTTCCCAAGAACTAAAGTATGTAACTTGAATCCTTCAAAATACATTCATATTTATTTGGATTTTAAAAAACCAACCAAACAAAGAAATACTGCATATAAACTCTCAAAACCTCGAACAAATCTTTTCACTTTATGCAAGCCATTGACTCCACTCCGAGTTTAGGTGTTTGGTGGTGTTGTCTCTGCACTGTTAGTGATCTGTTTCGGCAGGTTCAAAGAGTGATATACTCCTCATATAATCATTATGATCTACAGTATGACATTAGTATGAGACTCTGCAAAAGTCTTCTGAATACTACATTGAATGTTCATAATTTAAATTTGCCTAGCTTATTTTTTATTTTTTGGTTGTGTCTTTGTTATTGTTTTATTTTGCTTTCACTCTTCCCTGTGATTTTTATGCTAAAAACAGTTATAAGATTAAAAACAAAGCTTTATACTTCCACTATTAGTATATATACCAAATTATATTTTGCCTTGAAGTATTATAAAATTGTATATATTCATCACCTCACTTTCAAAGATTCCTTTGAAACTTCAAATTCCATTTAGCTTCTCTCATGGGCATTCCTGCTCTAAGTTCCCACAATTTTCCCCATTAGGTTCTGAGCCAAATGGCTCCTGCCTTTGGGAGAAATGCCATTTACTTTTTGGCAAGAAGACACTGGTTAGTCTCTGGAACTCTATTAAGTTTGTGTTTCTAAACCTTTCTCAAAGATCCTTAGATATAATCTCTGGTATTTCCAAGGATAAGCCTGTTGTATTCAAACTCTGAGGAAGCTGCCACCAAATGATACCAATTTTGGTCACCAATGCTTTTTCTGAATATTTCTTGAAACATTCTCTAGCACATACTAACAATTCCCTGACTTATTTCTGCAGTGGTTTTATCTTTGGACAGCCTAATGAATGTCCTTTTTTTCTTCTTCTTTTGCTTTCATTTGTGTCTCGGACATTTGTTTCCACTGTTGAGAGAGCTGCCAACTGCTACTTTTCCTGCACTGAAAATTCCTTTATTTTGAACACTTTCTACATTCACTCTCTTTGAAATTTTCTTTTCTATTGAGGGATTAACTGGTTTTAGTTTGATCTTTCATCTGCTCTCTCTACTCAATCATTAGTTTTTAATTGCTGCCTTTATTCATGTTAGAATCTCTATTTACTGGCTGTAGCTGCAACTAGAGCCATCAGATCTGACTCTGGGCCCAAGTGTAATCTGGTTCATGTTGCACCCGCCCATAGGGAAAGCCACAGATAGGGCCAGGAGGCGCCTTTCTGGCATTTTCCCTGAACATATTCTCTGGCACTCTTTGACGCCAGTGGTCTTTCATAACTTGGCTGTCAGCACCAGCACTTACTATGATTATTGTCAAGTTTCAGCCCATAGCATGTAGCCAATGAAGGCCAACGGAACCTTTAAAATAAAAACCCCAAACTCTCATTTTGGGCTGATGTATTACTATCTTTTCTGACTATAAAGATGAGAATGCTTTCCTTCCAGATGATAAGAAAGAACAATTAACACAGTGTATTCTCCTTGACGTCTCCCTGTCCTTCATATCCATACCCAACCTTGCACTGAATCCTGACAATTTTACCTCCTAAATATTCCTTATGTTAGTTGACTTCTCTCCATTTCCCTAGATCAAGTGTCCATCATCTCTTACATGGAATACTGACATTGCTTTCTAAGTGGTCCACCTGGCACTCGCTTTCAGTCCTTGCAATTTGTTCACAGTACACTAGACCAGTGATCCTCAAAGTGTGGCCGCAGACCAGCAGCATCGTGTTAGCATCACCTGGGATTCTGTTAGAAATGCAAATTCTCTTACCCTAACCCAGAAATATGGAATCAGAAACTTTGGAGTGAGGCCCAGCAATGTGTTTAAAGAGCCCTCAAAGTGATTCTGATGTACACTAAAATTCAACAATCCTTGCAATAGTGTGATGTTTCGAACCACAGATCACGTGTTACCCTTTTGTTTAAGGCCCACCAATGAATTCCAAGTTGCTTTTAAGATAAAATTAAAAAAAAATTCTTATGTGGCTTTAACAGTCCTGGATGATGGGGACACTGCCTGTTTCCAGCTTCAGTGCATGCGCTTTTGCATTTCCTATATCATTATGCTTGTCCTTGCATGGGGTCACTGCATCAGCTCCTGCCTCTCCCTGGAACAGCTTCCCTCTTCTCTTCACTGATTTACTCCTTTCCACTGTTCAGCTCTTAACTCTACTGGCAGTTGCTTATGGCAGGAATCCGGACAACCTCTCAACCTCCCCACAACACAGTAAATCAAAGCCCCCAAGTACATGTTTCATAGTACCATGTGTCACTTTGCAAAGAATTTGCCACAGTAGCAAGTTTACTTAGATTTGTGTGCATATATGATTAATGTTGTCGCTTTTGTTCAACTGTAACTAGGCTCATAAGGCAGAGATTGGGTACTTTTACTTAGATTTTGACCCTTAGTGCCTAAATCATACCTGGCATATTCTTGCTTTCAAGATATGTTTCATAAGTGACCAAAGACAGAACAATGATTGAACATTTACAATGTTCAAGGCACCAGGCTAAGACTCTCATATAAATTTCACCATTTAATCTTCAGGAAAAATATATTTCTTTTTGTTCATTTACCAAATGTGTGTGTGTGTGTGTGTGTGTGTGTGTGTGTGTATCCCTCCTATGTGCCAAGCATAGTTCTGAGTACTTTACTAATACTAAAAACTTTAAATCTCACAACAACCATGTGAACTATACAATTATATTTTTACAGATTAAGAAACTGATGTACATTTATTTTCCTAAAGTCATACAGTAAGCGGTCACTCAAGATTTGGACACTGGTGGCTTGACTCCAAAATGTGTTGCTTTAAAAATATATGTTGACAATTGAGACCCCAGCTTCCAATTGCGAAGACTTCTATGAATTAGATGAATGAAAATTTATTTTATGACATATTACTCTGGAGTCATTCATTGTTCATTAGAGCATACTAGATTTACCAACGCTTCCCTCTCCGCTCTCATTCTGGAAAACAATGGCCAGGAACAGTGGCTCCTGCCTGCCAGCGAGTATGGAAAGGGGAATCAGAGCAGTGAAAGAGTCTAGCTTTGCTTTATTATTGGGATGTTTATAAAGCAACTCAAGAAACACCAAGAATTAATGATGCATTAATTGCTGATCCAAGGGCCAGATGACAGTGGTACCCCTTGCTAGCCACATTCTTTTTCAGATGAATTCCTTGTGTGCTGCTTTGTTGGGTCAGCTTTGAAAATTAACTAACCTCAAGGAGCCAGGAGCCAGGTTGCCTAAAAACAATAACGGTAGATAAAAGGATGCCTTTTGGGGGATGGACATGCTCGAAACCTGACTCGGGTGGGGCAAGGACAATATGCGTAACCTAAACATTTATGCCCCCATAGTATGCTGAAATAAAAAATAAAAAATTAAAAAAAATAAAAGGATGCCTTTAAGTAAAAATTACAGTTATGTTCCAGAATTTTCCACACAATACCATCAGTTAATATTTTTAAATAATTTACTATACTAGTACTTAAAACAGGGGAAAGAATTCCTCTCTAAAAATTTTTATATTTCAAATTCCCTGGATCTCACTAGACTACTATAGAAGGTCACATACTTTTAAAGAGCATATTGTGATAGTTTGATCCTTCATTGGTCTTAACACCAGGAATTTCTCTTCTTCAAAGTATCCGCTGGTTGTTTCTGTGAAAGACCAAGAAAGTACCCCAAACCCTTCTGGCAGTTACAGTCCCCACCCACACTGTTTGTCCTTCATAATTTGCCTATCACCAGTCTGAAAATCCACTTGGTGCCACCTCACTTTACTCCTACCCACTGAATGTGTGGGCCTCGAATCTGAAATTCAGCTGTTCCCTGACCTCTAAACCCTGGTAGCCAGGGTTTCTGGGTTCATGTTGCAGTTGAAAAACTGGCTAGCTGAATCAAACTTTGTTGCTGACTCTAGCAGCTTTGAATTCACTGAGACATTCACAACATCTCTCTCAGAACATTTCCCTTAATTTCTGGCCCGCTAACACTAGAGGCTTTAGTCCAGTTTACGGGACAAGGCAGTGAATCAATGGGAAATCAACTGCTTTATCCGCCTTGGCTCTTTCCTATACGCTTTTCTCTAACATAATAATCTTGCTCTTCTAGTTTGTAGTTTGTGATAGTTAATTTTATGTGTTAACTGGATCGGGCCACTGGATACCCAGATACATGGTTAAAACATTATTTCTGGGTATGTCTGTGAGGGTGTTTCTAAAAGAGATTAGCATTGAAATTGATGGACTAAGAAAAGCAGGTGGCCCTCCCTAACAAGGGTAGACATCATCTGATCCCTTGAGGGCCTGAATAGAGGTAAAAGGAAGAGTAAGGATGAATTTTCTCTCTGCCTGGCTGGCTGAGCTGGAACATGGATCTTCAGTCCTTAGTGCTCCTTGTTCTCAAGCCTTCAGACCTAGACTGAAATCCACATCATTGGCTCTCTGGAACTCAGACCTTTAAATCACACCACCAACTTTCCTGGGTCTCCAGCTTGCAGATGGCAGATTGTGAGACTTTTCAGTCTCCATAATCATGTAAGCCAATACCTTATACTATAATAAATTTCTTTCTATGTATATACCTCATAATAAATCTCTTTTATATACATAAAATTGCTTTTATATGTTCTGCCTATATAATCTCTTTCCTATTGGTTCTGTTTCTCTGGAGAACTTTAATATACTGTTATAAAACAAACACCATCATGCATATCAAAGGTTGTTAACAGATACTAAGAAGACTGCAGGAGTAAAAGAGAGAACCTCTACCTATAGAGGTAAACACTGTGTTAGATGGGGCATTGCCATGGCAACAGTTTCTGGATCAGACCAAATTTTGCAGATGGATCATCTTTTGAACTCATGTGAAACTAATTAGCACCAGCTTTACTAGGATTAAGTAAAAACACATCACTGTAGTTAATAAGGAGCTTCTGACACTTCAAGTTCAATATACAATAAGAAAATAAACTAGTAAGAACAAAAATAGAAAGAATGAACCACAAAGAAGTAAACAGCCTAAGAGATAATATGGTAAAAATGTAGCTAACGAGATTTTAGGAAAAAAGCAAGTTTAATCAACTTGCAGCTGAGGAATCCAAAAATGAACTAATTAACATACTTAAAAGAAGACGATGTTATTAGGAGAAGGGTGGAAAACCGGAGTTTAGAAGTAAAAAATCCCAGGTATGAAACAGTTAGTCTTAGAGAGACAAATATCTCAAACGGTGGAGGAAAGGGCTTTTCTTGCATAAGGAAATGCATTTGGCTCCATTGTCTTCTCTCTCCATAGCCTGAATGAAACATCCTCAAGGACCATCCAATCTTTGCACTCTGACTTCATTCCTAATAAACAATCTTTTGAGTATGCAGTTTACCAAGGAGTTAAATACTCAGAAGAAAGTGCCATATTTTGTGACTATAACAGAGAAAATGGAGGCCACCAAAAGAAAACCCATCAAAAGAGAACTTTCTTGTTTCCTTCCCTCCCACCACAGTGGAAAAGACATCTATCCTCACATCTAAGGCTGATCCCTCATTAAATTCTGGAATGTAATTGAGTAACGTGACCTCATTCCATAGATCATCCTTCGTTTTTCCTACATCTTCCATTTCTATGTTTCTATTAGTTTTTTTCTATAAGAATTTAAATAAAATCACAATTCTCTTATCTTCTATTTAAGAACTTCCATCCTCCCAAACAGTGCTCCTAGGTTTTCTCTATCTCCATAAATGGCTACGTTTCCCGTTTCCCTTATACGTGCCTAAGGCTCCAACAGGAAACCATTATTTCTCTCTTCATCTCCCTTAACCCACTATCTAGTCAATTACTACATTTAGTCAGTTGAAATATTGTAGCATTTATTAAATCTCACTCCCTTTCTCCATCATATTGTCACTTCATTGTTTAAACCTTTACTACTTATTTCCTGGATTACTGTAATGAATCACTCACAGTCATAACTGATGTTGGTGTTGTCTTACTCTCCTCCAATCCTGTGAAACACTGTGGCTTGAGTGTTCTTTTCTTTTTCCTTTCATTGCTTCTCTTTAAAAATAAATTATTGTAAAAGTAACGTTGGGGAGGACAGAGTTAAAGCAGCTCCCTGACTATCAGGGAGATTAGATGCTCCTGCGGAGTCGGAGAGAAGGGTGGTGACCTGGTCTAACCTTCTTGTAAACACAATAACTGGATCCCCAGGACAACAGAGGAAGAATATTTGCTGGAAGGAGGATTCTTATCTATGAAAAACTTTGAAAAAGATGTTCTAGGGTTAGGATTGCCTACTGTAAACAAACCTAAGCTTTGACAGATTTCTGAGGCATGGCTTCCTAGAGAATGTCACATTAGCTACACAACTATCCTAAGTACAAAATAGAGATGCTTTATAACTTAAATGCTCCCCACTGTGGGAAGTGATATTGGGGACTTTTATTGTTCTGAACCAGAGACTGTGCGTCAGATTCGAAAAGGAGGGTGCGGAGGCTAGTAGGATGTTTCAGACCTCTCCCTGCCTCTTCATTGATTTGTCTTTAAACTATTGGGAAAGCTCAATACTGGATACAATCTCTTACTGAAGTGAGTCTGATATGACAATCTGATCTTTTATATTACCTTAATGTTTACTGTATACAATTCTGAACAAGTACACACATAAGTAAATGAAAGCAGTCTATAACAAAACTCACAGAATTAATAAGCAGTATTTTGTGTCTTTCTGTCTAGTCTTTATACTATAAATCTATTTAGTTCTCTTAACTATTTACCCATCTAGTTTCCTTTTTTTTTTTTTTGGAGACAGAGTCTTGGTCTATCATGCCAGGCTAGAGTACAGTGCCATCATCAAAGCTCACTGCAACCTCAAACTCCTGGGCTCAAGCCATCCTCCTGCTTCAGCCTCCCAAGTAGCTGTGACTACAGGCATGTCCACCAAGTCCAGCTAATTTTTTTTCTATTTTTGATAGAGACTGTGGTCTCACTCTTGCTCAGGCTGGTCTCGACCTCTTGACTTCAAGGAATCCTCCCACCTGGGCCTCCCAGAGTGCTAGGATTACAGGTGTGAGCCACCACATCGGGCTTCTATCTAGTTTCAATTACCAACTGTGTATGCTATTTTTTAAAACAATAGTGAGAACCAGTAGATAAAGATATTTTTTTCTCCTGATTTTTTAACTTATTATTAAGTTGTGAGCATTTGCTTAAGTCACCAATACTTGATTTTTTTTCCACAATAGCCAAGATAGAGAATGTATACGCAATGTAATACTATTTAGCAAATAAAAAAACCCTAATTCTATCATTCTCGGCAACATGGATGAGCTTGGAGGACATTAAGTTAAGTGAAATAAGCCAGGCACTTATCTGTAGAAGATAAAAAAGCGGATTTTGTAGAAGTAGGGAGTGGAATAGTGGTTATTAGACGCTGGGGGAGGGTAGAGGCAATGGGGGAATCACCAAAGGTTGGTTAACAGATACAAAAGTATGTATGTATTGAAATATCATACTGTACATATTCCATAAATATGTACAATTATGTGTCAAAAATAATAAAAGCAAAAAAGAGAAAAAACTTGATTTTTAATGGGTGGATAACATCTCACAGTATGAATATACTATAACGAATTTAACCATTCACCCATTGTGGCCATAAACATTGTTTTCATTTTTTTCCTAATGTAAACATCATTACAAAATGCTATTTATATGTGAATCTACAACTATCATTCTGATTATCTTGTTAGGATTGATTTAGAGAAGGGAGAAAACTACATGAAAATTCATGAACAATTTTAAGGATACATATCCTTACAAACAGGTATGAGGATTCATATCTTTTCCTAAAGAGGAAAGAGCTTCTCTTATCAAATCTAGACTTGTTGAATATTATCTTTTATGATCTATGCACCTTTTTGCATTCGATAAGAAGTATATGATTTGTTAAGTTTGTTTAATTCACTTTTTTTTGCTTGTTAGTGAAGTTAGCTGATATTTATTGTCTATTGACACTTATTCATAAATGGATTGCCCATTCATCTATTTCCCAAATTGCTTTTACTGTTTAACTTGCCGAATTGAAGGAACATTTAAATTAGTTATATTTATCAATCATCATATCCCTTCAATTTCATATTTGTTTCAAAGTTTTTGATAAATGGTCCTTTGATTTTGTTTTAGTATTTTTGGTATACAAAAGTTATTAAATGTTATGTAGTGAAACATATATTATTTGCCCTTTGCTTCTCTTTGTATTTAGACTTAGAAAATACAATTAAATATCAGTCAAATCAATGTTATTCTAACTTTTAATTAAAATTGGTTTTATATTGGGCTTTTTAATTCTTTGGAATTATTTTCATACTTAATATATAGTGATGAACACCATAATATATTTTTGAAATACCTAGATAATTCTTCCCAACAATATTAATGGTATAACATTTCCCTTGCACATTGTATTATGATGTTTTATATATCACTTTCCTGTTTGTATCTAAGTTTATTTTGAGGGTGTCTATTCTATTCCATTTATCTTTCTATTGATTATAGTGTTGTAACATGTTTTAAATTATTTACATTAATTTAAACTCTCATAATTATTTTCTTCAATAATATATAACCTGTTTATATTTCCATAGAACTTTAGAATTATTTTTGTAAAAGGCATCCTTGGGAAAAAAAATGGTTAGTATTTTGAGCAAATATTTAATTGTATTTATTGAAATGATTTGAAAAAAATGATATGCCAAACACTGTTCTTCTCAGAAAAAACATACTATGTTGTTCCATTAAAATTGTTCATATCTCTGAGCAAAGATTGGTGGTTTTTGCCATATAGAATATTTTTTTCTGAAGTATTTCATGATTTTGTCCTTGTTACTGCTGTGTACAGCATATTTTCCCTCTTATACCTCCTGATTAATATCTGAAATAGAATAAATCTAGCAATTTTACAATTTTATACTTTGGGCCACTTTACATAACTCTTATTAATTTTAAGAATTTTGTGCTGGTTTTATTGAGTCTTCAATTATATCTGCACAAGCTTTGTAAATAAGTTTTTCTTTACAATTTACAATAGGTAAAACTTATTGTTTTTTGGCTTAGAATTTCTAGTATTATATTGAACAAAAATGACAAATGACATCCTTGAGACATTTCATTTGTAAGAGCAGTGTAACATCTGACTATTGTATAATATAGACACTATTCTCATGTTAAGGAAATTACTTTCTAGTCCACCTTTAAATCAAATACTGCTTCAATTTTTTCATTCCATTTAAGTAAATGCTTTTTCATAAACTAAAAGTATCTTATAATTTTTCTTATTTAGGGCTTTGATATGCTATCATACCAATAGATGTCCTTATTTAAATCTTCTTAAATTATGGACATAACACTATTTTTATGTAAAACTTACTGCAGGCATTCATTTATGTAGTTTTACACACATTTCCAGAAGTATTTTTGTTATGGGGGCCTTCTTAATTAAGTTTTAGTATCAGTGCTAGGATATCTACACAAAGAATTAGATGAACTAATACAGGCATTGCAATGTAGTAGCAAATTGGAAGTCAAAATAATTACTGACTGTTGTTATTAATGTTTACTTTATGTATGAGACAATATTATTGAGAAGGTTTTATAGCATGAGGATTCTTTCCTTGAGAGTTTGAAACCAACTCTGGCCTGGTTCCCTCTTCCCTCACCCCACCCTTTTCAGTTATTTGATTTCATTTCTGATTTCTTTTATCTATGTATTTGACTTATTTTCTATGAGTTGAGTTACTTTTGATCATTTATCTTTTCTCAGAATTGTCCACGGCATCAAGATTTTCAAATATATTAATATTTCATTGCATACAGTATTTTTAAAAAATAACAACAGCAAAAGCAACAACAATAATAAACTCCTCTGATTTTGTTCTTATGTCACTTTCCCTGGGCCAATTTTGTTTATTTCTCCTTAAAGAAGTCAGTTGCAGCATTATCTCCTATTATAGACTGAATCTGTGTGTTTCCCCCAAAAGTGATTATGTTGAAACTCAGTGTGGCTGTATTTGGGGATGGGGCCTCTAAGAAATTAATTAAGGTTAAATGAGGTCATAAGAGTGGGGCCCTGATCCAACAGAGTTAGTGTTTTTATCAGAAGAGACATCAGAGAGCTCTTGCTTTCTCTTTGTCTCCCTTCTTGTGTACAAAGAAGAGGTTATGTGAAAACTCAGTGTTAAAGGTGGACTTCCCCAACCCAAGGGAAGAGCCCTCACTAGACAGCAACCTTGCTGGAGTCTTGATCTTAAACGTCCAGTCTCCAGAACTGTGAGAAAATACATTTCTGTTGTTTAAGCCACTTGGTCTGTGGCATTTTGTTATGGCAGTCCAAACAATCCAATATATTTCCTCACCAAAGTCTTCAAATTTCCTTACCCCTGTCATTGGGAATGTTTACCATAGCACTCACTTTATTATATTGCTCAATAAATATTTGTTATATTAATAATATCAACATAAAGTCATATCCCTCATTCTGAACTTACCACTCAGTTACCTGTGTGACATTACTTTCAGGTGTAATGAAAAAGTCTATTTCCTGAGGCTGGAAAACAGAAGCAAATCCTGAATGTCTTCCCTTTGGTGCCTGATACACCAGTAGGTTTTCTCCAATGAGATCTGTCTCCCTCTAACTTTAAAAGCAATTCGTCTACACCAGGTGCTGTGGTGTGAGTCTATAATCCCAGCTGCTCGAGAGGCTAAGGTGGGAGGATGCCTTGAGCCCAGGAATTGGAATCTGGCTTGGGCAACATACCAAGTCCTCATCTCTCAAACAAACAAACAAACAAAAAAAGCAGTAAAAGTAATAGTCTAAATGTAGTAGATAAAAAGGTAGTTGAACAGATGCACTCACTATGTGTTTATCTATGACTAAAATAACTTGTCTTTACGTTCATGCTACGTGAAATAATTGCTAGACCGTATCTTTTAAAAATATAAACAGGAAGACCATCCACTGGTGTCTGGACTATGTAGGGTACGTGGCACATTGTTCTGTCCCTAACAACACTCACTCTGGACACAGCATACCTGGTTTCAAATCATAGATCTACATCTGGTTCTCTGTGAAACTTTTGGGCAACATCCTCAACTTTTCCATGTCTCAGTTGTTCATCTAAAAAATAAGAAAAATAACTCCCTGCTGGATTTGTGTATGTAAAATGAATTGAACGTGTAAATTACCTGGGACAGTCCCTGGCACATAGCAAACTCTCAGTAAATATGATCAGTAATAATTGTTAAATATACACATGCATGGCTTAAGATGTACACCTTTTTCATTATTGAATATGAAATTGCCACCTATGGCAGTAGCAATAATAAACTTTGCATTTCCTCTGAAAACAGGGTTGCAGAAGATTTTACATGGAGTAAACTAGTCACTTAACCATCAAACAGTAGGTCACCTCACAAAAAGAAAGTGGTATTTTGGGACTAGAACCCAGACCATGCACCTGACCACTTGTTAGCTTCCTGAGTCTTCCAGGAACTGTGGTGGTATGGGAACTAGGCATGGAGTCAGAAACTGAGGTGTGTTTCCTGCTTTCTTCTATAGTAACCGGGCAAGCTTTAGCATGTTCTGTTAGTCTCAGTTTTTTTGTTTCTAAATAAGGGTAATAATATCTACCTAGGAGGTTTGCTGTAGGGGAAATATAACATAATAGAGTAATGGTTTGAAAACTATTTCCTTTTTGAACTTTCTCAAAGCATGCCTTTTATCCTAGCTGGCCTGTCACTTAATCTATCTTGGAGGTGGGGTGGGATACATAAATTAGGATTTATTAGAGAAAGAATAAAAAGAGAAAGGAGAATGTAGTTTTCTGCTTCTGACATATATTAATATTAATAGTACAAGATGAAAATTCGGTTATTATTTTGAGAAAAGATTTTTTTCAAATGCCTTTATTCCCTTCCTAACATATCAAGGTTTAAGACTGAGGGAAGCTGTGTGGGCTTTGGCCTAAGCGGGAGTGTCAGATAATTTCGGGTAATATTAAAAACAGAGGGAAGCAGGGAGGCCTTTTACAAACCGTAGGAATAGTAAAAGTAAAATTGGCCAGTATAGTCAGACACCTGAAATCTTGATGGACAGTTCCCCAAATTGCCCTTGGTTTACATGCGGTGCAGCTGGGATGCAGATGTGGCTGGGAGGCTTGCCAAAGGGGGTCGCTATTAGATGATGAAGTGGCCCGGGGGCTGCAGAGCTGCCTGCCTGGCCTGAGACTGGGGTAGCCACAGCTGGACCCCTGAAAGGTCACAGCACCAGAGGAGCTGAGGGGAATAAGGCAGCCAGGCTGCCCCACTAAGTGTCCTTCCTGAGAAGTCACAGTGACAAATCATCCTGGCCTCAGGACCTAAACAAGCAGGGCAAGCCAGAGGCAGGTAGAGGAGGAGCATGGCCCTGAGGTTGGCAGATGACAGACAGGAAGATGTCTTCACTCATTCTCTTGAACTTCCTCTGAGGAAGAAAAGCAGGTGAAAGGAGAGAATATCTGAGAGAATAAAAAATTCAAAATTACCCGAAGGGACTGTTTAAAGCAATGGTCAGCAAACTACATGTCTGGTGGTCAAATCCAGCCACTGCCTGATTTTTAAACACTGTTTTATTGGAAAACAGCCAACCCTAATCTATTTATGTATTGTTTATGACTGCTTTTTATGCTACAATGACAATGAATTATATATTCATATATTACATATATTTTACTTATATATAAAGATAAATAGATATATGAGAGGTAATTTATTAGGCAAATTGGCTCATACAACTTTGCAGGCTAAGAATCCCATATTTGTGCTGCAAGCTGGAGAAACAAGGAAGCCAATAGCGTGGCTTATTCACATCCAAAGCCCGAAAACCAGGGGAGTGGATGGTATCACTGTCAACCCAAGGCTGAGAACCTGGGGGCAGGACTGGTGCATGTCCCAGAGTCTGAAGGCTGGAGATCCTAAAGTTCTGATGCCTAAGAGCAGGAGAAGATGGATGTCCCAGCTCCAGAAAAGTGAGAGAGACAGGAAGGGATTCTTCTTTCTTTGTCTTTTGATCTATCTGCACTCTCAGTTGATTGGATGCTGTCTGCACACGTTGGTGAGGGCAGATCTTCCATACACAGTCCACTAATTCAAATGTCAGTCTCTTCTGGAAACACCCTCATAGACACACCCAGAAATAATGCTGGCCCAGCTATCTGAGTATCCCTTAATCCCATCAAGTTGGCACCTAAAATTAGCCATGACAGATAGTATGGCCCACAAGGCCCAGAATATTTGCTATCTGGCTCTCTATAGAAAAAGTTTGCAACCCCTGGTTTATGGTATCAGGTAGAACTTATTTTAAAATATAATGTGAATTTATTTGTTTATTTTCTTGATATTTGATGGCTCAGATAGAAGGCCCAAATAGTTTTAAACAAAAAAACTCTACATTTCAATTTGCATGTCAGTTCAATCTATATCAAACTAGGTGCCCCATGACTTCTATACATAAATATCACAGCTAGCCACAGAGTAGGTAAGGTAATTGGTGACTGATTTATATATTTAGCATCTGGACCATCAATTTTTCTCCTTCTTTCAAAGTGACCATCTTCCTAACACATTCATTAGCAGGCAGTGTAGCATTAGGGATGTACTTAGTTGAGACAAAAGGTGGGAATGAGGCAGAGAGGAAACAAAAATGCAATGCCTTCCCTCTACTCACTAAAGACAGAGCTGAATGTGCTACCTGAGAAGGAGAAACAGGTGATGGGGCCATGAACTTGGAGAGGCACTGTTTCTTTCTCTTTGATGAGCTTCGAGATTTATCTCCTAAACTGTAGTGTCCGGGAAGTAGGAGCCAAAGGGGCATTCTTATAGCTTTCAACAGTCCCTGAAAGATACCTGATGCCTTGTCAAGAACATTTTCTCAGTTCACCTCCAGGAAAGAAGTCCTCAGTCTAGCTAGCTCCTAATTTTTAAGGCAAAGTCATGATCAGAATAGCAACACAATTAGTCCACAGGAATGTTTAATCTAAGTTACTGAAACTTTTTGGAGTCAACCTTTAGAATAAATGAATGCTTTAGACCCTGATTATTTTTTAAAAATGCACATATATGAGTTTGCATTAAATTTCAAGGAACTTTTGTTTGTAATGTTTTCTAGGTCATTTGTTTTTGACTTTAGAACTGGCACGTATAGAAAATATTTTCGGGCTTGTTATTATCCACAGATCACTTTCTAAGGGTGAATTCTTGTTTTCCCCCATTTATTTTCACCTTCTTCAACCATTCTAACCTAGTCATACTTCCTGTGTTCACTTTATTTTTTTTATTATTTTTTCCTGGGTTCCAAATAAAAATATAATGATGAAAGGGGAAAAGCAAGATCATAATGAGTCTATCTTGTTATTGCGGCAATGGTCAGCTTATTTAGAGACCCCTGTGTTATTTCTGCCAGAAGAAAAATCCTGGCAGATACTGTCTCATCTTCTGCTTCCAAGTAGTGCTATACTTAACTGGTGAAGGGTGGCTGTTCCATTTCAGTAACCTCTAGTGGAGAAGCTTTTTTAGGTATAATTTACATCTTTCTTGTATTTTGCAACCATTTAATTTGATTGTGTCTTCATGTAGATGGAAAACATCTGGTCAACCTTTTTATAGAGCTTTTTATATGCTTGAAAACAGTTATTAACCCTCAGCTCGCCTTTCTTTAATAGCAATCTAAGTTTCTTTAACATCTCTTTTTAATAATGTGCTGCCCTTTAAATACCAAGCTGGGATTATTAGGACATTAATTTTGAGTTGTTTTATGAGAGTGATGAGGAGTTTGTACTTACTCAATCTCATCTATTCCACTTTTATCTCCAATGTGTTGCTTGTGGATTTTTAAGGTGGGGCAGGGAGTGGTCTGTTAATTCAAAATTGAGTGAGGGAATTACTGGGACATACAATTCCATATGTCCTGTCTCAACCAGTTAAGGAAATTCCTCATTTTAGAAGTCCTAATAAATACTTCTTGTATTTCTTTTAATCGTAATTTACAGAATAAAATTTCACATTTCCCTTTAGAAAAACTAAACAATCAATACAAATAAATTATTAACTACTTTGTTATGCCAAAGCATCGTTTAAATGAAATTTTTAATGACAATATGGCTATCACATTTATTTAACAACTCAGCAATGCTATAAGAAGATAGCAGATCTTATAAAATAGATAGTATTAGAGAAAACAAAAGAGTCTGTATGAATTTTCTTTTTAATGTCCATAATACGTGTTGAATTATCACTCTGTAAATATCAAAGACCAGGTGTTCCATCTTGCCAGATTCACATCTTTATAAGATAGATGCAAGAATATTTTATCTCATAAAATATTCATCAATTTTTTTCTTTTGTTTTAGTTGAATAGACTTTAAATGAAGCAAGAACATGAATCAAGGAGACGTCTAGAGAATATGAAGACTGAGAGAAGAACATGCTTAATTCTTAGCTCCTTGCAAAGAAAGAGGCAAGGTCATATGATTATATGTGGCATATAATCATATTTATTGAATAAATATGATTAGTTATGAACTTCATGTTGGACACTGTTCAAGTTGCTATTGAAACAGCAGGTAAAGAAGATAGACAAACTCCCTTTTCTCATGTAGCTAACATTTTAGTGAGGGATGGCAGCCAATACAATAAACACAAGTAAATAAGACAGTATCAATTAAGGCAAATTCGTTGAAGAAAATAAGGCATAGTTCAAGGGAGTGACTAGTGCCTACATAAATAAGATGATGTAGGAATATTTAAGGCCAGAGTTAAATGACAAATGGGAGCCAGCCCCTCAGATATCTGGAGGACAAAGCAGCAAAGTGGAACTGAAGGAAATGGAAGAATACCCTCATGACTGGGCAGAATAATGTGTGCCTGTGTGACTATTCATGTGTTGCTCCTCACAAAAAAATGAATTTCCTGCTCCTCTCCAGTAGTTCAAATTCAAACCTCCCATTTTCTACAAGTGCCCCCTGACCCCAAATCCATAAAACCATTCATTTTGACTTAGGACTTCTAAAAATTTTCCCCTTTTAATTTTTTTTTTTATTTCAATGGTACTGGAAAACTTCCCACCTAATCATTATATATATCATGTAAATGTTTGAACATAGCTCTCTTATGTTTTCAGAGTATATAGTACTCTCTTCAAAAATGAGAATTGTATCTCTTTATTTATTTTGTCCTCCATAGTGTCAATTCTTTTGGACAAATGGTATTGATAAAATAAGAATCTCAGGGCTGGTTGAAAATCTACTGGGACTTGCCACTTGACCCTGGAATTGTGACTTGCTTTTCAGATTTTCCACCTCTAAAGGTTTTTATACAAAGAAAAGAAGGATGCCTCCGGGAGTAATAACTGCAGTACCTTAAAAAATAGTAACAAGTTAAATAAGAGTGAAGCAGTTGAAGCTGCTCAGATTGAGCTTGTTTTCAGTGTATCATAGAGATTCAATCCTTGGTTTGTTTTTTTTTTTCAATCCTTGGTTTTGATGAAGAAACAGCTTATTTGCTGTTACTTGTTAATTCTCAGCCTTAAACATTCAATGATCATACAATTGTTTTTCAACAACAGAGTTCCTTTCCTCCTTGTCTTGACGTTTGGTAGCAATCTCTAAACATTGTTGGTATGATGCAGAAACTAATTACCACACTACTAAGACTAATCTTCAAGAAAGGGGGGAAAATTACAAGAGTCAAGTAGCTAGTAAACTAAACATATCTCAGTGTTGCTTTCCAAAAAGAGAGAACTGAATCACCTGAAATTGTATTCACACACATATCCAATCACCTAATTTCCCTAACTTAGGATACCTCCCTAAATTGAGGGTTGGAAGAAACCAAGAATAAAAATTCCTCAAGTTGATGGGATTCCTTGAATAAAATAGAGAGATTCAAAGTTTGGGCATGGGCCCACTTTAAGGCGGCTGTTCAGAATTGCTAAGAATGTTAAAGGTATCTCTATTTTGGTTTTTTTTTTAATTTATTTTTTATTTGTATATATTCATGGGATACAAGTGCAATTTTGCTACTTTTTTATTTTTAAATTTCAGAATATTATGGGGGTACAAACATTTTGGTTACATATATTGCCTTTGCACCACCCACGCTGGAGCTACAAGCATGCCCATCCCCCAGACAGTGCTCTCTGCATCCATTAGTTGTGAATTTACAAATAACCTCCACCCCTCTACCACCTGCCTAGCACCTGACGAATATTACTTCCATCTTGCATGGTGGTGAAGTCAAGGTCTTCAATGTACCCATCATTAGCACAATTCACTTTGTACCCACCAAGCACTCCCATCATCCACCCCTCCCACCTTTTTACTGGGCTCCGGAAAAATAAGGGTCATGCATCTGAGATAAAATCACCTTGGTATGTGGAGAGTGGCAAAGGTACCGAAATGTCTGGGAACCCTAAGTGGGGCAGGTTGAAAGGGTTTAGACAGCATGAGGAAGAAGAGTGTCTCAGACAACTATTGTGCCCTACTTCACCATGTTCTGAGCCCTGTCTGGAACTCTAACCTCTGCTTCAGTGAGGTGACTATCTCTATTCTTCCTTCCATCATCTGTGGCAGATGCAGCCTAACAGTGCCTTTCCTTGGGCTGTATACCAACTGCTTACTGCCTTACGGCTTCTTTGACACAGTGAATGTGGGATAGTCTTCAGATCCTGCAAAGTACTCACGCATGAGCAACCCAGAAGTTCGGGACAGCAAACATCTGATGAGTCAGCCTTGTCCAAATGGGAGTAGGAACAAACAGATAAATGCTTTTGTATTTCATATTCCAGGCAAACAGCTTTCATTCATTTCTTAAGGCTCCTCAGAATGTGCTCTTGAGTCCCAGTCACTTGTTTGGCAGCCAACTAGAAGATGCGTCCTGGCCTCAGCTTTCACTCCTTTCCCTCTTTACGTGTCCTGCTCTGCCCTTCTGTTCTTTAGGATCATATGCCCTGCCCTGACTCCCCAACCAAATTATCGGCAATCATGATTTGTCTCAGGCCCTGCTTTCAGAAGTACCGAAGATAAAACAGTGGGGATTTAGAGGAAGAAGGAAAGAAAAATGCAGGAAGAGTGAACCACATATTGTTCCTAAAACAGTAGACAGTCACTTCCTTTATGTCTTAAATCAATACTATGAGTAACTTAGAGAAAGTGAGAGAGGTTTTTAGATCATTGAAATTTTCTTTGAGTTTCTACTTGACTCAGAGCACAATCCCCAAATGTACCATTTTCCAGGGTTTAAAGTGTGTTGTCTGAATGGAAAGACAGAAAAATGTATTTCCTTCTAATTCCAGGACAGTGGGTCTTTTGTCATGATTATATACTTTATTGACTTTTATTAACTAATAACATATCATAGGAAAACCATTATCTTCAACCTATAAGCAAATGATTCTAAGTGACAGTAATATTATTTTCTTATTTTATTACTATTCAACTGTGTGCATGTGTGTGTGTGTATGAGAGAAATTTTATTCAAATTTTACTAGTTTTAGCTAGTTCATTGGCTATTCTTTTGAAAGAAAATAAAAAAGAGGACAGTTTGATTGTGATATAGTGTAATTCATGATCCTAACATATTAATGTGGGTTTTTTTTTCAGTTTATGGTTAGTATAAATCCCTGCTGTTAACATTAAATCTTGTTTATAACTTATTTTAAACTTCTGTCAGAATCAATCTTGGCTTTCTGCATTTATCAAATAAAGCATTTAACTCATAAAGATCACAATATCAATTTGACCTAGTGTGTACACTGTAAACTACTTATACTCAATTCCCATACAACTTAGCAACCTCATGAGATTTGGGTGAAACTCAATTTTCCTGCATCGTTTCACATCATTGACTTATACATAAGAGAAGCTTCAATGGCAAAGTGAGTTCGAATTTCTTGTTATGTTATCAGTGCACATATGTTTCCTTCTTTGAAATATTATATTTATTTTATTAGACATTTCAAAACATATCAGAATGTGAGCATTTTTCAGCATCTAATTTAGTTGGAACTGCAAATGAGTCCTATTTGTTTTCAGGGTTCGTTTTATTTCATTAAGTCAGAATTATTTGTTTTATAATTACATGTGGAAATAAATAGCCTTTTTGCAGGCTAATGAAAAAAATCACTCACTCAAGTTTGTTCCAAATTTATTTGGTTGGGAGAAAGCAA